>CM065803.1:172037500-173287500 GCA_033398695.1 Orobanche coerulescens | reverse complement strand
TTTCTAAATGGCATCCTATAAGAAGAAGTCTATGTGGAGCAGCCCCCAGGATTTGTCAAAGGAGACAAAGTCTACAAGCTACTGAAAGCTCTATATGGACTTAAGCAAGCACCAAGAGCTTGGTATGAAACCCTATCTGTATTTCTTGAGAAGAACGGTTTCTACAAAGGGAAGGTGGACAAGACCTTATTCAGAGTGTTGCACGAAGGCCACATATTGATAGTTCAGATATATGTGGATGATATTATATTTGGCTCAACCAACCCAGAGCTGTGTGAGAAATTCTCAAACCTCATGCAAGGAGAGTTTGAGATGAGTATGATGGGAAAGCTTAACTTCTTTCTCGGATTACAAGTTAAGCAGATGGAAAATGGAATTTTCATCAACCAAGCCAAATATACCAGAGATCTAATCAAAAGATTTGGAATGGAATCAGCCAAGCCAGCAAGAATCCCTATGAGCACAAGTACTCACCTGGATGCAGATGAGGGAGGCACTACAGAGGACTTATTGGATCATTGTTATACCTCACTGCAAGCAGGCCAGAGATATCTTATGTCGTAGGGGTTTGTGCGCGATTTCAATCCAAGCCTAAGCAGTCGCACCAAGATGCAGCCAAGAGAATAGTTAAATATCTTAAGTCTACAGTCAATGTTGGACTATGGTATCCAAAGGATTATAACTTCGAGCTGTCAGTATATTCAGATGCAGATTTCGCAGGATACAAAATTAATAGGAAAAGCACTAGTGGAACGTGTCAATTTCTAGGAACCAGACTGATATCCTGGTTTAGCAAGAAGCAGGTTTCTAACTCTATCTCCACCACAGAGTCAGAATACCTAGCTGCAGGTAGTTGTTGTGCCCAGATCTTGTGGATCAGACAACAGCTGAGGGACTACAATATCATTGCCAATGAAGTCCCTATCTGGTGTGACAACAACAGTGTTATTGCAATAACCAATAACCCGGTTTTGCATTCAAGGACCAAGCACATTGATGTTAAGCATCACTTCATTAGAGATCACGTGCTTAACAAGAGAGTCAGAGTTGAAAGAGTCAGCACAGACTATCAAATTGCTGATATCTTTACCAAACCCTTGCCAGAAGAAAGGTTTTTGGAGCTGAGCAGAGAACTTGGTTTACTAGATTGGGAATCTAGTACAGAAGAAAAAGTCAGCTAAAGCAGATCAGAGGAAGGACGGACTTAGCTGATTGAAGGATCATAACCTACCTGGAGACAAGGACGGACAAAGGAACCTAGCTGATCAAAATCTCAGGCGAGAAGTCAAAGAAGTCAACTCACCTGATGCAGAGTAGTCAACAGTCAACGGTCAACCAGCTAAGTTTCCTAACCATGACCGACTTCTAAATATTAAATTACTATCTGCTATATGTATAATAATATCATATTATTTTTTGGTTCACAAGTGGCACAATACTATATGCTTTAAATACACGTGGCAATCACAGGTTAAATCGACCTCCACTGTGACCAATTAAAATCCAACCGTCCAATTTTAAACTCAAAACCTGGACCACCGATTAAAATTTCAATTTTTAAAAGGAATCTCAAAAGGCGGACCACCTATTTAAAATAAAATATTATTTAATTTCAGTGTCGTTTCACTTTCTTTTTAAGACGGAAAACCCCTCACTTTACCTTTACCAGTCTTTCAAAAAAAACCCTAATTTACAGAGCAGAAAATCCTTTGAACTCTAAATACACTAAGAAATCTCCTATACTGCAGAAATGGAAGCTTACTTTGAAGGCGTAAACATGAAGGCTGTCAAGGACCAAATCATTTTTTCTCTGGTCGTTGATTTTGAAGGTCTCTTGGAATCAAATCTGGAAGCTACGATGTACTAAACCTTATCCGTTCGATGAAGCTGAATGGGATCTATCCATTTTTGGATATCAGTCCCAAACACCTGTACAAGGAGGACGTTATCACATTTTTCCGTGAAGCCCGAGTAATTGAATCCTGAATTTGGAGCACTGTCGGCGGAGTACAAGTTGACATATCGCCGGAGACGATCCGGAAAATTTTTGGTATGAAGAATCGTGGCATAGCGGTCGAGGCCCTCAAGCAGACCACAGCCGATACTTGGCTGAAGATTAAGGCGGACGACCAGCCGGCGAAGCTAAAACTCACCGCCAAGAGGAGCGAAATTAAAAAGGTATATCGGTATGTGTTGGACATCACCAACAAAATCGTCATGGGCATGGCCGGGAGCTACGACCAACTGTCGTCGGCCAAATTCATGGTGCTGGGAGCACTAATTCAGGACGAGCCGATTGATTGGTCCGACTACATTTTCAGGAAATTTGTACGGGAGGTCAACAAGGCCGAATGGCTTGTTGAAGAGAAGAAGTTCAGATCCAAGCTGGCGTTTGGAACGCAGCTAAGTTGGATCCTTGAGAAGCTGGGTGTGTCGAAGGGAAATATTGACCCCTTCCACATCAACAAGAGACTTGGTCATCTAGACCAAGAGACTTTGAGGAAGCTAGGAAGCAATAGAAAAGCAGCCCAGATGATAAAAGAGTTATCTGATTCAAAGACCTACAAATACCCTTCATCAGACGAGTCGGACCAGCCTGCAGACGGAAACCCACCTGCAGCCAAGTCGGATTCGGAGTCAGACAATATGCCAATTGCTGTTCGTTTCAAAAGAAGGGGGCCAGCCCTTGGTGATCCATCCATCATGCATTCCTCACCAGAACCCTCTCCCAAAAGGCCCAGGCGATTGTAGTTCAGCCAAGAGGAGCATCCAGAACAATTTCCCAGTCCTGCAGCCAGGTCGCCTATCCACCTGGAGGACCAGCCTGCTCCGGGCAGCCTGGAGACCCAGATCGTTCCTCTCCTCACTCCAGCATTCATTTCAGAAGAAGAGGAAGCAGGTTTAATAATTTCCATACCTGAGGCAAATTATACTTTTCACCTGCTGGACAACAATATTTTCAACTTATCCTTAGAGCAACTTCAGTTGGTTAAGCCACAAGCTCTAAAACATTCTTTTGTCAATATTTTTGAAGAATGGAAAACCTTTAAATCACTTTCTTTCACTGAACTTCAAACTTATGTTGAAGTAAGTGGTTGGGGTTATCCCCAAGCCACAGAAGATGTGTTGATACATTTTTGCAAAGTGTCAGACACAATTTTGATCCTTCAGGAAAATTGGTTCATGTCCAATTTCAAAACCAACATGGACCAATTTATCCACTCCATTATGTATAGCATTTTTGATGGATCCTTTGGGAAAGAAGAAGAAGAGGAGGAAGAAGAAAAGGATATGAGAATAGAAGAGGTGGAGGAAGAAGAAATCATTGTCATTGATGATGAAGATGAGAGACAGGAAGAAAGGGAAGAAGAAAATACCTTAGTTGAAAAAGAAACTGGAGGAGAAGAAGTTGATAAAACGGTGGAATTAGTAGATGAAGAAGAAGAAGGAGAATAAGTTGATAAGGAGGATGGAGAAGACAAGGAGGATTATGAAAAGGATAAGGATGATGAAGAAGATAGGGACGATGAAAAAGATAAAAAGGATGATAAGGATGATAATAATGATGATGATGATGATGATGGTAAGGATGATGGGGGAGAAAAAGAGGCTGAGAAAGAGAAAGAGATGTTGAAGAGGAAGAAAAGAAGGAAGAAGGAGAGAAGAAGTCAGAAAAGGAATAAGAAGAAAAAGAGAAGGAGCAAGAAAAAGAGCCAGAAAAGGAGGTCAGAGACAAGGTCAGCGCCGCCGGTATACCAGCCTAGATGCAGAATTGGCTGAAGATTCCAGATCGGGGACCCCTGAACAGACCCCATCTGGAATGCCCGCTGCAGACAGGAGTCTGCAGACAGGTGGGTCGTCTGCACACCTACCTGCAAGAGTAGAGGGCTCAGGCGAGTACTCTCCACCGACATCACAGATTTCACCTGCGATGACCGAGCTGATCAGACAAATTGTTAAGGACACCATTGGAGAGCTGCTTGCTTCTCAGATCACCCCTGATCTTCAGTCTATCAATACAAAGATCGACACCTTGCTGCAGCAGAACGTTCCCCAACCACCTCCTCCTACAAACAACAAAATGCCTTTTGGCATGTCTGACTGGATGCACAGAATGGATCAGCAGTTGATGACACGCTTTTAGTGTAACTATCGCAAGTGCACGATATCGTATCAAGTAGTAAAGTGGACTTTTTGAGTCCGGTTTATCGATCCCACAAGGAAGTTTTGTTATAATTTGAATTATACACTATTAGTCTATTTTTATAGATACTTAAGATGAGTGAAACACACAATTAAAAAGTTTGGTTTAATAATTGCAAAGAAATTGCAATAATAGTTCTAATATTATAAAAAAATAAAAAGATTGCAATATTAATAGATTGATTAATGATAAAATGAAATAGTTGGGATTACAAACTTAGTTCGTCATTAGTTATAAGATGAATTTACTTATTATGTTGTGTAGATTCGATTTTCCTTAAAAAGACGGTTTCTCTTTCGAACTATAAAACGCCCCTTACATATTGAATCAATCCACTATATTTCTATGTTGATTGGCTTCAATACATAGCATTAGGATTTATGAAAATAACTCAAAGAATCATCTAAGGACTAGGGGTATATTTCTATCCCCTAGAACAACTTAGAGTGAAGATCATTTGATCTAATCAAACATATTTTCTTTCGAAACATATGAAGACCATAAATATCTTCATTAATTGGCCAAATAAATAAAGATTGTTAAACCAATGAAAATCACACACAATAATAAGTAATTCACAATAGATCTTTTATACAAACATAAATAACATGACTAACCTTGTTTATAATCCTAACTTAAGGAACTTAGCCCATAAAGGGTTTATTACACATATTACAAGCTTTGGTGGTCATATTTAGTTGAATCAAGAGAAAGAATTGATCCTAACTCCCTTAGTAGATAAAGGAGATAGAAACAATAAACTCTCTGAACAACATATACTATACCACACTTACAAAGATCACTCAAGAACACAAGTGTGTTCTTCACACAAAAAGAAAAGTTTACAAGAAAATGGAAAATTATAAGATGAATGCTGAATGATGAAGGATCTAAGGGGTCTATTTATACACCTAAAGTCATCTAATAGCTCCAAAACTCCAGCATTATTACATTATATCGGATCAATTCCAGCCATCCCCTCAATAATACACAAAAAGTATAAAAAATTAGACAAATCATAGCAATCTGTAAAGAGTTACGGCCGTAACATTCAGGAGTTACGGCCGTAACTAGGGTGACTTACAGCCGTAACCCCTGAATGTTACGGCCGTAACGTGGCTTCGTAAATTTGCTCATTTGAAGCTTTGATAGTTACGTTTTTAGCCCAGAATTCCTCAGACTTTGCGTTTTTGCCCCAGATCTTCTTCGGATGATAACTTTTGATATATAACTCTAATTTTGAATCCGGAAAGACTGCCGAATTGTCTCGGAAAGCCCTACAACATGAATATATCAAAATTCAATAAATAGAATATTTATTAAACATGTTGTTTCTTGAGTAATTCAGTTATTTAATCCGATCATCATCCGATAAAAATAAAATTATTAAAACTTAATAAATTAAAAGCAAAAAACGAGTAGACTAGCTCAATTATGGGTGAATTTTATCGATACAAACCATGGATAAGTGTACAAAACTGACACTTATCACACCCCCAAATTTGAATTCTTGCTAGTCCCGAGCAAGACTCTTTATTATTCACACACCAAAAATAAAAATAAAAATAAATAAAAAAAAATAAGAAAATTAATACACACATAAATTAAAATATAAAAAGAGAAAAGGAGATCAAAATGCCATTAATAAACAACAACCAGCTTTATACAGTAGATAGAAATGAATCAAGATTCAAAATAAATCTACTAATATTTTTGAAGTTAAAACTCGGTTTTTATTTTGTAATTCCAAAATGTAAGGTTTCCCCCCAATAGGTTGATTATTTCTTTCCCACTCGTGATACACACGACTCCCTTTAATGGTTGCTCTCGATCACTCGTTTATTTTTCGACTCAATATGAAGAAGAATTTCATTGGCGTCATCAAATAATGTGATTTTCACAAAATTGAGTGTATTGAAATTCAGCTGCTAATTAATTCAAATCTGCTCATAAACTACATCCCTTTTAGTGATAGCTTTCACACCGTTATTTGCTAACATGTAGCTCTTTTCACTAACACAATTTCTATCTCATTATTTTTCTTTCGTAAAAAGGTGATAGCTTTCACACCGTTATTTGCTAACGTGTAGCTCTTTTCACCAATTTTTCTGAGACGGCAAGTACGCACCAACAATGGTTAGTCCTTTATTTTTCGCAAAATTTAAGACTTCCAAAATTAGGCAGCTGTTGCTGCTCAACACTTCTCCTTTTCGTCATTTATTTTTTTAGGGGATAGCTTTCACACCGTTATTTGCTAACGTGTAGCTCTTTTCACCAATGACTCCTTTTTTTTTAGGGAATAGAATTTTTGCAGAAAATCATTTTTTAGTTAAGCATGAAAAATCAAAAACTCCACAAATTAAGTAAATTTCGCTTTATTTTTCATCAACCAATTGATTCTTCTTTTCTCAAGGTAACGAATGACTCGATTTTATATGATAATTACAAGGCTTGGAAAGAGAGATTAAGGCTCAAAAAATTTTGGAATATACAAATTTTTACCGGTTAAAATGATTTTAGAAGTTTGTATATAGCTAATTTATTGGTGTTATTGCCAGATCTAAAAATCTCAAAAATCAAAATACTATAAATATATATATATATATATAATAAAAAAAAATTAAGGCAAATAACCAAATCAATCAAAACACACCAAAATTATTAAACAAACCACACCAAAATTACAACACACCAAAATACTAAAACAAACCACCCCCAAACTTGAAAATAAAACTGTCCTCAGTTTAAAAATAAAATAATAAAAAAAAAATATATAAATCAATGCAGAAAAGCAGAATACTCCTTGTTAAGAAAGTTGATGTCTGAGCCTAACGCCTTTTAGAATCTGCAAGAGAATAAATATACGAGGCACACACAAAAGAAAATAAAATATACTCGTAAGTATAACATAATTTTTTAGATGCGCATCAAGAAAGTCCGAAGAGTCGCCTTACGCTGCCATCAAAGTTTTTATAAAAGCAAAACACGAAATAAAAATTACAGCAATACATAAATCGCGAATAGATGCGCGTCAAGAGATGAAGAAGAAACTCCTTAAGCTGCCATCATTTAGCACGATTATTACACACGACAGAAAGTAAAAATACAAGAGGTCCGTCATGGGTTATCAAAGGGAGAGGAATGAATCCACTTTTCGTTTTCTCACTGTAAAATCTTCTACCCAGACAATTTTAGCTAGATCTGGATCTGGTTGAGGAACAAATTCATTGAGTTTTTTGATTAGTTCTTCTGGTGTTGTTGCAACGACTATGATTCGTTTTGCACGCTCGGAAATAAAGCCCTTTTCGGCAGAGTAGTCGATGAAAGACAGTAAACCATCAAAGAAACCATTGACATTAAGCACTCCTATTGGTTTTGATGAACATTTAGTAGGCTCTGGTAACCACATGAAAAAGTTCCTCAAGGTGCCAAAACCACGGAAGAGGCGATAAAGGCGCGAATTATTTATCATTTTTGTTATGCGATCTTGCATATTCACGAGATCTAAACTCATCTCCAATAGTTGACCGGTGATTTTACTTTCAGCAGGTTTTGGGATTACTCCCAACACTCTTACTCCTTCCATATAGGCGTATGCGGCTCGTCCCATTAATCCTAGACTTCCTCCTCCGTAAACTACATGAATGCATTTTTCTCCTAAGGTACGACCCAAGTTGTGGGTCTTGATGAAGCATGCCTCTTTTCGAACTAGATCCACCAAAAATGCAGTGTGTAAAAATTTTTGTTGAAGATGATGACTCCATTTTTGAAAAGAAAAAAATTTTTAGAGAGAAACAGAGAAAAGTGCAAGTTTGAGGGATGAATGAAAGAAACCAGTAGAAAGTTTATAGAAGAAAAAGAAGGTAAAAATTGTTTAACAAGTTTGTGATTGCGTTTGATTGTGCTTCAACTACTCAATAGAATAATGAAAGCTTTTATCGCGTATCACATTTTTATTGAGAAAATCTCACCACCACGACAAAAATAAAAGATACTTACGCATATGTACGGTAGTTGTGATTGTGGCTCACATCTTCCTCGATTTTACGTTCGAAGCGGCCTAAACGCCTTCTATGAGTCGGGAGAAGCTTCCCATCCAATTTTCTTACAAATTGGCAAGCGAGTCTTTTAACGTCGATTCCAAAGACGTTGTTCATATTCAGTTTGAATTTATTCCACAAACATTGAATTCCGTAATACACAAGTCCACTAGGATGTGTGTCAAGAGAAATTTCGATATTATCTAAATTCTCCTTATTCGGACCATCATTAATGAACCGAATTTTATCTTCTCTGTTTGTAGATGGAATTCCTAAAGATCGACATTTTGCATTACAGTTCCATCTAGCACATTTATAGCAACGGCTAGAATCTTTGCTCGTCGTTTCTTGGCATATGAACTTTTTCCAAGCCACAGTAAAAATCTAGTTGGTGTTTCGTGAATTCACCTTCTATTCTTACTTTGGCTTCGATAATGAATCTTATGTCAAAAGGTATGCTTTTATTCGTAAGCAACCTCATCCTTTCAAGCCTTGTCTTGTAAATTTTTAAAATTGCATTTTTGCTTAGAAAGGGAAATCTTTTTTCAATTTTAAACAATGTTTCATCCATGATAAAAAAAATAAAATAAAAAGACAATGAAAATAATTAAAAAATATATATATATATATACAAATATCAGTTGTTGTGGGAAACTGAAAAATCCGACTTTAATAGTCACGAGTACCGTAATCCGCCACATGACCGGACAAACAAAATTTAGAACTAAGGTACAACGACGAGAAAAAAGAACAAACAAAAATAGATTATAATGTAAGATTTCAAAAATAACTTATACTTCCCATGTGGCTAAAAACTTGACTCGCTTTTAGTGTAAGTATCGGTAGTGGACGATATCGTATCAAGTAGTAAAGTGGACTTTTTGAGTCCGGTTTATCGATCCCACAAGGAAGTTTTGTTATAATTTGAATTATACACTATTAGTCTATTTTTATAGATACTTAAGATGAGTGAAACACACAATTAAAAAGTTTGGTTTAATAATTGCAAAGAAATTGCAATAATAGTTCTAATATTATAAAGAAATAAAAAGATTGCAATATTAATAGATTGATTAATGATAAAATGAAATAGTTGGGATTACAAACTTAGTTCGTCATTAGTTATAAAAGATGTATTGGAGATCATAAGATGAATTTACTTATTATGTTGTGTAGATTCGATTTTCCTTAAAAAGACGGTTTCTCTTTCGAACTATAAAACGCCCCTTACATATTGAATCAATCCACTATATTTCTATGTTGATTGGCTTCAATACATAGCATTAGGATTTATGAAAATAACTCAAAGAATCATCTAAGGACTAGGGGTATATTTCTATCCCCTAGAACAACTTAGAGTGAAGATCATTTGATCTAATCAAACATATTTTCTTTCGAAACATATGAAGACCATAAATATCTTCATTAATTGGCCAAATAAATAAAGATTGTTAAAACAATGAAAATCACACACAATAATAAGTAATTCACAATAGATCTTTTATACAAACATAAATAACATGACTAACCTTGTTTATAATCCCAACTTAAGGAACTTAGCCCATAAAGGGTTTATTACACATATTACAAGCTTTGGTGGTCATATTTAGTTGAATCAAGAGAAAGAATTGATCCTAACTCCCTTAGTAGATAAAGAAGATAGAAACAATAAACTCTCTGAACAACATATACTATACCACACTTACAAAGATCACTCAAGAACACAAGTGTGTTCTTCACACAAAAAGAAAAGTTTACAAGAAAATGGAAAATTATAAGATGAATCTTTGAATGATGAAGGATCTAAGGGGTCTATTTATACACCTAAAGTCATCTAATAGCTCCAAAACTCCAGCATTATTACATTATATCGGATCAATGCCACCATCCCTCAATAATACACAAAAGTATAAAAATTAGACAAATCATAGCAATCTGTCAAGAGTTACTAGTAACATTCGGGAGTTACGGCCGTAACTAGTGACTTACGGCCGTAACCCCTGAATGTTACGGCCGTACGTAACCGTAAATTTGCTCATTTGAAGCTTTGATAGTTACGTTTTAGCGAGAATTCCTCAGACTTTGCGTTTTTGCCCCAGATCTTCTTCGGATGATAACTTTTGATATATAACTCTGATTTTGAATCCGGAAAGACTGCCGAATTCGTCTCGGAAAGCCCTACAACATGAATATATCAAAATTCAATAAATAGAATATTTATTAAACATGTTGTTTCTTGAGTAATTCAGTTATTTAATCCGATCATCATCCGATAAAAATAAAATTATTAAAACTTAATAAATTAAAAGCAAAAAACGAGTAGACTAGCTCAATTATGGATGAATTTTATCGATACAAACCATGGATAAGTGTACAAAACTGACACTTATTAGTTGACCACCTTGGTTGATGCTGGCAAAAAGGGGGAAGAAAGGATTGAGGGGTAAGGGAGCAAACAAGGAGAAATAAGGGAAGTTCAAGAGATGATAACTAAGAAGAGGCAGGATGTCCAGTTGATCACTGCTGGGAGATCTTCAGCTAAGAGGAAGGGAGAAGCAGAATCAGAACAGGATGATGATCAGCCTGCAGGCAAAAGAAGGAGGATCAGAAGTGGATTCGAGCCTACACTTGAATGGGAAGGCAGAGAGTTATGGCATGTTGAAGAGTTTGTACCTACCGAAGCTTTACCTATGTGGGGATCTGCAAGGTTCATCAGAGATTACTATATCTGGGAATTACTCCAGGATAGTAGTTGCTCCCCACAATAGATTTTCATCAATTTTATGGAGGAAGCACATCCACAACTCTGGGCCATCCTTCTAAAACATGCAGAGGCATGCAATGCATATCCCATGATCCCTCATTTCAGGCCCAAAGAACCTCCCACCTTGAAAAATGATGTTTTGGATGAACTTGCACTCCAAAGAAAGATCAAGAAACTGTGTGTTGAAAACAAGTTCTCCTCTCAAGAAGAGCAAGATTTTGCAGCCCTTGTTGTAAGAAGAAAGTATGGTCTTGTTCCTGTTAAAATAAGACCAATTGAAGCTAAACCATTCAGACCTGCCAAGCAGCCTATTCGAATAGGCAGAGGCAAAGGCAGATGATTTATATTCATTTTTGTACTTGTAAAATTTTTTGCAAATGCTTTTAGACATGTATTTGTAATCAATACAGAAATTTTATAACAGTCTTTTGAATGACAATTTCCAGTTGTCTCAAAACTAGACTGATTTTAGTTTGTATCTTGCACTCAAGTGCAGACTTGTTCATTTGAATATTTGCTTAAGTTTTGCCATCATCAAAATAGGGGGAATTTGTTAGGAATACTTGCTAGATTTTGATGATGTCATTAATATAATTCAAATGTTTATTACTTGGCAAAAATGTAAGGAAGAACCAAATGAGTATCTTCCGTAGGCCAAATTATGTTAAGTTTAATACTTGGCAAAATGTAAAGAAGAACCAAATGAGTATCTTCTATAGGCCAAAATAAGTTAGGCTCAAATCGGCTAAGTACAAATGTACAGCTGAGTTCATCAGAGAGGTACATCCGAGTCAAGTCAGAGAAGTTCTGGTCAACAAAAATCATCAGAGATGTTTGACCAGACTGCAGTCAAGTGACTTCAGACAAGTCATCTGATCAGGCAGTCCCAATCAGCTGCCATCAGAGATGTCCCAAACTGCAGTGAATATGACTGTTCATCAGCCTACTTAAGATCAGCCAAGTACTCCAAGTCCACGTCAGCATGCGTTGAAAAGTCAAATATTACGGAAAGTCACATGCAACGTGAAGAGACAAATTGGAGAGATTCCCGCAGAGGATATGAATTGAATAATTCATCCAGGCCTACCATTGATATTCAAAAGATTCGGCGCCTCACATGCAAAGTCTTCACAACGGTCGATCGATGGATTAAAATATGGGAATCCAGCCTTGCAACGTTCAGAAAGAAAACAATAAAGTCTACCTCTCCAACGGATGGATTTGTTGAAAAGATTTGCAACAGCTATGAAGAAAATGCTCAGAGATCGTGACCTATATATATCCGAAGATTTGAAGCTGAGCATGACACACACAACCCGGTGCGAACAAACTTTCAGAGCAATCAAAGCATTCAAAGCAATCTAAAAGCGAACTATAGCATCGTAAAAAGAGCAGTTCTCAAAAGTTCATACTTGAAGAAGCTCTTAGTTGGAGAAGACAAAAACTCGTGTCTTTAATCCTGAGTTCGGGGTACTTCACTGGTTGAAGTTCGAGACTGTAAAGGCATCCAAGGATCGCAGATCAAGAGGTGCAAGGCAGTCAAGAGTGTTGCAACGGCAAGGATTTCCACTGGTTGGAAGTTGTTGTAATTTGGTTGAATCACTGGTTGACAATTATAGTGAATTCATCTCCAACTGGTTTGGAGAAAAGTGGATTAGTAGAGGATTACCCCACCTCTGAGACCACTATAACTGCCTGCGTATTTTACTGTTGTATAGCATCATACCTTAACTGCTGCATTCATTGTTAAGTGTTTCATTAGTTGTTTTGTATTCGTCATCAGCTGAATTCCGCACGTATTGAGAACAAACGACTCTAAGTCATTTGCATATCTATCAGCTGAAGAAACTTACTCTTTGTGAAAAAGAGTTTAAGAGTTTCAATAAGTCTATTCACCCCCCCTCTAGACTTATTCCTGGACGACTCGTGACCTACAATTTACAGATATTAAAAAAAAAGTAAATCATTTCAGGATTTGAGAGTCATTATGCATATATAAAAATAATTTTAAAATTTTCATTAGAGTTACATTTTATTAAAGTTGAATTTTTTATATTAAAATATATATATTGGACTACAAAGAGAGAATCTAAAAGACATAATTGGGATAAATAATATACATGTTAATATTGAATAATTTTTATTATTTAAGTTTATTTTAGTTCTTGCACTTTACTATATTTATGTACTTCATGAAATTCGAATCATAGAATAAATATATATATATATATATATTGCAAAGTATATTTATTATTTAATCATTTCATAACATATTTGTAATATCAAAATTAATTAAAATTTGGTTTTATTACTTTATTATTTAATATATAATTACTACACACGTTATAATTAATCAAATTTTCAAATGAAAGTTAATATTATGTTTTCAGATATTGAATGTATCGATGTTTTATTATTTTGGTGACTGTGTTTTTAGAGACAAAAAGTGACAAAAATCGAGAATGACTAAAAATATGGTGTGGAGAAGTCCCGTCTACTCTTACGTAGTACAGTTGTTGTATTTTGATGCGAATTTTGTAAGGATTTCGAGTACCCTTGTAGTGGGTGGTTTAATAATATTTCTCCTTTTACCTTTCAAAAAAAATATGTTGCGGAAAAGTATGAAAAAAGACTTTAACCCAGTCATGGGAATTTTTATTCAAAAACTAATTTTATGTTATTGTTTGAGAGTGACAATAATGACGTGCAAAATAGCTCGACGAAAATATTATATAAAAATAAATGTTTTAAATTCTGTAATTTTAGAATTGTAAGAAATCATTTTATTTAAATTTATTTTATTTTGAATATTATCTACAATTCTATGTTTTTTAGCATTCCACATTAAATTTTTTCTCATATTGTCCAAATATTGTTGTGTAAATGTCAATATAATCTATAACGGTAAAATTCACTGCAAAAAATTTTTAATGTTCTGCCCACAATTTATTTTCTTTTACGGAGAAAAGTTTGCAATTCTTTTGCAGATGTGTGAACTACACACGCCAACTACTTCTCCCAATTAATAAAAAAGTTTAATAATACAAAATAGACTTATATTACTACAATCAGCAATTTTATACTATAATATAAAAATATGTAGTGCAACGCAAGGGTGAAATACCAGTGAATGGAAGAAATAGTGTTAAAATTTTGAGAAATATTGTTGATGACCGATCTGATGTGGGCGATCTAGTTACCACGTCACACTGCTTTCGAATGCGACCAATACCCGAGAAGTTGATCCAGATATTATCCAATCTGGATATCCGGTCTCTATGCGTCAACAAATTGCACAAAATATACAAGTCTCTCATATCGCCCCTGTTAAGACGAGTCGAATATTATCCGACCTGAATATCTGGCCCTAACGTTGAGGGCACCAACCAACCGTTCAAATCGACAGCATAACAATCTGATCACACGCCCCAAGGACCGACCAATAGGGGTGAAATTCGGGCGGATATTTTCCGCCCGGTGCGGAGCTGGATCCGGTCGGATTCGAATTCGGGGAGAAAAGTTAGTATCTGATCGGATACGGTATCGGATTCGGATAGTAAAATTCGGATACGAGATCGGATTCGGATTATGTACTATCCGCACGTATTCGAATTTTCCCATATTTTATCGAATATTTTTCGAATTACAAATCCAAATATCTAATTTTATTTAATTATTTTTTATAATATTTTTATCTTAATTAATAACTAATAAAACTAAAAAATACTCTACAAACCCTAAAATTTTCTCTCTCTCTCTCTCACTCTCTCTCTCTCTATTCCTCTTCCGTCCATTAAACTTCTTGTCTTTTTTTCTTCTTTTTTGATGTCACAAACAAACTCCTAGCTCCAGTTGTTCTGCTTTGCAGTGTTCAGCAAGAGTTACATCAGAGAGGTTAAGGAGCTGTTTACTTTTAATTTAATAGAATTAATGACTGAACCATCTTAATCGCTAATCTATATTAGAGTATTTACTTCCAACTTAATCATCTTAATAGATTGAGCGAAGACATGTCCATTGAGCTAGATTTTAACTCTTGTTCCCATTAAGCTAGATTTTAAGCAAACTAAATAATAATAATACCAAAAATAATAATAATAATAATACCAGCAATAATAATAGTAATATTAATAATTATAATACCAATAATAATAATAATATCAACAACAATAATAATAATAGTACCAGCAATAATAATAATAATAATTATAAATAAAATTAATATTACCAACAACAACAATAATGATAATAATAATAATAATAATAATAATAATAATAATAATAATAATAAAATAATAATATGATAATAATACCAACAATGATAATAATAAGACCATCAACAAGAATAGTAATATAATATAATAATAATACCAACAATAATTATAATAATACAAGCAATATAAGACCATCAACAATAATAATATTATAATATAATAATAATACCAATAATAATTATAATAATACCAGCAATAATAATAAAAAAAATTAATATTACCAGCAACTATAATAATGATAATAATAATAATAATAGTAATCATAATAGTAATAATAAAATAATAATAATAATAGTACTACTACTAATAATAAAAATATCAATAATAATAATAGTAATAATAATAATAATATAATACATGAAACGGTGTCTAATTCATATTGAGGGATCATTTCTGTCATTCAGATAGTTCACTCAGAAAAAAAGAAACAGTGAGATATTTTTCCCAATCAGACTAATTAATCCACTCAGACAGCTTAACATATTCAAAGATTAATGAAAAAACGTAAACAGCCCCTAAGTAATGTTTAATAAGATAACTAACTACCAACTCCCTAATTGGAATATAATATATATATATATATATATAATTTTTAAACATAGATGGATCTGAAGTATAATAAAAAAAATATTATAATTAAGTATGTATAATCTTCTTATATATTCCTATATTGTCTTTTTGAAATTTCAGGTTTACAAAAGTATATTCCATCCATTATTGATAATCTAGAAGTTATGGAAATATTTGTTGTCAACATGGTGATTCAGGTTTATCATTTTTACTTCTTGAGGTTTTTAAGTTAGTTGCAAACTTGAAATACTAATTGTTGATTAAAAAAATGTAGGATGAAGAAGAATCGGACATTGATGATGACTGGTGAGGATCTAAGAGTTGAGGCCTTCATTTGATGTTCAACAATTGTGTTATTTTATTTGCTATCGTGCCATGTCAAACTTTGTATGATTATGACACGTATGGTTCTCAAAATTTGTAAACTACTTTATATCGGTTTTGAATTCTGGAATTACATTTCATATGCATATTTCAATATTGCTAGATGCATTATGTTGAATTTTTAAGTTTATTTTGTACTTTCTTGATTCTAAAAGTTATGTTTTTTAGTAGATATTACTTATTATAATTTGCATTAGAACTTTGATGAAATATTGTGTAGGTAGTTTTTTTATGTGTTGCAATCACACCCATGTAATTTTTTGTATGATACGTACTATCCGATTATATTTATCCGAATTCGTCCTGTATTCGTCCTGTGTCCGTATCCCGAATGTTCTGAATTCGTATCCGTATCTGGCCTTCCCGTATCCGACTCCGAATCCAAGAAAAAATATGGGTTAGGATACGGGAAGAGCACTATCCGCCACTACCAAAAATAACACTTTAGCCGACGACTCGCCGGAGAACGGCCGACGGCCGGCGGAAGTCGTCGGCTAAAGTCAGCAAGTTTAGCCGACGGCTAACTTGTTGTCGGCTAAACTACTTTAGCCGACGACTTTACTATTGGTCGCCGCTAAAGTCCAGCTTAGTCGTCTAAAGTTTTGTAGTTTAGCCGATTTACTTGTATACTTTAGCCGACGACATGCCGTCGGCTAAAGTAAAGTTTAGCCGACGGCTAGTATACTTTAGCCGACGACATGCCGTCGGCTAAAGTCTTACATGTTTTTTTGTGTAAAATATATCACCATCTAACACTTGAAGACTTTTTTCACAACACATTCGGAAATTACAGAACAAGAAAACGAAAAACAACAATTTTCTCTGGTTTGATCATTCAAGAAATCATATTGAAGGTATGTTTATTGAATTTTAATATCAGTTATAATTATATTATGCATATAATATATCTATTTGGATGATTATGAAAATATTTAAGAATTAGTTCGTTTTCTCGAATATTTCTTGGTGTGTGTGTGTATATATATATATATATATGGATTTGACATCTTGAATTCGAGCTATATATGATGATTTTAGTCGTAATTTTTGTATGTTCTTGATAAATACGATGTGTAATATTGTTGTTATTTTTGTTATAGGATGGATAAAAGTTGGATTGGTCTGCAAAAATGGGATCCAAGGGTCATAGATGGAATGCGAGGGTTTATTCGATTTGTGAAGGAACATGATAGTGATAGTATGATTCATTACTGTCCTTGCAATAAATGTAAATGCCGCAGCGATATGTACCATTTTACACTTGATGTCGTATGGGAGCACTTAAAAAAAAATGGATTTTGGGATAAATATACATGTTGGATTTACCACGGTGAAAGATCGAATTCAATTATTCCCCATGATCACGGACAGTACAGTGGTAGCACATCCAATGACCCCACAAGACGGTTGATTGACGACGTGTTTGGTTATTATGACAGGGACGTATCGGCTGAAGGTCAAGAATACCATATAGCTGATCAAGCAGTCATCCGAACGCCTACATTGATACCCGTTAACACAATTTCTCTTGATAGATACAACAAGCTAATCCAGCTCCAACAGACTTTTCTTTATCGTGGGTGTCACATGACGGTTCTTGATAGTGTCATAGAGACTATGAGAGTGAAGGTGGAGAACAAAACCTCGATTAAAGCTGTGGATGATTATTTGGAACTTACAGGGAAAATGCTCCCAGAAGCTCATCATCTTCCTAGTAATCACAGTAAAATAAGACGTATCCTAAAAGGTCTTGGGCTATCGTACATCAAGATCCACGTATGCATATATGATTGTGCTTTATTTTGGGGAAAGCCTAATGAAGATCTAAATAGATGTCCGGTATGTGACACAGAGAGGTAATAAGTTCACTCCTTCTGGTAAAGAGAAAGCTATGAAGGTTCTTTGGTATTTCCCTCTGAAGGATAGATTGGAGAGGCTTTTCATGTCTCCTCACACAGCCAAGGCGATGAGATGGCACGCTGAGCCTCGGGTGACTGACGAGGATATTATGATACACCCTTCTGATGGAGAGGCTTGGAAGCATATAGATAGGGAGTTTCCAGGATTTGCATCAGATGTCCGATGTAAGACTCGGACTTGCATCTGATGGATTCAACCCTTTTGGCAACATGAGCCTTTCGTATAGTATATGGCCGGTGGTAATGGTTCCTTACAACCTTCCTCCATGGATATGCATGAAGAAGGAGTATAATATGTTGACTCTCTTAGTACACGGCCCTGTATCCAGGAAAGTGTATTGATGTTTATTTGAGACCTTTGATAGAGGAGCTGAAGTTGTTGTGGGAGCAAGGTCATCCGACGTACGACAGTTACTCACATGAGATGTTCTACTTACGTGCTATGTGTACCGGTACCATCAGTGATTTTCCTGCGTATGGGATGCTGTTTGGATCTGTTATTAGTGGATATAGAGGATGTCCAGTGTGCTTGAATGCTGATTGCGCAAGGTATCATTGTCGGAAGGTTATCAGAATGTGTCACCGTATATGGCTTGAGAGGACGCATGTCTGGCGCACAGATGCTGCAGCATTTGATGGGACTGAAGAGGTTGGTGATCCACCACGGGAGTGGACTGGTGAGGAAATTTTGGTCGTGCTGAATGAGTATGATTTTGGGCAGTTGAGCAACCATCCTGATATAGTAGCGGCAACTCCTAAAAGACCTGACAGGTATAAGTATTGGTCCCACAAAAGTATTTTCTGGGATCTACCTTACTGGAGTAAGTTGTCGATTAGGAACTACCTAGATGTGATGCACATAGAAAAAAATGTTTGTGAAAGTGTTGTCGGTACAGTGTTATGTTGGGAAGGGAAAACTAAAGACGGCCCTAAGGCACGCATTGGTTTAAAAGAAATGAACATTAGAAAACATTTGTGGTTGAAGGAAGGGAAGGGGAAACAAAATGCCGAAAGCCGCTTACACCGTCACCCCGAGCAAAAGGTGAGATTTTTTCGTGGATGAAGGCTGCAAGGTATCCCACAGGATATGCTGGAAATATAGGGAGGTGTGTTAACTTCAAGGAGAACAAGTTAACTGGACTGAAGAGCCATGATTGTCATATCCTCTTACAACGTTTGTTTCCTGTGTTTATTCGACCATACTTGTCCAAACAGGTGGTCGAGCCTTGTGTATCGTTATCCAGGTTCTTTCAAAAGTTATGCACTAGGGAAGTAAGGAAGTCAGATCTCCGGCTCATGCAAAAGGAGATCATTTATATCTTATGCAAATTTGAGAGGATCTTCCCACCGAATTTTTTGATCTCATGCCTCACCTCATGATCCATCTTCCTCGCCAACTTTTACTAACAGGCCCGGTCCACTACACGTGGATGTTTCCAATAGAAAGGCAACTTGGTGAGTACAAAGACTCTGTGACTAATAAGTCCGCACTAAGGATGTATCGCGAAGCATATCTTGCATGGGAGTGTGTAACATATACCAAGTTCTATATAGGCGCGATGGATCCCACACCCAAACCTATGACAATAATTCCAAAGGTAATTTAATCTCTCCATCATCACCAATGAAGTTGAAGTTCTAGTAAGATTTACTGACAGTCTTTTAAAACATTACGAGGTACGTATTGCACATTGGTGGATATTTCTTAACCGTCCCGAAGTTCAATATTGGAAAGACATTCACCTTTCATGTGATGTGTGAATGGAGACATTAGATTCCACAATGAAGCATTTGCCGATTATTTCGGACAATGGGTAAGTGTTTAATTATCATTTACTTATTTTGCTTACATAATTTACTTAATCACGACATTCACCTTAATTAATATCCAGATGACGCACATACAAAGTGATGGCCACCCGATGTGGTCACGTGAGTTGATGCTTCTTTCGATGAAGCCTGTTACATCTAGAGTTTATTCAATAGCGAAGGTAAATGGTGTGACATTTGTATGTATCGACAGAGATCAAAGACGGAGGTGTCAAAATTCTGGGGTTATGATTGACGGTGGATATTACGGTGTTCTTCTCGAAGTAGTGGAACTAATTTATGGAGAAGGCTTGACAGTTTACTTGTTCAAGTGTAGGTGGTTTGATACAAATCCTCAAATCGAAAGGGAGGATAATTATGGACTATTATCTGTTGATAGTTCTACAAGTTGGTATGAAAGTGATCCTTTTGTTTTTGCAACATCTGCTAAACCAGTTTACTACCTCGATGACTTGGTAAAAAAAGGAGCATGGAAGATCGTAAATCATGTGGCTACGAGAAATATATATAGTGCGGCTACACTTGGACAAGCAGTCGATAAGGATTACAACGAGGCATATCAAGAGCCAGATACAACTAATATTCCACGATCCTCCACAATACTACTGAATAATGTTGTAGAAGGTCGAGTTGTTCGGCTACATGGCGAAGAACGTGGGTTCATAGATGTAGGTACAAATGAATTACGTGCATACTCTGATGAAGATGATGAGGACGAGTTCAGACATATGCTGCCAGTTATGAACTCCGACACAGAGACAAATTCAAGTGGTGATTCTGACTACGAACCTTAGAAGGACATATCATATTATTTGTAAAAGTTCCTTAAATATTGATTGTTGTTTGCCGCTCGAACGAATCAAAAGTGATATTATTATCGATTTTTTTATTTTTATATATATAATTATTTATAATAAAACAAGTATAAATATATAAACTATTAATATTATATAAAAAACAAATATAAATATATATAAAATATAATTATATAAAAACTATATAAATTAATATACAGATATATATATAATGATGTTATATATATATATATATATATTTATTTATAATTAAATTCAAATTTATATATATAAAATTTAATTTATAAATACATAAATACTTTAGCCGACGACAGCTGTCGGCTAAAGTATATAAATAATATAAAATTTAGTTTAAATTCCAATTTAGTTTATATAATTTATTTTAATTATATAAATTTCAAATAATATATATAAATATATATATAATATAATTTAATTATATAAAAAATGATAAATTGGGCTTTAAAGTGTAGATATTTTTAATTTTTAATATATATATATTTATAGTTAAATATATATATATATAATTTAATTATATAAAAAATGATAAAGTGAGCTTTAGCCGACGACAGCCGTCGGCTAAAGTTGAGATATTTTTAATTTTTATTATATATATATTTATAGTTAAATATATATATATATATATAATTTAATTATATAAAAAAATGATAAATTGGGCTTTAAAGTGTAGATATTTTTAATTTTTAATATATATTTATAGTTAAATATATATATATAATTTAATTATATAAAAATGATAAAGTGAGCTTTAGCTTAATGATACCGATCGGCTAAAGTTGAGATAATTTTAATTTTTATTATATATATATATATTTATAGTTAAATATATATATATATATATAATTTAATTATATAAAAAAATGATAAATTGGGCTTTAAAGTGTAGATATTTTTAATTTTTAATATATATTTATAGTTAAATATATACATATATATATATAATTTAAATATATAAAAAATGGTAAAGTGAGCTTTAGCCAACGACAGCCGTCGGCTAAAGTTGAGATATTTTTAATTTTTATTATATATATATATTTATAGTTATATATATATATATATATATAATTTAATTATATAAAGCTTTAGTAATTAATAAATTATTTCACTAAAGTTGAGATATTTTTAATTTTTATTATATATATATATTTATAGTTATATATATATATATATATATAATTTAATTATATAAAAAAATGATAAATTGGGCTTTAAAGTGTAGATATTTGTAATTTTTAATATATATATTTATAGTTAAATATATATATATATAATTTATATATATACAAAAATGATAAATTGGGCTTTAGCCAACGACAGCCGTCGGCTAAAGTTGAGATATTTTTAATTTTTATTATATATATATATATATATTTATAGTTATATATATATATATATAATTTAATAATATAAAGCTTTAGCCGACGACAGCCGTCGGCTAAAGTTGAGATATTTTTAATTTTTATTATATATATATATATATATTTATAGTTATATATATATATATATATATAATTTAATTATATAAAAAAATGATAAATTGGGCTTTGAAGTGTAGATATTTTTAATTTTTAATATATATTTATAGTTAAATATATATATATATATATATAATTTAAATATATACAAAAATGATAAATTGGGCTTTAGCCGACGATAAATATCTTTTGCTAAATGATAAATATCTTTTGCTAAATGATAAATGACAAAAATGATAAATATCTTTTGCTAAATGTTTTTTGTTTAGACTTGTGTTCGTTAATGTTGCTGTTTATTGATTTTGTTGATGTTGCTACATGACATGTTGATATGGTTTGTATTTAAATTATGCTTTTCGTAATTGATTTATGTTGATTGTGATGTATGGTGGTGTATTGTACATTTGGAATAACAGGTTATCTGAACATGGTTGGTGATTTCGAAATCTGAATTTTTTTTTTTTCACTGGACTTTAGCCGACGGCATTTGCACAGACCGTCGGCTAAAGTATTTAATTAAAAAAATAAAATAAAACTTTAGCCGACGACTATGTCGTCGGCTAAAGTGTATAGTTTTAGCCGACGACGACGTTGCCGTCGGCTAAAGTGTATAGGTTTTAGCCGACGACAACGTTGCCGTCGGCTAAAGTGTATAGGTTTTAGCCGACGACAGCATTTACCGTCGGCTAAAACTCGACATTTTAGCCGACGACTGTGTATCCGTCGGCTAAAACGGGTATTATTTTAGCCGACGACGGAGTCGTCGGCTAAAGTTCGATTTTAGCCGACGACCTTCCCTATTAGCCATCGGCTAAACTTTAGCCGACCGACCTCGGCCGACCGACTTTTAGCCGACACCTGACCACTTTAGCCGACGACTTTCGACTTTAGCCGACGACTTTTTGCTGTCGGCTAAAGTATAAACATTGGTAGTGCGCCCGTATTCGATCTGTTTTCACCCCTACTAATGACCTCGCTAGAAGAGACGGTTGTCCCAAACCAATAAGCAGAGACAGGACGCCACGTGACAGAACCGTCGGACAATGGGAGTCTCACTTATGCAAATTGGTCCAGCTGTAGTGACAACAACAAAGATAAAGGTCTAGTCAATATCACTGACATGCGTGTCCGACCTGCCTGTATATGAGTTAACCATATGATGACGATGGGGAGGGTTTCTTTAGATATCCTGTAAAAGCAAAAAAGAGGAGAACCAATTTGAACTTCAGATCTCCCGTTCATTATTACAGTCTTTACTTGTCGTTATTTTCATCTTTTGACTGCAATTCAATTTTTTAATGAAATTACACCCTACGTGGAAGATTTGTGCTTAAGTGTATGAACTCATTATCTGCGTCATTCATAATTGATTAAGTAGATTTGTTGATTAATAAATACAGTAAACAACAAGAAGAGAGACATATATGGCATGCTTACTCTTGCATTCTCAATACTGGATTTGGATTGTGAGTCCCAATATAGTTTAATTTAAGACTCAAATTTCAAATACACAACCAACAACTTTTACACATCATATATCTATTTAGTATCACATCACATCTCTCTCATCTTTTATATTTAAAAAATACAACTATTTCTCACTCTCCTCTCTTTTAGATGTAGAAAAAGGGTATTACTAAATACCGCCCTAAATTACTAGTCACCGCCCTTAAAAATTATATTTTTGCCATTCATTACTATTGAACCTCTCTCTCTTCTGTCTCACTACTTTTCTCTCTCACTACTATCTCTCACTTCTCTCTACCCGCCATCGCCGCACCGCCGCTGTCGTGTTGCCGCACCACCGCCGCCGTGCTGTCGCACCGCCACACTACTCTCACTTCGGTGAAATTGACGCAGGCGTCTGGAATTTTCGTGCAGGCGTCTACAATAGACGCCTATACCATGGTGCAGGCGTCTACAATAGACGCCTATACCATGATGCAGGCGTCTGGAATTTCCGTCTGTACCATGGTACAGGCATCTATTGCAGACGCCTGCACCATAGTGCAGGCGGAAATTCCAGACGCCTGCGTCAATTTTACCGAAGTGAGAGTAGTGTGGCGATGCGACGGCACGGTGGTGGTGGTGCGACTGCACGGCGGCGGTGTGGCGGTGATAATGGCAAGTAGAGAAAAGTGGCTCTGTTCTTTTGGACTGAATGAATTCGAATCGAATCAATCAATTGAATCGAATCAATCGAATCAATCGAATCGAATGGATTCGAATCAATTGAATCAATCAATCAATCGAATCAAATATATATTAAGGGTAAATAATAATAATAATAATGGTAAATAATAATAATAATAATAGTAATAATAATAGTAATTAACAACAACGATAATAGTAATATTATTAGTAATAATAACAATAATAATAATTAAGATTAATAATAATAATAAGAAGAAGAAGAAGAACTGAAATGACTGAATCGAATCGAATCAATCAATTGAATGGACTCAATCAATCGAATCAAAATCAAAATCGAAAAATAAGTCCAAAAGAACAGGGACATACAGTAGTGAGAGAGGAAAATAGTGAGAGAGAAGAGAGAGAGAGGTTCAATAGTAATGAAGGGCAAAAATGTAATTTTTAAGGGCGGTGACTAGTAATTTAGGGCGGTGTTTAGTAATCCAGTAAAAAAAATACAACATATTCTCTTTGCTCTTTTTGTATTTAAAAATACAACTACTTTCCTCTCTTTTTTTCCCATTAAACAATACAATCAAGTAAAGATATCATGATACATTATCCACTTTTCAGACATGATTTGATATCTAAAATAATACAAATCCTAAACCATAGAATAAACAAATATTTTTACTCTTCACATCATTGTCAAATACCAGAATTTTAAACCTTAGTGAATTCTAGAATAGACATTCCTGAATAGACATCTTAAAATTAAAAAACACCAAAAAGGTAGAAAAATATTAAAGAAATAAAGTAATAGAAACACCCCCAAAAAATGAAAAAAAAAAATGAAAATGCTAGAAAACTCTAAAAAAATAGAACTATGAATTAAAAAAATCTAAGAAAAAATAGAGAACCGCAAAAATAAGAAGCCATAAAAATTGAGAAAGCAACTAAAGAAAACTAAAATTTAGAACTCGTCTCACATTGTAAAATGGATTGTGGTAGTCTCGTGATGTAACCGAGCTGATCGGTCACCAAGAACCGGGTTAATCTTAGGAGTTTAGCTAAGAAAACCGAAAATGTATGAAGTATTGTCTTTCTTTCTCTCTCTAAAGTATGCTGTAATCTCAGAATGTGAATCCCCTATGAAAACCCCCCCTTCTCCCTTTTATAGAAGGGAGGTGCCTTATTCTCTAAGATCTTCCCTGATTTTTAGAGAAGATCCTGGATATCCAGGGATTCAGGCTGCAATTTCCCATCTCTGGATTTCCGGGATTGCAAGGTATGGGCTCTCAATCCCTGGATCTCAGGAATTCTGTCAGGTGAGTCAGGATCTTCTTTCCCGAGAGTTCGACCTTCATGAGCTCGGAGGCTTTAGGTCGGCTCATATTATAAAAGATCACTTAGGTCGGGTCATTCCTATTCAAATCCGTAGGTCGGGAGACCTTTGAGGTCGGCAACCTTCTAACAGATGTCACAGGTCAGCGGGGCCTCCGAGGTCGGTGCCCTTTTATCTGAGGTTTATAGATCGAAGGACTTTGAGTTCGGCATCCTCTTGTCTAAGAACCTAGGTCGGACTTTATTACTCTAAGAAAACCTTTCTTTACTAAGAGGTCGGTACTCCGGCTTATATTGGTCCATATTTTAAACCGGGTTTTCAGGGAGCGTACATTCGGCGTCCTATCAACCAGTCCCCCCTACTCTAGTCGAGGTGTAAGACTGAGTAGAGTAAAGATTTGTTTACAATCTGACGACCTTGACACAATAGTCCTTGGGATTCCCGTTCCCAGATAATGAGGTTCCTCGGACTTCGTGCGCTATAATATCCCCGTCTTTTTCTTTCCCCGCCTCCCAAACGTCGCGTCTATGGTCAAGTCCAGGTGTCGACCTACTATAGGTCGGATGAGGCGGTGCCAGATCCCAGCCGTTCTTTTACAGGAGGCATCGGACGCTCCAAATCGCCCGTTATCTTCTCGATTTTCACCCTCCTTCTCTATAAGTAGGAATCTTCTACCCCCTTCAGCCATTTCCGCTCTTCTTCCTGCGACATACTAGTGTGAGGGTATTCCGGCGACACTTGCGACCTTGGTTTCCTGCCTTCGGTGGTGCTTCCACTACCTTTATACGGCGATCTTCCACCCAATCCCATGGGTATGTTCATCTAAACACCTCTTTAGTTTTTCTTTTAGTTTGTTACCGATATTTTCCTCTTCTTCTTCCTCCCTTTTCTTCCTTTTATTATGTCGTCTGCTTCGGATTCTCAGAATTTTTCCGGCGAATCAGCCGTGGACTCCTTTTTAGAAGGTCTTTCCTCTTCTGATGGGGACTCGGGGGGTAGGTCGGGGCGAGCTACTGGTTCCTCCCTCTGTCTTAGGGATGAGCCCCTAGGTGATGTAGATTGGTCCGAGCTAGGTGACATCCCTTCTAGCCTTCCCTCTGGCATCCCCCTAATCATTGTAGATCCCCCTTCCCCTCCTCCTATGGACGAAGTAACTGTGACCGGCCTCTTAGCCGATCCATATCAGACGGTCGTAGGAGCGACTCGAGTTCTCCCTCCTCATCCTCTATCTAGGACTAGCCCAGCCGCGCTAGCTAGTTTTATAAAATTTCTTAGACTTCCCCCGGGGTGGGAATTTGTCACGCCTCACGCTAGTGACACCCCTGATCATCCTCCCCCGGGGCATATTACCTGGTTCGTGGATCAGGTGAGCAGTGGTCTTCGCTTTCCACTCCATCCCTTCCTTGTCTCTCTCTCCGTTAAATACAATCTTCCCCTCAACCAGTTTTCTCCCAACTCTTTTCGTTATATGGTTGGTTTTCTCGTGCTGTGTCATTACAGACACGAGGAACCCGACCTGGGTTTTTTCTATTTTTGTTTTGGGCTAAAGAGTTTTAAAGGCTCCTTTTACTTGACTTCCCGAAACAACGCCCATTTCTTTACCCACCTCCCTTCTAATGTGAAGGACTGGAGGTCCCGTTTCTTTTTCCTCCGGCTCCCTACAGCTGATTCTTGGGGTTTTCCCACGGAATGGACGCAGGCTACTCCGAGCCAGGATCCTATTCCTAGGCGCAGTTCCATCCGGGCTGCGTGGGTCGAGAAAGTTCGGGAATGGAATGCCATTCCCTACAATGCTTTCCAGCTGACGCAATTCCATGATCTTCTGTTCCATTGTGGGCTAAGCTCGAACCTTACCCAGCTATCCCTGATATTGGTAGGCTTTATCAGTTCTTTCCATAGTATGATCTTTGTTATTTTGTTTTTTAGCTATTTCCCTAACCGTTTGTATTGTTTTTTGTAGATCGGTTCATGCGGACCTGCCAGTCGGATGCTCCAAGCCGGCTGAACCAACGAAAGAGAAGGTCCATAAGTCGATGAATCCCCCCAAGGAGAGGGCAGAGGGCTCATCAAAAATTAAACAGAAGCTCCCTTCTCGCCCCAAGTCTGGGGTGACTCTCCCCTCCGACCTAGCTCCTACCTTGACCACCGGACGAAGCCCTGCGAGCTCGTCTCGGCAGCTTCAGGTCACTCAGAGGGCCCCTTCTCCTAGCTCCCCCGCTTCCAAACGACCGAAGACCGCGGGTCCCCCAGGTCCGTCTATGGAGACTCTTCTCCGTTGCAAGGAGTTTGAGAAATTTCTTCCATATTTCAGCTCCATGGTCCCGGCTAGGGATAAGCTGGGATTACGAGATGCCGCGGAGGACCCTCGCTTCGATGCTATGATGATGTATTTTGGGAAGGTATTCCCCCTTTTCGCCTTCCTCCCATTTTTGTGTATTTTCATATTTATTATTACCCTTTGCCGTCCTGATGTGACTTTCTTTCTTGTGCAGTTCTTCACCACCTTTGTGACCTTCGCAGAGGATCATAAGATCGGCGCTTCGTCTTCCTCCCAGCTCACCCAGATGTCATCCGATCTGGCGGCCGCCCTGTCGGCTAATTCCGATCTCTCGGCTCAGCTTCAGGAGAGGGAATATCGCTTAGATGTTGCCCTTAAGAAAAGCTCTGAGCGGGAGGCGGTTTTGGAACGGGCTCAGATGGCCAACGTTCAGCTGAACCAAGAGATGAAATTCTGGAAGACCTTGTCTCAAGCTGAATCGAAGAAGGTGGGCCAGCTCGAGGCTCAATTGTCAGAAGATAGGGCCGAATCCGAGAGGATTGCCCAACTTGAGGCCCGGGCTAAGGCTGAATTGGAGAAGGTCGCCCAACTCAAAGCTCAGGCTAGAGCAGAATCAGAAAGGGTTGCCCAGCTGAAAGCTCAACTAGCCGAGGCTAGATCCGAGGGATCATCTTACGAGCGCGGGGTGACGGATGGCCGACGTCGATTTCTGACCAGTGACGTTGGTCACTCTTTCCTGGGAGCCTACCGTTCCGCCCTCCTAGCCCGGTATCACAATTCTACCGCTTTCGTGGTTAAGCTAGCCCCTGCCGCGACACAATATTTCGATTTTGCTCTAATCCGTGTTCGTGAGCAACTAGCTTCTTTGGGTTTTACGCGAGCCGACCGGATGCCGATCAACGGGCTCTGCTCTTCGGGTTGGTCCGGGGACGTGGAAGAATCTCCGGAGGCAGCCTGGTGGGAGGACGCCCTTGAGGATTCTATAAAGAAATCTGGCCTGGATTTGGAGCTGCCTTCTACTCCTCCTAACTCACCTGTTAAGGCCGGCACTCCTAATCCCGAGGTGACCGGGACCGACCTTGATGCTTCTCCTTCGTTGCCTCCTCCATCTTCCGAGCCTGTAGTTTAATTTTTTTAAGTTTTGTGTAGACATGTATATGTTTTTTTTGTCTTGTTCATTGTACTGGCACAACAGTTTTTAATGAAAAGTTTTTGAGTTGAATACACTTTGGATTTGTACGATAGTGATGTGCTTTGTATCATGGCTTATCTCTGCCATTTCTAAGTTAATGTAGTTCGGCGTCGATTGTAACCTCGATGTATCTGAGCCTGTTTGAATTGATATGATCACTTCCCAATATAACCCGGCCTTTTCCTAGTATAGCCCCGACTATTTTAAATTTCGCAATATCTTAAATGTAACCCGACCACTTCGACCTTTACGAGTTGTAATGGTTTGGTGTTTTTTAGGTTAATTTAACCTAACCTTTTCACCGATCTTTAGTATAGGTTGGGTATTTCCCTTAATCATATCTTCACAGGGCGGTTCACCCTTATTTAGATCCGAAGGCATTTCACCTGATCGGATGTCATAGGGTGGTTCACCCTTACTCGGATCTGAAGGCGTTTCGCCTAATCAAATGTCACAGGGCGGTTCACCCTTACTCGGATCTGAAGGCGTTTCGCCTGATCAGATGTCACGGGGCAGTTCACCCTTACTCGGATCTGAAGGCGTTTCGCCTGATCAGATGTCACAGGGCGGTTCACCCTTACTCGGATCTGAAGGCGTTTCGCCTGATCAGATGTCACAGGGCGGTTCACCCTTACTCGGATCTGAAGGCGTTTCACCTGATCAGATGTCACAGGGCGGTTCACCCTTACTCGGATCTGGAGGCGTTTCGCCTGATCAGATGTCATTTCTAGTTTTACTTGATCAACACATTCAGAGAGATTTTTTTTGTAATAGACTTTTATTAAAACAACACAAGCTTTTTTCCACACCTATTCATACAAAATACTTTTTTAAGTGACATATGTTCCAAGGTCTTTTGATGGGATGCCCTTCCATATCCTCGAGCTCATAAGCCCCCCCTGCATAAATTCGGATTACCTTGTAAGGGCCCTCCCAGTTCGGCTCCAGCTTTCCTGTTTTTCTGAGGGCATCAGCTCGCCTAAGCACCAAATCACCGACCTGGAACTGTCTCTTCCTGACTCTTTTGTCGTGAGCTGCTTCTGTCAGGCTTTTGTATCTTTCAGTTCGTGCTGCGACCGCTTCCCTTATTTCTTATATGGTATCTAACGCCTCCTTCATTATTTCCTCGTTTTCCACCTCGTTGAACCATCGAACCCGATGAGACATTTCTCCGACTTCTGCTGGGATGACGGCTTCAGACCCGTATACCATACTCAAGGGTGTTTCCCCTGTTGACGATCTAGGTGTGGTCCTGTATGACCATAGTACCGAGCTGAGCTCATCCACCCATCCTCCTCCAACTTTGTCTAAGCGGGTTTTGATCCCTTGCAAGATTGTTCTGTTAGTTACCTCGACTTGCCCATTAGCCTGCGGGTGAGCAACCGCAGCGAACCTTTGCCTGATATGCATACCCTCGCACCAGGACTGGGTTCCCTTCCCATTGAATTGAGTTCCATTATCTGAGATAAGTATCTGGGGCGCTCCGTACCTGCAGCAAATGTTGTTAAATAGAAAACTTATGATTCTTTGCTCGGTTATGGTGGCCACGGGCTCGGCCTCTACCCACTTGCTGAAGTAGTCTATGGCTACTACTAAGAACTTTCTTCCTCCCGAGCCAGGTGTAAACTGCCCCATGATATCAATTTCCCATTTAGCGAAGGGACAGGGTGCTCCCATGGTAATCATATCTTCGGCTGGGATGTGAATTAAGGGTGCGTGCACTTGACATTTTTGGCATCGCTTAACCATCTCCACTGCTTTCTTGCTCATGGTCTCGCGTAAAACCACTTAGTGTTTTGCTAATTAGCGCTCTTCCTTTGGTATGATCTCCGCAGCACCCTTCATGGATTTCTTCCAATATACCCCGCCCTTCTTCTTCCGAAACGCACCGTAGGTATAGACCGAGGCAGGATCTCTTGTATAGTTCATCGTTAATGCAATAGAACCTCGCTGCTCTTCGCACAATCTTCATTCTTTCTTGCCTTTCCTTGGATAGTTATGCCCTTCTTAGGTTTGCCAACAAAGGAGTTCTCCAATCTGCCATCTCGTTCACCACCATCACCTGTTTCATGATGCTACTCCGGGATGCTCCCAAAATCGTTACTGTTCGCGAGCGGCAATCCACTAAGGAGCTTCCCATTTTTGCTAGGTAATCAGCTTTTGCATTTTTCGCCCTAGGGATATGGATTAACTTCCATTCCCCTAGTTTTTTGGCAGCCTCTCTCACTTCCTCAACATACTTCTTCATCCGATCCTCATATATCTCAAATTTTCCTTCTACCTGTTGTGTGACCAGTTGGGAGTCAGAGTAAGCAATGAGTCGTCGTGCGCCCAAGTCTATCCCCAGCTGCATTCCCTTAACCAGGGCTTCATATTCGGCCTCATTGTTAGATGCCCTGAAATCGAATTTTATGGCATACTCTAATTGTTCACCCTTCGGGGTAGTAAGGACTATCCCTGCCCCAGAACCACTGGTTGTTTCTGATCCATCCACATGTAATAGCCACTGTCCCTCTGGTGGCGATGGCATGGCCGCCTCTTGGATGAAGTCTGCTAGGGCCTGAGCTTTAATTGCCGTTCTCGGCTCATACTCCATGTCGTATTCCCCCATTTCTACCACCCACTTCACCAGGCGACCTGACGCGTTAGGTCGCCCTAATATTTCTCTTAAGGGCAAGTTGGTTCGCAGTTTTATCCGGTGGGCTAGGAAATAGGGCCTCAATCGCCTGGCTATAACTACTAACGCCAGTGCCCCTTTTTCTAGCTCGGAGTAATTCCGTTCTGCTCCTTGCAAAATTCGGCTTGTAAAATAAATGGGTGTTTGCTTACTCATTTCTTCTCTTAGCAAGATCGAGCTAACCGCCCCCTCTCCCACGGATAAGTAGAGTACGAGATCCTCTCCTGGTATTGGTTTGGTGAGCAGAGGCAGCTCGGCTAAATACTCTTTTAATTTTCCGAATGTTGTTTGCGCTTCTGGGGTCCATTCGAACTTGTTCCCTTTTCTTAAGAGTTTAAAAAATGGGAATCCCTTCTCGGCCGAGCGTGATATGAAACGGCTCAGCCCTGCTATTCTTCCTGTTAGTATCTGGATATCCTTGATATTTTTTGGAGGATTCATTTGCAGCACTGCCTCGACCTTCTCCGGGTTGACCTCGATTCCTTCTTCTGTGACTACATATCCCAGGAATTTTCCCGATTTGACTCCAAAAGAACATTTTGATGGGTTGAGCTTCATTCCGTACGTGCGCAGGTTTTCGAACGTCTCTTCTAAGTCTCTGATATGCTCTCCTGCCTTTACGATTTTTACTAGCATGTCATCCACGTACACTTCCATGTTTCTGCCGATTTGGGATCTAAAGATTCTGTCAACCATCCTTTGATATGTAGCTCTTGCATTTTTTAACCCAAAAGGCATGCGTACATAGCAAAAAGTTCCTTTTGATACCACAAAACTAACCCTCTTTCTGTCCTCGGGTGCGAGAGCAATCTGATGATATCCCTGAGAAGCATCCATCATACTAAGTAACTCGCACCCCGAGGTTGAATCCACTAGCTGATCTATGCGGGGTAACGGGTAGTGATCCTTTGGACATGCTTTATTTAGGTCCCGGAAGTCCATGCACATCCTCCACTTCCCCTGGCCTTTCCCCACCATCACAGCGTTGGATAGCCACTCCGAAAACTGGATCTCCATTATGTGTCCAGCTCGGAGGAGCTTGTCAACTTCTTCCCCAATGACCCTATCCATCTCCGGCCCAAAATGCCTCCTCTTCTGCTTCACTGGTCTTATGGTTGGGTCAATGTTCAACCTGTGCTCGGCAACTGTTGGGCTGATTCCCACCAGATCCTCAGCTACGAACGCGAAAATGACCACAAATCTCCTTAGCAGGCTGATAAGGCTTTCCTTTATTCCATCGTCCAACCGACTTCCCATGCGAGTTTTTGTTTCCCGCTTTCCTGGAACCAATTCTATTTCTAGCAACTCCTCATTGGGCTTGACGCCTTCTTCCTCAGCTTCCTCGGGCGCCTTTGATTGTTTATTCTTCTTAGACTCTGGATCCGGACCCCCTAGCTCGGATGTCCTCTTTCCGCGCTGCACTCCCTGCTTTACCGTTGTCTGGTAACAAGATCGAGCTACAAACTGATCCCCGGCTACTTCCCCTACCTCACCTCCTACGGGGAATTTTACTTTCATGTGTGCAGTAGAGGCCACTGCTTTGAACTTGTTGAGTCTCGGTCGTCCTAGAATGGCGTTATAGGCCGATTTGGTGTCCACCACTAAAAACCTGAGTGTCTTGACCTTTCGATGGGGCATCCGACCTAGTGCTACCGGAAGCACCACTTCTCCAACCGGTTGCACCTCGGTCATGCAGAACCCATAGAGCGCGGTATCTACCTTCTTCAATTCCACCTCCAGGTTCATCTGTTTGAAACAGTCATAGAATAAGATGTCTACCGAACTTCCCGTATCGATAAATACCCTTTGCACATCGTAACTGGCGATCTCCGCGGTGATGACCATCATTATGGGGCGCATGTATCCCGTTATAATCCATGGGGCTGAACTGAATGATGGGCCCGCTGCCTACAGAGGCGACCTCCTTGAGCTGATGACACCTAGCCTTTCGTGTGTGGGCTTTCCTAGCCTGATTAGAACTTCCGTCGGTTGGTCCTCCTGATATCATGTGGATTACTCCTTTCTTAGCTGGGGGAGCAGCGGGTCCCCGAGGAGCTTCTCTTTTCACCCCCGCCCCTCCTTGGGGCATGGGTGGTTGCCTCCGACCTCCATTCCTCTGCTGATATGTGAACTCCATTAGATGTCCCGCTCGGACCAGCCTTTCGATCTCATCTTTAAGGTGCTTGCACTCATCTGTTTTATGCCCGTAATCATTGTGGAATCGACAATAAAGCTCTGATTTCGGATGGGTGGGCCTATTAGGACGAGATGCAGGCCACTCGATAACCCTGTTCATCTTATCTTCAACTGCTTCCAAAACTTGAGCTATCCTCATTGTTAGTGGGCTGTATTGGTCAAATCTTGGTCGTCTTAGAACGGTATCGCTCTTCTTTCGGTCTATTTTTCCCCGCGACATTTCTTCCCGAGGTAAATTTCCTTGAAAGGTGTACTCCTCGCGCCGTATCCATCTGCTAGACCCCCTTTCCCCATCTTCGGGCTTTTCTTGCAATTCCTCCATATCTTTCTCGGTTTCCTCAACATTAATGTATTTCGAACATCGGGCTAGGACCGCATCATATGTTCTGGCTAGTTTTTTAGCTAATGAGGTGCGTAGCAACCCAGGCCTCAGTCCCTGCGTCAAGGCACTGGTTTTTACTTCTTCTGACGACGAGGGTACCTCCAGACATGCCTTTGTAAATCGGGTCACATAAGCTCTCAGCGCTTCTCCGGAGTGCTGCTTGATACTGAACAAGAACATGAAGGTCTTTTGGTGTGCCCTGGCGCTGGCAAAGTGAGTCAAGAACGCGGAGCTGAAAGTTTTGAAGCTGGTGATTGACCCAGGGGGTATCTGGTGGAACCAATCCTGAGCTGACTCACCAGAGCTGTGAATGCTCGCAACTCACGCATCCGAATATCGATGTAGTACCGCCATGTTCTCGAATCGGTATAAATGTCGGGTAGGATCTGACAGTCCATCGTAGGTGAAGGTGACAGCCCTAAACCCATATGGGAGCTCGGCCTGCAGTATGCCTTCTGAGAAGGGATGGCCTGGATGACTCTCCATGTCCTTCCCCGCAACCCTCTGTCGCAACTCCTCCAGCTCGTCTTGCATACTGGATATCAAGGTTTACACTCGAATATCAACTAATACAAAGCCCATGTAATATATGGGAATTATAAAAAATAAATATATATTAGTTCTTTAATTATAAAATTCAATATATATATATATATATATATATATATATATGTGTGTGTGTGTGTGTGTGAGAACAACTCATTATTTCCCTATTATATATCATTGCAATTTAGAAATAAGAATATTTCAATCTCCATATATAGAAATATACTTTAATAATCTAAAAATGAACGGGCCACTAAAATAAGCAATAAAAAAATAAATAAATAAATTCAAGTGGCATATATAAGAAATAAGTCACGTGTGTGGCAAAAAAAAAAAAAAATACCGCGGCTACCAGCCGTCGATAGATCAAGACTGATGGCGATATCATATCGAAAAAAATTATTCGCTATTGGCAGGCGACATATGCTACTAATAGTCATTCACCAGTAGATTCGTCCCCACAAATTGAAATTAAAAGAGAGTTGCTTTTATCCCCCAGGGCATAAATTTCAGTAAGCAGGAGGATATCTTTCTGGCACGTACAGATGCGTGGGTTCGAATCCTCGCGGAAAGATCCGCTTTTCGCGATTTAAACTCAGATGCTTATTCAACAAGATCCTCAAAACGGCCATTGAGATAACTCGCGATTTAACCGGGGGTAGGAATGAGGGATCGGACCTACAACCCCCAGAATTCAACCTGGGTCATCAAAAAAAAAAAAAAAGAGAGTTGCTTTTCCCCTGGTGACAAGTCAACCGTAACACCCCCCAACTTTTTCTTTTTCTTTTTTCAATTTTGTCCTTTCCACATTAGTTTTTTTTTTACATTCTTTTTTTATTTATTCTTTTTTCTTTGAATTTTTATTTTACTTTATTATTAGCAAAATTAATAATTTCTATTATTTATTTATTTATATTTATATTATTTATAATTTAAAATAACTACGACACAATATAATAAATAATAAATACGGAAAATACGATCAACATTGATAAATAAACTATTCAATTACATTATCTGGTCATCAAATCTAACAAAGAGCAGTAATCTCGGCCACTTTACTCACAATGCACTTTTCATCTCGTGTTAGTCTTGATGTGTACTCATGACCCTCTAAATATTGTGCTGGGGCATGATTATGCTCTCCGCACACAACAGTAATTCCCCACAAAATACCATCTGGAGGAATCGGTACACCTCGTAGAGAGAATGAAGAACTATTTTTTTGGTACTGGTACATCTTTTCAAAGTATCTCCACTTTTTAAATATCTTGGTTGTTGATATTTTCCGCCCTTTTCACAAATGAGAGTGCATTTCGGGAGTTTGTTACCTATTTTCTTTGCGAATTTATCAATAATTATGACGAATCCATTTTTCCTTCCGATCGTCCTCACCAGATCTAATATATCTTCTCTACTTTCAAAAATCTGTAAAAAAAAAAAAAGAGTATGTTGGAGCACTATTGGTCGGTATCGCCGTTTGGAGATAGAGTTATAAAACTCTATCGCGTTGCGGAAGCAATTTAAATAAATGTGCAGAAATTAAATCGACACAGGATTTATAGAGGTTCGGCCAAACGTGCCTACGTTCTCTCTTCGGTATCTTTTTCTATAGGCTAAAGAAAAACCTCTGCACATCTCTTCTATTGATCGAGGGATAACCTTTACAAGCTCGTCTTCTATCTGTCCGAGTAAACCGTTCAATCACTTGTCTTTATGTCAGTCCAAGTTAAACCGTTTTCCTTTTATATTGGACAAGGAATCAACCAATCTAGATTTCTATGGGTACTAGATGAACCTCACTTAGATATCGATTGCGATTCTAACAATGCCGGATCCTTGATCCTAATAACACCGAATCCAATCGTATCTTTTCTTTTTCTCTCTTGTATGATTTTGTGTATAACACTCAATCACTAAACAATATAAGCTCAAATACAACAATTAGATGAATACAATGATATCTCAAGTATGAATTATTTGCTCAAGGATGTTGTGCTGTTTGACACCAAATGGTTTGGTATTTATAGGCTCAAAGGCTCAAGTAGCCGTTACTGCCTCTGTCTCTTTAGCGTGCTAGATATTCTGTTTAGCGTGCACTATGCTCAGTAGCGTACGTGTAGCGTGCGCTACCTGTTGATCTGATTGAGTCCAGTAGCTTACTGCCCATCCGTTAGCGTGCGTTAGCTTATCCATTGCGTACGTTAAGTACACACATTAGCGTACGTTAATCTTGAATTGTAGCGTGCGCTAAGCATATATCCGTTGCCTGCTTTTGACTTCTGACTTTTCACCGAATCTTCCAACGTTCATATGTTTGAATTCAAATGCTCTTTAGCGTGCGCTAAAGATCATTCATAGCGTGCACTATGTCTTATGTCAGTGCATGCGTCATTCTGTATTGAAAATCTTCACAACTGTCATATTCCTTCGATAGCGTGTGCTATCTTTATCAGATGACTCTGTCTTAAGGTGACTTTGAACTCGTATGATCTGCATACAAGTATCGTTAGCGTGCGCTAATCTTCATTTCTAGTGTGCGCTAGCTTTGCAGTTTGATCAGCTTTTTGCGTCTTCGACTCCTTCGTTGTTTTGTTTGCTTCTTTGTTATTTTACTATGTTCAATAACTTAATCATCAAAACTCGATTATGACTATTTGGAATAAAATATTCCAACAATCTCTCTCTTTTTGATGATTACAAAACAACACATTGAATTGGATAAAACCTGCAGAATAAAATATATGTATATTTGCACGAATCAAAGTTTTCGGCTTTGATCGTTTCGTTAGTTTCTCCCATCTTTTTTTTTCCTCCTGTTCAATTTCTTTTTTTCATTTTTCAACTTCCTCGTTTTCTTTTTCGACTTTCTCTTTTTTATTTTTTTCCCCCTTTTTACTTTTTATCTTTCTCGTCATTCTTCGCTTTTTATCCATTCAACTCTTTTCTCCCCCTTTTTGTTATTAGCAAAAAGTATAAATCAAAGGATACCAAATTATGATAAAATAAGATATGATAAAGAATGCATAAAAGGGTATAACTCCCCCTGACAAAAATATCCCCTTTGAAAAAATAAACTCACCCTGAGTAAAATATTTATTGATAAAAATTAATTTTTGGGGATCCAACCGATAGTTGGTTTTTCTTTCGAAATATAGACGATATTCTGAACAAAAGTTCCTTTTAGAATCCAAATCTTTTTGGTTTTTATCGCCCGTCGTGGGCTTTTGCAAATCATAAAATGATGCCCAATTTGTAAACATTTATCACATCGGGGTATTTTGAAATTTAAGGATTCATTTTTCAAATGTGGCTTGAATCCTAACCCTTGTTTGTTCAATGTAAATTTTTGAACCGAGAGCATTTGTTCAAATTTTTCGTTTCCACACAGAAATTTCTTCATTAAATTTTTAAGCTCGGTTTGAACTTTCAAGAGATCATCCGTTAAAATATTTGCATTTTCAACGCATTTTGAATGATCGGTTTCGATAAATTTCCCTTTTTCAAGAATTTTGGAAATTTCAGTTTCTAATAATTTTTTTTTAGTTTGGAGGGATTTTATTTCGCTTAAAGCATTTTGAAAATCGGTATGTAATAACTCGAATGCTTCAAATAATTCATCGTGAGAGGATGTACTTACTTGACTTTCGACGTCGCTATCGTCGAATGAACTTCGTGCCATGAGAGCGAGGTTATTTTGATTCATGAAATCTTTGTCCTTGTCTTCGTCATTCCATGTGGCAATTAAAACTTCCTTTTTAGGATTTGCTCGGCAATTCTTCGCGAAGTGGCCTGGTTTATCACAGACTCGACAGTTGTTGTCGAATTTCTTTATTCCGCCCGAGATGTCTTTCTTTCTCCGGTTTAATAAGTTTTGGAACTTATTAATATTCTTGGCATAATATGCCGATTCTTCGTCACTTTCGTCCACCGGGATTTCTTTTTTGTTTCTCGACATCTTAGCCTTCATGGCTATCGTTCTTTCCTTCGGCTTGGCATTCCGAGATTTTAGGACAATCTCGTAGTTTATAAGTGAACCAACGAGAGCACTAAAGTCAAGATTGTTTAAATCTTTTGATTCCATTATTGCCTAGGGGTGAAAACTGGGTGGATATTTCCCGCCCGATCCGGAGCCGTATCCGATCGGGATCGAATTCGGGATGAAAAATAGGTATCCGGTCGGATTCGGATACGGATCCGGATAGTTGAATTCGGATACGGGTTCGAATTCGGATAATGCAATATCCGCCCGTATCCGAGTTTTCCCATATTTTATCGGATATTATCCGGATACCAATCCGGATAATAAATCCGGATACCAATCTGGATAATAACCGATATCCATATTTTTAAATTTTAAATATACTTTATTTTATATATATATATATATAACACTTTTGGACTTCAGTGTAATGAATTTTCAAGCTTTCAAGAAAAAATATTTTTCAAAAAAGTATTTTTGGAAAAATATATTATTTTTCAAAAAAATATTTTCTAGGAAAAAAATTATCTTTTCAAAAACATTATTTATGGAAATTTTTTATTTCTTCAAAAAAATTAAACAAATATTTTCTCGAGAAAAATTATTTTTTGGCAAAAATATTTTTTCGAAAAAATTATTTTCTGGAAAAAATAAAATTAGTTTCGGATTTTTATATTTTTTGAAAATATAAAAATAGTTTTTGAAAAATAAAAAAACTATATTTCAAAAATTATTTTCTCAAAAAATATTTTTTAAAAGAAATGTATTAGCCAAACACTTTAATACTAACTTATAAGCTATTTGTTTCATATGAAATGCATTTTTAAAAGAAATGTTCTATTCAAGTAAATAGAGAGGCAATTATATATATTATAATAATTGTTAAAAACAATTAAATTACCACTTTTAGTCTTTGCTAAGTATGGAGCTTATGTTTTTATGGGAGAGACTGAATAAGTAAAAATGAGGGAACCCTGTTATGAAACGATTTTTAAAAAATTACTATAGTTTGCATTAGAACTTTTATGAAATATTGTGTAGGTAGTTTTTTTATATGCTGCAATCACTTCCAAACGATTTTTGTATGACACGTATTATCCGATTATATTTATTCGAATCCGGCCCGAATCCGTCCTGTATCCGTCCCGTGTCCGTATCCCGAATAATCCGAATTCGTATCCGTATCCGGCCTTCCCGTATCCGACTCCGAATCCGAGAGAAAAATATGGGTTAGGATACGGGAAGAGCACTATCCGCCCGTATCCGATCCGTTTTCACCCCTATTATTGCCGTTACTGTTCCATCCCATTCTCGAGGTAGTGATCGTAGGATCTTCTTAACTTTTTCACTACTCGAAAGGGTTTTCCTTAGCATGCCAATCCATTGGTAATGACCGAAAATCGATCGAGCATAATTGTGATGGATTCTTCTTCTTTCATTTGGAATAGCTCGTAATCGTGAAGAAGCATGTTGACCTTCGTCTCCTTGACTTGAGACGTTCCTTCATGTGTGACTTCAAGCATTTTCTATATTTCTTTCGCACTGTCACACGAACATATCTGGTTGTATTCTTCTGGATTTAATGCACAATATAATAATTGCGTGGCTTTGCAATTATAGTGGTCGCTTTTCCAATCCACATCGTCATACTCTTCAAAGGTTTTGAGAGTTCCGTTCGAGTTCGTCGGAATTTTGGGACCAAGGCATATGATTTTCCATAATTCGATATCGTAAGCTCGGATGAAAATAGACATTTTCTTCTTTCAAGTCATGAAGTTAGATACATCAAAAAATGGTGGTCGGTTCAATGCAAGACCTTCGACCGGGGCAAGTTGAAACGCCATTTGGATCTTCTCCTCGGATGTTACGCCGCTTCTAGGAGGTACCGCTTCAATACAAGTTGGAGAACTATTGGTCGGTATCGCCTTTGAAGATAGATTTATAAAACTCTTTCGCGTTGCGGAGCGAATTAAATAAATGTGCGGAAATTAAATCGACACAGTATTTATAGAGGTTCGGTCAAACGTGCCTACGTCCTCTCTTCGGTATGTTTTTCTATAGGCTAAAGAAAAGCCTTTGCACCTATATTCTATCGGTCGAGGGATAACCTTTACAAGCCCGTCTTCTATCGGTCCGAGTAAACCGTTCAATCACTTGTCTTTATGTCGGTCCAAGTTAAACCGTTTTCCTTTTCTATTGGACAAGGAATCAACCAATCTAGATTTCTATGGGTACTAGATGAACTTCACTTAGATATCGATTGCGATTCTAACAATGCCGTATATTTGATCCTAATAATACCGAATCTAATCGTATCTTTCTTCTCTTGTATGATTTCGTGTATAACACTCAATCACTAAACAATATAAGCTCAAATAAAAAAACTAGAATGAATACAATGATATCTCAAGTATGAATGATATACTCAAGGTTGTTGTGCTGTTTGATACCAGATGGTTTGGTATTTATAGGCTCAAAGGCTCAACTAGCCGTTACTGCCTCTGTCTCTTTAGCGTGCGCTAGCTATTCTATTTAGCGTGCGCTATGCTCAGTAGCGTACGTGTAGCGTGCGCTACCTGTTGATCTGAGTCCAGTAGCTTACTGCACATCCGTTAGCATGTGTTAGCTTATCCATTGCGTACGTTAAGTACACACATTAGCGTACGTTAATCTTGAATTGTACCATGCGCTAAGCATATATCCGTTGCCTGCTTTTGACTTCTGACTTCTGACTTTTCACCGAATCTTCCAACCTTCATATGTTTGAATTCAAATGCTCTTTAGCGTGCGCTAAAGATCATTCATAGCGTGTGCTATGTCTTATGTAAGTGCATACGTCATTCTGTATTGAAAGTCTTCACAACGGTCATATTCCTTCGATAGCGTGCGCTATCTTTATTAGATGACTCTGTCTTCAGGTGACTTTGAACTCGTCTGATCTGCAGACAGGTATCGTTAGCGTGCGCTAACCTTCATTTCTAGCATGCGCTAGCTTTGCAGTTAGATCAGATTTTTGCGTCTTCGACTCCTTCGTTGTTTTGTTTGCTTCTTTAATGTTTTACTTTATTTAACAACTTAATCATCAAAACTCGATTATGAATATTTGGAATAAAATATTCCAACAGAGTAAAACTAATTAAATGAGCTATATATATATACACACACACACACACACTAAACTAATTAAATGAAAAGAGCAAAGCAAAATATATGTATTAAAAAACGTTTTTACTATATTCTCAAATAAAAAGAGGTTATATATATATATATATATATACACAAAAAAATAATTAACGAAACATGAAAAAAAAGGATATTTACACGAAGTCATACCTGATCAGTGGTAAATTCACACGACATGTTCCCATTATTTGCTGAATTATATTCTTCCATTTGCTATAAACAGAATAGTGTCTCAAAAATGTGAACAAATAAGTGATATTATAATAAAAATTTAAGAAGAAAATATAGAGAGATGATGAGTTATACTTCTTCTTCACTCCCTATTTATATTAATTTAGACTACTAAATAATAAAAAATTATTGACATGACAATTCAATAGGCAGTATAGATTAGGGAACTATTTTGTTGAAAAACTTTGAAATGATAATCAGTAGGTAGATATAGGTTAGGGAATTATTTAGTTGAAAGATTTTGAAATGACAACTCAATTGGTAGCTATTAATAATATATATCAAGATAATAATATATAATCCAAATAATAATATATATTATTTGTATAGATGACTATGTAAATATTTTTTTAAAATATAAATATATTGTATGGAAAAATTATAGTCATAATAATACGTTCACAAAAAAATAAAAATAAATATAAAATAGTATAAAAAATTATCGAAAAAATATCAGCAAAATATTGAAAAAATTCAAGGTATTATTATTTATACATACATATATATATATATATATATATATATATAAGTAAAGAAGTGGGGAGGGATAAAAAAGATATTTTTTTCCTTTTAGAGGGGGGATTAGTAAAAGAGGGGGGCTTAGCATAGCCCAATTAAAATGACAGCAAGTGACAAAGACTCCAAAATATGAACGTTGGTTTCATTTTTGGGTCTATTTAAACTTATTCCATTTTGTGTGTTTTTCAGCTTATATTTTATGATATATGATAATTCAATATATTAAAGGATATATTTATAGATTTTAATATAAATAATAGTTTATTTTATTTGTGAATTATTAATGTTATTTAGTCAGTCAAAAAATTATTAAAACTATTTATTAAATATTTTAAATTTTATTTCTTAAAATATTTATTTTTTAAAATGGATAAATATTAAAAAGTTAATAAGGTTAAAAAAGGAGGAAATACACTCTTTTAGCCATCTTGCCATAGTCACTGATAATATTTGTCAAGAGACTTAGTTTGCACAAATTTTAGCCAAAAAGGACATGGTTGGGCCAATATACCCTTACTTTTCAATAAAGGAGCATACTTTATCTCTCCTTCCCTTTTTTATTTCCAGCTCCAATATTTTCTCCCATCCCTCTTTTCTCTTGCTTTTTCCCCCTCTTATTTTCTCTATATTTTGGGCATTTCTTTTAGCGTGATTTCTTTTGTTGCGTCGTTATCATTAAATTTAGTTTCTCTCTCATTAGTTATTGGTTATGAATTTACAGTCGTTATGACGTATGTATTTCATACTGTCTCGTTACCATGTGTTGTTTACCTTTTGCGTTATTGTATCGTAACTGTGTTATCATGTGGTATTTTTACCATGTGTTCTTTCGAGGGTTACCAGCACACGATAGGGTAACGTATAAGGAAATGATCATTTCTTAACGACTAGTACGATATTATGGCAACACAAAAGGGTAATCAGAATACAAAATGTTTATTTCTTTCTTGGTTACCAGCACACAATAGGGTAACCCAATAAAGAAATGATCATTTCTTAACGAGTTACCAGCACACAATAATAACACAATAAAGAAATAATCATTTCGTAATGAGTTACTAGCATGTAAGAATGTAACTCGATTAATAATTGATCATTTATTACTGAGTTACCATCACATAGAAGGGTAACTCAACCAATAAGTCATAATTTCGTACTGAGTTACCATCACATACAAGAGCATTCTAACTAAGAATTGATCATATATAATGCCTAAAAAAATGATCATTTCCTAACACAGTAAAGAAATGATCATTTCTTAGCGAGTTACCAGCACACAATAGGGTAACCCAATAAAGAAATGATCATTTTGTAACGAGTTACTAGCATGCAGGAATGTAACCCGATTAATCATTTATTACGGAGTTACCATCACATAGAAGGGTAACCCAACTAATAAGTCATAATTTCGTATTGAGTTACCATCACATACAAGAGCATTCCAGCTAAGAATTGATCATATATAATGCCTAAAGAAATGATCATTTCATAACACAGTAAAGAAATGATCATTTCGTAACGAGTTACCACCACACAATAGAGTAACTCGGAAATTCAAATCAATTCAGCCACAAATTATCAAGAAACATGTTATACACTGCATAATTACAGCAAGAAGACAAGAAATCATACCACAAACAAATCGTATCCAGTCTGGGATTTCACAAATTCAAATATTTCAAATCAAAACTCTAAATTTTACAGAAATAAAGTGGAACATGCCTTGAGTTCAGGCCGGAAATAGATAGGGTTCCGGCGAGATGGCCATCCTCCGATCTCCATCTCTGTCGTCTTTTATTACCGATGGCACCTATGATCCCGACACCGATGAATATACCTCACTATAACAACTACAACCAGTCACAGAACGAACAGATCTGAAATTTAAAGATGAGATAAGAACACAAAACGAACAGATCTGGAATAACTTCGTCGGAGAAGGAGAAGAGAGATCTCGTCGGAGGAGTGGTAGAGGTGGTCGAAATCGATCTCGTCGAAGTCAGATCCATGGATTGAAGCTCACCGGAGATGAAGACGATGGTTTTAACACCCCCAAGTTATTCAGGGTATATTACAACGCCGTGAGCCCCGCCGTGGGACCCACAAGGCTATTCACACGCGGAAACATGAACTTTGACCGATAAGGTCCAATCATAATCCAATGGAGGATAATAAAGTTGGAACTCAAGACAATATCCAATAAAATCGAATATAATATATCAAGAATCAATCCCATGGTAACACCGGCCAAAACATCAAGAAAACCAGAAACAGTACTCGGGTACTCATAACCATTTCAAGTACAACATCATTGAATGGAGGATGTAATATCCGCATTTTTTTTCTTTCCCTTGTAATTTCATTTTCGGTGTATTTCTCGATCGTAGTGACCCTCGTGTATCTTTCAGTATATCTTTTCCGTCAACTACTGATCTGATTTTCATTATTGTTGTGCGGAACCGCCGTTTCGGGGTTGCCGTGGATCCATTCTACGTTATGATACGTTTTGAGATGTTCCATTTGATGTCTCGTTCATATTCCGGTGCTTTGGACCATTTATATTCTGTATCTAGCGCACGCTAAATTTCCTGCATAGCGCACGCTAGAGGTCCCTTAGTAGCGCACGCTACGTTTACTTCGTAGCGCGCGCGCTAGCGAATTAGCCCTGGGAGTGGCAGTGCTGTTTCCAACCCTCTGGACTGGCGGATTAGCGTATGCTACATAGTCTAGCGCACGCTAATGTCGGGGGCTAGCGCACGCTGAGATTTCCAGGTAACGTGCGCTAGCGTGAGTGTCGATCGATGCTTTACTACTGAACTCGGTCAGGTGCCAGGTAGCGCACGCTACATTTGTACGTTAGCGCACGCTAACGGGTCAGGTGATTTTTGGGCAGTTAGCTTCTGGACTCGGCTGATGTCCAGGTAGCGCATGCTATGGGTCGATAGCGCGCGCTACCGAGAGGTTATTAGCGCACGCTACGTTTCGAGTAGCGCACGCTAATGGCCAGAAATCTGGCTACTGGACTGGGACGCTAACTGTATGGAGTGGAATTTTATCCCGTTAGCGCAAGCTAACCTTGAGGTTTTAGCGCGCGCTAACACTCCCTGGCTATATAAACCAGGTAGTTGACCGAGATAAACATAATTCCTCATTTCTTCCTCCTCTCCGCGGCTAAGGCGATTCCGGGGCGATCTTCTTGGCGATTTCTTCCTCCAATCATCTCATCCAACATCTTTCTTGAGTTCTTGGAGTATTATAACATCAACACGAATCTTTCATCCTAATCCATGGTAAATCTCTTAGAACCCTACTTTTGGATAATTTGGGGGTTTTTGGGATTTTCTTCCGATTCGTTCCGTTTTGTTGGTGGATTCATGATGAATATGATTAATCTTGTTGATATCATTAGTTTTCCTACGGATTCATGGTATATTTTCATAGCTTTGTGAAATCGGGAGGGTTTGGTTGTGGTCCGCCCTCGTTGTTATTTTTATTCGATTATACATGAATGATAGGCGGGTTTACGGGTGTATTCCATTTCCGTAATCGTTTAGAAGTGGTTGTGATTGTGCTATTCGAATCGTTAGGTTCAATTCCGCCGGTTCCTCGCGGTCGTGTTTGATCCTTCATTCCCGTACGTGTCACCGTCTATTTGATCGAGGCAAGTACCCTTATGAACTTACAATCTTGACATAATAGTATTGTATGAGAAATGGTGTGTGTGTGTATGCTCACTACGGGTTAGATCCGACGGGGTCTCGGTAGGGGTCCACAGAGACGTGGATCGACGAGCTTGCTTTTAACCACTACGGGTTAGATCCGACGGGGTCTCGGTAGGGGTCCACAGAGACGTGGATCGACGGTTAATTGTGGTGCATTTTACAAATGTGATTTGATTATGGCATTTCCGGAAATGAGTGTTTTGGAACTATGTTTTCTTGATTGCATGCATTTACTATATGTGTAAGATGTAAGTTGTTCATTTGGTTACTTGTACTAGCGTAATTGCTAACCCCTCTGGGGACCCGTTTTGGGGAAATTCGTTTTATGAATTTCAGGTCAGGTTCATCGAGACGAGCGGGCGCTGGACCAGTACACGGATGATGGCCGTGCGTGATGATTGTGCACGAGTGACGTCTTAGTGTCTTTAATCTTTTCATCTTTTGTGGTTTTTGAACTAATAGTAGTACTCGAGTACTTAAGAGTTCTTGTTCGTCCGGATTGTATTGTTGCCTATTATGTTTGTGTTGGATGATGATGTTATGTTTGACCGGTTGAACCGGGTGGATTATTCTGTTTTGCGTCTTTATGACGAGGTGTTATTTTGTCGTTTCTGTGAGTCGATGAGTATGATGTTGTTCAGCCTGGTGGGTCCCATATAGGGATTCACGGCGCTGTAATATACCTCGAATATCTTGAGGGTGTTACAGAAAATGGTATCGGAGCTCTAGGTTTATGGATACCTAGGCTTGTCGGTTTATTGGGTCTTGTGGTGTTTTGTTTTGCACATCATCGTCACGCTGCCATGATTCCGGTACTACCAGTGTACGTAAGTTTCCCTTGCTCTGTTCCTTATTTCCTTGTATCGTACCTTTGATTCTCGACTTGTGATTGTTCTTCTCTTGTACTTACCATCATATGGCTTTTGCTACTTATTTAACATCAGTATGGATGCTGGAAGAGGCCGTGGTCGTGGACGTGGTCGTGGACGCGGCCGAGGACGTGGGGCAGTGTTGCGATATTTCTTGAACGCAAGTGTACGTTATCGTATACAAGTAATAAAGTGATGAGTGAGTATCGTTCACACGAGGACTGAATCACTAACTACCGATTTTTATGTATTCTAGTTTTATTTGAACAATCGAACTTTGGTTTTGCAATTAATTACTAAAAGAATTAATAAAAGACTAGACAGTAAAAATGATCGCTTGAAGAAAGAGAATCAAATGATAAATAAGTCTAGGATTCTGAATCCACCTCGGTTTATCCGAATTTACTCTCGATTATCTGAAGTTAATGATTTCCCAATTTATTAAAGGCGAAGATTGCTAATATATTCTACCGCCTCTCCCGAGATCAATAGATTTTTATAAAGGCGAATAACGCACTCTATCCCTAGGTGAATTAATTCGTCAATAGGCAAAAAGCATAAAATCTCCAAAATGCCACGTAGTTCCTATGAGTATATTCCTATATCACAGAATAAAATGGTCCTCACCAATAGTTCCTCACCAATTCTCCTCTCCCGATTCGAATTAAATGATTAAAACAATACAACTATTGGCCAGATAATTGAAAGCATTAAACACGATTGGGAAAACTCAACAAAAAGGTAATTAATTAGATAATCTCAAGCGAATCCGTCAAAACGCAGGTTTCATCAAAATCCTAGATTAGGGTTTTAGCCTGACATGCTAATTAATGACAATACAAAATTAATAAATAGAAGCATGAAAATCAAACGCAGATGAAGCTCAGATTCCGCCGTTCTTCGGCTTCCGCCCTCTGCTCTTGAAGTCTTCTGCTTCTCTTCCTCTTCTGCCGTCTCCCCAAGATTCTCTGATTCCAAGATTTTCCAAGCTTCAAAGATCCAAAGATGATTAATTAGGGTCTTAAACCCTTATTTATAGCTCTACACAGTCTCCAAATCGCGTCCGTGTGAGTAGGTCGAGAACTGGCTTCGAAACGGCCCAAATCCGCGCGGAGGAGACCAAAACCGCCTAGTGTGCCGCGGCTCACTTAATCTGTGCCGCGGCACATGGTCTTCAATTTGGGCCTTTGGCGCCATTTAATTCATCTCTTTGCGGCTCACACTGGTCGTGCGGCACGCAGTCTGATCTACTTTGTGCCCGCTGGTTGCCTTCCTGTGCCGCGGCCCACTTGCCTTATGCCGCGGCTCACGGCCAAAATTCGTCGTTTTCGCCCGTTTCGCCTCGTTTTAGCTTCCGGACTCCAATCTCCTGACAAACATACAAAATTTAGGCATTAAAAGCTCATTTAAACAAATTTACTCTCCAAAATAATACAAAATAATGATAAATAAGCGTATAAAAATACGCCTAACAAATACCCCCAAACTTAAGCTTTTGCTTGTCCTCAAGCAAAAAGAATTAATTTCAACAAAAGAATGTCGTGAATAATCGTGCAACTCGTAGTGCTCTACCTAATCAATACTATCCTGAAATTCTCTCTGAAAAATACGAGTATCGTAATAGCGAGCTACACTCAGAACACTGATTCTACAAAGTAACCAAGTTCAGTCCTAATTACTCATTCATGAAGAAAATCCAGCTCAAAGATTAACAAACGTGAATCAAATCGACCGTCAATATGAAAGGTTAAAATAAACAAGCTAGTTCGCCCCGTTCCACAGTCTAATGGCAAAATTTTCACGAGTTTCATAATAATAATCCTCGGACAGTATTCCCTTATATATATGCTCAAGAAATTGATTCGAGTTGACCACTAGGTTCGGATCTCGGGATGTTTCATCGGGATAATCCTAGGGTGGAACTTCCATTCTCATGTATTGGGAAACCGTTTGACGTAAAAGACATTCATGGGGCACATGGATGCTTCTAGTTACTAAGTTCCCCTCTACAGCGGAGAAACAACTTGAATAGCTAATTCCCGCATGTCCGAATCAAGGTCGCTGTTTTAGGCGAGAGTAAACAACGGGTCACGCGAATACCCCCAGTTACTAGGCTCCCTATCATTGGCACATGCGAAATTTCTAAATCACTAGTCTAATCAGGGTCGTCGTTTTACGCGAGAGTAAACAACGGGTCACGTGAATACCCCCGGTTACTAGACTTCCCATCATTGAACAAATATTATCTCGACTATTGGGAAAAACTGACCGACTCTAAACTCAATCTAAGTGCCAACACGACTTATGTAACTGGACGACTAGCTAACCGAAAAATGTAACCAAACGTATCGACGGTGATTTTAAAACACGTATGTATCCTCTCTTATCTGCCAAGACCTCTACAATCACGAGAAAAAATTTCGGACCTAAATGAATACTAAGCAGAAACAGAAATCACTGAATACAACTCTACTAAAACTCGACCGTTTCTTCAGAGAGAAAAGCAGTGTCGTAACATCAGTATTACACAAATAGAAGCACGAAAAATTCACGAATAGAGAAAAATTAAGACAAGCAAGGCTATCGACAAAAATGTAACTAGAAATAACAAAAAGTGCAATGAAATAAGTACAACAATAAATGTAGCGACAGAAAGTAACCCCCCCCCCCAAACTTAGGACGTACATTGACCTCAATGGACAAAATATAATATCAAAAGAATAAGAAGGTCAAGTACTCCCCTCCAGTCCTCTCACGAGCTGGTGCCGGCATCATTCGGTGAGGAGGGTGGTGTGGCTGGCCGAGCAGGTGCAATAAATGGCCCGTCTGGGTGCATGATATGGGCCGTCCATGCGGCAAGGTGCTCCTGATGGTAGGCATCCCTCGCTGCCAGACGCCTCGCCTCACGCCGGTTGGCCCGGCGGGCCTGCTCTCGCATCTCACCCCTGACGGCAGCAATAATGCTCTCTCGCTCCGTCCGCTGCTCCTCTCGCATGGCAGCCAGCATACTCTCTCTCTCTCCTCATCTCCTCTCTCAGATCCTCTCTCTCTCCTCATATCCTCTCTCATATCCTCTCTCTCTCTCTCCTCGTCTCCTCTCTCTCTCTCCTCATATCCTCCCTCAGCCCGTCGAACATCGCCTGCAATCTCTCTCTGTCAGGCGGCGGGTCGGCATCTGTCTGCCCCTGTGTCAGCAACAGAGGCTCGGGGGACCCCTCGTGGGCCTCATCCAGTAGAAATCCTCTCCCCCGAGCGTGCGCCGGCGCTCCTCCCCACTGGTCAAAATGTGAGATGATGTGGTGGTCGATCGGGGCCTGGGGAGCAAGCATCGGCTCGTTGTCCGACCACGTCAGCCCCGACTGCCGGCACAGAGCGCAGATAAGAGAGGGGTGCTTCAACCCCGTCTTGGATCCTCCCTGAATGCACTGGAATATAGAACATCGAATCGCAGTCCGGATGTGATAGCATATAGTGTCCGGGCGCGGGAGAGAAAAACAGTGCGGATCTGAGACGTGGGGTCTATACGAGCGCATATAAAATATAGCCAGGCACGCCCGAGCCGACTGAGGCGCGAGCTCTTGAAATGGAAAGTGGAAGAACCCGGTGCGCGTTGCTCCCAGTCGGAGTCGGGCTGCGTAATAGTCTCGAGCAGAGCCTCCTTCGTGAGGCTAGTCATAACTCGGTCATAAGCCGACTCATCTACCACCGGAAGCCCAAACAACCTCCGAATAGCAGCTGTGGAAAAATCAACCGTAATACCTCGGACATCGACCTGAGTCCGAGTGTCTGACTGCTGCAACATCTGGCCTACCCGAATATGCTTCAATAACGCGCTGGCATAGAACTCCTGCACTATCGATATCACCGCTGGCTCGGGGGGTGCAGCGAATCGGGCCCACCCCATCTCGTCTATCATCATAAGCAGTTCCCCGTTTTGGGGGGCTGGAGTAAATCCCCTCTCCGGGATAAGAGGTCGCGGCCGAATCTTCTCATTGAAGATTTTGTGTATCTCTGGGTCAGAAAATTGGTGCGCCTCCGACTCGGCGCGACTACGAGAGGTTTCCCCTCGAGTGGGGGATGACTGAGTCCTGGCCCTCTTGTTCAGCTTCTTAGTCCTAGCCATAGTGATTCCTGAAAAAATATTTAAACACCGAAGGTTACTTACTCAAACAATAACAAGAATAATCATCACTCGGCTAAGGATATCCGGCCGTAAATCAGAAATTTTTACGAGATAGCACAACCGTGAGAGAAAAATGAAATTGAACCATAACGTTTAAACTAGACGTACGGGTTGGGGTTGCTGTAATTCCAGAACGAATACGTTGCACAAAGATTCAAAATATTGCCTTAACAAAGAAGATTTTTCATTTAGACATTTCATCGAACACCTAAAGGGCAAGAGTTTATTTGAAGAACAAACATGGCAATAGCTCGATTCAATCCCCAAGAACAAAAACACGAATCATTCACCATCAAAACTACATACTCAATTCATTCATATTCCAAAATAACCATGAAAATTCGATCAAAACCATCATGTTATCCACTAAACCATTATAGAAATTTTGAAGGAAATAAACATATTCAATCCTCAAATGCATAACACAACTTCAAATTTAAACTCATAGAACAATTTGAGATTAGATATTTGAACATACCTTGCTTGGTTTGTGAAAAGTGCAAGAAAAATCGCAAGAAGAAAACGAGAAGAAGACTGTCGGTCGATCGCGCGCAAGGGGAAAGGGAAGGAAGAATGGAAGCGTACCTGGGGTGGCCGGCCGAATTCGGGTTATAAGGTACCTGGGCCCTTCAAATTCCGCATGGTGTGCCGCAGCACGGCTCAAGTGAGCCGCGGCACCGCGTACAATCCCTTTTTACCTGTTCGCATGTTTTGTCGTGGGCCGTGGCTCAGGTTTCGTGTGCCGCGGCTCAAGGCTCATGTGTGCCGCGGCTCAGTATTGTTGTGCCGCGGCACAGAGTACAGATTGTTTTGCTCTCCCTTTCGATTTGTGTGTGCCGCGGCTCACAATACTTGTGCCGCGGCTCAGTAATGAATTTCTCCCCTGGGACTTTTCATGCACAGAATTTTAAGAAGAACACGTCAAGAGCGAGAGGTAAAAGCAAATCAAAGCACAAAATGATGAAAAATAAAAATGCAAGAATGCAAGAAAAATACAGAAACTCAAAAATCTACAACTACGAACTCGGGTTGCCTCCTGAGAAGCGCTAAGTTTATAGTCTTCAGCCGGACCTATTTAAAAATCAGTTCGCTTTTCGCAAACTCCATTTGATCTCCTCCCCGTTCATCGAACCGTTAATATGATTTTTAAAATTTTGACCATCAGTCATTAACGATTTGATTTTCGGTTCGGACACCCAATTTTGCTTGCGGAAAGGTTTTGACGAGAACAACTTTCCGAAACACCCGTTTTTCTCATGACTAGATGTCCGTTTGGCTTCCGGCTTATTCCCCTCTTTCACGAACGCACTTAAGACTGCAGCAGACTTTTCCGAGTGTGGCTGGTCAGATGGCAATGATTTCATGTTCACATGCTTGAGAAATGCGACTCTTTCTACATCTTTCTCAGAAGTCGGACCATCTGAAAATGAGTCTTTCGACCGACGATGTTTTCGGTGTTTTCTTTTGCAACGGCCTCCACACTTTCACTTTGTGAGCTCTTATCAACACCTCCGGGCCATGAAAAGGATTTAAATACTTGGAACGTAACATGCTCGTCTTGAACCCGCAGAGTTAATTCTCCTTTTTCCACATCTATAAGAGTTCTGTCGGTCGCTAAAAATGGTCGTCCCAAGATAATCGGGATATCTTCATCTTCCTCCATGTCGAGAACAATAAAATCCGCTGGAAAGATGAATTTACCCACTTTTACTAGCACGTCCTCAATCACTCCTCTCGGATACTTAATAGATCGATCCGCTAATTGCAAGGAGACCGTCGTCGGCTCTGCTTCTCCAATTACCAGCTTCTTAAAAATCGACAGAGGCATGAGGTTAATACTAGCACCGAGATCGCACAATGCCTTATTAAAAGAAAGATTCCCCATGGTGCACGGTATGTTGAAACTTCCCGGATCTTTCAATTTTGGTGGAAGCTTCTTTTGAAGAATCGCGCTGCATTCCTCCGTCAAGGCGACTGTTTCAAACTCCTCGAGTTTTCTTTTCTTTGACAATATCTCTTTCATGAATTTAACGTAGCTTCGCATTTGTTCCAACGCGTCGGCAAATGGAATGTTAATATGAAGCTTTTTGAACACGTCGAGAAATTTAGAGAATTGTTTGTCTGCCTTTTTCTGCTGTAATCTCTGCGGAAACGGGATGGGTGGCACATATGCCTTCGGGTTATCCGGAAACATTATCGAGGGTCTCCAATCTTGAGATTCCTCCGTTGCTAAATTTTTCCTCTCCTCAATTTCACTCCTCTTTTCACACCTCTCGGGCTGGTCACATACCTCCTTCCCGCTTCTCAAATTGATTGCATTTAGACTCTCTCTAGGATTTTTCTCGGTTGTACTTGGCAATGCTCCCTCCGGGCGGGCTGTCAACACATTAGCAATTTGGCCTAGCTAGACTTCCGAGTTGCGAATGGAAGCGGAATGATTCTGCAATGTCGCTTCAGTACGGGTTATGAATTGACTCGTATTCGCTGCCAATTTCGCAAGTGCTTCCTCGAGAGAAACTTTTGGAGCGGGAGGGGGCTACTGTTGGTTTTGAGCGAACGGAGGCTGGTTCGAGTTCTGTTCGTTTCTCCACGAAAAGTTGGGATGATTACGCCACCCCGGATTATACGTGTTGGAGTACGGATTATTTTGCCGGTTTCCGTTTCCTACAAACTGAGCTTGTTCAATTTGGGGCTGCTCGAACGGATTTCCGACTTGACACTCCGCGCTAGGGTGGGATCCGTTACACCAATTGCAAGTCTCAATGGTAATGGGGGAAGGAGAATGCGAAAATGCTTGAAGCTGCTGAGTCAAGGCGGCGACTCGAGCTGGCAATGTTGAGATTGGATCATTACTTGAAATTTCCATGACTCGCTTTGGAGTTACTCTTTCAGATGGCCATTGATATGCATTTGCGGCCATAGCTTCCAACAACGAGTGTGCCTCGGCTATAGTCTTTCCCATCAAAGCTCCACCGGCGGCTGCATCCACGAGAGTGCGTGTAGAGGCACTCAATCCATTGTAGAACGTCTGAATTTGAAGCCAGTCTGGAAGGCCGTGATGTGGGCATCTCCGTAACAAGTCCTTGTATCGCTCCCACACCTCGTGGAGCGATTCCATATCATATTGACCAAAGGTGGTTATCTCGTTTCTCAATCTCGCCGTCTTAGAAGGTTGGAAGAATTTAGCAAGGAAGGCTTGCGCTAACTCTGCCCATGTTGTGATTGACCCCGGCGGTAAGGAATTCAGCCAAAATTTCGATTTATCCCTCAAAGAGAAAGGGAAAAGCCGTAATCGGATAGTATCGTCGGTGACACCATTGTTCTTAAACGTGTCACAAATCTCAAGAAAAGAAGCAATATGTGCGTTGGGATCATCATTCGGCAATCCACAGAATTGGCTCGCCTGCACCATCTGAATAATAGCAGGCTTGATCTCGAAATTGTTGGCTTGGATTGTTGGACGCCGAATCCCCGAAAAGTTTGCGTTAATCTGCGGCATAGCATAATCTCGAAGTGCTAGTGCCGGTTGAACTTGCTGCACATGATTATCTCCTCCTTGAATTTCGATATTTTCAGCCATGTTGACCGTTGTCGGTAGCTTTCGTTTCTCCTTCTTCTTTCTCCTAAGAGTGCGCTCGAGTTAGGTATTCAAAGGTAGTATGCCTTTGTCACCAAGTTTTCTCATGCACTACGCAAAAGATCCTGAAAGGAAAAACAAATAAATAAAATAAAATTAAATACACAAAAATAATAAAATAAAAACGTTCAGACTAAGACTAGAAATACTGAAATCGATATAAGCAAAATTTCAGTCCCCGGCAACGGCGCCAAAAACTTGTTGCGATATTTCTTGAACGCAAATGTACGTTATCGTATACAAGTAATAAAGTGATGAGTGAGTATCGTTCCCACGAGGACTGAATCACTAACTACCGATTTTTATGTATTCTAGTTTTATTTGAACAATCGAACTTTGGTTTTGCAATTAATTACTAAAAGAATTAATAAAAGACTAGACAGTAAAAATGATCGCTTGAAGAAAGAGAATCAAATGATAAATAAGTCTAGGATTCTGAATCCACCCCGGTTTATCCGAATTTACTCTCGATTATCTGAAGTTAATGATTTTCCCAATTTATTGAAGGCGAAGATTGCTAATATATTCTACCGCCTCTCCCGGGGTCAATAGATTCTTCTAAAGGCGAATAACGCACTCTATCCCTAGGTGAATTAATTCGTCAATAGGCAAATAGCATAAAATCTCCAAAATGCCACGTAGTTCCTATGAGTATATTCCTATCTCACAGAATAAAACGGTCCTCACCAATAGTTCCTCACCAATTCTCCTCTCCCAATTCGAATTGAATGATTAAAACAATACAACTATTGGCCAGATAATTGAAAGCATTAAACACGATTGGGAAAACTCAACAAAAAGGTAATTAATTAGATAATCTCAAGCAAATCCGTCAAAACGCAGGTTTCATCAAAATCCTAGATTAGGGTTTTAGCCTGACATGCTAATTAATGACAATACAGAATTAATAAATAGAAGCATGAAAATCAAACGCAGATGAAGCTCGGATTCCTCCGTTCTTCGGCTTCCGCCCTCTTCTCTTGAAGTCTTCTGCTTCTCTTTCTCTTCTGCCGTCTCCCCAAGATTCTCTGATTCCAAGATTTTCCAAGCTTCAAAGATCCAAAGATGATTAATTAGGGTCTTAAACCCTTATTTATAGCTCTGCACAGTTTCCAAATCGCGTCCGTGTGAGTAGGTCGAGAACTGGCTTCGAAACGGCCCAAATCCGCGCGGAGGACACCAAAACCGCCTAGTGTGCCGCGGCTCACTTAATCTGTGCCGCGGCACATGGTCTTCAGCTGGACGCCTGGGCGCCATTTAATTCATCTGTGCCGCGGCTCACCTGGACTGTGCCGCGGCACAGAGTACAGTCTACTTTGTGCCCGCTGGTTGCCTTCCTGTGCCGCGGCCCACTTGCCTTATGCCGCGGCTCACGGCCAAAATTCGCCGTTTTCGCCCGTTTCGCCTCGTTTTAGCTTCCAGACTCCAATCTCCTGACAAACATACAAAATTAAGGTATTAAAAGCTCATTTAAACAAATTTACTCTCCAAAATAATACAAAATAATGATAAATAAGCGTATAAAAATACGCCTAACAGGCAGCCGGTGGGGCGGCCACGTCGCAGTCTTCGGGAGCTGGCAGTACCGGCGACCGTCATAGTCATGCTTCTTCTCAGGAGCGTGCCGACCTTGGTATTGCGGCCGTTATGCAGCAAATGGTGAACCAAATGGCGGCGATAGCTCAGGCGGTTCAGAACTCGGATCAGGCCCACGCTAATCGGGGCGGAGCGGACCGTTGGCTCCAAGATGTCATCAAGATGCATCCTCCTCAGTTTTCGGGAGCTTCAGACCCGATTGGCTGGGAAGGGTGGATCAAGGAGATATATAAAGTCTTCACTGCTACCAACTGTCCCGAGGACCGTAAGGTCCCTATTACCCACTACTTTCTCACTGGGGACGCTACGGACTGGTGGGAGGCCGTTGGGCCCAAATATCATGCTGCTTCGTGGGCCGAGTTTCAAGAATTGATGGAGACTGAATATTGCCCGTGGCCGGTCAGACAGGCTCGGGTACATGCTTTCTATGATGCTCAACCGCGGGATATCCCCGTATCTCAAGCTATCGCTGATTTTAACAAGGAGTTGGGTTATGTGAAGACCCAAGTTGTCGAAGAGAGCGGCAAAATTTTCCATTTTTCCAGATGGATGAAGTTGTCGATTCGGGACTATATGTCGGGGCTCGTTTGTACTACCTTGAAAGATTACCAGAGTAGGGCCCTTGCTTATGATATATCGGTGACGGCTAGCGAGGCGGCCCGCGAGAGCAAGAAACATAAGTCCGCTGGGAATTTTTCGGGCCACAAGGGTGGGGGTCAGCAGAAATCCCAATCTGCTAACTTCCCCGCCGGCGGTGGTCCAGCTCGTTCTGCTGGGGGTCCTCGTGGAACTACCAGTGCTCCTTTCCGTGATGTAAAGTGTTTCAATTGTGGTCGTACAGGCCACATCAGTCGTACTTGTTTGAGCCCTTTACTGACGTGTAATCAGTGTGGCCAGCCGGGCCACAAGGCTGCTTTCTGTGCTGAGAGGGAGAGAATTCTTGGTGCCCGGGCTTCCACTCCAGCGCCTAGGGAACCAAGCGTGAATCAAGGATCGTTTGCTTCTAAGTCCCCACCGAGTGCCAGTCGAGGGAGAGGTCGGGGTCAGACCGCCAGAGGGGGAGCTTCTAGTGTCGGCTCCGCCCATCCACGGGTTTATGAGATGCGGAAAGCCGATGACCCAGCAGCTACTATGGCGACAGGTACCGTTCATATTCTTTCTCATCCTGTCAGTGTGCTTTTCGATTCGGGTGCTACGCATTCGTTCATATCTCTGGAGTGTGTGCGCCGTTTGAGTCTCGACTGTTTGATGCCTTGTGAACCCTTCATCGTTAAGCTTCCTAGCGGTGATAGGATCGTTGGTGATCAGGAGGTTCGAGACTGTTCTGTGCTTATTTGTGAGAGGGCTTGGCCCTCTAATCTTATTGTTGTGGGTATCGAGGGTGAGGATTTGATTCTTGGGGATGATTGGCTCGAGCGGCATGGTGCGATCATGAACTACCGCACGAGAATCATCACTATGTTAGCCGAAGACGGCACCAAGCACTCTTTCGCGGGGCGAAAGAGGGGAAACCAGAAGTTCGTTATTAATGCCTTGAAGGCAATGAGACTCCTGCGAAAGGGGTGTACTGGTTATTGGTGCTACGCCTTGAAGGCAGAGAGTAGTGGAGTTGAGCTGTCTTCGATTCCAATCGTTAGTGAGTTTCCTGATGTATTTCCTGACGAGTTACCGGGATTGCCACCGGATCGTGAGGCCGAGTTTGCTATAGAGTTAGAGCCGGGCGCGGCTCCTATTTCAAAGGCGCCGTATCGTATGGCACCTTCATAGATGTCCGAGTTGAAGAAGCAGTTGAGTGAGCTTCTTGAGTCGGGGTATGTTCGACCGAGCGCCTCGCCTTGGGGAGCACCGGTCCTGTTTGTGCGGAAGAAGGATGGTTCACTACGTTTGTGTATCGACTATCGCGAACTAAGCAAGGTGACCATCAAGAACAAGTATCCTTTGCCGAGAATTGATGACTTGTTCGATCAGTTGCAGGGAGCTGCGGTGTTCTCGAAAATTGATTTGAAATCGGGGTACTATCAGCTCCGGGTGAGAGAGTCCGATGTGCCGAAAACAGCTTTTCGGATGAGATACGGACATTATGAGTTCGTAGTTATGCCTTTCAGGTTAACTAATGCGCCGACGGTGTTCATGCAGTTGATGAACAAAGTCTTTATCGAGTATTTGGATAAGTGTGTCGTCGTCTTCATTGACGATATTCTTATTTATTCGAGGAATGAGGAAGAGCATGCCCATCATTTGCAGGTAGTATTAGACATTTTGAGGACCGAGCAACTCTATGCAAAGTTCTCGAAATGTGAGTTCTGGCTGAAGGAAGTGATGTTTTTAGGTCACGTGATTTCAGCCGAGGGGGTTCGTGTGGATCCGCAGAAGATTGAGGCAGTGTTGGATTGGGCACCGCCCAAGAATGTGAAGGAGCTCCGTAGTTTCTTGGGTTTGGCTGGCTACTATCATAGGTTCGTCGAGGGCTTCTCAAAACTAGCTCGGCCACTTACCCAGTTGCTCCAGAAGTCCGAGAAGTTCGTCTGGAATGACGAGAGGCAGTCAAGTTTTGAGGAGCTGAAGAGACGTTTGACTTCAGCCCCGATTTTGGCGTTGCCATGTGGCAACGAGGGTTTTTCCGTTTATAGCGATGCTTGGGGTCAGGGTCTTGGGTGCGTATTGATGCAGCACGGCAAGACCATTGCCTATGCGTCGAGACAGTTGAGGCCGTATGAGCTGAACTACCCTACTCATGATTTGGAGTTAGCGGCAGTCGTTTTTGCGCTAAAGATTTGGCGTCACTATCTTTTCGGCTCTGCATGTCAGATTTTTACCGATCATAAAAGTCTCAGCGGGAGTTGAATATGAGGCAGAGGAGGTGGTTAGAGCTGATTAAGGATTATGACCTCGAAATCCTTTATCATCCGGGAAAGGCGAACGTCGTGGCTGACGCCTTGAGTCGGAAACCGGTGGCGTTGTGAATGCTTGAGATCCTTACATCTCAGTCTGAGCTTCGGAGGGCTTTGATCGAGTTAGATGTTGAGGTTTTGTTGCCTGGAGCTGTCGGGCAACTTTGTGCTTTAGAGATTTCGTCATCTTTGGTCGATGAAATTAAGCTGAAGCAGTTAGAGGATCTGATGATTACTCAAATCCGAGAGAACGTTCTTAAGGTAAAGTCTCCTGGGTTTGTGATTCACGAGGATGGTGTCCTGAGATTCCAGAGTCGGCTTTGCGTACCAAACGACTCGGAGTTGAGACAGAGTATTTTGCGTGAGGCCCATGCTACACCTTACTCCGTTCATCCTCGTTCGAGTAAGATATACAAGGACCTGAGAAAGAATTTCTGGTGGAACGATATGAAGGAGGAGGTCGCACAGTTTGTAGCGAGATGTTTGACTTGTCAGCAGGTCAAAATCGAGCATCAGCGACCAGCTGGGTTATTGCAGTCACTTCCCGTTACGAAATGGAAATGGGAAGATATATCGATGGATTTCGTTACGAGTTTGCCGAGATCGAGGTCGGGCATGAATATGGTATGGGTGATTGTTGATCGTCTGACCAAGTCGGCACATTTTCTGGGCATCAAGGACACTTGGGGTCCAGAGAAGTTGGCTCGTGTGTTTATCGCGCAGATTGTGAGGCTTCACGGTACTCCAAAGTCTATTGTTTCGGATCGTGATGGCCGTTTCGTATCGCACTTTTGGCAGGCGGTGCATAAGGCGTTGGGTACACGTTTGCAATTGAGTACCTCTTTTCATCCCCAGTCAGATGGACAGTCGGAACGCACTATCCAGACATTCGAGGATATATTGCGTGCTTGTGCTCTCGATTGGAGTAGCGATTGGGAGGAACATTTGCCATTGATCGAATTCACGTACAACAACAGTTGGCACGCATCGATTCGGATGACACCGTATGAGGCACTTTATGGGCGGCGATGTCGATCACCAATTTGTTGGAATGAGACGTCCGATTTGGTCGGGACCGAGCCGGATGTCGATTTAGAGACGAGGCAGAAGATAGAATTAATTCGGGAACGGATGTTGACTGCCCAGAGTCGACAGAAGTCGTATGCCGACGTCCGTCGTCGACCTTTGGAATTCGAGGTGGGAGACCACGTTTTGCTAAAGGTGTCGCCGACGAAGGGATTTTTTCGTTTCGGGAAGAAAGGGAAGTTGAGTCCGAGATTTATTAGACCCTTTGAGATTCTCGAGCGAGTCGGTGGGTTGGCATACCGTTTGGCGTTACCTCCGGCCTTAAGTCATGTTCATAGCGTTTTTCATGTTTCCCAGCTGAGGAAATATGTCCCGGATCCTAGTCACGTCATCGATTATGGTGAGATTGATGTCGCCGAGGATATTACTTTCGAAGAGCGTCCTTTGAAGATTTTGGAGCATCGTGAGAAACGACTGAGGCACAAGACCATCCCTTTGGTCAAGGTGCAGTGGTCGAGACACGGTGTCGAGGAGGCAACTTGGAAAACCGAAGATAGCATGCATGCTAGCTACCCTGAGTTGTTTGTTTCTTAAGTTTCGGGACAAAACTTATTTTTAGAGGGGTAGAATGTAATATCCGCATTTTTTTCTTTCCCTTGTAATTTCATTTTCGGTGTATTTCCTCGATCGTAGTGACCCTCGTGTATCTTTCAGTGTATTTTTTCCGTCAACTACTGATCTGATTCTCATTATTGTTGTGCGGAACCGCCATTTCGGGGTTGCCGTGGATCCATTCTACGTTATGATACGTTTTGAGATGTTCCATTTGATGTCTCGTTCATATTCCGGTGCTTTGGACCATTTATATTCTGTATCTAGCGCACGCTAAATTTCCTGCATAGTGCACGCTAGAGGTCCCTTAGTAGCGCACGCTACGTTTACTTCGTAGCGCGCGCTAGCGAATTAGCCCTGGGAGTGGCAGTGCTGTTTCCAACCCTCTGGACTGGCGGATAAGCGTACGCTACATAGTCTAGCGCACGCTAATGTCGGGGGCTAGCGCACACTGAGATTTCCAGGTAACGTGCGCTAGCGTGAGTGTCGATCTTGGGCAGGTTTACTCTGCGAACTCGGTCAGGTGCCAGGTAGCGCACGCTACATTTGTACGTTAGCGCATGCTAACGGGTCAGGTGAGTTTTGGGCAGTTAGCTTCTGGACTCGGCTGATGTCCAGGTAGCGCACGCTATGGGTCGATAGCGCGCGCTATCGAGAGGTTATTAGCGCACGCTACGTTTCGAGTAGCGCACGCTAACGGCCAGAAATCTGGCTACTGGACTGGGACGCTAACTGTATGGAGTGGAATTTTATCCCGTTAGCGCACGCTAACCTTGAGGTTTTAGCGCGCGCTAACACTCCCTGGCTATATAAACCACGGAGTTGACCGAGATAAACATAATTCCTCATTTCTTCCTCCTCTCCGCGGCTAAGGCGATTCCGGGGCGATCTTCTTGGCGATTTCTTCCTCCAATCATCTCATCCAACATCTTTCTTGAGTTCTTGGAGTATTATAACAACATCAACACGAATCTTTCATCCTAATCCAAAGTAAATCTCTTAGAACCCTACTTTTGGATAATTTGGGGGTTTTTGGGATTTTCTTCCGATTCGTTCCGTTTTGTTGGTGGATTCATGATGAATATGATTAATCTTGTTGATATCATTAGTTTTCCTACGGATTCATGGTATATTTTCATAGCTTTGTGAAATCGGGAGGGCTTGGTTGTGGTCTGCCCTCGTTGTTATTTTTATTTGATTATACATGAATCGTAGGCGGGTTTCCGGTTGTATTCCATTTCCGTAATCGTTTAGAAGTGGTTGTGATTGTGCTATTCGAATCGTTAGGTTCATTTCCGCCGGTTCCTCGCGGTCGTGTTTGATTCTTCATTCCCGTACGTGTCACCGTCTATTTGATCGAGGCAAGTACCCTTATGAACTTACAATGTTGACATAATAGTATTGTATGAGAAATGGTGTGTGTGTATTCTCACTACGGGTTAGATCCGACGGGGTATCGGTAGGGGTCCACAGAGACGTGGATCGACGAGCTTGCTTTTAACCACTACGGGTTAGATCCGACGGGGTCTCGGTAGGGGTCCACAGAGACGTGGATCGACGGTTAATTGTGGTGCATTTTACAAATGTGATTTGATTATGGTATTTCCGGAAATGAGTGTTTTGGAACTATGTTTTCTTGATTGCATGCATTTACTATATGTGTAAGATGTAAGTTGTTCATTTGGTTACTTGTACTAGCGTAATTGCTAACCCCTCTGGGGACCCGTTTTGGGGAAATTCGTTTTATGAATTTCAGGTCAGGTTCATCGAGACGAGCGGGCGCTGGACCAGTACACGGATGATGGCCGTGCGTGATGATTGTGCACGAGTGACGTCTTAGTGTCTTTTATCTTTTCATCTTTTGTGGTTTTTGAACTAATAGTAGTACTCGAGTACTTAAGAGTTCTTGTTCGTCCGGATTGTATTGTTGCCTATTATGTTTGTGTTGGATGATGATGTTATGTTTGACCGGTTGAACCGGGTGGATTATTCTGTTTTGCGTCTTTATGACGAGGTGTTATTTTGTCATTTCTGTGAGTCGATGAATATGATGCTGTTCAGCCTGGTGGGTCCCATATAGGGATTCACGGCGCTGTAATATACCTCGAATATCTTGAGGGTGTTATAGAGGATATACAAAGCATAACCAGTGACAAGACACAGCATCACACTTGCCCATCATCTTCATGCCGACCTGGTACGTGCCTATCCGCTCTCCTGGATCTTGAAATACATGAAAGGTATTTCCCCCATAAAGGGGTTAGTCGTCGAATAGCTAGTACAAGTATATCGAATATGAAACACAATACTTCTCGACAATAAAGTAAATGTAATCATCATTTCATCAACTCAAGACTAGTATTCCAGAATAACTAAATCTCATAGCACTTCATTTCAATACATACGTGATTAACCGTGGAACCGCACCAAAGGCAACGGAACCCTCAGAGGCCCCGTCGGACCCTCCAAGAGTGGTTAACCCAAAATATTCGCGGAACCGCACCAAACGCTACGGAACCCTCAGAGGACACATCGGTCCGTCCCAGAGTGAATATGTACAAGCATACAATTCATATACCTTACTTTCAAAGTCGAGAACGTACAATCATAAACATATACTTGCCTTTGAGACATCAAGAATCGGAAGAAAAAGAATAAAAGTTCGGTAGGTCCAAGAACACACTTCCATCACATAAACGATTCGTAAGGAATACGATAATTAATAATCCATACTCAAATCACATGGAGAAACTCCCGAAACCCTCCTACAATTCACAAAACTCCAAAGATAATCACTTAGAGGTTTGGAAATCCTCCAAACCCTCCCAAGTCCAAACAAATACATAAACATCCATATAATCGTAGGGAAAACGTGGGTACGGGGTAGATACATCATAATATCAAAGATATAAAGCTCCAAAATGGATAAATCGGATGAATCTAAGAAAATCCCCAAAAATTCCCCAAACTAGGGTTCTAAGAAATTTACCTTGATTTGGAAGGTGGAAGCGGATTAGATATTGTATAATCTTTGTTATCCCACCTAAGATGATGATAGATGATGAATAGACGCCCCAAATCGCCTCGGAGTCGCCCCTCTTGTGCTCTCTCGTCGGAAGTGAAGAAAATGAAGAAAAGTGGTGAATAACAGTGCTGACCGCCCTTATATACTTGTCTATTTAGCGCGCGCTATATACTGTGGCTACCTGGTAGTCCAGTGGATTCTGACATATGTCATTAGCGTGCGCTATATCTGGCGCTAGCGTCCACGGTGCAACGTCGATAGCGTGCATTAGCTCACGCCTAGCGTGTGCTAACTACTAGTCCAGAGAGCATAACTCAGCTACTGCCTCTGCTAAACTCAACCCATTAGCGCGCGCTACTGGAGAATCTAGCGCGCGCTACTCAACACGAATAGCGTGCGTTAACTCACGCCTAGCGTGCGCTAAATGCCAGTCCACAGAGCAGAACCTGGCTACTGCCACTGCCCAACTCAGACCATTAGCGCGCGCTACTGGCGAAGATAGCGCGCGCGCTACTAAACATAATTAGCGTGCGTTAGCTCACGCCTAGCGCGCATTATCTGCTCCATCTGATAACATCACCGCAAAGTCCAATCGATACGAACATGTTCTGAAGGATATGAAACTCTAGAATCAACAACATCTCGATAAATGCTTACAATAGCGACAAAAGTGAAGGAACGTCAAAGCCAATAATTCAATAAAAAAGTATGGGTATTATAGTCTCCCCCTCTAAAAGGAAGTTTCATCCTGAAACTTAAGAAATAAAAAGTTCGGGGTATTCTGATCGCATCTTCTCTTCCGCCTCCCAAGTCGCTTCCTTGACTCCATGTCTTGACCATTGCATCTTAACTAATGGAATGGTTTTGTGCCGAAGATGCTTCTCACGACGTTCAAGGATCTTCACCTGTCTCTCTGGAAAGGTGACATCCTCGGCTACATCAATCTCGCTATAATCGATAATATGACTTGGATTCGGCACGTACTTTCCCAACTGAGAAACATGAAAAACTCTATGGACATGACTCAAAGTTGGAGGCAACGCCAAGCGATAAGCTAAGTCTCTAACCCTGTCCAAAATTTCAAAAGGTTCGATATACCTGGGACTAAGTTTCCCCTTTCTCCCGAAGCGGAAAACTTCATTGGTCGGCGACACCTTGAGTAGAACATGGTCTCCGACTACGAATTCCAAAGGTCGACGATGAGTATCAGCATAAGATTTCTGACGGCTCTGGGCAGTCAACAACCGGTCCCTGATAATAGAAATCTTCTCCTTAGTCTCCATCAACATATCCGATTCCATTCCGACTAGCTCCGAAGCCTCGTCCCAACATAATGGCGATCTACACCGCCTACCATAAAGCGTCTCGAAAGGTGCCATTTTGATCAAAGCATGCCAACTATTATTGTAGGCAAACTCGATCAACGACAAATGAAGTTCCCAACCGTTACTCCAGTCTAGGGCACAAGCCCGCAACATGTCCTCCAATGTCTAAATCGTCTGCTCAATCTGATCGTCTGACTGAGGATGAAAAGACGTGCTCAATCTCAACTCGGTGCCCAACTCCTGATGGACGGCTTGCCAAAAATACGATACGAAGTGACCATATCGATCGGAAACAATAGTTTTAGGGGCACCCTGCAATCTCATAATCTCGACTATAAAAGTTCGAGCCAATCTCTCTCGTCCCCAAGTATCTTTAATACCCAGAAAGTGTGCAGACTTGGTTAACCGATCGACGATTACCCAAATCATATTCATTACGGCTCTAGTTCTCGGTATCCCAGTGATAAAATCTATAGAGATGTCTTCCCACATCCACTCGGGAATGGGAAGTGGCTTCAACAACCCCGCCGATCGTTGATGCTCAATCTTGACTTGTTGACACGTCAAGCACCGTAATACACACTCTGTGACATCTTTCTTCATATTATTCCACCAAAAAATTCGCTTCAAGTCCTTGTACATCTTAGTCGTTCCGGAGTGGATTGGTAAGGCGTAGCATGGGTTTCTCGAAGAATTCTCTGCCTCAACTCTAGATCATTCGGAACACAAAGCCTGCCCTGAAATCTCAAAATACTATCCTCATGGACCATAAAACTAGGGGCTTTTCCTTTAATTACATCTTCCTTCAGTTTAGATATCATCGGGTCACTCCACCGTTTCCCTTTGATGTCGTCAACCAAGGACGAAGTAATTTCGAGAGTACACAACTGTCCCTCCACTCTTTGAAGCCAAACTTCTATTCCTTGCTCGATTAGATCTTGACGGATCTTCATCTAAGATGTAAGAACCTCGAGCATCTAAAGCGATGCCAATTTGCAGCTCAAAGCATCCACGACGACCTTGGCCTTCCCCGGATGGTAAAGAATTTCCAAATCATAATCCTTGACCAATTCCAACCAACGTCTCTGCCTCCTATTCAACTCTTTCTGACTGAAAATATACTTCAAACTCTTATGATCGGTATAAATACGACACGGAGAGCCATACAAATAACGCCGCCAAATCTTAAGTGCGAAAATAATTACGGTCAATTCCAGATCGTGAGTAAGATAGTTCATCTCATACGGCTTCAACTGCTGTGATGCAAATCCTATCATTTTGTCATGCTGCATAAGCACACATTCAAGCCCTTGTCCTGAAGCGTCGCTATAAACTGCAAATCCTTCACTACCCTGCGGTAAAGCTAAAATCGGTGATGAGGTCAAACGTCTCTTCATCTCATCGAAGTTCTGCTGTCTCTCAGTAGTCCAAACAAACTTTTCCGTCTTCTGAAGTAATTATGTAAGCGGCCGAGCAAGTTTCGAGAACCCCTCGAAAAACCGACGGTAATACCCAGCAAAACCCAAAATGCTACGAACTTCCTTAACATTATTAGGCGGTGCCCAATCTAGCATCACCTCAATCTTCTGCGTGTCTACATGAACCCCTTCGGCCGAAACCACATGGACAAGAAACATAACTTCCTTCAGCCAGAACTCACATTTCGAGAATTTCGCATAGAGGTGTTCGGCTCTCAAAACATCTAGTATCAAATGCAAGTGTCGGGCATGTTCCTCCTTATTCGAGAATAAATCAAGATGTCGTCAATAAAGATGACCACACATCTGTCAAGGTATTCGATGAATATTTTGTTCATCAGCTGCATGAATACTGCTGGTGCATTAGTCAATCCAAAAGGCATGACCACAAATTCATAATATCCGTATCTCGTCTGAAATGCAATTTTCGGAACGTCGGACTCTTTCACCCAGAGCTGGTAGTATCCTGATCTCAAATCAATTTTTGAGAATACTGCGGCTCCCTGCAACTGATCAAATAAATCATCTATGCGAGGCAATGGATAATTGTTCTTGATGGTCACTTTGTTTAGCTCATGGTAATCAAAGCATAAACGTAGCGTGTCATCCTTCTTACTCACAAAAAGAACAGGCGCGCCCAAGGCGAAGCACTCGATCTGATGTACCCTTTTTCCAAAAGTTCTCCCAACTGATTCTTCAATTCTTGCATCTCGGAAGGTGCCATCCGATAAGGCGCCTTAGAAATTGGAGCCGCGTCAGGCTCTAAATCTACAAAAAAATCTATCTTTCGATCCGACGGTAATCCCGGGAGGTCGTCCGGAAAAACGTCTGGATACTCATTAACAACTGGAATCGAAGAGAAATCGACTTCGTTCCCCGACTTCAAAGCATAACACCAATAGCCCGTGCAACCTTTATTCAAGAGTTTTACGGCCTTCATGGCGCTGATAAGAAACTTAGGTTGTCCCAATTTATGCCCCATGAACGAGTACTCAGAACCATCTCTGGTAATTATAGTGATAACCTTAGTGCGGTAATTCATAATCGCTTGGCGACTGTCAAGCCAGTCTTTACCGAGGATCACATCCTCGCCCTCGATATCAACCACAATCAAATTCGATAACCAATCAATACCGGCTATGCTCACCAGAAAATCTCTAATCTCCCGATTCCCCACGATTCTATCCCTGTAGGCAGTTTCACAATGAAAGGATCGTAAGCAGTCATACAATTTATATTCAAACGGCGACCACACTCCAAGGAGATGAAAGAATGTGTAGCACCCGAATCAAAAAGTACACGAACTGGATGAGATAGGATATGAATGGTAACTGAGGCCACCGCCGCATCGGGTTCATCCGCTCGACGCATCTCATAGACTCGTGGGTGTGCCGAACCAACGCTAGAATCTCCCCCTCTAGCGTTCTGACTCCGTCCCCGACCTCTGTCGTAACTCTGCTATGACTGACTAACTGGTTGCCGCTGATTCATGTTGGATCAATATTGGTCGATATCGCCATTTGGAGATAGAGTTATAAAACTCTTTCGCGTTGTGGAAGCGATTTAAATAAGTGTGTAGAAAGTGAATCGACACGGGATTTATAGAGGTTCGGCCAAATGTGTCTACGTCCTCTCTCGGTATCTTTTTCTATAGGCAAAAGATAAACCTCTGCACCTCTCATCTATCGATCAAGGGATAACCATTACAAGCTCGTCTTCTATCGGTCTGAGTAAACCGTTCAATCACTTGTCTTTATGTCGGTCCAAGTTAAACCGTTTTCCTTTTATATTCGGCAAGGAATCAACCAATCTAGCTTTATTTGGGTACTAGATAGACCTCACGTAGATATCGATTGCGATTATAACAATGCCGGATCCTTGATCCTAATAACACCGAATCCAATCGTATCCTTACTTTTTCCTATCTTGTATGATTTCGTGTATAACACTCAATCACTAAACAATATAAGCTCAAATACAACAACTAGAATGATTACAATGATATCTCAAGTATGAAGGCTTTGCTCAAGGTTGTTGTATCATTTGATACCAAGTAGTTTGGTATTTATAGCCATTTCCATCCAACTAGCCGTTAGTCACTTTTGACTTGCTAGCGTGTGTTACGCTCATTACGTACGTTATGTATAACCTGTAATGTACGTTATCGACTTCCAGTTTCAGTCCAGTGGCTTTCGTTTCTGCTGTTACGTACGTTGTCACTTTATGTTTACGTACGTTATCTTGTCTCATTAGCGTACGTTAATCCTTAGACGTAGCGTGCGTTAATCATATATCCATTGCATCTAATTTGTCAAACTGTCTGTTGAGTCTTTGACTTTGACCAGAATATTTCCAACGTTCATCTTGTGTGAATTCGTATGCAAACATCATTACATGCGTTAACACTGTTGTGTTACGTATGTTAGCTTCCTTCGATAGCGTATGTTATGCTTCCTTTGTAGTGTGCGCTATCTTCATCAGGTAGGTCCTTCAGGTAGCTTCGTAACTCGTCTGATCTTCAGGTAACTTTTACGTACATTATCTGCTCATCGTTACGTACGTTACATGCTTTCGATAGCGTGCGCTATACAGTGTATATAGCATGCGGTAAGCTTGTTAATTCCATCTTTTTGCGTCTTGGACATCTTGTTGTTTTGTTTCGCATCTTTGTGTTTTACTTTGTTTAACAACTTAATCATCAAAACTCTATAAATGAATATTTTGAATAAAATATTACAACAATTCATACTCTGATCTATAAGCGCTGGGACAGAAGCGCGAGTGTCCAAAGTCTGATCTTGTTCGGGGCAATAAACTGCCCTGTGTCTTATCTGTCCACAAGTGTGACACTTCAGAGGTAGGAAATTGCACTCCAGATTGATGTGGCCTGGACGACCACAATTAAAACAGGTTACCGGGCGAGTTGAGGTGCCCGGAGTAGAACGAAAACTCTTCTTCCCTCTAACAGAATGTGACGACTGCCCGGCAGAACGGTTAGCGGTCTGAGGTCTCTGGAAGTTGCCACCTTTAGAGCCCAAAAAATTACCAGCGATCTTTTGCTTCTTCGGATCTTCTGTTGTATCATTGTTGGGACTTAACATGTCATATGCCAAAGTCCTGTCTTGGTATTCCTTCAGAGTAGTGCAAGCAAACTCGTAACGCCGTAATTCCATATTCATCCGCATGTCGAAGTAGCGGATCTTGTCACGCTCATCCCGCACTTGATTCTTCACATGGATCAGCTGTTGGTTGTATTCCACTATCGCCTGCGAGACTGGAATGTTCTGCAGCTTAGCCTCGGAAAAGGCTCGGATTCTGCCTTCTTGCACTGTCCAAAGACAAAACTCAACCTCTAGTAGCTCTTTAAATTCGTCTCAAGTAACAACACGATCTCGTGGTTTAACATATTTCCACCAAGTCACGGATTCTTTAGTAAGAAAGTAATGTGCGATAGGTGCCTTCCTCGTTTAGGGGCAATCAACCGCCTCGAACACTTCTTCCAACTCGAAGAGCCAATTCTCCCAATCATTCGGGTCGGTAGCACCGCTAAACTGTGGAGGATGCATACAGACCACATTTTGGAGCAGAACGTCCGCCTCCGTATTAGTATTATTTAGCTGAACAACTTGGGCCAGGATAGTTATCTGATTTGCCAATTGTTGAAGAACATTCATAGCCCCAACATCTGCATTATTCCCTTGACCAGTCGACTGGTCGTGTTAACTCTCGGTATCGGGATGCATTGATTTAGATAAACTAGGGGTAGTCGGCCCCGCAACGGAACTAAGGGAAGCGGCCGCGCCACGTCCTCGTCCGCGTCCACGACTACGTCTTCGCCTCTGTTGGAATATTTTATTCCAAATATTCATTAATAGAGTTTTGATGATTAAGTTGTTAAACAAAGTAAAACAACAAAGAAGCGAAACAAAACAACGAAGAAGTCGAAGTCGCAAAAAGCTGTATTTATCAAGCTTAACGCACGCTATATACATTGTATAGGGCATGCTATCGAAAAAGAGTAACGTACGTAACGAGGAGCAGATAATGTATGTTAAAGTTACCTGAAGATCAGACGAGTTACAAAGTTACCCGAAGGTCATACCTGATAAGGATAGCGCACGCTACAGCTGAAGAATAACGCACGCTATCAGAGGCAGCTAACGTACGAAACACAAAAGTGTTAACGTATGTAATGATGTTTAAATACGAATTCAAACGGATGAACGTTGGAAGATTCTGGTCAAAGTCAAAAACTCAACGGACAGTTTGACAAATTGGATGCAACGGATATATGATTAATGCACGCTACGTCTAAAGGATTAACGTGCGCTAATGAGACAAGATAACGTACGAGCAGTGAACAACGTACGTAAAGGGAGAAACGAAAGCCACTGGACTGAAACTGGAAGTCGATAGCGTACGCTATAGGTTACACATAATGTACGTAACGGGCATAACGCACGCTATGAAGCAAGGCTAGCGCACGCTAGCAAGTCAAAAGGAGCAAACGGCTAGTTGGATGGAAATGCCTATAAATACCAAACCACTTGGTATCAAACCATACAACAACCTTGAGCAAATCATTCATACTTGAGATATCATTGTAATCATTCTAGTTATTTTATTTGAGCTTATATTGTTTAGTGATTGAGTGTTATACACGAAATCATACAAGAGAGGAAAAGGAAAAGATACGATTGGATTCAGTGTTATTAGGATAAAGGATCCAGCATTGTTAGAATCGCAATCGATATCTAAGTGAGCTTTATCTAGTACCCATAGAAAGCTAGATTTGTTGATTCCTTGTCCAATAGAATAGGAAAACGGTTTAACTTGGACCGACATAAAGACAAGTGATTGAACGGTTTACTCGGACCGATAGAAGGCGAGCTTTGTAACGGTTATCCCTCGACCGATAGAAGAGAGGTGCAGAGGTTTATCTTTAGCCTATAGAAAAAGATGCCGAGAGAGGACGTAGGCACGTTTGGCCGAACCTCTATAAATCCCGTGTCGTTTAATTTCCGCACCTTTATTTAAATCGCTTCCACAATGCGAAAGAGTTTTACAACTCTACCAAACAGCGATACCGACCAATATCCCACCAACAGCCTCTGTCCCCTGTTAGCAGACATTCTGAAGGACACACAAAGTACGTAAGTACAATTCAAATTGCACGTCATTGAAGTGACGATTCCCACGAATACCAAATTAAAAGCGAAACGATTAGGAAGAATGCAAGAAGAGTAAAAGGACTTACTAGTACTGGTCGCACTGTGATGATGACAAAGTGGTGAGACCGACAGCCTAGGTATCCATAAACCTAAGCTCTAATACCATATTCTGTAACACTCCCAAGTTATTTTGGGTATATTACAGCGTCGTGAGCCCAGTCGTAGGACCCACAAGGCTATTCACACGCAGAACCATGAACTTTGACCGATAAGGTCCAATCATAATCCAATGGAGGACAATAAAGTTGGCACTCAAGATAATATCTAATAAAATCGAATACAATACATCAAGAATCAATCCCATGGCAACACCGACCAAAGCATCAAGAAAACCAGAAACAGTACTCGAGTACTCATAACCATTTCAAGTACAACATCATTGAATGGAGGAAATACAAACCATAACCAGTGACAAGACACAGCATCACACTTGCCCATCATCTTCATGCCAACCCGGTACGTGCCTATCCGCTCTCCTAGATCCTGAAATACATGAAAGGTATTTCCCCCATAAATGGGTTAGCCGTCGAATAGCTAGTACAAGTATATCGAATATGAAACACATTACTTATCGACAATAAAGTAAATGTAATCATCATTTCATCAACTCAAGACTAGTATTCCGGAATAACTAAATCTCATAGCACTTCATTTCAATACATACGTGATTAGCCGTGGAACCGCACCAAAGGCAACGGAACCCTTGGAGGCCTCAACGGACCCTTCCAAAGTGGTTCACCCAAAATATTCGTGGAACCGCATCAAAGGCTACGGAACCCTCAGAGGACCCGTCGGTCCGTCCCAGAGTGAATATATACAATCATACAATTCATATACCTTAGTTTCAAAGTCGAGAACGCACAATCATAAACATATACTTGCCTTTGAGACATCGAGAATCGGAAGGAAAGAATACAAGTTCGGTAGGTCCAAGAACGCACTTCCGACACTTAAATGATTCGTACGGAATACGATAAATAATAATCCATACTCAAATCATATGGAGAAACTCCCGAAACCCTCCTACAATTCACAAAACTCCAAAGATAATCACTTAGAGGTTTGGAAATCCTCCAAACCCTCTCAAGTCCGAACAAATACATAAACATCCATATAATCTTTGGGGAAACGTGGGTACGGGGTAGATACATCATAATCTCAAAGATCTCAAGTTCCAAAAAGGATAAATCGGACGAATCTAAGAAAATCCCCAAAAATTCCCCAAATTAGGGTTCGAAGGAATTTACCTTGATTTGGAAGGTGGAAGTGGATTAAATGTTGTATAATCTTTGTTATCCCACCTAAGATGATGATAGATGATGAATAGCTATCCCAAATCGCCTCGGAGTCGCCCCTCTCGTGCTCTCACGTCGGAAGTGAAGAAAATGAAGAAAAGTGGCGAATAACAGGGCTGATCGCCCTTATATACTGTGCCTATTTAGCGCGAAATCTCAAGGTTAGCGTGCGCTAACGGGGCTACCTGGTAGTCCAGTGGCTTCTGACCTGCGTCGTTAGCATTCGCTGCAGAACGTCGATAGCGTGCGTTAGCTCACGCCTAGCGTGCGCTAACTGCTAGTCCAGAGAGCAGAATTCAGCTACTGCCTCTGCCAGACTCAACCCATTAGCGCGCGCTACTGGCGAAGCTAGCGCGCACTACTCGCCACAAATAGCGTGCGTTAACTCACGCCTAGCGTGCGCTAAATGCCACTCCAGAGAGCAGAACTCGGCTACTGCCACTGCCCAACTCAGATCATTAGCGCGCGCTACCAAACAGAATTAGCGTGCGTTAGCTCACGCATAGCGTGCGCTATCTGCTCCATCTGGTAACATCACCGCAAGGTCCAATCGATACGAACATGTTCCGAAGGATACGAAACTCTAGAATCAACAATATCTCGATAAATGCTTACAATAGTGACAAAAGTGAAGGAACGTCAAAGCCAATAATTCAATAAAAAGTACGGGTATTACAGTGGTGACCGGAGAACATGGAAGACGTCTAAGATTCCGAGTTGGGGCCGATGAGCAGAAGAGCGGGGGCATAAAGAGAGCAGTAGCAGCGGCAGAAGAGCGGCGACGGTGAGGGACAAGGGAGGAGCAGCGCCGCCGGCGAGGGAGAAAGGAAACTGGCCGGAGAAGGAGAGATGAGAGACAGGAGGTGAAGAGGAGAGAGAAGAGAGAGAGAATGTAAAAATTTAGAAAATTATAAATGGTGATAATGGGGTGGTTGCGATAAAAAAACAAAATTTACTCCTCCCTTTAGTAATGGTAAATTGGTCTAGATTTGTCCTTTTTGACTACAATTTGTACAAATTAAGTTGCATGACAAATATTGATATCTACTAAGCTATATGGCCAAACCATATCTTCTCTTAAAAAACTAGTATGGAAATAATTAATGCAGTTTACACACAGATTTAGAAAACTGCATATTATTTTAAATAATATCCATGAAGTTTATGGTAAATCAATTTATAGAGTTCAAATATATATATATATATATTGAGAATAACATAAAGCATACATAAATATTTTTAAATAAATATATTTCTGGTGAGTACCAATTCTAAAATATTATGAATAATATGAAAATTCTAAATATTTGTTGTTCAATAATAAGATATACTTTTAATAGTATTTCTTCTTCATGGTTCATGACTTTTTTTTATTAATTTATAACCACAATTTATAATCCTTGAGTTTGGTTAAAATCTTAAATATTACTCTCTTCGTCCCAATTAGTTTGAGGCATTTAACTTTTAAATTTTTTTAATTTTGATCATCAATTTCTGAAAAGATATATTTAATTATGATGTGACATTAATGAAAATAGATTTATCACGAAATGTATCTTATATACTAAAAGCTTAAGTTGTCTTATAAATGCAAAGTGCTCACAATAAATATTTCATGAATTGAAAGTGAAATGTGAAAGGTTCATGTGTTAGTACATTGATTTAATAGTTATGCATAAGGGTAAGTACATAAGAATCGTGCACAAAAGTCTCAAAGAATACGAACCAAAAATGCCATGAATGCATAAATTAAACACACCAATTAGTGGTTAGTCTTTTTACCTTCCCGTCCATGAGTTACAAATATTTTATCAACTATATAATGTGTCAAAAATCACACACAACAAACCACAACTTCCTCCACACCGCGTGCACATTGGGCTACAACTTATTATGGTGGTAAAGTAAGCATCATATCGTCTTACTTATTTAGCATATTGATTTATATTATTTTATGTAAATTTCACGTGTGTTTTTTGTGTGTAACAATGTAGGACATAAAGATGGTAGCTTAGGAGATTTGGTAGTAACATCATCTTTTCTAATGGTTTAAGAGATCCTACACATCGTTGTCTTATCAATTAAGTGGAACATGCACGGACATTTTTACTTTGATCGAAAATGCAATATATTGATTAACTGTATTTAAGTTACTAACGATCAACTATATCTATTTTTTTGTAGCGCATCAAGAAGCATTAAAGAAAGAGATCGAGAAGTCACAAAAATTATGTCAAGAACAAAACATGCAAAAGGGCAATGAACAACAACGACAAAGACAACAAAAACAAAAACAACAACAACAAGATCAACGCCGCGGCCACCGGTGGGATGAATACTTAGCATTCATATTAATAGTACGTTACAAATTAAACATGCAATATTTTACTTCATGTAATACCGATAAACGGGCTAATACTATTGATTCGTTAGCAAGTAAGTTTATTGAAAATAATGTGACGAGCATTCAATTTTTAGTCAATAATTATTACTACACTTTGTTGGTGCATTTTAATATTTTTGCTCTTAATGTAGTTTTTTGTCTTGCGTTGTGTTAATGTCACTTTTTAATTAAACGTCTTGGAATATTGTGTGACTTTGATATTTGATATGATTTGTGTAAATTATGTCGATGTTACATATTACAAATGGTAGTATATAATAAAAATATAATAAAAATATCTTCACACTATCATCATAACAATGAGAATCTTCTAAATCGAAGAAGTATATAAAGGAGAAGAAAATTGTATTTCAAATGTTATCCACATATCACGAGGTAAGCATTATTCATTTGAGTTTGAGATCATGTGATTCATGTCGTCATACTGTAAATACTTAGAATGAGTTACTAATGAATGCTCCAAATTCGATATTATAGTTTATGGAAAAATGTTGTAATAATGCATTAATTAAAAAATAATTTATGTAAGTTACTCACATTAAAAGATTACATATGAAAAGCCTCATTTAAATATAACATTTTGCGAAAAACCTCTTCAGATTAAAGAAAGAGATTGACAAGTCACGAAAATTGTATCAAGAACAAAACATGCAAAATGCCAATGAACAACAACGACAAAGACAACAAGAAGAAGAAGAACAACAACAACAACGCCACGGCCACCGGTGTCAATATAAAATTATAAATGAATACCTGGCATTCATAATAATAGTACGTTACAAATTAAACATGCAATATTTTACTATACGAATTGTAATTTATTATACGAATTATAATTTATACTCTTGAATATACTAATCACTTTAATGTTTTATGTTTTTATAGTTTTGTTAAAAAGGAAATTTGTTTTATAGTTTGCTTTTAATAATGTAATTTATTTGAACAACGAAGTCCGTCTTTCACAAAAAAATGAGAGTTTCAAACATGAACCGAAAATTAGTCCCGAACATTACGAAAAAAACAATTAGATCCAACCTGAGTGCATCGCATGGGTCCTGAGGCAGTCCAAACCTGTGTGCATTGCACGTGCATGAATATAAAAGGTCTCCAACATTAATGTCATCGCTTCATATTTAAAATAATTTATGTAACTTATACATATTAAAAATTTACATGTGAATAGACTCTTTTCAATGTAACATCTTGAAAAAAATCTCTTCACATATACTCTTTTAATGTCAATAAACTATTTTAAATGTGTGTCATGCTTAGAAATGTGATACCATCACAGCTTAGATATATAATGACGAAAATAAGTTCTGAAGATTACGATATAAAAACTTATATACAGCAAATGTGCAACTCAATAAAGTATTCTAAGTACTTATAAAGCTTAGCAAATGTGTGACACCATGAAAACTTATAAAATGACGAAAATAAATGCCGAATATTACGCTATGAAAACTTCTATATAGCCCATGTGCATCGTACGTATTTTAAATCTATGAAAACTTCTATACAAAGACATGTGTGCATCGCACGGGCATCGTTGACTATCATAAGAAATAGTTATAACTTAGCCCAATGTATTAATATTAGTTAGTTCCAATTAAAAATGATAGAGTCAATACCAAAATAAATAGACAAAAAATATTACGTAAAAAATACATCTTAAAAGATTACATGTCAATAAACTATTTTAAATACGTATCATGCTACAAAACGTATGCTACCATGACAACTTATATATACAATGACAAAAATACGTCCCGAATATAAAATGACAAAAATAAATGACGGATCCATGATCAAAATAACGAAAATTTGTGCTGAACAATAATAATTTAAATATATAATACCATCATATACAGCCCGGGGCATCGCCCGGGTCTGAATGACTCGTTTTCTAAAATATTATGATTTTATAATTTCTACAAATATAAAATTATAAATAATTACGGTCAAAATGTTGTTAGTTTGACCAGAAAAAGTCAAACGACCCAAACTAGTTGGGACGGAAGGAGTAATATTTTCTATGCAAACAATACGCCGTTAAAATTTGAATCTCATCCTAACCAATTCATCATATATCACAAATCAAATTTTTTCTAAAAATGTTTCAACGAATACACTTTATATAGAACTCTAAAACTTAATATGGGACTATTTAGTTAAAGAATTAATTCTACCTAGATATTTAATTTACTGATAATAGCCAAATTGACTTCTGAATAAGTAAAACTTTTAATGTACACTATAATTTTATCTATCCTCTGGACCTTAAGTTAATAATTACAAAAAAAATTTATATAAATATAAAAGCAAGTTAACTATCCAATAATATATATATATATATATATATACACACACACAATGCAAAATTGACATTACATGAATTCTAGTTATCATATTCAGCAACACAACTATATTGTACATATTTAAATTGATTGAAGAATTTTATGACATAGAAAATTAAATTATTTGATTGGTTAATAAATGAATAGTCAATTGAATTACTTCAATTTATTGTCGCTTAGCAGTTAGTTTCAGAAGTAGTATTAGGAAGAGATTTTTATCGACAGTAAATTCACCTTTTTTTTTCCTTGGATTTTGGATCCACATTTGATAATAACAGATGAGGCGGGCTCCGTGAAAAATTATAGCAAGAAAATAAGTCCCTCGACTGCATATAAGTGCCATAACAATCGAACAGCAGCAACCTAATCAGAGTTGAGTTTTACTCGAATGGCCTGTGCATATCAATAGTTTCTAATGCTCAAAGCTAGAGATGTTAAACGGGCTAGCCCTAGCGGTTCGGCCAAGCAATGTGAGCTTCATAAAATCGCTAAAAACCTGATTTAAACGGCAGGAAATATTAGCCTAACCCTAACTCCTAACGGGTTTCGGGCTAAACGGGCTAAATATTTAAAAAATCTATTTTTTATTATTTTATAAGTCAAAAAAAAAAAACAATAACAATATATTTTATATATATAGTAACAACTATACTATAATAAATATAACAAAAAATACACTTTTATGTATATATATATATACACACTATATTAACAAATATAGTAATAATATATATTATATATAATATTAATATATATTATATATAATATTAATATATATTATATATATAGATAATATTAATATAGTATATATATATATAGATAATATTAATATAGTATATATATATATATATATATATATATATATATCGGGCTTAAGCTAGCCTAGCTGGCTAGTTTAAACGGGCTAAACGGTTCGGGTCAAAAAAGCCCGGATTTAAACGGGCTAGGAAATATCGGCCCTAACCCGGTTTTTTAGCGGGTTAAACGGGCCAGCCCTACGGGCCCGAGCCCGTTTAACATCTCTACTCAAAGCCGAGCAATTGTCTTGGTAAAAATATACGGTCTGTTATAAAAACACTATGAAAGTGACATTTCAATTACCTTTTTCTTTTTTATATAGTGTGGATGACTATTATGCCCCTGATGTAATTATGTAATTACGATTGTACTATCTGAAGTTTTCCTATAAATAAGGTTTCAGTTATTAATGAAAAATATACTTGAGAATCATTCTCTATACTCTCTCTAAATTCTCTCTCTATTATTTCGATTTTATAACACGTTATCAGCACGACTCTAACCATTTGAGTAATATATTGAAAGTATGCTCTACAGTTGCATCTTAAGATGATCCTCTGTATTAGAAATCGAATTATTACAAAAAATAAAAAATAAACATCAAAGCTCTCAAATTGAAAATTCTCATATCTCAACTTCTCTTGAACTCAGAGAACACCTTCAATCATCTTCATACTTCCTCTACACATGAACATCAATTAAAAAAAATTACCATTCTTTACCATCAGAGGATCATGATATCAAACAAGAAAAACCAAGCAATTTTGTCAAACCAGTAGACTATACAGACTCAAATACCAACCACATCGACTCCAGTGAGTCCAGTCCCAACAATTCCGATAGCTCCAATAAATCCAAAGCCTGATGACCCCGGTTAGCCCAGTAAATCCAGCCACAGCAAACTCCACTGAATCCCATACCGAGCCCATCAGCATGAATGAATTGCGCTTTCACGCAGATGGCCGTCCTCACCACCTCATACGCCGGCGGAGACTTCAGCTGGATTCCGATGAATAATCCGGCGGCGACTCGCCGAGGTTCACCGGGAGCTGCCATCTTCTGACTTGAGACTCAGAGGATCAAATGGAGGAGATGCAAATCAGATTCCGTTTCAAGGAGGTGTCGTAATTGGATTCTTCACTTGGTTTGTTCTGAGCTCCTGGCGAAGCTTAGCGTGATAAACGGGCAAATCTTACATCCACCCATGAAGTAATCTTTGTGTGTAAACATGTGTGTGTGTACAGACATAAAAAAAAGGGGGGGAAGACCAGATAAAATAATAATAATAATAATAATAATAGAAGAAGAAATGGAAAGATATGAAGGAGAAGTAGAAAAAAAAAAAGAAAGGTTAAACAAAGTCACGGGAGAAGAAAAGTAAACGTAAAGAAAATTTATAAATAAAAGAATAAAATATTCTTTTAATTTATTAAATCATAAATTCATTTTTCTTACATATAAGATACATATGATATCAGAATTAATTTTTCTTGATACCACCATGACCCATTTCACGAGAGCTTCAATTTGACATTAATATTGATATGGGTATTAATTCTTTTCATATATGTCGTTATTAAATTTATTACAACGTACGAATTAATATCCAACCCCGGAAATCACAAAGATTTATACATATCATTACATTTGCTATTAACTGCAGTCGATATTTCGACCTATACCTTGACGATGACTATTTTGAGGAATTGATTGGACGATCCTGCTCTGATAAAAGCAGTTAATTATTTTGCAGTTTAAATTATGTCTCTTACTTATCTCAAAGTGGTGGTTTAAAATCACATATTTATTGCGTTTATTTTATATAATTATAATACCTCCCATGTGATGAGTTCAATTATCACAAGACGGATAGTTTTACATGTACGCAATTTATATATTATATATCACCATCGTGGTCGGTTATACCACATGAATGGTTCATAAATCCTGCTCTCGAAGAAGAAGCAGTTGATAAAAATAAATCCTACTCTGGAGAAGTAGTTGATCGATTATCTAAATTCTGCTCTGAAGAAGCAGTTGAAAGAAATAAATCCTACTCTGAAGAAGTAGTTGATCAATGATTCAAATCCTACTCTCGAAGAAGAAGCAGTTGATGGATATAATATCCGATCTCCATGATTAAACACGAACGGAGAAAATTGAGCAAGTGATACCATAAGCTATCACCGATTAATTAAAGAAAATCCCATGCAAACTGCATGGTGGGATCATTTGACAAGTGATATGAAAAACTATCACTGAAAAATAATTGCTCAATAAATCTCATGTTGATTATATTACATGGTGGGATCATTAAAATCATATTGACATGAAAATTCTTATTGAGAAGTAAATATCACATATTCATGGAAATAATGTATTTGCATAAAAGGAAAAGATGATCTTATTATTACTATGGAAGAAGCACACAGTAGTCGAAGTGAAAATATCGAAACTAGCTGAAAGGCAGTAAACACTCGACAATATGAAACGCGAAAAAGAAAATACATATGAAACCCATAAAAATAAAAGGGGTGCGTCTCGAGAGTATAAAACTCCGTAACTCTGCCACCCCCAGGCATAAGAGTTTATAATGAAAGATTTAAAGGATCTAAACTTCTTTTCCGTTTGGCGCCAATAGCCTGTGGCTGATGAGCTTTGACTTCCAAACTCTTAACTGAAATATATGCCTGAAACTTTATAAGTAGATCAGCAACAGTGTCAGCACATATTATTATATCTCGTGATGGTTGAGATATAAACTTGTGATCTACTCCTTGATCCAGAAAGGCAAGCAAATCGCTGAAGAAATTATTAATATTCAACAAACCTATAGGTTTGGTATGGAAGTCCTGCTCAGCCCATGACGTGATGTTGAATATCTCATTGAGTGTGTCGTAGCCACCTGGAAGAACAATAATGACATCACTATTGTTCACCACATACATCAAACTATCATGAACAGACTGTCTTGAAGCATCAACCTAGTTGAACCTCCTACACTACTGGTTCTGACTGTGGGAAAGTGTAAGGCACTTATTACACTTATTCTCCCATTTTGTGCAGCATCTAAAAGATAACCCAAGAATCTATGATTACTCCCACCATACAATATATCGATTTTGTGTTTTCCTAATTCTTTTACGAATTGATGAACGAGCATATGTTCCATTGAGTCGAAGAATGCTGGAGGGAATATCTGTTCCAACTTGCACATAGACACTATGACAGTCTTGGCTAAGTTTCTCATATCAGACGCTTTAATCTCACTCGTGCAAAATGCTCTGAAACAGTTGTTCACCTTCGTTAATGCTTCCCAAATCGGCTCCGGTAAAAAATCTTTCAAGGCAATAGGTAGCAATCGTTGCATAAAAACATGGCAGTCATGGCTCTTCATACCATTTATTCTATTAGTATCGAGATTCACACAGTTTGATATATTGGAAACATGCCCGTCTGGAAATTTTAGCTCTTTAAGCCACTCGCATAATGCATTTTTCTGTTCTGTGGTGAGCGTATAAGTTGCTTTCGGCTTTCTATTTGTTCCCTCGGGTACAAACAACCCATCTCTTGTTGTGTACAATGGCAAGTCGCGTCTCGCCTTCAGGTTGTCCTTAGTTTTTTGAGGAATGTCCATGACTGTGTTAAGTATATTATCAAAGAAATTCTTCTCACAGTGCATGACGTCTAAATTATGACGAATCAGTAAGGTAGACCAATAAGGGAGCTCCCAAAATATGCTTCTCTTTGTCCAATTATGCTTTTCTCCAAACCCTTCAATACCTTCATAATTCACACCAAAGGTTACATCAGGAATACGATCAGCAATAATTTTCATTTCTGCTGGCCCTCGACGTTCCGGAAAAAATGAGCTTTCTTCATGACCTTTGTAAAAATCACGTTTGTTTTTTCTGTAAGAATGCCACAGTGGGAGAAAACATCTATGACAGTCGAACCATGATGGTTTCCCTCCGTTCTTTAAACGAAAAGCAGAAGTACTTTCCATGCAATAAGGGCATGCTAACTTTCCATGTGTGCTCCATCCCGACAACATATCATAGGCTGGAAAGTCATTAATCGTCCACATCAGAGCCGCACGTATCGAGAAATTTTCCTGCCTTACACAGTCCCGTGTTGTAGCACCATCTGCCCACAAACTTTTTAGCTTATCGATCAAGGGTTGGAGCATCACATCTATGTTCATCCTCGGTCCTTTTGTAACACCCCGAGATATTCGGAGTATATTACAGCGCCGTGGACCCCTACATGGGACCCACCAGGCTACGACAAGAAAAACACCACTCGACTAACCATCTCGGTTAGCGAGGACACACATATAAATAATACAACATATAAAGATACGCCCGGAGCAACCGGCGTAATAAACATCAACCGACAATGTAGCAATTTGAGTTAATGCAAAACGAAGTTCGAAATGAAAAAAAAACCTAAGTACTCGCGAGTACAATCTATAAGTTTATAAATGTGGGAAACAACCAAATTGAAGTAGACAAAAGAAATAAGAGGACCCAAATGCACATGTCAACGACCCTGGCCGACATCCTCATACTGTCCCAGCGCCCGCTCGTCCGGAAGAACATAACCTGAAATCCATAACAAGAATTTCCCCAAAACGGTTCCCCAAAGGGGTTAGCAATTACGCTAGTACAAGTAATCAAGGCAAACCAATCGCTTACACATTTCATAGTACAATGCACCAAAACATTCGAAAACTAAAACTAGACATGTCTTTTTCGGAAACAAACAGTCACAATCAAATTTGCCTAGGACCGGGACGAAGCCACAAATCCCACCCGAGGCCTCTAAGGACCCTCCCGGGCTAGCCATATCATAAAACAAATCACGCACATGCATCGCCTAGGATAGGGACGAAGCCACAAATCCCACCCGAGGCCTCTAAGGACCCTCCCGGGCTGGCTAGCTAAACAAACTCGTGAATCCAGAGTGAAGTCATAGATTCCCCCGAGGCCCCGTCGGACCCTCCCGGGGTGAGCAAATCACACATAATATACATTACCATTTCACGTTAAGCATAGAGGTTTCGAAAAATACTGGCCTTGAATAATTGATGACGCGACGAACGAAAAGGAAAATCACCGACGAATGCTAAGAATAAACGGAACCGAACCTAACGATTCGAAGAACATAATTACAACTAACTCTAGATGAATACGGAAATGTAATACACCCGAAAACCTGCCTACGATTTATGTATATTCGTACAAAAATAACAACGAGGGCGGACCATAACCAAACCCTCTCGATTTCGCAAAACCATGAAAATATACCATGAATCCGTAGGAAAACTAATGATATCAACAAGATTAATCATACTCATCATGAATTAACTGACAAAACGAGACGAATCGGACGAAAATCCCAAAACCCCCAATTTACTCAAAAGTAGGGTTCTAAGAGATTTACTTTGGATTAGGATGAAAGATTCGTGTTGATGTTGTTATAATACACCAAGAACTCAAGGAAGATGTTGGATGAGATGATTGGAGGAAGAAATCGCCAAGAAAATCGCCCGGAATCGCCTTAGCCGCGGAGAGGAGGAAGAAATGAGAAAATGGTTCATCTCGGTCAACTCCCTGGTTTATATAGCCAGGGAGTGTTAGCACGCGCTAATCCTCAAAGTTAGCGTGCGCTAACGGAACAAAACTCGATCCGGTGGCAGTTACGGCGTTAGCGTCTTCGCGCGAAAGCGTGGCGTGCGCTAATAACCTCTCGGTAGCGCGCGTTATCGACCAATAGCGTGCGTTACCTTGACATCAGCCGAGTCCAGAAGGAACTGTCAGTACACAGCTGATCCGGTTAGCGCGCGCTATCGACCAAACGTAGCGTGCGCTAAAGTGTATCGATAGCGCGCGCTATCGACCAATAGCGTACGCTACCTGGGCATCAGTCGAGTCCAGTAGCAAACTGTCCAGTACTGGACATTCATGCTAGCGCATGCTACCGGGCATCTCAGCATGCGCTAGCCCCCGACATTAGCGTGAGCTAGACTACGTAGCGTACGCTAATCCGCCAGTCCAGAGGGCTGGAATCAGCACTGCCACTCCCAGGGCTTGCTCTCTAGCGCGCGCTACGAAGCAGTCGTAGCGTGCGCTACTAAAGGACCTCTAGCGTGCGCTATGCAGAAAAGATAGCGTGCGCTAGGTACGAAATATAAACGGTCCAAAACACTGTAATATGAACGAAACATCAAACGGAACATCTCAAAACGTATCATAACGTAGAATGGATCCACAGCAACCCTGAAATGGCGGTTCCGCACAACAATAACGAGAATCAGATCAACAGATGACTGAAAAGATACACTGAAAGATACACGAGGGTCACTACGACCGAGAAATACACCGAAAATGAAAATACAAGGGAAAGAAAAAAATGCGGATATTACACCTTTAGGGACAGATATAATAAGACTTAGGAAAATAAACTCCTGATGCATGCATAAAGTTGGTGGTAAATTATACGGAGTTACGAAGACCGGCCAACAAGAGTACTGGGCACATGTTCCTCGAAATGGATTAAAACCATCAGTACAAAGACCGAGCCTGACATTTCGAGGATCTACAGCGAACGAAGGATGCGTACGATTAAAGTGTCGCCAAGCTTCAGCGCCGGCAGGATGAATTACTCTTTCGGACTCATCATGGCACTTTGTGTGCCATGTCATGTGTTCAGCAGTTTTGCGCGACATATACGGCCGCTTCAACCTATCAGTGATTGGAAAATACCACAATTTTTTTTGTACACTCGAATTCCCTTCCTCGTACCGTGGCGCTGCACAACTAGGACAGGATTTCAAACTCTCACCTTCCCCAGGATTCTTATTTGTACAAATAGTACTTCGAACTTGGAACAAAATATCTAAATAAAAATAAAATGAGTTTTTTGTTTGTTGGTATAAAACAATTGTTGCTACAAACATCATACTTGATCACTCGGAGACCAAGTTTTGACATGATATTTTTTACTTCGGAATAATTATCGGGGATTTGGCTCTGATATTGCTCCGGTGCCATGCCTTTGTTGCTTTTGATGAAATAATCCATTGCTTTTTGCATTATACGTCGTCTTGAAATTCATTACCTCCGTAACCCACTGCAACAACGACTTATTATGCAACTCATACAAAGGTCGATCAGCATACTCTAACAGATCATAAAATGATTTTGCTTCACGATTTGGCTCTGGCGGCTCATTATCAATGTAATTGCGAAATTGAGGAAAACTATCCATGACCATATCTCTTTGGGATGTAAAGTAATTTTTCGCAGGTGTAGAAGATGATCCTCCTATATTGTAATCATTGATCCTGCAATTTTGATAATCTTCACCATGGCATACCCAAACACGATAATACGGTGCAAATCCACACTGATATAAATGTTGCATGACTGTATTGCGATCACGTTCACGCCAATTCTTACACTTTTTGCACGGACATAATATCTTACTACCAACTACTACACGAGCGAATCCAAAATCCAGAAACATATTAACACCATCAATAAATTCTCTAGTAATCATACCGTCGGGACCACGACGTTTTTCGTACATCCATTCTCTAAAAGTTGACATTTTTTCACTGCATAAAAAATAAATAACTACAAAATATAAAAATATTTTTATTGCATTCCAAATAATATATTATCAACTAAAACATATAATTAGTATTTTAGTAAAAGACGCTTAGATATATTTGCCTTTATAAATTCGGAACATTTTGTTATACCAAGTCCAATCAAATTTCGTTAGTGATCAGTAGAATTAATTAGCAAATATATGTTTTGGTAAGAATATTAATGAATCAATAATATTTTATAAAGTCGCTACTTTAGTGAATGCAACTGACTTTTATTGAAAAGAACATATATTTATTTAGTAAAATTATTTACAGATACTTATTTTTACTGAATATTATTTTCTCAATAATTCTATGTGGCTCGATTCTATCTGGTTCGGTATCGCTAACAAAAAACTTGTATAATTTAATGAAAGGGCTTAAGATATACTATCAACTAAATTTTCAACTAAATTATCAACTAAATTTTCATTTAATATAAAACTACAACTAGATCAGTACAATTAATTAGCAAATACATGTATTGGTAAGAATATTAATGAATCAGAAATATTTTATAAAGTCGCTACTTTAGTGAACAAAGCTGGCTTTTATTGAAAAGAACATATATTTATTTAGTAAAATTAATTAAAGATACTTATTTTTACTGAATATTCTTTTCTCAATAATTCTATGTGCCTCGATTCTATCTGGTTTGGTATCGATAACAAAAAACTTGTATAATTTAATGAAAGGGCTTAAGATAAATTATATCAACTAAATTTTACAACTAAATTATCAACTAAATTATCAACTAAATTTTTATTTAATATAAAACTACAACTAAATTATATTTCGTATTAACAACAGAAAAAATAAGTATAATTAAATTTCAACTGTTTCTACATATCTTATAATATCGACGGAGATTGCTTGAAAATGCTCAATATATCCTTGAATATATATTCCGGAAAAAAATTCAGAAAAAAACATGTATATTTGTATAATTTAGTTGGTTTGAAAAAAAAAAAGATGTATATATCTCGTTCATCTGTCGAACTGAGTTATATAATATACTCAATCAGATATTGGCTTCACATATGTGAAGCTAAAGAATAATATTAGAATAATTTTGGAAGCGGTAGGTGGCACACGCGGAAATGGTCGTTGACACGTTTTAGCTTCACATATGTGAAGCTAATGTGTTATCTTACTAAAGGCGTCACATATGTGACGCCAATATGAATATTTTAAAAAAAATTGGCGGAGGTTTGAAATTTTTGGCGTGGCCGCGGGAATTCAAATTTAGTGAAATACTTTAGCTTCACATATGTGAAGCTATTGTGTTCCAAAATATACTATAAATACACCATCACTCCAAACCTTCTTTCATTCAATTCTAATCCACATTTCATCTCATTTCTTCAATTTTCATCTCTCAATCTTCAAGGTAATTTCTAAATTATTTTCAATTTTATTAATAATTTTACTTATATAATTTTTTATTTCTACTAACTTATTAATATTTTTGTTTTTTTCTTTCTTTTGCAGGATTTTTATTTATTTAAAAATAAGTGAATTACAATATTAATATTATTGAAACATAACAAAAATGATTATATTTATTTTCTAATTAAATAAATATTTTTTTAGTATAATATAATTATTTTTTAATAATAATTAGAAGTGTAGCTTTTGGAATATTTTCTAATTACAACAAAAAATAATTTAAAAAATATTTATGATTATATATATATATATATTCACACACACATGAAATTATTTTTTTTTATTTTAAACGAATATCTTTAGCGTCACGTATGTCACGCTAAAGACATATTATTTATAATTGATGGACTTTCTTTTGCGTCACACATCTGACGCCAAAGATATATTAATTAAAATTGCTGGACTTCCTTTAGCGTCACACATGTGACACTAAAAATATAATAATTAAAATTACTAGACTTTCTTTAGCGTCACACATGTGACACTAAAAATATAATAATTAAAATTACTGGACTTTGTTTAGCGTCACAAATGTGACACTAAAGATATAATAATTAAAATTATTGGAGTTTCTTTAGTATATCACACATGTGACACTAAAGATATAATATTTAAAACTACTGGACTTTCTTTAGCGTCACACATGTGACACTAAAAATATAATATTTAAAATTTCAGGACTTTCTTTGACGTCACACATGTGACACTAAAGATTAAAAAATAATATTCACTGACATTAATGTAGGCAGGGCAATTGTTTTATTTTCTCTTTAGCTTCACCCATGTGACGTTAAAGTTCAATTCTTTAGCTTTCTTTAGCTTCACAGATCAAACATTGACGCTAAATCTTCTTTAGCGTCGAACTAACAAACACAAAAACATGATCGATTTCTTTAACGGCATTTTGTGAAGCTAAAGTAGTCATTTTTTAGTAGTGGTCTACGTGGCCGGTTTTACGTGGTCTTGGGAACCACTGGGCTGGCTCTACCCGAGCGAGATATTCCCCCTCGAGATCCGATCGGGCCTGACAGTGGCGGTGAACATGGTGTGCACCTTCGTGGTGGGCCAGTGTTTCCTCAGCATGCTGTGTTCCATGAAGTACGGCCTGTTCGTCTTCTTCGCCGTGTTTGTGGCGGCCATGACCTTATTCTGCTACCTTTTCATGCCGGAGACGAAGAATATTCCGATCGAGGAGATGGCGCTGGTTTGGAGAGGGCACTGGTCCTGGAAGAGGTTTATGGACGAACCGGGTGACCCGGTTAATATAGTGATTGGGATGAGCTGGATGAATTAATGATCATAAAGTTTAGACGTTTGAGTGGAGTTGAAATCACAAATCAGCTCGTATGTTTCAGACAAAATAGATTCAGTCCTAAAATTAATTTTTCAGATTTAGTCTCAATTTTTCTGACATGGTTCAATTTTCGTCCCATTTTCGCCGGAAAATGCAAAACGAGGCCGTTTCGGCTCACGTGCGAGTCATGTGTGGGCGGTTTCCGGCGATTAAAAATATGTGACTTCCACCTTGTATTTAAGTGATTTTTTCTTTTTTTTAAACAAATAAAATTCCATATCATATATTACATTAAACAAATAAAAAAACTAAAAACTTAAGTGTTCTCAGCCTTTGCTCTGTTTTCGGCCTCGAGTGTTCCCAGTTGCACTTGTTAGTTGTAGCATTTTTTTCCTTCTCCTTGAGTGCTCTGTTTTCCTCCACCAATATATCATTTTCGTCGATGCTTTAATTTATGTTTTTGTTTTAAGTTAATTTATTTTCTGTATGTTTTCAGTTTTTTTATTTGTGTTTAAGTTTAATTTATGTTTTAAAATTTAATTTAAGTTTTTAGTTTTTTAATTTGTTTAATGTAATATATGACATGGAATTTTATTTGTTTAAAAAAAAAGAAAAATAACTTAAATACAAGGTGGAAGCCACATATTTTTAATCGCCGGAAACCGCCCACACATGCCTCGTACGTGAGCCGAAACATCGCCGTTTTGTATTTTCCGGCGAAAATGGGACGAAAATTGGACCATATTAGAGAAATTGGGACTAAATCTGATAAAAAGTTAATTTTGGGGTAGAATCTATTTTGTCAGAAAGTTATGGGACGATTTGTGATTTAAACTCCATTTGAGTGTGATTTTGTTCACCTCCTAAAAAGACGGTGAACTTACCCTCCATAATTGAAGGGTAATTTGAGATATAAAAATTAAATTTTTTAATTTTTGTTTCTTCTATGTTATTCTATTTGTCGAGATCTTTAATTTGAGTATATGATACATATTTTTTTTTTAGTTTTAAAAAAAAAATTATTTTCATAAATAAAAAAAATTAATTTCTCACTCAAAATAAATTTTTTTCAAAACTAAAAAATGATGTATCAAAATTATACTCAAATTAAAGATCTCGACAAATAGAATAACACAGAAAAAACAAAAATTAAAAAAATTAATTTTTATATCTCAAAATTACCCTCCAATTATGGAGGGTAAGTTCACCCTCTTTTTAGGAGGTGAACAAAATCACACTCAGTTTAGACGGAGATGATATATACAGTAAAACCTCGATAAATGAATATAATCGGGACCAGAGAAAAATATTCAATTAGTGAAATTATTTATTTATCGAAAGAAAATTTGAACATATTATAAAGAGTAGGAACCGGAAAAAATTATTCATTTAGCAAGATTATTTGTTTATCGGATATTCATTTATCGAGGTTTAACTGTATCAAATTCTTGGAACTTTGATTTTCTTTTTTGTACATGTGGAATCGAATTTAGTTTTAGAGATTTAAGTTTGGTTTATCTGTTATCGTATCAGTTCCAATTTAATTTATTAAATAAATTGATGGTTCACAAACTTTTCAAGCTTAATCGAGTAAATATTAATTATAAATTAAAGTATTAACAATTTGTTGTAAAATAAATAAAAATATTTCTAGAGCACATTAAAGTATCTACTAAAATTATTAAACAAATCATCTTTACAAGTTTACGTATACAAATTTAAACTTAAATGGAAGTATTGTGTAAAATTAGACGAGCTTTCTAACGACTCTGCTCATGAATCCGCTAACGAACTTGTTAATAAACTGATATTATCAAATAACTCGATTCGGTTTAGAAAGGCTTATTAAACGAATTTGAATGAACTTCTATCAAATCGAGATCCGAATAATTCACGAGCAGCTTGGTTCATTTATGGTCTGAATCTTTTCTTATTATTCGATGCTTTTAATAAAAAATATTATTTGACCCAAAAAAATCTTATTTATATATGAAAACTTCTCTGAGAGACAATGTATAATATTTTTAATGGAGAAATGATATCCTGGATTACAATTAGTGTATGCATCACTTAGCTTATTTTTTGAGCTTATTTGAAAAACTCTGTTTGGTATGTTATAAACTAATTTATAAGCTATCTTACTCATAATAACATCTCATAAATTAATTTATTCATCATCAGCTAGCTTATCAATTAAACTGTCAAATACACCCTTAGTATTTTTCGATTGGCAATAAAAGTACTTGAGATAATCCATCTGATCGTTATTCTAAGTTTTTTTTAACTAACTCATCAATACCAAAAAGAGTTAGTTAAATGTATAAAAATATATTTAAAAAAAATCAATCTCCTACTTTACACTTATTAATAATGATAACATTCTCTCTATTTATTTTTTATTTTTCATAGAGATATAGTAAATTAAGGGATATTTTTTTAAATGGTTCTTAATAATTGTAAACAATTAGGTAAAGAGACTTATATTTTTGACCATTTTAGTTACCTCAAATGAGACTTATAATAAAGACGGGAAGGAGTATATATATAAAAATAATTGTTAAAATAATATGTTTTCACTATATTTTCGCTAGATGACCCGTATTTATGAAACAAGAAACTTTATCCTAAACGGCTTATAAAAATATGTTTTATAGACGCTAATAAAAGTAATATTAATTGTTGAAAAATATGAAACTTTTTGCGAAGTCAGGCAAATATTTCCCTACATTGGAGGAGCACCCACCAACATGCTTCCATTGCTATATTTAGAGTGATACAGTATATATGAGGTTTTGAACGTAGTATAACTATGACAAGTGTAATATAAGTATATCAAATGTATATAGCAAGGAGAGTACCTTGTGGATTGAATGTGGATCGAATGTATCTTGATGTGTTCCAAAAGTTATGCAGGATTATTAGAGAGAAAACACTTATTCGAGATGCCGGCATATTTGCATTGAAGAAATGCTTGTAATATTTCTACTTACTACCGGGCAAAATAATAGATACTCGCACGATATCGTGAATTTTCATCGTTCTCACTTCACTTGTAGCGGGATTTTTAATAAAGTTCTTAAAGCTCTAAATACATTAGCTTCAGAACTAGTGGTCAAACCAATGTCTGTGCAAGCTAAAGTACGAGAAAGTACAAGATTTTATCCTTTAAGGTATGTTGCATGTTTTATTTGCTTTAGCACCAATTCAATTATATGAGCTGATCATTTTTATATATCTCAGGATTTTATCGGTTCTATTGGTGGCACACATATTCCAACTGTAACACCCCCAAAATCAACTGGGGATATTACAGCGTCGTGGGCCCCGCGCCGGAACCCACAAGGCTAAAAATTATTTTCGCAATCATTTCAAACATGCCAAAGAGACGAAGACGGTATTATTTTATGAATAATTAAATATTTTCCAAGATATAGTTCTCAAATACCGTCATAAAGTTTCATTTGAAAGTACAAGGCAAAAATACCAGGTTTCAACAGTTTCAAAATGTAATTTAAGTCACTACTTACACGCACCGATAATATAGTTTGAGAAAGTTTACAAAATAACCCAAGTTTGCAAAATATCAAAAAGGCCATTTCAAAAGTATGCGCGAGTTGGTAAAATACCGGAAACCATTTTAAAATATACAGCGGCGGATATAATCATAATAAAAATACATTTGCAGCGGGATCATAACAGTCAGGAAAATACTCGGTCCCAAATACGTGCCATAGCCAGTATCACCCGGGAAGCTCATCCCTTCACGACCGCTACTAGCTCGATCTCCGAGTACCTAAAAGATAAAGCCCACGACGGGGTCAACCACAATACTAAACAATGATAACGATCACATCAACATAAACAATTACATATCAATGAAATTACAAAGTAAGATTACTTTCAGTGTAATCTTACCGTAGTAACCTTACCAATTCGTGGTAACTCATATCAAATCATCCTTTACCTCAATCCACACCTCGCATTCTCAAGTGACGAATGAATTAAAAAATAACCATCTGTACTGTATTGAACAATGCCAAGATTCTCAAACATAAATATATCTCCAATATGGAATAACCTGTCCATGTTCAATTCTGTCCGCTGGATCGCACAATCGAATCCCAATTCTGGTAAAACCGATAATACAAGATACAACTGTAGGTCAATTGCCCCGAAACAATGATAAGTCCCAGATATCTATACAAAGTATGAATGCTCACAAAATCAATAATAATAAACAACCAATGCATCAAAACGAGAATATCGTCGACATGATAACTCCACACATGATCAACAAAGGACCAACCACGAACGAGAATACCATCGATGTGGTAAACTCCAACAAGATCAATAAAGGATCAACAATGACCGAGAATACCAACGATATGGTAAACTCCAATAAGATCAACAATGTAGTATCCGAATATTTGATATGTAATTTATCTGTATTGGAACCTTCTTGATACTTGCTTATGTTGTATTTCTGATTGATGTATGTTTCTACACATTCGTGAATCAACATTGTGGATTTCACGATTTTATATAGTTTTAGTTGTGCATGTTCTCATTCGTGATTAGCGCACGCTACACTTATTTCGTAGCGCACGCTAATACTGGAGTGGTAGCGTACGCTAGTGTTATACTTAACGCGCGCTACACTCAGTCAACTAGATCGTGAAAGGATCAGTAGGTGGGGAACCGGATCGCGGGAATCCCGACTCTTTTGGACTCAACCGGACTACTTTTGAAAAGTTGATTCAACGGGGTTTAGCGCATGCTACAGTCGACTGCCACAACCTGAACTTCGGCCTTCAGTCGAGTGCCACAACCTGGTCCAGCAACCTCACGATATTTCCACCCCATATAAACTTCTACCCATGATTTGTTGAAGGCATAGAACATTGAAGATTGGTGTTCAAGCATCCGACGTTGATTTGCACCAAGTGGTTTCATTGTTCCCTTATTGTTCCTTTATTATTCTTCTGTGGTAAGGTATGTAGTACGATTTTACTCTCTATTTTTGTAGTTGTGATGTTAACAATATAGTATACTTCACCTAATGATTGAATTAATCAAGTAGAACTTGTTTATAGTTAAGCTTTTAACAACTTAGTGGTGAATATGGTGATTAAGGGTTTGCAATGATGTGTTCTTGATGTTTTAATGGTGGCAATCATGTTTAGTAGAATCACACTCTTCTTGATGGACTATTAACATCACTAGGACAATAATAACCCTTAGTTTCATTTTAGATAGGTTGATTTGTAGAATTTTTATCATCATATTGAATCAAACTATCATGCTTAGGAAGATTTTTGAACTAGATGAACTTAGGTTTTTCATCTGATTTGGTTGAACCTTGGATTATATCAACATAAGGTTATAGTTCAAAGATGTTTAATTCACCTTGAATGACGATTTTGTGATGATCTTGTGATGAATAACTCGACTATATCGTGAACCTAACTAGGTGAACTCATAACCGATGAACATATTAATAATTTTACAAGAATGATACATGGTTCGTACGGATGATGATAATCTTTGAGTAAACCTTAATAATTATAAATGTTTTCGTGAGACAAAGTTGTTTGGATTATCACTTTCAAAACATTGATGATGTTTTAGGGAATTCCACTGGCATATCGATATTTTAACAAAGTCCTTCTTAGTGATTGTTCTTGATAAATTCTTATCCGTTTGAACCATACGAATAATTGAGAAGATCTTGAAATGATAACCGAATCGTAAGAACGAATTGAAGTTAGTATGAATCCTTAAAATGGAATGTGGATATATATATATATATATATATATATATATATATATATATATATATATAAGAGAGAGAGAGTTGAACTATTCAAATAGAAATTAGGATGTCGTCTCACTAAATTCGATATCGATGATTAAATGAATGTGTTATTGAGTGAAATATATTTCATTTAAGGTTGATTGTCCAAGTAACCGATATTAGTCGAGGACCGTTCGTTCGTTCGTCAAGGAAGGATTATTCTCATCTCCGTATTGAGACAAGTTATCTTGCTTGGTTATAATAATGTTTGTATTCTTGTGATGGTTATGCGTTTCGTGTATATGAAACACTTATGAAATTGTGACCCGTGATTTGATATTATTCTTGATGATGTTCCGTCTTCATCGTGGGATTGCATTTTCAAGTTCGTCATTTTTGTACCGTTGATATCATTGATCCTTATTGTCATTTCAGTGAGTTTCTTGATCCTTAATCGGATATTTGATTTATTGAATTCGTTGTCATGTTGTATCGTGACATATCCGAAATCATATCTGCGTTCCGATTAGTTATTGTGTAGGATTTTTAGCCAGGCACATATATAGTCATGCGTGGATGTTTCCGTATTGGACTGTGCACACGAGACGTAGTTCGTGAGGCTAATTAGGTACATTGTCCCACGTATATCCTAGATTATGTATACGGTGGAAATGTGCACTGACACATTTTCAGATCGGGCATACTGTGATGTCCATCTTGAGCCATACTATTTTGGTCGTTCATAGTCCATGTATAATTGGATGTGTTCGACATTTAGTGACTAATCGTTCATACACCCGAGGGATATGTTCGTTGGTTGGGTTGTTTTCCTTGAGATATAATATATGTGAATTGTATAATATCTTGAGAAATCATTTATCATGTATATCTGACCCTGTGTTGGACGAAATACTTGTGTTGTATTTTAGGTCGAGGCAAAGGCAAGGCACGGGAAAATCATGGTGACGACGAAGGGTTCGAAGGATACTAGTTCGGGGGGCCCTAAGTCTTTTGTTGTCCGATTATGTTAAAAAAGTGTAATGTTATCTTTCCACGTTATTTAAATTGTTGACCGAATGTATTGTTATTTGAGGTATATTCCATCTCCATATGGATTATACTTGTATTTTGGATCCTGTGTATAATAAGGCGATTGGCCATACTACTGTAAACTCCTAATCGGAGTAAGTACTATTTATTGTGGTTAGGTATCACAAGCATTGCGTATTTAATCTGTATTTTAGGTATCGCCTGGTGGGTCCCAGTGTGGGGTCCACGGCACTATAATGGCCGCCTTTTTGGGGTGTTACAGAAGATGGTATCAGAGAGTCGGTTTTTTTTTAGAGTCATTGTGAAATGAACTAGTATCAAGAGACCTTCGTGTCACTTGTGACCTGTGCAAGCGCCTGACCCGACGAGTCAAATACGGTATGTACTTTATGAGCCATGATTTAATTACTGGCATGATATTGGTATCGGAATGGATCTCTTTGTTGATCTTGATATGTTGAGGATTTGTGGCAGGATTTATCTGATTGATAATTCGAAGTAAATTCTGGGTTGATTATGTGATTGAAATTGTTCGACTCAACGTCGATATGATATTCTGTGTGACACTCGTAGTGTCGATAATTCATTATGAACTGTTTTCTTGAATATGTAATTCCTTATTGCTATTAACTTAGCATGAATTTTGATTGGTATCATGAACTGTACTTATGGTTATCATTATGATTTGATTCTTTCAGTATGGAAAGAAATCTGAGAGGCCGTGGCAGAGGGGGACGAGGCCGCGGTAGGGGCCAAATCCCGATACCACGAGCCAACAGGCGTGCGAATGCGGAGCATAGTTTCGCAGGCAGTGATTCACCTTCTAGGGACCAATCGCAACACACTGGACACGAGGATGCGCGTGTCGATCCTTATGTTGTGATGCAGGGCATGATGGCTCAGATGACCCAGATGGGTCAATTAATGGAAGATATGCAGAGAGCTACTACCGACCAGCAACAGGGGCCACCTCCTGTACATGGCGGACCTGTGAGTCGGATCATCAGTGATATCTCTCTCCAGTGACCCCCGACTTTTGAATGCTCCTCTGAACCTACTGATATCGTGCATTGGATTGAACAGTTCGAGAAATTATTCGATGTGGTAAACTGTCCAGAAGAGAATCGCGTCTCCGTAGCAGCTTACTATCTTGGCAAGGGCGCCCACACCTGGTGGCTTTCAGTGAGGCCAGCTGATGGCGTATGTACTTGAGAGGAATTTAAAAAACTTATGCTAGACCGTTACTATCCAGGGCCACCCCGTGAGGCCAAATTGTCAGAATTGCTTAATCCAGACCCGTTTGAAGACGATGATGTACTATCTGTTGCCGAGAAATTTCAGGCACTTCTTTCTTTTACCTCGACGGTTATCCGAACGGAGGCCGATAAGATCAAATATTTTCTCAAGAGGCTTAAACCCCGAATGAGAATGCAACTGTTGAATCACCACTGTACGACCCTACCGGAGTTCATAGACAAGGCTCTGGAGTACGAACTTACCGCAAAGGAGATTTCCAAGAAGCAACCGCAATCCAACAACAAGAAATTCAGGAACCAGAAGCAGACTAACAGCAACCGGGGAACATTCAAAAGGCCCCAACCAGTGCCAAATCCTTCTGAGCGGCCACCCATAGCGTCGAAGCCAACCGGATCGCAACCTCGAGCGGTCAGCCTATCTGTTGTGTGCTATAACTGTGGAGACTAGGGACACGTCAATTCCAAATGCCCGAGGCTGGCCGTCGCATGTCATACTTGTGGGAAGAATAGTCACTGTGCTCGTTATTGTAGGAGTGGACCAGGAAGTACTCCAGCAGCATCTCATGCTCCAGTTGAGTCTTCTGTCTAGGACTGTGTACCTCCATCCGCTTCTCATCAGACTACCGGGGCAAACAGAGGGATGGGCCGTGGAAACCAAGCTGGTACATCTGGCGCTGGTGCTGCAAAACCCAGAGTCTACGAGATGAAGAAGGCCAACGATCCTGAAGCCAGCATGATTGCAGGTACTCTCGAGATCTGATCTCAACCCATCTGTGTTCTTTTTGATACTGGTGCTTCACACTCCTTTTTATCCGCTTCTTGTTTGAGTCATTTGCAATTAGATCATGTTACTAATTGTGAAACTTATGTAATTGGTCTACCCGATGGTAGAAGAATTGTTGGGAATCGTGAGGTACAGAACTGTCCGATTCGCATGAACGACCGTGAGTGGTTGTCAAATTTAATTGTAATCGATTTACCTAAAGATGATGTGATCTTGGGTATCGATTGGATGGATCGTCATGATGCCATACTTAGTGTCCTCAAACGAACAGTGACTGTCACATCTGACAATGGTGTTGAGTGTATTTTTCAGGGTGACAATCCTAGCCGTTCCGGGAAAGTCATCAGTGCTATGAAAGCAGTGAAACTGCTTAACCAAGGGTGTATTGGTTATTGGTGTTACATGACCAAAACAGCGGATCGACCAGTCGAATTGGCCGATATTCCGATAGTTCGAGACTACCCAGACGTATTTCCAGATGAGTTTCCAGGCTTACCTCCACATCGTGGCGTAGAGTTTACTATTGAGTTAGAGCCAGGTACATCCCCGCTTTCAAAAGCACCGTATCGAATGGCTCCGACTGAGATGCAGGAATTGAAGAACCAGCTTGAGGATTTGACGGAGAAGGGCTATATTCGACCTAGTGCGTCCCCTTGGAGAGCACCAGTGCTCTTTGTACGGAAGAAATACGTATCCCTGCGTTTGTGCATTGATTACCGTGAGCTGAACAGGGTAACCATCAAGAACAAATATCTATTGCCTCGTATTGATGATTTATTGGATCAACTTCAGGGAGCTGCTGTGTTTTCTAAGATCGACTTGAGGTCCGGACATCATCATTTGATGATTCGAGAGTCTGACATTTCAAAGACTGCTTTTCGTACTCGCTATGGGCATTATGAGTTCGTAGTGATGCCTTTCGGACTGACTAATGCACCGGCAGTATTCATGGAGTTGATGAATCGGGTCTTTATTAATTATCTGGATCGCTTTGTAGCCATTTTTATCGATGACATTCTGATTTACTCTCGTAACCATGTAGATCATGAGCATCATCTCCATCAGTTCCTCGATGCTTTGAGGCGGGAACAGCTCTACGGGAAATTTTCTAAATGTGAGTTCTGGATGCATGAAGTTATCTTTCTCGGACATGAGATATCAGCTGATGGGGTGAGAGTAGACCCACAGAGGATAGAAGCTATCCGAGACTGGCTACCTCCGAAGAACGTGAAGGAAGTTCGCAATTTCTTGGGGCTGGCAGGTTATTACCGACGGTTCGTGGAAGGTTTTTCCAAGATTGCGCAACCAATGACTAACCTGTTAAGGAAGGATAAGAAGTATTTATGGTCAGAGGCATGCCAGCGGAGTTTTGATGAACTCAAGAGTCGATTGATTTCAGCACCTGTTTTGGTACTACCAAAAGGAACTGAAGGATTCGTAGTATATAGTTACGTGTCTAAATAGGGCCTTGGGTGTGTACTAATGCAGAACGGAAAGGTGATCTCCTATGCGCTAAGACAACTACGACCTTACGAGGTCAACTACCCCACCTATGATTTGGAACTTGCAGCCGTGGTGTTTGCTTTAAAAATCTGGCGTCACTATCTATATGGAGTTACTTGTCAGATTTATACGGATCACAAGAGCTTGAAGTACATTTTTACTCAGAAGGAGCTAAACATGAGGCAGAGAAGGTGGCTAGAGCTAATCAAAGACTATGATATCCAGATCCTTTATCATCCGGGTAAAGCAAATGTGGTTGTTGGTGCTTTGAGTTGTAAGACAGTACAGGAGCAGATGCTTGCCCACTTGTCAGTCCAGAGAGAATTGCAGTTAGAGCTTGTGAGGCCGGAAATCGAAGTCTGGTTACAGCGTATTCAGGGACAACTCTACACACTTGAGATTTCATCACCCCTTGATGATATGATCAGATCAAAGCAGGTCACAGACCCATTCTTATCTCGAGTTTGGGATGAAGTAACTCAAGGGAAAGCCCCTGGATTTGTAATCCATTAGGATGGATTGATACGCTTCAGGAATCGAGTTTGTGTACCCGCAGACGAAGAGTTGAGGAACTCTATCCTGAAAGAGGCTCATGCTACCCCGTACTCCATTCACCCAGGATCTAGCAAGATGTATAAGGATTTGAAGCAATGTTATTGGTGGGGGAATATGAAGCGTGAAGTCGCAGAGTTCGTTTCGAGATGTTTAACCTGTCAGAAAGTTAAGATTGAGCATCAGTGACCCGCAGGGATACTAAAACCACTCCCGATTCCCGAGTGGAAATGGGAGGACATATCGATGGATTTTATCTCTAGCTTACCGACAAGTCATCGAGGGATGAATACGATTTGGGTGATTGTGGACCGTCTGACCAAATCAGCCCACTTTTTGGAGATTAAAGACATATGGGGACCCGAGAGATTGGCCCAGCTATTTATTAAAGAGATTGTAAGGCTACATGGTACCCCCAAGAGTATTGTATCGGATCATGATGGGTGATTTGTGTCTCACTTCTGGAAAGCAGTCATCGTGCGATGGGTACGTAGTTGCACTTCAGTACGGCATTTCATCCGCAGATGGATGGTCAGTCTGAAAGGACTATCTAAACTCTGGAGGATATGTTAAGGGCGTGCGCTTTTGATTGGAAGGATGATTGGGAGGCCCAACTGCCTTTAGTGGAATTGTATGGCCGTCGCTGTAGGTCCCCTATGTGTTGGGACGACCTGTCTGAATCTTTGGGTATGGAACCCGATATGTTATTAGCAGCCCGTGAGAAGATCGCCCTGATTAGGAGTCGTTTGTTAACGGCTCAAAGCCGACAGAAGTCTTATGCAGACAATCGTCGACGACCACTCGAGTTCGAGGTCGGCAACCATGTACTAATGAAGGTGTCCCCTACTCGAGGTGTTTTTCATTTTGGGAAGATATGCAAGCTGAGTCTGAGGTATATCGGGCCGTTTGAGGTGTTGGAACAAATATGCGATCTGGCCTATCATCTGGCGTTGCCACCAGATCTGAGTCAGATTCATAACGTATTTCATGTCTCCCAGTTGAGGAAATATATTGCTGATCCATGACATATACTTCAATTCGATGAGATCGAGATAGCGGAGGATCATTCATACGAGGAGCATCCCGTACAGATACTTGAGAGGAGGATCAAACAGTTACGAAACAAGACGATTCCCCTACTGAAGGTTCAGTGGTCACGACACGGAGTCGAGGAGGCTACGTGGGAGACGGAGAGCAGCATATGAGAGAGATACCCCGAATTGTTTACCCCTTAGTTTCGAGGGCGAAACTCCTTTTAAGGGGGGAGTATGTAATATCCGAATATTTGATATGTAATTTTTCTGTATTGGAACCTTCTTGATACTTGCTTATGTTGTATATCTAATTGATGTATGTTTCTACACATTCGTGAATCAACATTGTGGATTGCACGATTTTATAGAGTTTTAGTTGTGCATGTTCTCATTCGTGATTAGTGCACGCTACACTTATTCGTAGCACACGCTAATACTGGAGTGGTAGTGCACGCTAATCTTATACTTAACGCGCGCTACACTCAGTTAACTAGATCATGACAGGATCAGTAGGTAGGTAACCGGATCGCGGGAATCCCGGACTCTTTTGGACTCACCCGGACTACTTTTGAAAAGTTGAGTCAACGGAGTTTAGCGTACACTACAGTGTTGTTGCTAGCGCGCGCTAAATGAATGTCGGTGGGCAGTCAGTGAGCTTCGTAAAACTCGTTAGCGCATGGTAATGAGTGTATAACGTGTGCTAAAACATGTTATTAGCGTACGTTAAGGATATTTAGCATACGCAAGGCCGAGGACAGTAGAATACAGTAGCCTGAGAGCCCGTTAGCGCACGCTAAGCTGTAAGTGTAGCGCATGCTAATAATCATTTCTTATAAATAAGACTTCACCCCCACTTCATTTTTCACCCTGAACTTTGGCCTTTAGTCGACTGCCACAACCTGGTCCAGCAACCTCACGATATTTACATCCTATATAAACCTCTACCCATGATTTGTTGAAGGCATAGAATATTGAAGATTGGTGTTCAAGCATCTGACCTTGATTTGCACAGGTGGTTTTATTGTTCCCTTATTGTTCCTTCATTATTCTTCTGTGGTAAGGTATGTAGTCCGATTTTACTCTCTATTTTCGTAGTTGTGATGTTAGCAATATAGTATACTTCACCTAATGATTGAATTAATCAAGTAGAACATGTTTATAGTTAAGCTTTTAACAACTTAGTGATGAATATGGTGATTAAGGGTTTGAAATGATGTGTTCTTGATGTTTTAATGGTGGCAATCATGTTTAGTAGAATCACACTCTTCTTGATGGACTATTAACATCACTAGGACAATAATAATCCTTAGTTTCATTTTAGATAGGTTGATTTGTAGAATTGTTATCATCATATTGAATCAAACTATCATGCTTAGGAAGATTTTTGAACTAGATGAACTTAGGTTTTTCATCGGATTTGGTTGAACCTTGGATTATATCAACATAAGGTTATAGTTCAAAGATGTTTAATTCACCTTGAAGGACGATTTCGTGATGATCTTGTGATGAATAACTCAACTATATCGTTAACCTAACTAGGTGAACTCATAACCGATAAACATAGTAATAATTTTACAAGAATGATACATGGTTCGTACGGATGATGATAATCTTTGAGTGAACCTTAATAATGATAAATGTTTTCGTGAGACAAATTTGTTTGGATTATCACTTTCAAAACATTGATGATGTTTTAGGGAATTCCACCGACATATCGATATTTTAACAAAGTCCTTCTTATTGATTCTTCTTGATAAATTCTTATCCATTTGAACCATACGAATAATTGAGAACATCTTGAAATGATAACCGAATTGTAAGAACGAATTGAAGTTAGTATGAATCATTGAAATGGAATGTGGATATATATATATATATATATATATATATATAGAGAGAGAGAGAGAACGTGGAACTATTCAAATAGAAATCAGGATGTCGTCTCACTAAATTCCATATCGATGATTATACGAATGTGTTATTGAGTGAAATATATTTCATTCAAGGTTGATTGAACCAATCGAGGACCATTCATTCGTTCGTCGAGGAAGGATTATTCTCATCTCTGTATTGAGACAAGTTATCTTGCTTGGTTATAATGATGTTTGGATTCTTGTGATGGTTATGCGTTTCGTGTATATGAAACACTTATGAAATCGTGACCCGTGATTTGATATTATTCTTGATGATGTTCCGTCTTCATCGTGGGATTGCATTCCCAAGTTCGTCATTTTTGAACCGTTGATATCATTGATCCTTATTGTCATTTCGGTGAGTTTCTTGATCCTTAATCGGATATGTGATTTATTGAATTTGTTGTCATGTTGTATCGTGACATATCCAGAATCATATCTGCGTTCCGATTGGTTATTGTGTAGGATTTTTAGCCAGACACATATATAGTCATGCGTGGATGTTTCTGTATTGGACTATGCACACGAGACGTAGTTCGTGAGGCTAATTAGGTACATTATCCCACGTATATCTTGGATTCCGTATACGGGGTGGACATGTGCACTGACACATTTCCGGATCGGGCGTACTGTGATCTCCATCTTGAGCCATACTATTTTGGTCGTTCATAGTCCATGTATAATTACATGTGTTCGACATTTAGTGACTAATCGTTCATACGCCCGAGGGGTATGTTCATTGGTTGGGTTGTTTTCCTTGAGATCTAATATATGTGAAGTGTATAATATCTTGAGAAATCATTTATCATGTATATCAACAATGACCGAGGATATAAACGATATGGTAAACTCCAACAAGATCAATAAAGGATCAACAACGACCGAGGATACCAACGATATGGTAAACTCCAACAAGATCAATAAAGGATCATTTCACCCAGATTGTATTCATGCCATGATGATTCGTCAACAACTCGTGATGAAGTCCATAGAAATATCTTCCCACTTCCACTCTGGAATAGGGAGCGGTTTCAACATACCCGCCGGTCGCTGATGTTCAATCATGACTTGCTGACAGGTTAAGCATCTCGAAATAAATTCTGCGACTTCTCGCTTCATATTACTCCACCAGTAATTTGTTTCAATTCTTGGTACATCTTGCTAGACCCCGGATGAATGGAGTAAGGGGTAGCATGAGCTTCTCTCAAAATCGAGTTTTTTCTCAACTCGTCATTCGCCGGTATGCACAACCGATTCTTAAAACGCAAAAGTCCATCCTCGTGGACCACAAACCCGGGGGCTTTCCCCTGAGTCACATCCTCGAATGCATAACAGAAATGGGTCTGAACCCTGATTCTCCCTGATCGCCTCCTCAAGTGGCGATGAATCTCCAACGTACAAAGTTGCCCTTGTATTTGTTGTAACCAGACCTCGATCTCGGGTCTCAGAAATTCCTGCTGAAGTTCCTTCTGAACTGTTAATCGAGCAAGCATCTGCTCCTGAACGGACTTACGACTCAAGGCGTCGGTGACAACGTTCGCCTTGCCCGGGTGGTAAAGGATCTCGATATCATAATCTTTGATTAGTTCCAACCACCGTCTCTGTCGCATATTTAACTCCTTCGGAGTAAATATATACTTTAAACTCTTATGATCGGTGAATATATGACAGGTAACACCATAAAGATAATGACGCCAAATCTTCAATGCGAGCACCACAGCTGCTAGCTCCAGGTCGTGGGTCGGATAATTAACCTCGTAAGGTCTCAATTGCCGTGAAGCATAAGCAATAACTTTCCCATTCTGCATGAGTACACATCCGAGACCCAGTCCGGACGCATCACTATAAACCACAAATCCTTCTGTCCCTTGCGGTAAAGAAAGGACAGGTGCTGAAGTTAACCGGCTCTTGAGTTCCTCAAAACTCTGTTGACACGCGTCGGACCACATGTATTTCTTATCCTTCCGTAAAAGGTTCGTCATGGGTTGAGCGATTTTAGAAAATCCTTCCACAACCCGCCGATAATAACTGGTTAATCCGAGAAAGCTTCGAATTTCCTCAACATTCTTCAGAGGTAACTAATCTCGGATAGCCTCCGTCTTTTGAGGGTCAACACGAACTCCGTCTGATGAAATTACATGTCCAAGAAACGTCACTTCGGACATCCAGAACTCACATTTGGAAAACTTTCCAAAAAGTTGCTCTCGTCTCAACACATCGAGCACTTGATGAAGGTGAAACTCGTGTTCCTCCCGGCCACGAGAATAAATCAAAATGTCATCAATGAAGACAACCACGAACTGATCCAATTAGTCGATGAAAACCCGATTCATTAACTCCATGAATACCGCAGGTGCATTAGTCAACCCAAATGACATAACCACAAACTCATAATGACCATAGCGTGTTCGGAACGCCGTCCTTGCGATATCCGACTCTCGAATTCGCAACTGATGATATCCAGATCTTAAGTCGATCTTGGAAAATACTGAAGCTCCCTAAAGTTGATCAAAAAGATCATCGATACGGGGTAGAGGATATTTATTCTTGATCGTCACCCGGTTCAATTCCCGGTAATCAATACACAAGCGGAACGAACCATCCTTCTTCTTGACAAATAACACTGGTGCTCCCCATGGGGATGCACTCGGTTGAATATAACCCTTCTCGGTCAAATCCTCTAATTGATTTTTCAACTCTTGCATTTCGGTCGGGGCCATCCGGTACGGTGCCTTCGATGTTGGGAACATACCGGCTCCAACTCAATCGTGAATTCCACACCTCTCTGTGGAGGTGAACTAGGTAGCTCGTCTAGGAATACACCGTCAATCGCTAATAATGATACTATGAATGATTGAACGACTCGATTTCCTTAGAACGGCCAATCGATGACAATGATATAATGAATGATTGAATAACTCTGGTTGAATAATTTCACTGTTTTCATCATATTAATGATTCTTCCGGAACAACGGGGATCACCTCCCTGAATTACATACTCGACTCCAACAACAAAAATGATAGTGACTATACGCTTACGAACATTGAGGATGGCATCATGACGATCCATCCAATTAATACCCAAAATTACCTCGTCCTTAGGTAAATCCACCACGATTAGGTCCGCCAACCCATCGCGGTCATTAATCTTAGTTCGGTTAGTTCTTAACCTTATGATTTTCGAAAATTCTTCTACCTTCAGGTAGACCAATGATATAAGGTCCACAATTAATAGGACTATCTAAATGAAGTTTATTCAAATATGATTCGGAAATGAATGAATGCGATGCACCAGTATCAAAAAGGGTACACACAGGTTGAGATAAAATTGCGAGTATACCTGAGATCATTCGGGCCACCGGATCGTCGATCTTCTTCATCGCGTGAATTCGGGATTTGCCGGCCCCCGAACCGGATACTCCCATCTGATACATATGAGTTCCGCCTTTATTCGCTCCTATCGTTTAAGCAGCCATTGAGTAGCTTGATTACGAGCATTTGTTGCCCGGGGCCTGAAATGCCGCCGGAGTATTCTTGGAGTCTCTTCGGCAAAAACGGGCCTTATGCCCAACAATTCCGCATTTATGGCACGTGATAGTCTGCCTCGGGCACTTAGTGCTGTAATGACCCGGCGTTTCATAGTTGAAACAGGTGATGGCTGATCTGATCGCTCAGGGCTGAGATCCCTCAGGATTAGGCGCCGTAGGAGGTCGCTCAGAAACATTAGGGCCCGCACGAGGCTTCTTAAAGGTATACTGACCGACTTCGGACTGATTACGCTTCGTTGCTTTCCTGCTGACAGATGAAGGTTGTTGCTCAGCAATTTCCTTAGCAGCAGACTCACACGGGAGACTTCTCTCGATTAATTCGGCCAGAGTGGCGCAATTATGATTGAGCAATTGCATATGGGTCATCATGACCTGCATAAAAGTGAGTGGATCAACCCGAACATCTTCCGATCGAGCTGAGTCCTGGGTACGACTTCCTGGCAGTGAGTGATTATTTCCCAGATTTCGGCCCGCACCGCGGCCTCTCCCAGTACATCCCCTGACAGCTCTCTCCATACTGAAGTAGGAAGGTCGCATGATAATCATAGATCTCGTATGAGTATCGCATTATGATTTACGTCATGAAATGATGAAAATGAGCATACGCGCTCTAACACAGTGATTACATGAATGATTAACTGATGTGACATGATTATCTGATGATATTCTTGAAATGATTATCTTGAACAAGTTAACAAGATTAATGATATGATCCTCAAGATCAACAACTGAGTGATGAAATGAATTGAGTGATTAATGAGTTAACATGATCAACATGATTAAAATGGAAATGATGTTTGAGGATTTTTAACTGATGACTTATGAATGAATGATTCTCATTACCAGAAATTATACCATGGTGTTAGAAGTATTACAGTTCTTTCGGTCTGATGGCTCGGCATTCGCACAGGTCACACGTGATGCGAAAGTCCAATGATACTAGTCCGATGACGATGATTTTGAAATGAGACATGACTCGAAAGGTAGTATTCAAAACCACTCTCTGATACCAACTCTGTAACACCCCAAACTAGGTGGATATTACAGTACCGTGGACCCCCGACTGGGACCCACCAGGCGAATGAAAATTAATGAATTAACAACGTAAATGTAGTACCGAACCACATCATATTACCAAGTACTCCGATGAGGAGTCTAAGTATAATATACCCAGGAAGAATACTGAATACATTTATATTTTATGTGAAGATAAAATATACAACATTAAATGAAAATGAATATCCAAACGGAAATCTGCAGCGGAAATAAAGGTGAAAAGACATGAATAACTGAAACGGACTGGGGCCCCCTACTAGTATCACTGGGACTCCTTGCCGTCAACGTTTTATTCCCATGCTTTTGCCTTGCCATGACCTGAAAACAAAATCCCCCCAACGGGGTCAGTTACACAGAACAACAATCCTCAAGAGTTGAATAAACACAATCATATATACTGTATAAACCACAAGTTCGATCAAAATCTCAAACCGTCGAACACATGCGATCAAAAGTGAATCGGTCAGATTATAACCCAATCCTGTTGAAAACATACGCAATCAAACATGCTGTATGAATCAACTAACGGTACGGCTCAAAGGGTGGTGCCACACTACGCCTGGGATGGATATGTGTCCGTGCACAAGCCACCAACGAGTATCGATCGAATACACGTGTGGTCTTGTACCTAATCAGTCTCACGAATCAATCGACTCATGTGCACAGTCCAATGTGAGGCCAACAACCAACACACGACCTAAATGTACCCGACATGAAAATCACACACATACCAACCGGCACACCAGTATGACCCGGAATGCCACGAGATAACAAAGTGACATCGAAATCAATGATGACTCACCGAGATGAAATGATAGTGAAATGATTGATAGCTCAATGAACTGATTGGAACCGTCGTTCCTCGTGACTGAAGTGATTAATTGACAATTACAAGTCTCAATACGGTTAATACATTATGAATGAACTATAATTATGAATGAACAACAACGAAAGGAATGAATATCCTTTTAACCGAGTAAGAATTAACTTACACAACACCGGTGAACAATGTCCTTCCACGAACAACGTCCTAAATGAAATGTCGGTCGCTCGAACAACCTTGAATGACAATTACCAACAAACGCTCAATAAACGTATCAAACACGATTATAACCAACTCAAACGTCTATACAACAATATCCAAACTCAAAGATGCACTCTAACGAATACGTAGTAAACATCCTTCCCGTTGGTTACAACCAAACCCAAATTATCGAAACCAACTTCCAAAAGATTGATTCAAACCAGCAAAACAATATCAATGGCATCAATAATCCACTAGGAATCCACAATTCAAGATTACAACAACATCAATCGGAAAATCCCCAAATTAACCGAAGTCAACCCCAAGGGTTCTTGAAATAATTCCCCAAATAGCCATTAAATCCGAGATATACACCGAATAATCCATAGGAATATGTGTATACAAGGTAGGTAAACCATATCTAAGGCATTCCAACATAATATCGAGCCCACATGAAAAGATCGGAAATAAAACACTTGAACTCCGAACTTCTAGATTCAAAAGGTGATTACCTTGATTATGATGTTTGAAGATGATGAAATGATGATTATTCCAAATTATATGCTTGGAAATGTTGATAGCTGATTCCACCTCGAAGAACACTCCTCAAGAAGCTCCAAATCGCCCAAAACCAACGAAGAAATGAAAGGGAATGACAAATGATGAAGAAAGGACTGAAATGTCCTATTTATAGCAGCACCAGTTAGCGTGCGCTAGCTCCTGTGCGTAGCGTGCGCGAACGGGTGTACTGGGTAGTCCAGTACCCTATGCTCGCAACGGTAGCGTGCGCTATGTACCTTTTGTAGCGTGCGCTACAACTGAATAATTAGCGTGCGTTAACACCAATGGTTAGCATGCGCTAACGAATTATCTGATGCCCAGTACTGGAGTCCAGAAACTCATGTTCTCTGATCTGATCGCGGTAGCGCGCGCTACACACAAGCTTCAGCGTGCGCTACTAACACCGGTTAGCGTACGCTAGTCTACTCGTAGCGTGCGCTAGGCATTCATCTAATGCAGTCCATTAGCCACTGGACTCTGCCTGATTCGTCCTTAGCGCGCGCTACACCGGTTGCATAGCGTGCGCTACTCCGACTTACTAGCGCGCTACTTACCATTCGTAGCCTACGCTACTTACAATCCAACTACAGTCCAGTGCCTTCTGGACTGTCTGATTGAAAAAAATACTAGCGTGCGCTAGTGTTGAGAGGTGGCGTGCAGTACCCGTACTCAATTAGCGCACGCTAAAGAGAGTACGTAGCGTGCGCTACTCCTCACACACAACACACTATGAAGATGACAACGATGATAAACACAGCACGATTCTCCAACTAGATTGATGATGAATGACGACTGATACACGATACAATTACTCTGAACGATGAATACAATGATTGAATATGAGTGACAATTGATCATTAATGAGTGAAAATTACTGAGTGACAAATACTGACTGATAATTACTGAATAAAAATGACTGAATTACGACCGAGTATTACATACTCCCCCCTTAAAAAGAGTTTCGTCCTCGAAACTAAGGGTCAAAACAACTCGGGATAACTCTCCCGCATACTACCTTCGGTTTCCCAAGTAACCTCTTCGACTCTGTGTCTAGACCACTGGATCTTTACCAAAGGAATCGTCTTGTCCCTCAACTGTTTGATTCGCCACTCTAATACTCGAATAGGACGCTCCTTATATGAATGATCATCGGCGATCTCAATTTTGTCAAACTGAAGTATGTGGCTCGGGTCGGCAACATACTTCCGTAACTGAGATACGTGAAACACATTATGAATTTGGCTCAACGCCGGAGGTAGGGCCAATTGATAAGCTAACTCGCCTACTCGATCCAAAATCTCAAACGGTCCAATGAATCTCGGACTCAACTTTCCCCTCTTCCCAAAACGGAAGATACCACGACTCGGGGATACTTTGACCAAAACATGGTCACCTGCCTCGAACGCTAATGGTCGACGACAATTATCTGCATAAGATTTCTGTCGACTCTGAGCGGTCAACAAACGACTCCTGATCAAAGCTACCTTCTCACGGGCGGTTATAAGCATATCGGGCTCGGTGCCGATTGATTCTGATAAGTTATCCCAACACAAAGGATATTGACAACGACGACCGTACAAGGCCTCGTAAGGAGCCATCTTAATCGAAGAATGCCAACTATTATTGTACGTGAATTCAATCAACGGTAGTTGGGCTTCCCAATCATCTTTCCAATCGAGACCACATGCCCTCAACATGTCCTCCAACGTCTGAATAGTCCTCTCCGATTGTCCGTCGGACTGGGGATGAAAAGCTGTACTGAGATTAAGCTGAGTTCCCATAGTATGATGAACTGATTTCCAAAAATGTGACACGAATCGTCCGTCATGATCAGAAACAATACTCTTAGGAGTACCATACAATCTCAGTATCTCCTTGATAAACAACTGGGCAAGTCTCTCGGGACCCCACATATCCTTAATCTTAAGGAAATGAGCGGATTTAGTTAAGTGGTCCACAATCACCCAGATTGTATTCATGCCATGATGATTCGTCGGCAACTCGAGATGAAGTCCATAGAAATATCTTCCCACTTCCACTTTGGAATAGGGAGTGGTTTCAGCATACCCTCCAGTCGCTGATGTTCAATCTTGACTTACTGACAGGTTAAGCATCTCAAAACAAATTCTGCGACTTCTCGCTTCATATTACTCCACCAGTAATTTGTTTCAATTCTTGGTACATCTTGATAGACCCCGGATGAATGGAGTAAGGGGTAGCATGAGCTTCTCTCAAAATCGAGTTTTTTCTCAACTCGTCATTCGCCGGTACGCACAACCGATTCTTAAAATGCAAAAGTCCATCCTCGTGGACCACAAACCCGGGGGCTTTCCCCTGAGTCACATCTTCGAATGCGTAATAGAAATGGGTCTGAACCCTGATTCTCCCTGATCGCCTCCTCAAGTGGCGATGAAATCTCCAACGTACAAAGTTTCCCTTGTATTCGTTGTAACTAGACCTCGATCTCGGGTCTCAGAAATTCTTGCTGAAGTCCTTCTGAACTGTTAATCGAGCAAGCATCTGCTCTTGAACGGACTTACGACTCAAGGCATTGGTGACAACGTTCGCCTTGCCCGGGTGGTAAAGGATCTCGATATCATAATCTTTGATTAGTTCCAACCACCGTCTCTGTCGCATATTTAACTCCTTCAGAGTAAATATATACTTTAAACTCTTATGATCGGTGAATATATGACAGGTAACGCCATAAAGATAATGACGCCAAATATTCAATGCGAGCACCACGGCTGCTAGCTCCAGGTCGTGGGTCGGATAATTAACCTCGTAAGGTCTCAATTGCCGTGAATCATAAGCAATAACTTTCCCATTCTGCATGAGTACACATCCGAGACCATGTCCGAATGCATCACTATAAACCACAAATCCTTCCGTGCCTTGCGGTAAAGAAAGGACAGGTGCTGAAGTTAACCGGCTCTTGAGTTCCTAAAAACTCCGTTGACACGCATCGGACCACGTGTATTTCTTATCCTTCCATAAAAGGTTCGTCATGGGTTGAGCGATTTTAGAAAATCCTTCCACAACCCGCCGATAATAACCGGTTAATCCGAGAAAGCTTCGAATTTCCTTAACATTCTTCGGAGGTAACCAATCTCGGATAGCCTCCGTCTTTTGAGGGTCAACACGAACTCCATCTGATGAAATTACATGTCCAAGAAACGTCACTTCGGACATCCAGAACTCACATTTGGAAAACTTTCCAAAAAGTTGCTATCATCTCAACACATCGAGCACTTGATGAAGGTGAAACTCGTGTTCCTCCCGGTCACGAGAATAAATCAAAATGTCATCAATGAAGACAACCAAGAACTGATCCAATTAGTCGATAAAAACCCGATTCATTAACTCCATGAATACCGCAGGTGCATTAGTCAACCCAAACGACATAACCACAAACTCGTAATGACCATAGCGTGTTCGGAACGCCGTCCTTGTGATATCCGACTCTCGAATTCGCAACTGATGATATCCAGATCTTAAGCCGATCTTGGAAAATACTGAAGCTCCCTGAAGTTGATCAAAAAGATCATCGATATGGGGTAGAGGATATTTATTCTTGATCGTCACCCGGTTCAATTCCCGGTAATCAATACACAAGCGGAACGAACCATCCTTCTTCTTGACAAATAACACTGGTGCTCCCCACGGGGATGCACTCGGTCGAATATAACCCTTCTCGGTCAAATCCTCTAATTGATTTTTCAACTCTTGCATTTCGGTCGGGGCCATCCGGTACGGTGCCTTCGATGTTGGGAACGTACCGGCTCCAACTCAATCGTGAATTCCACATCTCTCTGTGGAGGTGAACTAGGTAGCTCTTCTGGGAATACACCGTCAATTGCTAACAATGATACTATGAATGATTTAACGACTCGATTGCCTTAGAACGGCCAATCGATGACAATGATATAATGAATGATTGAATAACTCTGGTTGAATAATTTCACTGTTTTCATCATATTAATGATTCTTCCGGAACAACGGGGATCACCTCCCTGAATTACATACTCGACTCCAATGACATAAATGATAGTGACTATACGCTTACGAACATTGAGGATGGCATCATGACGATTCATCCAACTAATACCCAAAATTACCTCGTCCTTAGGTAAATCCACCACGATTAGGTCCGCCAACCCATCACGGTCATTAATCTTAGTTCGGTCGGTTCTTAACCTTATGATTTCCGAAAATTCTTCTACCGTCAGGTAGACCAATGATATAAGGTCCACAATTAATAGGACTATCTAAATGAAGTTTATTCAAATATGATTCGGAAATGAATGAATGCGATGCACCAGTATCAAAAAGGGTACACACAGGTTGAGATAAAATTGCGAGTATACCTGAGATCATTCGGGCCACCGGATCGTCGGTCTTCTTCATTGCGTGAATTCGGGATTTGCCAGCCTCCGAACCGGATGCTCCCGTCTGATACATATGAGTTCCGCCTTTATTCGCTCGTGTCGTTTTAAACGATGCTGACTGAGTAGCTTGATTCTGAACGGCTGACTACTTCGGGGCTTGAAATGCCGCCGGAGTATTCTTGGAGTCTCTTCAGCAAAAACGGGCCTTATGCCCAGCAATTCCGCATTTATGGCACGTGATAGTCTGCCTCGGGCACTTAGTGCTGTAATGACCCGGCGTTTCACAGTTGAAACAGGTGATGGCTGATCTGATCGCTCGGGGCTGAGATCCCTCAGGATTAGGCGCCGTAGGAGGTCGCTCAGAAACATTAGGGCCCGCACGAGGCTTCTTGAAGGTAGACTGAGCGCCTTCGGAATGATTACGCTTCGTTGCTTTCCTGCTGACAGATGAAGGTTGTTGCTCAGCAATTTCCTTAGCAGCAGACTCACACGGGAGACTTCTCTCGATTAATTCTGCCAGAGTGGCGCAATTATGATTGAGCAATTGCATATGGGTCATCATGACCTGCATAAAAGTGAGTGGATCAACCCGAACATCTTCCGATCGAGCTGAGTCCTGGGTACGACTTCGTGGTAGTGAGTGATTATTTCCCGGATTTTGGCCCGCACCGCGGCCTCTCCCCGTGCATCCCCTGACAGCTCTCTCCATACTGAAGTAGGAAGGTCGCATGATAATCATAGATCTCGTATGAGTATCGCATTATGATTTACGTCATGAAATGATGAAAATGAGCATACGCGCTCTAACACAGTGATTACATGAATAATTAACTGATGTGACATGATTATCTAATGATATTCTTGAAATGATTATCTTGAACAAGTTAACAAGATTAATGATATGATCCTCAAGATCAACAACTGAGTGATGAAATGAATTGAGTGATTAATGAGTTAACATGATCAACATGATTAAAATGAAAATGTTGTTTGAGGATTGTCAACTGATGACTTATGAATGAATGATTCTCATTACCAGAAATTATACCATGTTGTTAGAAGTCTTACAGTTCTTTCGGTCTGATGGCTCGGCATTCGCACAGGTCACATGTGACGCGAAAGTCCAATGATACTAGTCCGATGACGATGATTTTGAAATGAGACATGACTCGGAAGGTAGTATTCAAAACCACTCTCTGATACCAACTCTGTAACACCCCAAACTAGGTGGATATTACAGTGCCGTGGACCCCCGACTGGGACCCACCAGGCGAATGAAAATTAATGAATTAACAACGTAAATGTAGTACCGAACCACATCATATTACCAAGTACTCCGATAAGGAGTCTAAGTATAATATACCCAGGAAGAATACTGAATACATGTATATTTTATGTGAAGATAAAATATACAACATTAAATGAAAATGAATATCCAAACGGAAATCTGCAGCGGAAATAAAGGTGAAAAGACATGAATAAATTAAACGGATTGGGGCCCTCTACTAGTATCACTGGGACTCCTTGCCGTCAACGTTTTATTCCCATACTTTTGCCTTGCCATGACCTGAAAACAAAATCCCCCCAACGGGGTCAGTTACACAGAACAACAATCCTCAAGAGTTGAATAAACACAATCATATATACTGTATAAACCACAAGTTCGATCAAAATCTCAAACCGTCGAACACATGCGATCAAAAGTGAATCGGTCAGATTATAACCCAATTCTATTGAAAACATACGCAATCAAACATGCTGTATGAATCAACTAACGGTACGGCTCAAAGGGTGGCGCCACACTACGCCTGGGATGGATATGTGTCCGTGCACAAGCCACCAACGAGTACCGATCGAATACACGTGTGGTCTTGTACCTAATCAGTCTCACGAAGAAATCGACTCATGTGCACAGTCCAATGTGAGGCCAACAACCAACACATGACTTAAATGTGCCCGACATGAAAATCCTACACATACCAACCGGCACGCCAGTATGACCTGGAATGCCACGAGATAACAAAGCGACATCGAAATCAATGATGACTCACCGAGATGAAATGATAGTGAAATGAATGATAGCTCAATGAAATGATTGGAACTGTCGTTCCTCGTGACTGAAGTGATTAATTGACAATTACAAGTCTCAATACGGTTAATACATTATGAATGAACTATAATTATGAATGAACAACAACGAATGGAATGAATATCCTTTTAACCGAGTAAGAATTAACTTACACAACACCGGTGAACAATGTCCTTCCACGAACAACGTCCTAAATGAAATGTCGGTCGCTCGAACAACCTTGAATGACAATTACCAACAAACGCTCAATAAACGTATCAAACACGATTATAACCAACTCAAACGTCGATACAACAATATCCAAACTCAAAGATGCACTCTAACGAATACGTAGTAAACATCCTTCCCGTTGGTTACAACCAAACGTAAATTATCGAAACCAACTTCCAAAAGATTGATTCAAACAAGCAAAACAATATCAATGCCATCAATAATCCGCTAGGAATCCACAATTTAAGATTACAACAACATCAATCGGAAAATCCCCAAATTAACCGAAGTCAACCCCAAGGGTTCTTGAAATAATTCCCCAAATAGTCATTAAATCCGAGATATACACCGAATAATCCGTAGGAATACATGTATACAAGGTAGGTAAACCATATCTAAGGCATTCCAACATAATATCGAGCCCACATGAAAAGATCGGAAATAAAACACTTGAACTCCGAATTTCTAGATTCAAAAGGTGATTACCTTGATTATGATGTTTGAAGATGATGAAATGATGATTATTCCAAATTATATGCTTGGAAATGTTGAAAGCTGATTCCACCTCGAAGAACACTCCTCAAGAAGCTCCAAATCGCCCAAAACCAATGAAGAAATGAAAGGGAATGACAAATGATGAAGAAAGGACTGAACTGTCCTATTTATAGCAGCACCAGTTAGCGTGCGCTAGCTCCTGTGCGTAGCGTGCGATAACGGGTGTACTGGGTAGTCCAGTACCCTCTGCTCGCAACGGTAGCGTGCGCTACATACCTTTTGTAGCGTGCGCTACAACCGAATAATTAGCGTGCATTAACACCAATGGTTAGCATGCGCTAACGAATTATCTGATGCCCAGTACTGGAGTCCAGAACCTCCTGTTCTCTGATCTGATCGCGGTAGCGCGCGCTACACACAAGCTTCAGCGTGCGCTACTAACACCGGTTAGCGTACACTAGTCTACTCGTAGAGTGCGCTAGGCATTCATCTAATGCAGTCCAGTAGCCACTGGACTCTGCCTGATCCGTCCTTAGCGCGCGCTACACCGGTTGCATAGCGTGCGCTACTCCGACTTACTAGCGCGCGCTACTTACCATTCGTAGCGTGAGCTACTTACAACCCAACTGCAGTCCAGTGCCTTTTGGACTGCCTGCTTGAAGAAAATACTAGCATGCGCTAGTGTTGAGAGGTGGAGTGCGCTACCCGTACTCAATTAGCGCACGCTACTGGACTGCCTGCTTGAAAAAAATACTAGCGTGCGCTAGTGTTGAGAGGTGGCGTGCGCTACCCGTACTCAATTAGCGCACGTTAAAGAGAGTACGTATCGTGCGCTACTCCTCACACACAGCACACTATGAAGATGACAACGATGATAAACACAACACGATTCTCCAACTAGATTGATGATGAATGACGACTGATGCACGATACAATTACTCTGAACGATGAATACAATGATTGAATATGAGTGACAATTGATCATTAATGAGTGAAAATTACTGAGGATACCAAAGATATGGTAAACTCCAACAAGATCAATAAAGGATCAACAATGACCGAGTGTTCGTGTTTATTTTTAAACAATCCGCAAGTGTACGGAGTAAATGTAGAAAGCGGCTAGCAAGGTCGTATTTCACAGAGACTAAATATTCATATTGTGTTGAGTATTAGATTATAGTATTCCCGATTTTATCTAGAGGATCGATAGGGTGGATGAATGGTTATCGAAATAAAATAAAATGATGACAATTAATTTAAACAAGTGAAAATATCCGAATTAAAGAGAATTGTATGAGCTTTGAAAGATATATTCCAAGGTTAGGTTTCTGTTGATTACTAAGTTTAGTCGGATTGATTTCAAAGAGTTCTAAGTGCGTTTCCAAAATGATAATCACAACAATATTCTAAAGTCCCTCTCGAAATGCATTAAAACGTAGATTAAACAACATATAACAATGTCTCCGTTTACTATAAATTATCTAACTCCAAATTGTTCATAAGATTAAATATCATCATAGCTCATCACCGATTTCTCAATCTCATAATTTACTACGTCAAATACTTGAAACCTATTGATGCCCTCTTCTCTCGAATTATGAGCAATTAAGTTAAACATGTAAAAACATTGATCAAGTGTTCTAACATGAATTAAAACCAAGCATTCGATGAATAAAACACACTAGATTTATATAATCATCAATCCCTCAAAAATAACATAAATCAACGTACTCCTATGCCCGGAATCTAACAAGTTTAGCCGGACATGGTAATGAAAGAAATCTCAATAAATATCATGTTCATGCTAAATACAACAAGAAGATGAGTAAAATATGGGGAGAAGATAAAACTCGGATGGTGTCTTGAGTAGACTCGGATCAAGCCTTCAAGTCTTCTTGGTTTGTTTTTCCTTGGTTCCTTCAAAATCTCCTTCTTTTTAGTAAGTTTCCTCTCAAATCTCTTGTTTTCTTCCCTTACCAACTCACTCAATCTCTCCAAATCAGAATGTCCCATTTCCTCCATGTTTCCAGCCTTTTTATCAACCCAAAACCCACTTTTCTTCATCAAATCTTACAAAAATGTCAAAAAGTGATTTTTTTCCACCGAAAAGTGACACGGCCGGTGTCATACTGCTCTAAAAACAAAAACTTGTGCTGGGCAATGAACCCAACCGTGTCAGTTGACACGGCCGAGCAAGTGACACGGCCCGTGTCAAATGACATGGCCGTGTCTGTGTTGGTCCGTTTTGACTCCTTTTTTTCTTCTTTTTTGGTTCGATATTTCATTCCGCATTGCTTGATATGTATTGGGGTTGAGACTTCGTTCTTGCTTGATTAATGTCCATAAAATAGCTATAAAATCAATCAAACGTACCCAAGCGTGATTGAGTCCAATAAAGACAATATGAGCGCAAACGACACAATTCTACACATTTTAGGATCTTAAAATCCGGAAAAGCTTTGCAAAAATATATGTAAAAATGAGTGTTATCAAAAATGAGTGTTATCACAATATATGCAGAAGTCTTTAATACAGTAAGTTGATGAGGATACAGCAACTCGGTGTGCAGTGTATACTTAAATAATCACAATTAATAAAACAATAAAGGCAGAAGGTAAATAACATAATATATAAAGTGGTTCGAGGTAAACCCCTCTACGTCCACTGGTCCTCCAAACAGGAGTAAAAAGTTTATTATAATTACTGCGTACACAACTACGTAATTATAACCAAACCTAATCGATATATCGTTCACACAGATTGATATAAAGATCTTAGCTTTCAACCGTTCACACATATTGGTTTGAGCTAACACGTGACTGGCTTCTTCACACACAGTTCTGAAGCTTCGTCTTCTTCAATGCAAGTCCGTCACACACAGTTCCGGAATAGCAAGGTTTCTCAGTCCACACAGGGCTGATGGGTTTGTTCATGTAACACCCCCAAACCACTCGGGAATATTACAGCGCCGCAGACCCTCTCCGCGAGGATCTACCAGGCTAAATACAAAACAATGCATCACTTCACATGCCGACATGGCTACTTAAAGGACCATTAGACCGATTTGGCCTTTTGTCACAACACACACAACACTACAAACAAGATTCTTTCCCAAAACTCATTCCCACGCAGGGGCTGAAATACATAAACACTCCCATAAATCGGGGTAACAACACATCGGAGGGATAACCAACACGACTCTACCAAATACTCTACGATTGGTCTTCACATGATTAGTATCTTCGTCTCCCATCATCCTTTGTATCGATCCTGTGATTCGCTCCCCAGCTACCTGCAAGTACCTGGACGCAATACAGACATCCACCCCCCGAATACTCGGGGGTTAGCAAAACTCCACTGTTTTGCTAGTGCAAGTATAAAACAGAAATACAAGCCATACGCAACATACTCCAAGAATATAAAAATCTTGAATATATTTCCCGAGATAATTCACTTAATCACAACAGTTTGATTTATAAAAGGTAGGAATAGAACCATGAATCTTATCCAAAATATTTTATGATCTCGGGAGTTTGAAAACATTTGGAATAAAGGAATTCTCAAGTCCTTCGAAAACACTTAGGGACATGGCCCGAAATCATCTTTCCAAAATACGATTCCAATAATAAAACGCGGATTCACAACCCAATTCACAACACACGGGGTCCAAGACCCAAATCATAAGCCACAGGGTCCACGACCCAAGTCACATAACACATGTTCCTAAGGATTATTCGCGTCCTGTGCTAACAAGCCACGAACCTCAGATGCTTCCGTAGAACATACCCGAGTGAATAACCCAATAGGAAACCATAACAAATCACATGTCCTCGTGACAACAGTCACAGAATCATTCCAAACCACAACCATAAATTATCCCGGCATCGGGCTAACAAGCCACGAACCTCGGAGTCCCCGCAAGACATACCCGATGATAACCCCCACAAGTTATCCCGGCATTGGGCTAGCAAGCCCCGAACCTCGGAGTCCCCACAAGACATACCCGGATTGGATAACCCTACGGTCACGCCCGACCCATACTAGCAAGTATGGATCCCGGAGATTCAACAATCCTACCCAGAGGCACATCACTTTCAACGATCACATAACAATGAGCAGAACATCAAGCCAAGCAACAATTAAACATCACAACCTCCTTTCAAAGGAGTAACAACTAATATCACACACAATACGTTCTTACCGAACAAGTACACATAGCATTACGTAATGCCCAGCAAAGGATTACGGTCTATTAAACTCACTCAAAGTGATCATAGCATCTTTCCAACATACAAAACCAACACACATATTCCGAGAACACATATATTCACGAAGTACACGAATTATCGTTGAAAGACAACATTTATCGAGAACATACCGATCCCTTTTTACGTTCATTAAACATTGGGTTTCACATAAAATCCTTTATCATTAATTACGCCTACGAAACATGAAACGTATGGACAAGATACTTGCCTCGATATCACGAGCGACGAAACGACGAACGGGCACGACCGGGCAGCCTTCGAACTTCCAAAAATGATCAAGACTTCGACAGCCCACGAATACTACGAAAATAGCATCACCACGAATCAATAACACTAATCGAAAACCGAAACGATCCTAAAAATGACAAGGATCTAAGTGTTCTCAAAGAAATCAAGAATCGTTGATCCAGGCGATAAAAATCGATGAACGGTTAACAAAATCTGAAGATTACGGTTAAGACAAACAAAAATACACAACCGATCAGATGAGATCGGTTAAGAATCACAAATCCAAGGAAAAACCCTAAATTCAAGGAACTAGGGTTCTAAGAAGATATTACCTTGATTTGGACCAAGAAGACGATTAGATGTTGTTAAACATCTACCAATCCGTTCCAAAATGGAGCTTGATGAAGAAGATTGCTCCAAATCGCCTCTGGAGCTCACTCCCGTCGGAAAGGATGAAGAAAAGTGGGAAATGACGACTTAATGCTGTTGTCCAGTATTTATACTGGACAGTTATTAGCGCGCGCTAAAAACCCTGCATTAGCGTGCGCTAACGGGGTCAACGCTCCAGAGAATCCGCCCATAACACAGTTAGCGCGCGCTAGCCAAAAGCCGTAGCGTGCGCTAACGGGTCACAAAACCAGTCCAGTAGCCCCTGGACATAACTGCACCTACCGGGTAGCGTGCACTAGAAAGAAAAAAGAGCGTGCGCTAAGTAGTTGATAGCGTGCGCTAGCTATCGACCTTAGCGTGCGCTAACAAGGCCCCAGTCCCAGTCCAGTAGCTCCTGGACTGCCTCTGGACTGCTAGTTAGCGTGCGCTATACATTCAGTAGCGTGCGCTAAACACCACGCAGTAGCGTGCGCTATGACTCAAGCATTAGCGTGCGCTACACCACAAAAACTCAAAAACTCACATAGTGATCCGAAACGCCTCCAAACACCTGTCCCAGCGATGCACACCCAAAGATGGCACAAAATTCCAACGATGAGGACAATAACAATCCGATAAAACCCCAAAAATTCAACGATTCCAGAACAAAAATCTCGGGTATTACATTCTACCCCTCTTAAAAGAAGTTTCGTCCCCAAAACTTGAAACATAGAACGAACGACGCAAAACAAACTCAGATAACACACGATATCCGTTGCTGAAATAACAAAACACAACGAACGAAAATCAATACGGTTGAACAATTCAACAGTACATCAATCAAAACATGAGCTATTCGCTAAACCAATACGAAATTCCACAGCCCAAGGGTTGGAAGATCGAACACAAAACTAATTTCCCAAAATTAAGGAAATTACGAAGGAATCCAAACGTTCAAAATTACGATACAAGACCAACAAGACTGGACAACAAGCGAGTGAACCACAAAGATCGAGACACATCGGTCGAACGATCATATTCGAATCACGACGAACAATAATACTCGAACAACAACCCCAAAGTTCACATCTCAACTCGAGACAATATACGATCCGATGAAGACAACAAGATGTGCATTCACATAAGATCCACAGGAAAGGGAATAGCAATTGGAAAGTCATAACGACAAACGGTTATTCTAAAACAATACCACAACTCATTCGATCAATGAAAGCACAAGACAGGACAAGTCCAGAAAATGTCAACGAACATAAACGGGTCTACAGAGTCGAAAGTACAGAGTTCAAAATCCGATCCACTTCAAATAAAAGAAGTTAATCTCTGGAATTCGAAACAACAGAGCAAGGGAAATAACTCAACATAAAACTGATAGACCACGCCCCTCAGGAACTACTCGGAGTCGATCCTGTTATCAATGCTCAAGTCTGTGCCTCGGAAGGCTCGGTAACCATCTCGCAAAACTGAACCCGGTGTCCCTCGAGTCCGCACTTGTAACACGTTACTGGCGGAGAAGGACAATGTGCGCGAACATGTCCCGCCACATTACACTTAAAACATCTCCTGGCTTTACCAGGAGTCAGAGCAGACGACTTGGAACTCTCAGTTCCACGCATCGAGCGATGGGGCTTCATAGCGGAAAGGCTACGACATTGGAAACTAGAAACACCAATTCCTGCACTATCCACACGATCATCGGACTTCCTCTGCTTCTTCGACTCGGGTACACGCTCCGACGATAACGAAGCTAGTTCACGGGCTAATACTAGATCTTGATAGTCCCTCAACAAAGTGCAATTGAATCCCGACATATACACACGAATATCCGGCTTCATCCGTCTGTCAAAGTGAAGGATCCTCTCTTCCTCGGTTCTCACCCGATCTCGCACGTAACTGAGTTGCTTGCTATAATCGATGATAGCTTGTGACACCGATATATCTTGCGGTTCTGCCAAGTAGAATTCGTGAATCCTCTGCTCTCTAATCGGTTTCTGACAGAACTCAGCTTCCATAAGTGCTTGGAACTCCGCCCACGTGACATCACGATCACGAGGTTTAACAGCTTCCCACCAATTAGCGGCATCTTTGTCAAGAAGGTACTGAGCGATAGGTACCTTCCGCTCTTCAGGACATCCGACAGCCTCGAAAATCTTTCCCAACTGGAAAATCCAACCATCCCAGCCCAACGCATCCGCAGCACCGGCAAATCGAGGGGGATTCATACGAACTACCTCGCAAAGCCATTGATTTACACCGACGTTCTGACTCGCGTCAATGCTACGTTGAACCACCTGGGTCAACTGAGTCATCTGAGTCGCTACTTGTTGCAATATAGTAGCAACACCCAAACTAAAATCATTCTCAACGACATTCTCTCGATTCCGCATCTGATCCCCGTGGCCATCAGCACCACGGTTACGACCACGACCTCTGCCCCTCGTCATACTAACAAACAACAACCTATGGCAACGAAAGATCATAACACATAGCAAGATATTCACATCTCCGTCTTTAATCAAACACCATTCAATCATATACATATTACGATTTAATTCAGGCTAGTGCACAATATACAAACTATTATACCAAAAATCTTCATTTATATTGCCGTTGTTATGCGATTTATAAATGCAATGAAATTAAAGTCATTCATTATATCAAAATCATTTTCTATACGGGTTCCGCGCCGTAACTCACCAAGTTGAAAACCCTTTTCAAAAACGTTTCAAAATGCCAAAAAGGTCGATGACGGTAATACTTTCCAAATACTCACCAAAAGTCATTTTCCAAATATCAATTTCCGTCATAAAATGCCATTTGAAATTACAAGGCGAAGACGCCAAAACTCGATAGTTTCACAATATACGTTAAGTCACCCGACAAAAGAGTTAGGAAAAAGGGTCAACGAAATAATTCAAATTTACGAACCCGAAAGGTCATTTTAAAACACACACTATTTGGTAAAAGTACCTAAAAAGTCATTTTGGACTTTACACACGCAGCGGACAAGAACACAGTTCAAATTGCACATAACCACACACAACAATTGTTATTCATGAACAACACACATAGAGTACGGTCCCAACCGGTCAGCCTAACAATCGCAAAAGTTAGACTTACGGCCACAATGTAGTTTCTGAGCTTCTGCTCAGACCGATTAGTGTATAATTTAACAGAGACTTAGCGTGCGCTAGCCATGCCACGTTAGCGCCCGCTAGCTATTCTAATCCAGCAACACATTCATGAACATATACCAAATAATGCCAAAAGTCGAAGGTTACAAATAAACAACAACATACGAATCCAAACGCCAACAATTTACTTCCTCACTACATATCTTTTAACCGAAAAGTTGAAGGCGAAAGTCATGTCTCAAGTAAATTATTGGTAGACCTCGTTTAAGCATTTAAAAATTGAATTTTGAAAATTTTCAATACATGATGAAAATAAAATATATGTAGTTTGAATTCTCAAAATCTTTGGTCTCGAGGTCATCATACGAAATTCAAATCATTTTTCCTCCTCGAAGGATGTTTTTAAATAGAATTTACGTGACTTTCCCAAAACATTTGAAGTTTAAAATACCACATTGATAAACTTTTATTGAGTAACCAATCCAAAACATCACTCCTATAAAAATGATTTCACACAAAGATGTATACATATATACTTACATACTAGTACTACTCTTTATTCCAACACAATACGAGAATCAAACAAGTATGGAGTAAGTATTCACGAGGCACAATTAAACTCCACATAATAACACAGAATCACATAAACTCGTATAACACGAGACACAATAAAATAGGGAGACTTACATCCACAGATCGCACGAAGATGATGGTTGCACCTCGATACTAATCACGACCGACAACTCAGACGACGCGTCGCGACACCACCCAATCAGACCGAATCTGACAAGAAAAGACCCGACAACACACAACTCAACCCGAAAGCCTAGGTTTTCTCAACCTAAGCTCCGATACCATATTCTGTAACACCCCCAAACCACTCGGGAATATTACAGCGCCGCAGACCCTCTCCGCGAGGATCTACCAGGCTAAATACAAAACAATGCATCACTTCACATGCCGACATGGCTACTTAAAGGACCATTAGACCGATTTGGCCTTTTGTCACAACACACACAACACTACAAACAAGATTCTTTCCCAAAACTCATTCCCACGCAGGGGCTGGAATACATTAACACTCCCATAAATCGGGGTAACAACACATCGGAGGGATAACCAACACGACTCTACCAAATACTCTACGATTGGTCTTCACGTGATTAGTATCTTCGTCTCCCATCATCCTTCGTATCGATCCTGTGATTCGCTCCCCTGCTACCTGCAAGTACCTGGACACAATACAGACATCCACCCCCCGAATACTCGGGGGTTAGCAATACTCCACTGTTTTGCTAGTGCAAGTATAAAACAGAAATACAAGCCATACGCAACATACTCCAAGAATATAAAAATCTTGAATATATTTCCCGAGATAATTCACTTAATCACAACAGTTTGATTTATAAAAGGTAGGAATAGAACCATGAATCTTATACAAAATATTTTATGATCTCGGGAGTTTGAAAACATTTGGAATAAAGGAATTCTCAAGTCCTTCGAAAACACTTAGGGACATGGCCCGAAATCATCTTTCAAAAATACGATTTCAATAATAAAACGCGGATTCACAACCCAATTCACAACACACGGGGTCCAAGACCCAAATCATAAGCCACAGGGTCCACGACCCAAGTCACATAACACATGTTCCTAAGGATTATTCGCGTCCCGTGCTAACAAGCCACGAACCTCAGATGCTCCCGTAGAACATACCCGAGTGAATAACCCAATAGGAAACCATACCAAATCACATGTCCTCGTGACAACAGTCACAGAACCATTCCAAACCACAACCATAAGTTATCCTGGCATCGGGCTAACAAGCCACGAACCTCGGAGTCCCCACAAGACATACCCGATGATAACCCCCACAAGTTATCCCGGCATCGGGCTAGCAAGCCCCGAACCTCGGAGTCCCCACAAGACATACCCGGATTGGATAACCCTACGGTCACGCCCGACCCATACTAGCAAGTATGGATCCCGGAGATTCAACAATCCTACCCGGAGGCACATCACTTTCAACGATCACATAACAATGAGCAGAATATCAAGCCAAGCAACACTTAAACATCACAACCTCCTTTCAAAGGAGTAACAACTAATGTCACACACAATACGTTCTTACCGAACAAGTACACATAGCATTACGTAATCCCCAGCAAAGGATTACGGTTTATTAAACTCACTCAAAGTGATCATAGCATCTTTCCAACATACAAAACCAACACACATATTCCGAGAACACATATATTCACGAAGTACACGAATTATCGTTGAAAGACAACATTTATCGAGAACATACCGATCCCTTTTTACGTTCATTAAACATTGGGTTTCACATAAAATCCTTTATCATTAATTACGCCTACGAAACATGAAACGTATGGACAAGATACTTGCCTCAATATCACCAAATGATTTAAACGATTTAACGGCACGATCAAGCGCCTTCGAACTTCCAAAAACGATCAAGACTTCGACAGCCCACGAATACTACGAAAATAGCATCACCACGAATCAATAACACTAATCGAAAACCGAAACGATCCTAAAAATGACAAGGATCTAAGTGTTCTCAAAGAAATCAAGAATCGTTGATCCGGGCGATAAAAATCGATGAACGGTTAACAAAATCTGAAGATTACGGTTAAGACAAACAAAAATACACAACCGATCGGATGAGATCGGTTAAGAATCACAAATCCAAGGAAAAACCCTAAATTCAAGGAACTAGGGTTCTAAGAAGAGATTACCTTGATTTGGACCAAGAAGACGATTAGATGTTGTTAAACATCTATCAATCCGTTCCAAAATGGAGCTTGATGAAGAAGATTGCTCCAAATTGCCTCTGGAGCTCACTCCCGTCGGAAAGGATGAAGAAAAGTGGGAAATGAGGACTTAATGCTGCTGTCCAGTATTTATACTGGACAGTTATTAGCGCGCGCTAAACACCCTGCATTAGCGTGCGCTAACGGGGTCAACGCTCCAGAGAATCCGCCCATAACACAGTTAGCGCCGTAGCGTGCGCTAACGGGTCACAAAACCAGTCCAGTAGCCCCTGGACAGAACTGCACCTACCAGGTAGCGTGCGCTAGAAAGAAGAAAGAGCGTGCGCTAAGCAGTTGATAGCGTGCGCTAGATATCGACCTTAGCGTGCGCTAACAAGGCCCAGCCCTACCCGAGCTCTGGATCGCCTCAGGATCGCTAGTTAGCGTGCGCTACAGATTCAGTAGCGTGCGCTAAACACCACGCAGTAGCGTGCGCTATGACTCAAGCATTAGCGTGCGCTACACCACAAAAACTCAAAAACTCACATAGTGATCCGAAACGCCTCCAAACACATGTCCCAACGAGGCACACCCAAAGATGGCACAAAATTCCAACGATGAGGACAATAACAATCCGATAAAACCCCAAAAATTCAACGATTCCGGAACAAAAATCTCGGGTATTACAGTTCAAGGGTTAGAACAATATTTGAACAACAACTTAACTTTATGAGCTTATAGCTGATGATGTGTTGTTCACGGTTTGAGCACTGTATATCTCTTCTATCAGAATAGCAGAAAGCTTGGGAGATATGTTTTGCTCTGAATATTCTTGTAAGCACGTGTTCGTTGTAAGTCGTGTGTATGTATGTGTCAGTATATGATCTGTAGATGATCTTCAAACTCTGGAGATATATATAGCCTCTGAAATATATCCGTTGATCAAGATTCTGCAACAACTTGATATTTGACTTGAATAGACTGAGATCCGGATATTGCGGGATTTGAAGATCTTCTGATGACTTACAGTATTTAAATACTTTATCCTTTAGTATTTAAATACTTCTTTATCAAACGGGACTTGACTTCTAGTGAATACTGAAGATTCCTTCTTGTCCTGTTTGAGGGCTGTATGGAAGGATCACTGTATTGATAATTCGAGACAGCTTCCATACTTAGCTTTGCGGGACTCTTTGCTGTATGATAGATTTATTGTATGGTTAGGCCTACGGGAAGTATTCGATACAGGTTGATACTTGATCATCTTTTCGATACAGCTATTGGTGGTATTCAGGATTTGGCATATTGTCAAAACATTCTGACAATACGATCGATACAGGGTTTGCTTATCCCAACATCATCGATACAGGGTTTTTGTTATCCCAACAATTTCCCCCCTTTTGATAATTTGCCAAGTCCTTCCGAGTCTTCCTTTTAAAACCTTATGATGTTATCCAAACATCCTTGATGATGCCAAAACTTTGACACTTAGCGGTTTGAAGTAGGGTAGACTTCTTGGTCTTCTTTTGAATGATCTGGCCTTCGGCATTTGGCTTAACACTAAGAACTGCTCGCAGGCAAGTTCAGCTTTTTATCAAAAGAAAGTTACATTGAAAATTTATGATTGGCGCGCAAGCACAATCTTACATTGTTTTCTAGATGCATACAACTTAAACTATGAACTGTTCGCAGACAAGTTCTTACAGCTTGTGTATGAGATAAGTTTCATAATATGAATACAGTAAGAATAAATAAAGTGACTGTAAACATATAAGAACATAGTAGATTACAAGTTGTAAACTTTCAAGACAGGCAAAAATTTTATTGATATAGAAATGAAGAGTACAAAATTTTGCTGTTCTGAAGATAAGATTACAAAACTATAATACAAGGAAATTTAACTCCTATAGTCTGAATGCCTCCATGGTTTTTTTGGGTCATTCTTGGTGTTTTTCCACCAGTATTGATGGGCTTCCCTGTCTCGATTCTGATAAATGGCTTGTCCTTCATATGATTTATCGAAGACAAGGATCCAATCCTCTGGGTGGGTAACCAAGTCACCATTCTTGTGCTTTGATTTCATCTGCAGCTGTAGCGGGAGCGTTCCATTTTCCATCTTCGTCTTGAATTCCTCTGCGTCTTCCTGTACCGTTCTGTATCTATTGAATAATGGGGAATCTCTGATAAGTACAACAAAGTATCTTAACATTTCATTTCTCCTCCAGTTCTTGATCTCTGCAGCGGTAGGCTGTCGGTCTGCCAGAAGGTTCATAGATTGCGGCTTTCGGACTAGGCTTTTCCAAGGATACTTAGGATCCTGGAATTCCGGTCTTTCTCCCTGTATCCTCACGTTCGGCGTTGAGATACGGGCTATGTCTGCAGTGATGGAGTCTTCAAACGGAGCTAACAACTCTTTCTCTTGCTCCAACCTCGTTCTCCTAGCGGCTTCCCTTGCTTCTTCCCCCTTTTTGGCATCATCAAGGTACGACACCTTTTCATCAAGATGTTCCAGGATTTGCAAAGCGGCATCCTGTTTCATCTCAATGTTAGACATTCTCTCAACAAGGGAGGAGAGCACCTGCGACATATCTTTTATGTTCTTGTCATGGGCTCGCAGTTGGGAACTGGATTCGATCAGAGCAGATGCTGTCTTAGCCTCAGACACTCGTAACTTTGATTGCTCTTCTCTCAGGATCTGTTCTTGTTTATCTTGCAGTTGGCTCAGGGCCTGCTTGAAGACATGTGGCAGGACAGTGAAGGCTTCCACGACTCGGGAGACTTCATGCCTTAGTTCGGTCATTTCTTCAACAGCAGATGTGTGAAGCCAATCAAGAGCCTTTTCTACAGAGTGTAGAGCATTGACTGCGTCCTGAATAAAGACATTTGGAGGCCAAGAGCACGTAATCGCTATTTTCTTGCTTCGGTGCTGGGAGAGTCTGGCTGGGCAAAGTCCTCGACTCCATTTAACCTTCTCAAATTCACATCAGGGCATGAAATGAGTTGGACATCATCAGGTATAGCACCGTCGTTGGATTCCAAGGCAGTTGATGGGGCGGGAGTAACTGTTTCTGGTTCGGCGGCAGGGGGTGCTGCAGCCTCCTGTGTCGAAGTGGTTTCTGTAGACATGGATACAGGAGGGACCAATTCCTCCTGCTGTCTCTCAGCATCCACCTGCTCCGGCAAAGGGACTGATTCCTCTTGCTGGATGGCGCTAGATCTTTCTTCGGCGGGGTCGATGATAGGCTCGGGTGCCTGTTTCGAAACATGTTGTTCCTCAGCGATATGATGGACTGAATCCTCATTATCGAGAACAGTTTCTTGCTGTGGCGAAGGGGGCGACTTATGAGTAGATGTCCCTTCACCTCTCTTTGCTTGGGCTTCCTCACGACTCATCCGCAGACCAGCCTGGAGTGCGTCGTCATCGTCGTCGGAATCAGGATCGGACTTTATACTATTGGGAGATTCCATGGACGAAGTTTTCCCTTTCCTTCGAGCTTCAGCCTTATCAAGCAGATGACTCTCAATAAGCTCCTTAACGAATAAGTTGTCCCATTGGATCAGGACAGTAATTTCTTGAGTGTCCGTCACTTCCAAAACGAATTTTTCTTCGTTACTCCACTCGCTCCAGTTGTACAGAGTTTCGTACGGAGCAAGTATATAGCTCTTCCATTGGAGAAACCGCTCGAAAAACTGTTCAATCTGCACGGAAAACAGGGTCTTGGAGATAATTGTGTCCGGGGAAGGACTCCGTACAGCGCCTGGGTTCGCTGTAGGAAGGGGTTCCTCTACAGGTGTGGAATCCTGTATCGGAGAGGGATTCCTTACAAGGGATGGTACCCCGAAGGAAGATGGATCCTGAATGGGTGTGGATCCTGAACGGGTGTGGAATCCCGTATTGGCTCCAAACAGGCAGCCGACTCGCCAGAGTCTTTTGAGTTGGCAGATGTCCTAGTATCCGTCGTAGCCACCAAGGGCTCGGGATCTAATGTATCGACAGTAGCGGGCATCTCTTCCACAGGGGTTGGGCCCTAGGGGAGTTGATCAGTGGGTTGCGCCACAAGAGGAGCATCCTCGGAGGGTTCTGTAGCTTTAACTTTCGTAAGCCTCCTTAGCTTCCTTTTTGGCTTCTCAACAGCAACTGGAGTTTTGCTGTGAGATACTGGAGTTTTGCTGTGAGATCTTTTTCTCTTCTTCGAAGATTCAACACTTTGGGACTTAGAAGAAACGTCCCTCGGATCTGCAGACAGCGGCAAATTCCATATAAAAGGTCTGTTGGCAATCAGGATGCTCTGGTTGAAGGCAGTGGGCCTGACGCCTCCTAAGAATATCCGTGAACTGATCTTCTTTGCCTCTGCAGTTTGCTGAAGTCCGCACTTCGTCAAAACATGGTTTAAAAACAAACCAAACGATTTATTCTGCGAAGCAGGTTTAGACACCTCTTCCTACAAACGCTTAAGGATGACCTGACACCAATTGACCTTCTCGCAGGCCATTATCGCGACCATCATCCTGAATCTGAGATTGGTGCACATTTCAAAAGCACCTGTTCGATTCTCAATAATATGGCACCAAAAATCATGTAAGTAAACAAACGGTAAACAAAAATTTTTCTTATGGCATGTGGTATGAACCACTTCCACCGTTGCTGAACCGATGAATAAGCCATAGTACTGAGTCAACAGTTCTTGGGACCCAAAGGTCTCAAGTTCTTCCATAGTCAGGCCATCAGCAGGTAGCCGGAAAATGTTCTCGAGAAGCTCTTGGTCAATGCGGATCTCCACTCCGTGGATAACGGCTGTGATGTTAGCGACATGACCTTCTTGAGCCAGTGACAGAAAACAAACTACGGTGTTGAGGTAGAATTCCTCAACCAGATGAGCGTCATATTTCTCGGAGGTGTGGCTCCCAAGGCGGTAGAGGCCTTGTTGACGGATTCTTATAACGACGACCTCCATGGCATCAACGTCATCACCTTCAGCGTGAATGCATTCCAGCACTACAGATCTAGAGAAGATCCGTCCGTCGATGAAGTTGAGTGTCTTCTTGAGAGAGGTTGAAGATGTCTGGGTAGACGCCATTGATGCTTTCTTAAGTAACGGTGAAAAAGATTCAAGAAAAATATGCAGTAAACACAGAAAAATCTTTTAGGCTGAATGCTCGAGTGCTCTTAAAATATGCAGAAGGCGTAAAGAGCCTCAAATGGCATTTACAGTCCTTTTATAGTATACGGCGAAGAAGGGTTTTCAGAGACGAATGGTCAGATTTAAGGGATGGGAACCGGTGTTTAAAATGAACGGTTATGATGGACTGAGTGTAACTGGTACACTTATCCATTGAATTTTAAAATAGGAGCGGGTCCCACTTCTTACATTTCATATTACCCTTAATGCCTGAAACGGCAGTATTAAATATTAAACAATTTGAAAACATCGTGGCTTTTAAGATTCGATTGTCCAGATTTCGTGTAAGGCATTTAATGTAAAAGACGTTTGACATGAAAACAGGGCACGTGGACAAAAATTGTTTTTAAAATGAAATTTTATAATATATAATGAATCGAATTCCCATAGTATGTGCTGTATCCGCGACGATACAGCATTCTCCCTTAAAAGGTACATATAGGTTTCAATTTCATACTGTATTCCCCCTTAATTATTGCACACGTCAGCTGTAGGATGATTCATATCGCTTTGTTCCCTACAGTGCTGTATTGAAGGCTCTAAGTGTACATATAATTAATGGTGGATACTTTATTCTTGGGTCTTACAGCATTCCCCCTCAATTTTTGAGTAAAAACAGTAAATACTTACAGGGAGTCGGGTTGTAGCAATCCCAATTCTTGTCGAAGCATGTTGAATCTTGCTGTGTCGAGAGGCTTGGTGAAAATGTCGGCCAACTGAATATCTGTATGAGCTTTTTCTAGCCGAACATCCTTGTTCTCGGCATGATTCCTAATGAAATGATGCTTCATGTGGATATGCTTAGTGCGCGAGTGCAATACAGGGTTGTGCATTATTGCAATTGCACTCGTGCTATCGCACATGATGGCCGTTTCCTTGGCTTCAATCCCATAATCTGACAATTGTTGCTGCATCCAAAGGATCTGCATACAGCAACTACCAGCAGCATAGTACTCTGATTCAGCCGTGGAATGTGAGTTTACCAATTGCTTCTTACTGAACCAAGACATAAGTCTAGGTCCAAGAAAGTGACAAGTTCCACTTGTACTCTTCCTATCTAGCTTGCAGCCTCCGAGATCCGAGTCGCTGTAGCCAACTAAATCGAATCCGCCTTCTTTAGGATACCACAGTCCTACATCGACTGTTCCTTTAATATACTTCAGGATTCGTTTAGCTGTATTGAAGTGTGATTCTTTGGGTGCTACTTGATATCTCTCAGACACTCCTACAGAAAACTGGATATTGGGCCTGCTAGCCGTTAGGTACAGGAGAGAGCCAATAAGCTTCCTGTAGAGTGATTGGTCAACCGGCTTTCCGGCTTCATCAGCACTAATTTGCACGGAAGTGCTCATGGGGGTTGACGATGATTTGGAAGTGTTCATTCCAAATTTGTTGAGAAGCTCCTTACTGTATTTTTCCTGGTTGATGAAAATCCCTGTAGGCAACTGCTTTACCTGCAATCCTAGGAAATAACTAAGTTCTCCCATCATACTCATTTCAAATTTACTTTGCAAGAGATGAGAGAACCTTTGACATAAAGCAAGGTTAGTTGAACCAAATATAATGTCATCTACATAGATTTGAACCATTAGAAGGTCATCACGTTTCTGTATTTTGAACAAGGTCTTGTCCACATCACCTTTCTCAAATCCATTATTGGTTAGATACTGGGACAGGGTTTCATACCATGCTCTAGGGGCTTGCTTAAGTCCATACAATGCTTTCCTCAGCCTGTATACTAGGTCTATGCCGTCTGTATTGGCAAACCCTGGTGGTTGTTCAACATAAACTTCTTCGGCAAGGTCTTCATTTAGGAATGCACTTTTGACGTCCATTTGGTATACAATGAAGCTCTTATGGGTGGAAAAGGCTAAAAATATCCTAATGGCTTCTAGTCTGGGTACAGGGGCAAACGTCTCATCGTAGTCTATGCCTTCTTCCTCTCTATAGCCTTGTGCGACTAGTCTGGATTTATTCCTTATTATTATTCCATTTCGATCCTTCTTATTTCTAAATACCCATTTGGTTCCAATTACTGATTGATGCGTAGGTCTAGGTACAAGATACCATACATTGTTTCTTTCGAAACCGTTAAGCTCTTCTTCCATAGATGTTATCCAATGAGAATTATTTAGAGCTTCTATAGTAGAAACAAGTTTGGACTGGGCTAAAAATATAGCAGTAGTGCACATATTGAGTCTTCTAAGCTCGGATTGAGATTTCCATTCAGGGAATGGTGATATCTCAGTATCTGGTTCTTCTTGTGCACACAATATATTTCCTTGTGTACTCTGTATTCTCCTACGGGTATAAACACCAGCATTAATGTTTCCAATGATCAGCTCTTGCGGGTGATCTCTCAACCATCTTCGGTTGGGTTCTAATTCGGGGTCCCGTACTGTATCTTGAGTTGCTGTAGTTTTGGCTTCAACTTGTACATCAACGGCTTCATTTACGTTGATTCTTACAGCTGCGGGGTTGATTTCTAGGTCAACAACAGGTTCTATGGGAGTTGGTGGATCTAAAATGGAAAGTTGTTGGATGTTCTGAGTAACAGCTTCTACTCCTGTAGGGTCATGGTGAGGTTCGTCGAACACTACATGAACTGATTCCTCGATCTTCAGCTTCCTTTTATTAAATATCCTGTAAGCTTTGCTGACGGAGGAATATCCTACAAATATTCCTTCATCCGACTTCTCATCGAAGGTTCTAAGTTGATCCTTCCCATTGTTCAACACATAGCACCTACATCTAAAAATGTGAAAATACGAAACTAATGGAGTTTTGTTGTTCCATACCTCGTATGCTGTTTTGTTGTGGTGCTTGTTGACGATACAGCGGTTTTGAGTGTAGCATGCTGTATTGGTTGCTTCACCCCAGAAACGTTGTGGCAACTTGCTTGCGGCAATCATTGTCCTTGTTGCTTCCTTCATCATCCTGTTCTTTTGCTCGGAAACACCATTTTGTTGAGGTGTACGGGCAGCTGAGTATTCATGTTGTATCCCATTTTCCGAACAGTATTGCTCTATAAAGCGGTTAGTAAATTCTATACCTCTGTCGGAACGAATGGACACGATACTCGATCCCTTTTCATTTTGAAGCTTTCTCAGGAGCTCGGGCAGCTTTGATGTTGTTTCCTTCTTCTTGCTTAGGAAAATTGTCCAAGCATACCTGGAGTAATCATCAACAACAATGAGACAGTATTTCTTACCTCCCAAACTTACCAGGTCTACAGGACCATAGAGATCCATGTGTAGCATTTCCAACACTGTGGGTTGAAAGGTAGGATTTGCTCTTCAGGGTGGACTTGATTTGCTTGCCTTTTTGACATGGTCCACAGACACTGTCTTTTTGGAATGATACATTCGGCAATCCTCTAACCAGTCCCTGTCTTGAGAGCTTGTTGATCGTCTTGAATTTGACGTGTGACATCCTCTTGTGCCATAACCAGCTTAGATCTGCAGTGCCTTTGGCAACTAAATAAGGAATTGTGGAGCTCGTAGGCATCTAGTCAGCAATATACATATTACCTGATCTGTTTCCTGTGAGCACAACTTCTTTGGTCAGGATGTTCTTGACTCTACAGTGATTTATATAGAATTTCACCGAGAACTGTTTGTCACAGAAATGGCTAATACTAAGTAGATTGTACTGTAAGCCTTCAACATGAGCTACATCGGTGACTTTGAATTTTCCAACAAGAAGGTTTCCTTTTCCTCTTGTTCTTCCTTTAGATTTATCAGCAAAGTGCACTTTTGGACCGCGAACTTCTACGAAATCTGATAGCTTGCTTCTATCTCCTGTCATGTGCCGGGAGCATCCACTATCGAAGTACCATATGTCCTTCTCCAAAATGTCCTGTAGCAAACAAATTAGGCAGATTTAGGTCCCCTTTGATTGTTGGGTCCATGAATGTTAGTGCCTTTTGGTACCCAAATTTTCCTGACAGCAATTGGCTTACTGTAGGTTACATTTGGTACAGTTTTGCGGTATCTTCGTGGGGCATGTACGTAGTTACTGTATCCATGATAATCATTATGCATGTAAAAATCAGGGTTATTATTATTAATCCAGTACTTATGTCGTCTCGAAGGTGGAGCCATTTTCTTTAGCCTTACAGCTTGCCTTTTGGGTTTCCAGTTAGATTCCCAAAGCTGTTGTCGATGTTGTGCAGACACCTGCTTTCTTGATGGATAATTAGGCTCCTGTATCCAGTACCTAGGCGTGTTGTACTGAAAGTACTGCCGTGCGGGCCTTTGGTATTTGGATACACCCTTCTTTCTAAACGGCTGTTGGCGCTGTTGATATGCTCGGGGAGCATGTTGTTGTGTGCGCCTTACAGGTTGGAGTGGATTATGATTCCGCTGTCTCGAATAGGATTGCGGGGGCGGAATGGCAGCCTTTGCTTTTCGCGGTGCAGCAGGTTCCTTCACAGGACTAGGAGTTTCTTCCGATACAGGAATGTGTTCCGCACTCCTGACGAACACAGTACTAGTTTTCCCTTTGTTGGAAAATGAGTTGTATCCTAAGCCACTTTTATCATGAGCATGTTGAACAGTGCTTAGAATTTCTTCCATTCTTTTAGATGATTTCTCGAAAGATTTTAGAATGGTCTCAAGTTCGCTTTCTCGCTTTTCGAGAGTATTAAATTTTGCTTGAAGTAGAACAAAATCATTTGTCTTGCTTCCATTTTGAGACTTAGTCTCACTTAGTTCATGAGCAAGTTGATGATTGCTCTCCACGAGTTTTTCATGCTCGACCTTGCTGTTTTCACAATCAATTGACATATTTTCATAGTTTATCTTCAGCAAGTCGTTTTCTTCTTTCAGCTCTATGTTGGAAAGCTGAAGCTGAATGTTTTCATTTTTCAAAGTCTCATAGGCTTTTTGAATGTTCTTAAATTCATTCATCATGTTTTCAAAAGTATGCGATGCGTTTACTGGAACAATTGAGGTTGAGCTTACCTCACCATCGCTATCTTCTTCTTCCGGAATGTCCTTTGCATAAAGCACATATATGCCTTATCTTCGAATTCATCGTCAGATGAGTCACTTTCAGTGACTACCTGAAGACATTCTTCGGATTTGGATGGTGTGGGGGAGGCTTCTGATTCTCCTATCAGTGCTTTGAGCTTGTTTTTCTAAGCACGTCTTCGTTCATCCCTCTCTTGTTGCTCGGCTTCCGGCAACCTTTGAACGTTGGGATGAGGACATTTGTTTGCATAATGTCCTGGTTTCCTGCAGTTATAGCACATGTTAGCATCACCAGAGGAAGTTTCAATACTTACCTTGTGAACAGGCTTGGGCCTGTATGGAGTCTTTCTAGACTGCTTGATGAACTTTTTGAACTTGTGCATGAGGAGCACCATTTTATCTTGTGACAGGATATCGTCGTCGCTGTCAGCATTCTTGTAATTTGGCTTTGATGGGCTGGGCATGCTGTGTCGACGGTTGGATACAGCGGCTAAAGTTGTAGTCCTAGCGGGAAATTCTTTAGCTTTCTCTCTCCTGTCTATATCGTACTCAAATGCTTTGAGGTCAGAAAAGAGATCAAAGGTACATATTTCACTAAGATTACACGACACACGCATAGCTGTGGTCTTAATGTCCCTTCGGGCAGGGAGAGATCTGGAAATCTTTAGGTTTTTCTCCCTTTGAGTATAAATTTTGCCCAAAGCTTCAAGTTCACCAACAATTCCAGTGAATTTGAGGTCAAGTTCCTCAAGTGTTTCAGTTGGTTTCATTTCAAAAGATTCAAATTGCTGAGTTAATTTTGAAATTTTGTTTTCTTTTGAGAGCTCAGTTCCCTCACAAATCAACTTGATTTTATCCCAGATATCCTTGGCTGATTTACAGCTCTTTACCTTAGAGAATGTGCCTTTTTCAAGGGTGACAAACAGCGCATTCTTCGCAACATTGTCGAGGTTGGCGCACTTTCTTTCGTCAGAAGTCCATTGTTCGCTCTCTTTTTCAAGCATCTCAGCATGAGCTTGGCCTTCAATCCTAGAGGCCGGATTTACCTTCATTATCTTGATGGGGCCATCTTGTATAACAAAAATCATCTATTCGTGCATTGCTGCAAGATGAGCCTCCATCCTGATTCTCCAATCATCAAACTCATTAATAGAGAACATAGGAACTTTGTTGATCATTGATGTATCTATATGAGAATGTAGGAATGAAAAAGACTATTTTATAAAAATAAGTGACTTTGGATCTGATTCGGTTAAAAATACGACTGATTCTTTTTAGAATCAACCGCTCTCATACCACTTGTTGGCCACTAAGTATACAGTATACAGCTTGGAAAGTGTTTGAAACAACAAGTTGTACGGTTTTTAAATCTGAGTGCATAGCGGAAGTCTTTAATACAGTAAGTTGCTGAGGATACAGCAACTCAGTGTGCAGTGTATACTTAAATAATCACAATTAATAAAACAATAAAGGCAGAAGGTAAATAATAAAATATATAAAGTGGTTCGAGGTAAACCCCTCTACGTCCACTGGTCCTCCACACAGTTGTAAAAAGTTTATTATAATTAATGCGTACACAACTACGTAATTATAACCAAACCTAATCAATATATCGTTCACACAGATTGATATAAAGATCTTAGCTTTGAACCGTTCACACAGATTGGTTTGAGCTAACACGTGACTGGCTTCTTCACACACAGTTCTGAAGCTTCGTCTTCTTCAATACAAGTCCGTCACACACAGTTCGGGAATAACAAGGTTTCTCAGTCCACACAGGGCTGATGGGTTTGTTCAAGGGTTAGAACAATATTTGAACAACAGCTTGACTTTATGAGCTTATAGCTGATGATGTGTTGTTCACGGTTTGAGCACTGTATATCTCTTCTATCAGAATAGCAGAAAGCTTTGGGAGATAAGTTTTGCTCTGAATATTCTTGTAAGCACTTGTTCGTTGTAAGTCGTGTGTATGTATGTATCAGTATATGATCTCTATATGATCTTCAAACTCTGGAGATATATATAGCCTCTGAAATATATCCGTTTGAAATATATCCGTTGAGCAAGATTCTGCGACAACTTGATATTTGACTTGAATAGACTGAGGTCCGGATATTGCGAGATTTGAAGATCTTTTGATGACTTACAGTATTTAAATACTTTATCCTTTAGTATTTAAATACTTCTTTATCAAACGGGACTTGACTTCTAGCGAATACTGAAGATTCCTTCTTGTCCTGTTTGAGGGATGTATGGAAGGATCGCTGTATTGATAATTCGAGACAGCTTCCATACTTAGCTTTGCAGGACTCTTTGTTGTATGATAGATTTACTGTATGGTTGGGACTGCGAGAAGTCTTCGATACAGGTTGATACTTGATCAGCTTTTCGATACAGCTATTGGCGGTATTCAGGATTTGGCATATTGTCAAAACATTCTGACAATACGATCGATACAGGGTTTGTTTATCCCAACATCATCGATACAGGATTTTTGTTATCCCAACAATAACATCGTCATTATAATCACACCATTCTTCCTTCAAATTTATTTTAATAAATCATCGCCATTGGACCAACAACCTTCCCAATCGCCCCTACACACCTTTTCATTCTTTTGCCAATTTTTTCCAATACGCTCAAGTATAGGGACAAAAGTTTATAATGGAACGGACAGCTCATAATGTGGCTAACAAGAAATAGGCTTTAAGCTCAATTGGCCTAACTAGGGAATTAATAATGGTCGGGTTGGCAAAAAGGTTCGAAGGGCTAACGAAAAAAATCACCTAAAATCACTTTCACTAATTTGCACGCACGCCTGTAGTTTCGAATAAGATACCAAGGCAAGTTATAGAGTCTTAAAACATGAATGGTACACTCGACAATGAAACTTGCATATTTAATAATGCACGAAGGCTCAAAATCTCACAAATTAGAATTGTTCATATGTCCAAGGTATTAAACTATTTATTTAATTTCACACCCTTTTGATTATTCTACAATTTTTCCTCTTCAAATTATCCTCGATTTGCATATTAAAATAACAAAATAAATCCTGAGGTATCCAAGACAAGAGTTCATTCTTTCGAGTTTCATCCAAGTTCATGATACTCAAAACACACCGAGTTCAAAACAAAAAATCACACCAAAAATGCAAATAAAAATCATACCAAAATCCAAACCAAAATCCAAAAGTCAAAATAAAAACAAACAAACAATATAAGTATTTCTTGACCCAATATCTCCCCCCAAACTTGAATTAAAGAGTATACACACAAAAGGGGTATATTATTTAAACAATAAAAAACTTTGGGTCAAGAAATACTTACAACCGATCCTACTGATTTGGCGGAGGAAAGTGGCCTTGTTGGACATGCCATTCATGCATTTGTCGTAATAAGGTAAGCATCTCGTCTTGTTTCTGTCTAATCTCGTCTTGTTTCTGTCGGATCTCCTCTCGAAAAACCTCAAATTCCATTTTAAGTGATGAACGAGATGTGGCATGTCTTGCTTCGGCCTGTCTCGATGACTCGGGCCGATCCCTCTCTCTCTTCTTCCTTTTCCTCGTCTTCTGGGCCTCTCTCATAAGCATATTCCTCCTCCATTCTTTCCGCTCTATCTTCTTCTTGCATTCTCTCGCTTCTATCCTCTGTACGCCGAGGTTGAACATTTCGAGCAAAGTGGCTATCACCAGGAAAGATCAATCCAGCTGCTACCTGGGACAATTTATGCACCTCCGTGGCCATTTGTAAGTTTCCTAAATCCCGAATACTATCAATCGTCGTCAGAGGTGTATTCGGGAGGAGGAAATGATCGTCGTCATTCTGGAGGAATATAACACGCGAGTCGTAATCTAGGATATTCATCAATTTCACGACTTGCAAAGATAGGAGCATATTTCCTGGAAGGGGAGTTCGGTTGTCCAGTGATATATCAAGATGAAGTACGATAGGGGTAATTAAACCCCCTATCCAAATCTTCCGTCTCGGTTTAGTAGCAACATCCTCAAAATGATCCATTAATATAGCCCCGGTTGCTGGATCCGTCCCATCGAGCATGTGAGATAGAACATACAACTCTCGTTGGGTGATTGGCCCTGTTTCTTTCCGGCCGAAGATAGTGCTCGCAATTACTTTGTGTATATAGCGGAGGATAGGATTGTGAATAGAGGATCCTTTGGCCGACTTTGGGATGTAAGGACATGCCTCACTCCCCGGGTACTCTACCATTGCCCGCCAATATGTTTCACACTCGAATCGATTTATTCGGTATTCTCCGTGCCTTCGTGCGTCATAGATATCCTCTAATTCCCACGGAGATAATTTCTCATTCTGATTGTTCAGGCGGAATTCCAAAGCGATTGGCTCATGAGTGATAGGGTCTCTTTTAACCGTAAGCGTGCTAAGGAATTCCAGTGTGAGGCATCGGTACGTGGGCCAATGCTGTGTCATCATTGTCTCCCACCTTATTCTTTCCAGCAGCTTCATAACATCGTCTTTTATTCCCATGGCTGTCATGCATTCCTCGTCCGGCCATCTAGTGGGGAGTATTTTTTTCTGCCCCAACATCTCCCACCGTGCTAGGCAGCTTGGCGGAAGTTCAATTCCATAAGTCTCGGGCATCTCAACAGCCCCTTGGGCCGGTATTCTTGTCGGTTGCTCTATTTCCGTTGCGGGTCTTCCTCGTCCCCGTTGACCAGCACCACGTCCCTATTGGGCATTTCCTCGTCCTCGACCTCTGGCCATTTCTCTGCAAGAAATTCATCCACTATCATTTGTTTCAAAACGATTTCAGGCTCAAAATTTTTCGATGATAAATGCTCCCCCAAACTTATTATCAATTGCACATTTCCCCCAAAATAATAGTTTCTTACAAAATACCCCAAATGTAAATTTCAACACCAATCGTCATTGTATATAACATCCCAAGAATTTCAAACATGTAATTCAATCTCCCAATCATATAAGTCCAACATTTAATTCATGAAAATCGCAACCAAAAATTCAACACATCAATACTCACAAAAAATTCCCCAAAGAACCCTAAAGAAACCGACTCACGAACCCTAAAGAAATCAATAATCCACCATTCAAGAATCTTAGGATGATTATAAACAAGAATTAAACATTTATAATCGGAAACATACCTCGGATTCGGAGTGAAAAGATGAAGAAAATGTAAAAAAATCGCGACCCAAAACCGGATGGATTCGTCCGATTCCTACCATTTGAAGCTCTTGGATTATGTAATAATGATGAAAACCTTGTTACTATGTTAGATTTAGCACAAATTTTGCTTAATTTTAATGAATTTTAAGGGTATGGGAAGTAGGGTTTAGGATTGGGGAAGAAGGGGAGAAAATAAGATTTGGGGAAGATGATGAATAGGGGAGGTCGGTCGTGTTCAGATTTTATATCTCCCGATCGACACGGCCCGGGTCAAATGACACGGCCGTGTCATACCTGCTCCTTTCTCTTAAAAACCTTCTGTCCACCTGACATGGCCGTGTCAATTGACACGGCCCGTGTCCAACTTGCTCAGAAAAAGAAAAAACGACTGTATACCTGACTCGATCGTGTCAATTGACACGACCCGTGTCGTACTTGCGCAGAAAATGAGAAAAACGTCTGCCTGCCTGACCCGACCGTGTCAAATGACACGGCCCGTGTCATACAGGCCTGGAAAGTGCAGTTTTGTCCTCTGGGTCTTTTTCCTGCGAATTGAACACCAATAGTTGAACCGGTTAGTTCTACATCAAGTAAAAATAAAAATAGAATGCAAAAAAAAAAAAACTATTGGGTTGCCTGCCAATTAGCGCTAAGTTTAACGTCTTCAGCCGGACGCCTTCAACAGGATGGCCTATGGCTCGATTAAATTTATCATGGACACGGCTTCCTTTTGATTTGGATGATGGTTATGTTTGACTCTTTGTCCGTTAACTTTAAATAGCTCATAATCTCTGCTCATGAGCTCGACCACTCCAGGTGGAAGTACTTTCTTGATCACGAATGGCCCTAACCATCTTGATTTTAATTTTCCGGGAAACAATTTGAATCTTGAATTATAGAGAAGTACTTGTTGTCCCGGCAAAAATTCACATTTTACAATCATCTTGTCGTGCCATCTTTTAGATCTCTCTTTGTATATTCGAGAGTTTTTGTAGCATTCATCCCAGAATTCTTCCAACTCGTTTAGCTCTAACAATCTTTTCTTTCTGGCGGCCTCAAAATCCATATTTATTCTTTTTACCGCCCACATCGCCCGATGTTCCAACTCTATGTAATATCCGACTGTAATTTTTCGTTTTTACCTGTCATTGTATTATTCGGATAATCTGATTATCATGAATCGTTGCATTTAGTATTATGTTGAGGTATTATAGATTTTAATTTCATATCGTTGTTATTTCATTTCATATGTGATGATTCGATTAGAGAGTTGCATTTTCGAATTTTTCTGTTGATGTAGCGTACGCTACATAGTATGATTAACGTACGTTAATCTTGTGCCTTAGCGTGCGTAATGTTTCCTCTGTTGCGTACGCTAAGAGAGAATCTGGCATCAGTTGACTTCAGCACGTGAACTTCTTGGCCGTTGGCATGCATGTGAGTAATGTCTGAGCTGTCATGTCGGGCAGAGTCAACTTTTATTAGCGTGCGTAACCCCTTTTCCATTAGCGTGCGCTAACGACCCGCGAATTCAATACAGTAGCCACTGTAAGCCGCTTACGTACGTAATGTTAACCAGTTAGCGCACGTAAGTGTGTTAGCGTACGCTAAAGCTTCCCGTTAGCGTGCGCGAAGTCTGCACAGTCTATTTATAGGACCAGCCTGTTTTTCATTTCTTCACAACTCCAAACCGATTCTCTCTCCATATATCGTCCCTCTGCACTACCAAACCGATATCAACCTCCCCCAACTTGCTTCTAAGCCTTAAATCTTGGAGTGGAGCTCATTTCCTTGGAGATTAGGAGGTGTTCTTGAGCTTGGAGTATATTTTCTCATAGCATTGAGGTTGTTCTTCGTTTCTGGAGGTAGGTGTACTTTCCTCTCTGTATTATTTTCATATGTTGATGTTAGTAACGGATTATACTTCACCTAGAGTTAGATTAATCAAGTAAAACATAGTTTTAATCCAACCTTTTTAACACTTTTGATGAATATGATAAATAAGGGTTTGAGATGGATGTGTTCTTGATGATATAGTGATTTTAACCATGTTGTAACTATCATGCTCATCTTACTGGACGAATTTAGCTCAGTAGAACACCTTTGAATCAGTTAACTTCACCATAGTTGGATTTAACTAATAGAGTTGTTATCATAAAGTGATTAAACACCATTTTAAGTTTTCACTTACCTTGGGAAGGACTTGGCCATGTTAGAAGTAGAAGGATGTCTTCTTACTCAGATTTATTAAGAATCATATTCTCCTTATGTTTAGATCAGCAAGATTTTGAATGGTTAAGGATATTTGTGAAACCAACAACAACAACTTTTCATTAATCTAATGTGTTGAGAACTTAGAATGTTTTGATCATCATACTAGATAGATGGTGAATTCATCATGATGTTAATGGATCTTCCATCCTTGTAGAGAAAGATTTTGATAACCTTCATGAATATGGTGTAATCTCATAACTAAATAACCTTGTTGTAAGCTTAATATTCAATTTAGATGAGAGGAGAATGATCATGAATGTGCAGATTTTTGTTCTTTCAACATTTTAATGTTTTGGAAAGTTTAATCATCATAAGATGATCTTAACATCATAATTGGTTATTCAACATACCCTTGATCGAATTCTTGTTTATGATGAACCATGTGAACATTCGGTAAAAGTATTGTAAACCGATTTTTATGGTTGTAATGATGTTAAAAGAACTCCTGACATAAGGCTTCGATAATTGGAGATAGCAGACTATTCTAAAGGATTGTAGGATGACGTCTTACTAATCCTATATTGATAATTATACGGATATGTTATTGAGTAAAATGTATTTCGTTTAAGGTTGATTGTTCGAGTAAACAATAGTAGTCGAGGACCGTTCGTTCGTTCCGACAAGAAGAAGACTATTCTCGTCTCCGTATTGAGGAAAGTTATCTTGCTTGGTTATAATGATGATTAGATTCTTGTGATGGTTATACATTTCATGTGTATGAATTGTTCATGTAATGTTTGTCGTGATTTGACATTGTCCTTGACGTTATTCCGTTTTCATCATGGGGTTACATTCCCAAGTACGTCGCTTTGAATCGTTGATCTCGTTGGTCTTTATTTTCATTTCGGTGAGTTTTCTTGATCCTTAATTGGATATGTGATTTATTGAATTCATTGTCATGTTGTATCGTGACATATCCGGAATCATATCTGCGTTCCGATTGGTTATTGTGTAGGATTTTTAGCCAGGCACATATATAGTCATGCGTGGATGTTATTCCGCATTGGACTGTGCACACGAGACGTAGTTCGTGAGGCTAATTAGGTACATCGTCACACGTATATTCTGGATTCCGTATACGGGGTGGACATGTACACAGACACATTTCCGGATCGGGCGTACTATGATGTCCATCTTGAGCTATATTGTTAATCGTTCATAGTCCATGTGTGATTGGATGTGTTCGACGATTTGTGACTGATTGTTTCATACGCCCGAGGGGTATGTTTAATAGTAGGGATGTTTTCCTTGAAATCTATATATGTGAATTGTATAATGTCGGAAGAATTGATTATCATTTATATCTGACCCTATGTTATGGGGGAAATACTTGTATTGTATTTTAGGTCGAGGCAAAGGCAAGGCATGGGAAGAGCATGTTGACGGCGAAGGTTTCGAAGGATACTAGTTCGGGGGGCCCACATCATTTGCTGTCCGGTTATGTTAAACCGTGTTATGTTATTTTATTTTCTGCTTCATTTAAATTACTATCTGGCTGTATTGACATTTGAAGTATTTTCCATCTCCATATGGTTTATACTTGTTTTTCGGATCCTGTGTATTATAAGGCCGTTGGCCATATTTTTAATAAACTCCTAATCGGAGTAATGACTATTCATTGTGGTTCGGTATCACAAATAATATTTATTTAATATGTTTTGGATATCGCCTGGTGGGTCCCAGTGTGGGGTCCACGGCACTATAATAGCCGCCTTTTGGGGTGTTACAGAAGATGGTATCGGAGAGTTGTTTCCTTTTTACGAGTCATTGTGAAATGAACTAGTATCAAGAGACCTTCGTGTCACGTGTGACCTGTGCAAGCGCCTGACCCTACGAGCCAAATACGGTATGTATTTTATGAGCCATGATTTAATTACTGGCATGATATTGATATCAGTATGGGTCTCCTTGTTGATCTTGTTATTTCAAGGATTTGTGATAGGATTTATCTGATTGATAATCCGAGATAAATGCTGAATTGATTATATGATTGAAATTGTTCGACTTGACGTCGATATAATATTCGGTGCGACATTCGTGGTATCGATAACCATTTCCTTGAATATGTGATTCCTTGTTGCTATTAACTTAGCGTGAATTTTAGTATCTTGAACTGTACTTATGGTTATCATTATGATTGATTCTTTCAGTATGGAAAGAAACCTGAGAGGTCGTGGCAGAGGGGGACGAGGCCGCGGAAGGGGCCGAATCCCGATACCTCGAGCCAACAGACGCGCGAATGTGGATCATAGTTCCGCAGACAATGGTTCACCTTCTAGGGATCAATCGCACCACAGTGGGCGTGGGGATGCGCGTGTCGATCCTTACGTTGTTATGCAGGGCATGATGACGCAGATGACCCAGATGGGTCAACTAATGGAAGCTATGCAGAGGGCCACTACTGGCCAGCAACAGCGGCCTCATCCTCCTCCTGTGCTTGGCGGACCCGTGAGTCGGATCATCAACGACATCTCTCGCCAGCGACCTCCGACCTTTGAAGGCTCCTCTGAGCCTGCTGACATTGTGCATTGGATCGAGCATTTTGAGAAACTTTTCCAGATGGTGGACTGCCCGGTAGAGAACCACGTCTCGGTAGCCGCATACTATCTTAGCAAAGGCGCTCATACTTGGTGGCTTTCAGTAAGGCCAGCTGATGGTGTTTATACTTGGGAGGAATTTAAAAACCTCATGCTAGACCGTTACTATCTAGGGCCACTCCGTGAGGCCAAACTGTCGGAACTGCTGAACCCCGAACCGTCTGAAGACGATGATGTATTATCTGTTGCTGAGAAATTCCAGACACTCCTTCCTTTCGCCATGACAATTATCCGAACAGAGGCTGATAAGATCAAATACTTTCTCAAGAGGCTAAAACCCCGAATGAGAATGCAGCTATTGAATCACCACTGTACTACCTTACCAGAGTTCATCGAGAAGGCTCTGGAGTATGAACTCACCGCGAAGGAGATTTCCAAGAAGCAACCACAGTCCAACAACAAAAGGTCCAGGAACCAGAACCAGACTGAGAGCAACCGGGGGACATTCAGGAAGCCCCAGTCATTGCCAAACCCTTCTGATCGAACACCTATGGCGTCGAAGCCAGCTGGATCGCACTCTCGAGCGGTCCCCTCATCTATGGTGTGCTATAACTGCGTAGACCAGGGGCACTTCAGCTCCAATGCCTGAAGCCTACCGTCACATGCCATACTTGTGGCAAGATTGGTCACCGTGCTCGTTTTTTCAGGAGTGGGCCCGGACCTGAACCAGTAGCGTCTCATGCTCCAGTTCAGTCCTCTGTCCTGAACCGGGCGCCTCTGCCCGCTTCCTATCAGACCACCGGGGCGAATAGAGGAATGGGCCGTGGGAATCAAAGTGGTACACCTGGTGCCGGAACTGCAAAACCCAGGATTTACGAGATGAAGAAAGGTGACGATCCCGAGGCCAGCATGATTTCAGGTATACTCGAGATCCACTCCCAGCTTGTGTGTGTTCTTTTTGATACCGGTGCTTCACACTCCTTTATATCTTGTTCTTGTTTAAGTTGTTTGCCTCTAGACCATGTTATCAATTGTGAGCCCTACGTGATTGGTCTACCTAATGGTAGAAGAATTATTGGAAATCGTGAAGTCCCGGACTGTCCGATTCGTTTGAACGACCGTGAGTGGTTGTCAAATCTGATTGTAGTCGATTTACCTAAGGATGATATAATCTTGGGTATCGATTGGATGGATCGTCATGATGCAATACTCAGTGTCCGCAAGCGGATGGTAACCGTCACTTTTGATGATGGTTTCGAGTGTATTTTTCGAGGTGATAATCCCAGTCGTTCTGGGAGAGTCATCAGTGCTATAAAAGCAGTGAAACTGCTTAATCAAGGGTGTATTGGTTATTGGTGCTACATGGCCAAAACAGCAGATCGACCAGTTGAATTGGCCGACATTCCGGTAGTCCGAGACTACCCAGATGTATTTCTAGACGAGTTGCCAGGCTTACCTCCTCATCGTGATGTGGAGTTTATTATTGAGTTAGAACCAGGTACATCCCCGCTTTCAAAAGCACTATACCGTATGGCTCCGACTGAGATGCAGGAATTGAAGAACCAACTCGAGGAGTTGACTGAAAAGGGCTATATTCGACCTAGTGCGTCCCCTTGGGGAGCACCAGTGTTGTTTGTACGGAAGAAAGATGGATCTCTACGCTTATGTATCGATTACCGTGAGCTGGACAGGGTAACCATCAAGAACAAGTATCCTCTGCCTCGTATTGATGATTTATTGGATCAACTTTAGGGAGCTGTCGTGTTTTCTAAGATCGACTTGAGATCTGGTTATCATCAGTTGAGGATTTGAGAGTCTGACATTTCAAAGACAGCATTCCGTACTCGCTATGGGCATTATGAGTTTGTGGTGATGCTATTTGGACTGACTAATGTACCGGCAGTATTCATGGAGTTGATGAATCGAGTTTTTATTAACTATCTGGATCGCTTTGTAGTCGTTTTTATTGACGACATTCTGATTTACTCTCGTGACCACGAAGAGCATGAGCGTCACCTCCACCAAGTTCTCGATACATTGAGGCGGGAACAACTTTATGGGAAATTTTCTAAGTGTGAATTCTGGATGCCTGAGGTTATCTTTCTCGGGCATGTGATATCAGCCGAAGGAGTGAGAGTGGACCCACAAAAGACGGAAGCCATTCGAGATTGGCTACCACCGAAGAACATGAAGGAAGTTCGTAGTTTCCTCGGCCTAGCAGGTTACTACCGACGATTCGTAGAAGGATTTTCTAAAATTGCGCAACCGATGACTAACTTACTGCGGAAGGATAAGAAATATTTATGGTCAGAAGCATGTCAGCAAAGTTTTGATGAGCTCAAGAGTCGATTGATTTCGGCACCTGTTTTGGTCTTACCAAAAGAAACGGAAGGATTTGTGGTGTATAGTGACGCGTCGAGACAGGGCCTGGGATGTGTACTAATGCAGGAAGGGAAGGTGATTGCCTATGCATCGAGACAATTGCGACCCTATGAAGTTAAATATCCGACCCATGACTTGGAGTTAGCAGCCGTGGTGTTTGCTTTGAAGATCTGGCGTCACTATCTGTATGGAGTTACGTGCCAGATCTTTACAGACCACAAGAGCCTAAAGTACATTTTTACTCAGAAGGAGTTGAACATGAGACAGAGAAGGTGGCTAGAATTAATCAAGGACTATGATATCGAGATCCTTTATCATCCGGGTAAAGCAAATGTGGTTGCCGATGCTTTGAGCCGTAAGATAGTGCAGAGCGAATCTTTGAGCCGTTTGACAGCACAGAGAGAGTTGCAGTTGGACCTTATGAGGCCAGAAATTGAAGTTTGGTTACAGCGTGTTCAGGGACAACTTTGCACCCTTGAGATTTCTTCGTCTCTTGATGATATGATCAAATCGAAGCAAATTGCGGACCCATTCTTATCTCGAGTTCGGGATGAGGTAACCCAAGGGAAAGCCCCTGGATTCGTGATCCACGAGGATGGATTGATACGCTTTAGAAATCGAGTTTGTGTACCCGCTGACGAAGAGTTGAGGAACTCTATCATGAAAGAAGCCCATGCTACCCCGTACTCTATTCACCCAGGATCTAGCAAGATGTATAAGGATTTGAAGCAAAATTATTGGTGGGGGAATATGAAACGTCAGGTTGCCGAATTCGTTTTGAGATGTTTAACCTATCAGCAGGTTAAGATTGAGCACCAGCGACCCGCAGGAATGCTGAAATTGCTCCTGATTCCTGAGTGGAAATGGGAGGACATATCTATGGATTTTATCACTAGCTTGCCAACGAGTCGTCGAGGAATGAATAAGATTTGGGTGATTGTGGACCGTCTGACCAAATCAGCCCACTTCTTGGAGATTAAGGACACGTGGGGTCCCAGAAGATTGGCTCAGCTGTTTATTAAGGAAATCTGAGATTACATGGTACCCCCAAGAGTATTGTATCAGACCGTGACGGGCGATTCGTGTCGCACTTTTGGAAGGCAGTTCATCGTGCGATGGGCATGCAGTTGAATTTCAGTACGGCTTTTCATCCGCAGACCGATGGTCAGTCTGAGAGAACCATCCAGACTCTAGAGGATATGTTGAGAGCATGTGCTCTTGATTGGAAGGACGATTGGGAAGCCCATCTACCTTTGGTGGAATTCACTTATAATAATAGTTGGCACGCTTCGATTCGGATGGCACCGTATGAGGCATTGTATGGCTGTCGCTGTAGGTCCCCTTTGTGTTGGGACGAACTGTTAGAATCTTAGGGTATGGAACCCGATATGTTATTAGCAGCCCGTGAGAAGATCACTTTGATTAGGAGTCGGTTGTTAACGGCTCAAAGTCGACAGAAGTCTTATGCTGACCACCGTCGATGACCGCTTGAATTCGAGGTTGGTGACCATGTGTTAATGAAGGTGTCTCCTACCCGAGGTGTTTTTCGTTTCGGGAAGAGGGGCAAGCTGAGCCCGAGTTACATTGGTCCGTTTGAGGTTTTGGAGCGTGTAGGTGATCTGGCCTATTGACTAGCTTTGCCACCGACTTTGAGTAAGATTCACAACGTGTTTCATGTCTCCCAGTTGAGGAAATATGTTGCTGATCCGAGCCATGTACTCCAGTTCGAAGAGATTGAATTAGCAGAGGATCATTCGTACGAGGAGCGTCCTGTGCGGATACTCGAGAGGAGGATCAAGCAGTTGCGGAACAAGACGATTCCCCTACTGAAAGTTCAGTGGTCATGACACGGAGTCGAGGAGGCTATGTGGGAAACCGAGGATAGTATGCGAGCGAGATACCCCGAGTTATTTACCCCTTAGTTTCGAGGACGAAACTCTTTTAAGGGGTGGAGTATGTAATATCCGACTGTGATTTTTCGTTTTTACCTGTCATTGTATTATTCGGATAATCTGATTATCATGAATCGTTGCATTTAGTATTATGTTGAGGTATTATAGATTTGAATTTCATATCGTTGTTATTTCATTTCATATGTGATGATTCGATGTTAATTAGAGAGTTGCATTTTTGAATTTTTCTGTTGATGTAGCGTACGCTACATAGTATGATTAACGTACGTTAATCTTGTGCCTTAGCGTGCGTAATGTTTCCTATGTTGCGTACGCTAAGAGAGAATCTGGCATCAGTTGACTTCAGCACATGAACTTCTTGGCCGTTGGCATGCATGTGAGTAATGTCTGAGCTGTCATGTCGGCCAGAGTCAACTTTTATTAGCGTGCGTAACCCCTTTTCCATTAGCGAGCGCTAACGACCCGCGAATTCAATACAGTAGCCACTGTAAGCCGCTTACGTACGTAATGTTAACCAGTTAGCGCACGTAAGTGTGTTAGCATACGCTAAAGCTTCCCGTTAGCGTGCGCTAAGTCTGCACAGTCTATTTATAGGACCAGCCTATTTTTCATTTCTTCACAACTCCAAACCGATTCTCTCTCCATATATCGTCCCTCTGCACTCCCAAACCGATATCAACCTCCCCCAAATTGCTTCTAAGCCTTAAATCTTGGAGTGGAGCTCATTTCCTTGGAGATTAGGAGGTGTTCTTGAGCTTGGAGTATATTTTCTCATAGCATTGAGGTTGTTCTTCGTTTCTGGAGGTAGGTGTACTTTCCTCTCTGTATTATTTTCATATGTTGATGTTAGTAACGGATTATACTTCACCTAGAGTTAGATTAATCAAGTAAAACATAGTTTTAATCCAACCTATTTAACACTTTTGATGAATATGATAAATAAGGGTTTGAGATGGATGTGTTCTTGATGATATAGTGATTTTAACCATGTTGTAACTATCATGCTCATCTTACTGGACGAATTTAGCTCAGTAGAACACCTTTGAATCAGTTAACTTCACCATAGTTGGATTTAACTAATAGAGTTGTTATCATAAAGTGATTAAACACCATTTTAAGTTTTCACTTACCTTGGGAAGCACTTGGCCATGTTAGAAGTAGAAGGATGTCTTCTTACTCAGATTTCTTAAGAATCATATTCTCCTTATGTTTAGCTCAGCAAGATTTTGAATGGTTAAGGATATTTGTGAAACCAACAACAACAACTTTTCATTAATCTAATGTGTTGAGAACTTAGAATGTTTTGATCATCATACTAGATAGATGGTGAATTCATCATGATGTTAATGGATCTTCCAGCCTTGTAGAGAAAGATTTTGATAACCTTCATGAATATGGTGTAATCTCATAACTAAATAACCTTGTTGTAAGCTTAATATTCAATTTAGATGAGAGGAGAATGATCATGAATGTGCAGATTTTTATTCTTTCAACATTTTAATGTTTTGGAAAGTTTAATCATCATAAGATGATCTTAACATCATAATTGGTTATTCAACATACCCTTGATAGAATTCTTGTTTATGATGAACCATGTGAACATTCGGTAAAAGTATTGTAAACCGATTTTTATGGTTGTAATGATGTTAAAAGAACTCCTGACATAAGGCTTCAATAATTGGAGATAGCAAACTATTCTAAAGGATTGTAGGATGACGTCTTACTAATCCTATATTGATAATTATACGAATATGTTATTGAGTAAAATGTATTTCGTTTAAGGTTGATTGTTCGAGTAAACAATATTAGTCAAGGACCGTTCGTTCGTTCCGACAAGAAGAAGACTATTCTCGTGTCCGTATTGAGGCAAGTTATCTTGCTTGGTTATAATTATGATTAGATTCTTGTGATGGTTATACATTTCATGTCTATGAATTGTTCATGTAATGTTTGTCGTGATTTGACATTGTCCTTGACGTTATTCCATTTTCATCATGGGGTTGCATTCCCAAGTACGTCGCTTTGAATCGTTGATCTCGTTGGTCTTTATTTTCACTTCGGTGAGTTTTCTTGATCCTTAATCGGATATGTGATTTATTGAATTCGTTGTCATGTTGTATCGTGACATATCCGGAATCATATATGCATTCCAATTGGTTATTGTGTAGGATTTTTAGCCAGGCACATATATAGTCATGCATGGATGTTATTCCGCATTGGACTGTGCACACGAGACGTAGTTCGTGAGGCTAATTAGGTACATCGTCACACGTATATTCTGGATTCCGTATACGGGGTGGACATGTACACGGACACATTTCCGGATCGGGCTTATTGTGATGTCCATCTTGAGCTATATTGTTAATCGTTCATAGTCCATGTGTGATTGGATGTGTTCGACGATTTGTGACTGATTGTTTCATATGCCCGAGGGGTATGATTAATAGTAGGGATGTTTTCCTTGAAATCTATATATGTGAATTGTATAATGTCGGAAGAATTGATTATCGTGTATATATGACCCTGTGTTATGGGCAAAATACTTGTATTGTATTTTAGGTCGAGGCAAAGGCAAGGCACGGGAAGAGCATGTTGACGGCGAAGGTTTCGAAGGATATTAGTTGGGGGCCCCCACATCATTTGCTGTCCGGTTATGTTAAACCGTGTTATGTTATTTTATTTTCTGCTTCATTTAAATTACTATCTGGCTGTATTGACATTTGAAGTATTTTCCATCTCCATATGGTTTATACTTATTTTTCGGATCCTGTGTATTATAAGGCCGTTGGCCATATTTTTAATAAACTCCTAATCGGAGTAATGACTATTCATTGTGGTTCGGTATCACAAATAATATTTATTTAATCTGTTTTGGATATCGCCTGGTGGGTCCCAGTGTAGGGTCCACGGCACTGTAATAGCCGCCTTTTGGGGTTTTACACTCTAGAGGTAGATGACATGATTTCCCGAATATGAGTTAGTAGGGAGATGTACCCAAAGGTGTTTTATATGCCGTGTGATAGGCCCAATATGCATCGTCAAGCTTGGACGACCAATCTTTTCGAGATGTACTCACCGTCTTTTCCAGGATTAGTTTAATCTCTTTGTTAGCCGCTTCGGCTTGTCCATTTGCTTGTGGATGATAGGCCAATGATTTCTTTGATCGGACCCCATATTTCTGAAGGAGTTTATCCATGATTTTCTTGACAAGGTGTGATCCCCGATCACTGATTAACGCTATTGGGGTTCCAAACCTGCAAAAAATGTTCTTCTTTAAAAATTTCATCACTACTTGAGCATCATCTGTTGGGGAAGAAATTGCCTCGACCCATCGAGATACATATTCGACCGCTAGCAGAATGTACTTATTCCCAAATTATGAGGAAAATGGACCCATGAAGTCGATGCCCCAGACGTTAAACAGTTCAACCTCAATTACGTTGGTCATGGGCATCTCATGACGCCTTGAAATATTCCCCACTCGTTGGCATCTATCGCATTGTTGAATGAAGAGATAGCAGTCTTTGTATAACGTAGGCCAATAAAATCCGCTTTGCAACACCTTTGCAGCAGTCCGTGTTGCTTTGAAATGTCCTCCGGTTGGTGAAGAATGGTATTGTTGAAGAATTTCATCCCATTCCTCTTGCGGCATGCATCTCCTCACTATCATGTTGGCATATCTCTTAAAAAGTAGTGGATCATCCCACATATAGAACTTGATATCATGGAGGGATTTCTTCTTTTGATAATGAGATAAGTCCAGGGGTAGCACACCTGCGACTAAAAAATTAACAATGTCAGCAAACCACAGAAATTTAGCTTCTACCATAAGAAGCCACTCGTCTGGATACTCTTCTTTAATCCTTTCGATTTTGGGTTCCTCCTCTTTCTTGTACTCGAGGCGAGATAAGTGGTCAGCCACCACATTCTCACAACCTTTCCTATCTCGAACCTCCACGTCAAACTCTTGTAAAAGAAGAATCCATCGAATTAGGCGAGGTTTAGAATCTTTCTTTTCGAACAAGTACTTGATAGCTACGTGGTCCATGTGTACTATCGTCTTTGTCCCAATTAAGTATGATCGGAACTTATCAAAAGCAAATACCACGGCAAGCATTTCTTTCTCCATTGTTGTGTAATTTTGTTGGGCTTCGTCTAATGTTTTGCTTGCATAATAAATAGCCCGAAATAGTTTCTCATGACGTTGTCCAAACACAGCTCCGACCGCATAATCACTTGCATCACACATGATCTCAAAAGGTTGAGACCAATCCGGTACTACGAGGATAGGAGCACTCACTAATGCCTTCTTTAGAGTTTCAAATGCCTGCAGACACTCGTTAGAAAGAATGAAAGCAGCATCTTTTTCTAATAATTTACTCAAAGGTTTAGTGGTTTTTGAAAAATCTTTTATGAATCTCCTATAAAAACCCACATGACCAAGAAAACTCCTAATTGCCTTTTCATTCTTCGGTGGGGGAAGTTTCTCAATGGCGACAATTTTCGCCCTATCAACCTCCAAACCAGCGGCGGACACTCTATGGCCTAGGACAATTCCTTCTTGCACTATAAAGTGGCATTTCTCCCAATTTAGCATGAGATTAGTATCTTCACACTGCTGCAAAACTAAAGTGAGATTATGCAAGCAATGATCAAACGAACTTCCAAACACCGAAAAATCATCCATGAATACTTCTATTATATTTTCAATCAAACCATGAAAGATAGCCATCATGCAATGCTGAAAAGTGGTTGGGGCATTACATAAGCCAAACGGCATCCTACGATAAGCATAAATTCCATAAGGACATGTAAAAGCCGTTTTTTATTGATCTTCCGGTGTTATGTAGATTTGATTATCTCCTGAATAGCCATCAGGAAAACAGAAAAATTTATGCCCCGCCAATCTATCGAGCATTTGATCAATGAAGGGGAGGGGAAAATGGTCTTTGCGAGTAGCCACATTCAAAACCCTATAGTCTAAACACATTCGCCATCCCGTAACTACCTCATAGCAATTAATTCATCTTTCTCGTCTTTGGTTACAGTCATTCCTCCATTTTTTGACACAACTTGCGTAGGACTCACTCACTCACTATCGGAAATTGGATATATCATTTCGGCATCTAATAGTTTAAGCACTTCCTTTTCACCACTTCTTTCATTATGGGATTAAGTCTTCGTTGATTTTGCACTTTAGGTTTAAAATTTTCTTCAAACAAAATCCTATGCATGCATATTGAAGGGCTAATTCCCTTCAAATCTGAGATAGACCATCCTATAGCCGACTTATGAGCTCTCAACACACGAAGCAATTTATCTAGTTGAGTAGATGAAAGTGAAGAGGATACAATTACTGGATTGGTATTATTACCATCTAGAAATGCATACTTGAGGTGTTCTGGAAGGGTTTTAAGGTCCAAGCTTGGTTGAGATACATCCGACTGAGATGAAACGGACCCACAATTTTGGACCGTGTCACTTGACATGGCCGAGTCGTCTGTCAGCTTGATTTCCGCAACTACTTCATGCTCCCCTTTGTCAAAATCATCGGATTTATTGATTTTTGGTTCTTCCTGTAGAGAATTCAGTTCACAAACATAATCAAACAAGTCAGAACCATCAAACTCCAAGGTTGAGTCACTAGAAAAACATGATTTTGTAAGGGCAAACTCTAACGGATCCGCGGATAATGAGTGTAAGATTTTTTTCTTTCCATACGAACTTATACGGTCAATAACATTGCAATATTCCATATCATCATGAAATTTCATAGCTTTAAATATGGAAAATAGAACATGCTCATCGTTAACACGTAGTATTAATTCTCCCCTTTCGACATCAATAAGAGCCTTTCCCGTTGCTAAAAATGGACGTCCAAGGATAAGTGGTAGATCTTCATCTTCTTCCATGTCGAGAACGACAAAATCCGCTGGAAATAAAAATTTGTCGACTTTTACGAGCACATCTTCAACAATCCCCTTGGGGTGTGTTATGGATCGATCCGCCAATTGTAACAAAACCGTTGTGGCTTTCATTTCTCCGAGACCTAATTTCCTGAAAATAGATAAAGGCATAAGGTTAATTGAAGTACCTAAATCACATAAAGCTTTATCGAATGAAATGTTTCCAATGATGCATGGAACGGTAAAGCTCCCAGGGTCCTTAAGCTTTTGAGGCAATTTGCATTGGATAATAGCACTACATTATTCGGTTAGTTTAACCATTTCATGCTCCTCCATCCTTCTTTTTATTGACATCACATCCTTCAAGAATTTTGCATAATTAGGCATTTGTTCCGAAGCGTCTGCAAAAGGGATATTGATGTTAATTTTCTTGAAGATGTCTAAAAATTTTGCGAATTATGCATCTAACTTTTTCTTTTTAAAACGTTGAGGAAAAGGGAGGGGAACGTTAGGAGTAGAAGTAGAGTTAGAAGATATTTTAGGCTTCTCAGCCCCCTTGGATGTATCATGCTTCCCTTCTTCCTCTACAATTTCGATTCAATCCTCCTTGGCTCCCTTGCTTTGTTAGACCATTGGCATATTTGGCCCTTCATAATTCGTACCGCTTCTTAAGATGATAGCTTGACACGAATCTTTTGGATTCACTTCGGTATTGCTCGGAAATTTCCCCTGGTGATGTTGACTCCCGACAACTTTAGTCAATTGTCTAATTTGAGTTTCGAGATTTTTCATTTGAGCTCCGATGGTTGTTGCTAATTAAGTGACATGGCCTTCGATTTTGTCTAATTTTTCCTCATCTCGACTAAATTGGCTCTTTGTCTCCATCATAAAGGTAGCTAGAATATTCTCGAGATTTGACGTCGGCTTTGCTTCTTCAATTATCTCACCATTCGACACTTTGAATCCAGCCGGTTGTTGCAAGGTATTCTTTTGATTAGCATAGCTAAAATTTTCATGATTTTGGTTGGAAGGATGGTAGAAACCCGGTGGTGGATTATTCCGGAAATTGTTGTAATTCTAATTATTAATGTAATGTGCCTCCCCCAATGGGTCGGACGGTAGTGAACTTGAGCTTCCTTGAGGATCTATCTTCGAATAACCTCCTTTTGTTAGAGCCCCCAACTGAGTAGTTAACATCGTCATTTGCGCGGTTAGTGCCTTGATAGGATCCGAATCGGATATCTCAGCCACCCTTCTAATATTTGCTCTTTCCATTGGCCATTAATAGCTATTCATAGCCATTTCTTCTATCAATCCATAAGCTTCTTCAGCGCTCCTTGCTAGCAATGCCCCTCCCGCGGAAGCATCAATAAAATTGAGTAATCTCACTTTTTAGCTTCATTGTCTTGTTGGGTGGGAAAAATTTGAACAAAAATTTTTCGCTCAATTCTTTCCATGTCTTTATACGTCCCGGAGCTAAAGTCCCAAGCCAATTTCTTTCTTTCTCTCTCAAAGAGAATGGATACAATCGTAAGCATATTGCATCATCCGAGACTCCATTCATTTTGATAGTATCACATATTTGCATGAAATGAGTGAGATGGGCATGTGGATCCTCGACAGCAAATCCTCCAAATTGATTTTGTTGAACCATTGAAATTAAGGCGGGCTTCAACTCGAAATTTAGAGCGTTGATTGGAACATGAGTGATTCCTCCAAAGTTTTGGTCCAGTTTTGGTCGGAATCCATCCCGAATTGATTGCACCCTAGTTGTTGGATTTTCAATCCTTTTGCCCTCGTTGTCTTGGATCATTGCATTGTCGTTCGTGTTGTCCCTTCCCATGTTGTCTCCTGCTCTCTCCATGTCTTCAAAAAGATCCCTTCTTAGTTTCCTTGAGGTAGCACTTGTTCTTCGGGCAAATGCTTCAACTTCCGGGATGAAATTTCTAAAGGCACTCGAGATGAATGGGTGTTCATGTACTCCCAGAATAGGATTTAAAAGTGCGCAACATGAGTTATGTAACAAATATAAGAAAATATCTAAAGTAATACTAGAAACATTTATCATAATATCAACACTAATAAAAATAAATGAGTCCCCGGCAACGGCGCCAAAAACTTGTTCGTGTTTATTTTTAAACAATCCGCAAGTGTACGGAGTAAATGTAGAAAGCGGCGAGCAAGGTCGTATTCCACAGAGACTAAATATCCGTATTGTGTTGAGTACTAGATTATAGTGTTCCCGATTTTGTCTAGACGATCGATAGGGTGGACGAATGGTTAACGAAATAAAATAAAATGATGACAATTAATTTAAAGAAGTGAAAATATCCGAATTAAAGAGAATTGTATGAGTTTGGAAAGTTAGATTCCAAGGCTAGGTTTCCATTGATTACTAAGTTTAGTCGGAATTGATTCCAAATAGTTCTAAGTGCATTTCCAAAATGATAATCACAACAATAATTCTAAAGTCCCTCTCGAGATGCATTAAAACGTGGATTAAACAACCTATAACAACGTCTCCGTTTACTATAAATTATCTAACTCCACAATGTTCATAAGATTAAATATCATCATAGCTCATCACCAATTTCTCAATCTCGTAATTTACTACGTCAAATACTCGAAACCTATTAATGCCCTCTTCTCTCGAATTATGAGCAATTAAGTTAAACATGTAAAAACATTGATCAAGTGTTCTAACATGAATTAAAACCAAGCATTCAATAAAGAAAACACACTAGATATATATATAATCATCAATCCCTCAAAAACAACATGAATCAATGTACTCCCATGTCCGAAATCTAACTAATTTAGCCGGACATGGTAATGAAAGAAATCTCAATAAATATCATGTTCATGCTAAATAAAAAAACAAAATGAGTAAAAGATAGGGAGAAGATAAAACTCGGATGGTGTCTTGAGTGGACTCGGATCAAGCCTTCAAGTCTTCTTGGTTTGTTCTTCCTTGGTTCTTTCAAAATCTCCTTCTTTTTGGTAAGTTTCCTCTCAAATCTCTTGTTTTTCTTCCCTTACCAACTCACTCAATCTCTCCAAATCAGAATGTCCCCTTTCCTCCATGTTTCCAGCCTTTTTAACAACCCAAAAACCCACTTTTCTTCATCAAATCTTGCAAAAATGTCAAAAAGTGATTTTCCACCGAAAAGTGACACGACCTGTTTCAAATGACACGGCCCGTGTCATACTGCTCTAAAAACAACAATTGGCGCTGGGCAATAAACCCGACCGTGTCAGTTGACACGGCCGAGCAAGTGACACGGCCGTGTCTGTGTTGGTCCATTTTGACTCCTTTTTTTCTTCTTTTTCGGCTCGATCTTTTGTTTCCGCATTGCTTGATATGTATTGGGGGTTGAGACTTCGTTCTTGCTTGATTAATGTCCATAAAATAGCTATAAAATCAATAAAACGTACCCAAGCGTGATCGAGTCCAATAAACACAATATGAGCACAAACGACACAATTCTACACATTTTAGGATCTTAAAATCCGGAAAAGCTTTGCAAAAATATGTGTAAAAATGAGTGTTATCACCGAGAATACCAGCGATATGGTAAACTCCAACAAGATCAGTAAAGGATCAACAACGACCGAGGATACCGATGATATGGTAAACTCCAACAAGATCAATAAAGGATCAATAATGACCGAGAATACCAACGATATGGTAAACTCCAAACAAGATCAATAAAGGATCAACAACGACCGAGGATACCAACGATATGTTAAACTCCAACAAAATCAATAAAGGATCAACAATGACCGAGAATACCAACGATATGGTAAACTCCAAAGAAGATCAATAAAGGATCAATAATGGCCGAGAATACCAACGATATGGTAAACTCCAAAAATCAATAAAGGATCAACAATGCCCGAGAATACTAACGATATGGTAAACTCCAAACAAGATCAATAAAGAATCACAGGGACAGTATGCGAAAGAATAAAATCATCAACATATACAAATAACATACATTGGATCTCGAAGACAACCCGACTGTCGAACATACCCGATCATACATGGGCTATGAACGACCAATCAATACGGCTCAAGATGGACGTCACGATATGCCCGATCTGGAAATGTGTCCATGCACACACCACCAACGGGTATCGTTCGAATACACATGTGGTCTTGTACCTAACTAGTCTCACGAAGTACGTCTCGTGTGCACAGCTCAATGTGAGGTCAAAACCAACACATGACTACACCTGCCCGTCCTGAAAATCCTACACATGACCGATCAGTACGTAGATATGAATCCAGATATGTCACGATGTAACATGACAATGAAACTCGAAGAAACGCATATCCAATAAGGATCAGAAGACTCACAAGTGAACAACGATAGATCGATAATGAAAGATCGACATGACCACAATATGGTGTTTCCGTCAGATAATGGTTCACAGAATGCTCAACAATGCATATAATATTAGCACATAAACTCCCAAGGTCGCAACCAAGGGTCACGGAAGCATCTGTTGGGATCCGGTGCCTAAAATGAAGGCGCAGCGGAAGCAATAATACGAATCTAATTCGATCCGAATCCCTACGAGGATCGATCAAGCTACGTATATACGAATATAAATGAAAACAAGGAAGATTAGAAATCATACCATCGTAGTCCGTTGATTAAATGGTGCACTTATTGAAGACGATTCCCCAAGCTTTAGATGCTCTTCCCACGAATCCGATTTTTCAAGCTCTTAAATGATCCAACATCGAAATCACCGCGTCTCTACTTGCCACGAGCCGGAGAAACTAATGGAACGACGATCCAATTAACCTCCAAGGTTATGGATAGAATCAGATGATGAAGCTATCAAATATGAATATTACACTCTAAGTGTATAACTCACAAACTCTCAATTAATATCTCAATTTTTCTCCAAGAAAAACTCAAGATGAATGTGAAGAAGATGAAGAATAAGAAGAAAAACTTCTATCTCTTTCTCTCTCTCTCTCTCTCTCTCTCTCTCTCTCTCTCTCTCTTGTCCAATCGTGAATGCACAAGGTGTGTGACAAAATGAGATAGTCTTCACATTTATTCAACCACACTTTAGACAAAATCACCAATAATGATATATTATTAGATGTTGTCCCCTTGATACCTTATGTCATCCACCAATTAAGGTGGAGACAAGGATTAAGGAAATGTGGGAGGAAATGGGCGGCCATCTAGAAGGAATGGAAGAGTTCGTTTCGTTTCGGACTCCCGTGAGTCTAAACAGATAAACTTCAATCTGTTCCGATGTATTTATATCAATTAATTAATCCAATTAATTAATAATATCAAATACAAGATAATATAATTAATTTCTCCAAGAAATAATTATATCTATGAATTAAATTAATCACCCAGTAATTTATTTAATTCATTAGGCCGTAAATTAATTTATCCAACAAATTAATTCAGACATCCAATGTCCCAAAAAATAATTAGACATCCAATATCTAATAAATTAGATATCCACTATCTAATATTTATAAAGAGAGAATAAGATCGATTCATTCCATCGTCAATCCTATTGCGCGACTCGGTAGGTCCGTCTCAATTAGCAATGGTAGGAACAAAAAAGTAGTAACACCACCTAGCCAGCCTGGCGGCTTACACTGTACCCCAACTGAGAACGAATGATTGGGATCATTCAAGAACCATTCTGTCGTGAATACTAGTATACGTATAAACCCTTCTTTCAAATGTCCCAATCAAGTTATAGGGTCATGGTCAGTCAAACCCTATCTGTACTTGACGCTATGCATGAGTTAATACAAATCGATATCATCGAACTCTCATATATCCAATGCAACTAGCTCCAATGCTTTGGCCAAAGACTTCTGATCTCATCTGCCAACAACCGCATAGGACATATAACCCATTCACTAACAGGAGAAAGAATTCTATCTTGGTATTCAGTAGGACCTGCTAATTGCCCGTCAATACGCACGTCGAGGTTGACCCCCACCTTCCAGTTTTTTGGGTCGAACTACTCTAATGAAAATCTTAACGTCACAATCACATCCCTACTAAATCCTCAAGTCGAAGGTTCACGAATACCTATCAAAACCTTTCGATTCCGTCATTGATTGTCCCGGAGTGAATTCCGTATGACGAATCGAGGGTGAGTCGGTTCGAGTATACTAATCTAATTAGCATACCTATAACGTGTGCTCCCACTAACCATTAGTGTTCGACAGCACTCTCCAAGTCAAAGAACACGTCATACAAGTCTTCACATAAACTTAACGCCCAGTCAAGTTTCATCGACTTGCGAATGATTAAGTATTTGAGCCATAAACCTTTTCAGTGCCGATCCCCTTATCCAATAAAGAGTGGAATGTTTTGCTCTCAAATACACGGACTAGTTTCTATATATATTTACGAGTCCGGAATACCAGTAACTACCAGTAAATAAAGAAATATACATTTGCCTTTTAATAATGAATTACATAATAACAAGTACAATGCCCTCACTCAACATCCTCCGAGTGGAATTCGAGGGCATACTCCTAACAATCTCCCACTTGCACTCAATGCCACGCACTATAGTATCTAATACCTATGTTCTCCAGATGACTTTCCAAGCTAGTTTGATAAAGTGGCTTGGTCAGTGGATCAGCGACATTGTCGGCTGAGTCTACTCTACGCATCACGATGTATCCCTTACGAACAAATTATCTTACAAGATGATACTTCCTCTTAATGTGTTTGGTACTGTTGTGAAACCTCGGCTCCTTGGCCTGCGCTACAGCTCCGTCGTTGTCGCAGTACAGTGGAACAGGCAGCTCAGCACATGGTATCACTTGAAGTTCCCCCAGAAACTTCTTAATCCAGAACCCTTCCTTAGAAGCCTCCGAGGCTGCTTGATACTCAGTCTGACAGGTGGAATCAGCAGTCGCGCTTTGCTTGGCACTACGCCAAGATACTGCTCCTCCATTAAGAGTAAATATGTATCCAGAAGTAGACAACGAATCGTCTTTCTGTCCTTGGAAGCCTGAATCAGTGAAGCCCGTCACATCAAGTTCTCCACCGTTATACATTAGAACCAGATCTCTAGTCCTTCTTAAGTACTTAAGAACGTTCTTTACGGCAGTCCAATGTTCCTTGCCTGGGTTTGCCTGAAACCTACTTACCACGCTCACAGCGTGCGCAATGTCAGGTCTCGTACACAACATTGCATACATAAGGCTACCCACGGCCGAAGCATATGATATATTACTCATTTCCTTTCGTTGTTCCTCACTTTGAGGACACATCTTCGAGGAGAGTTTTATTCCATATCGCATCAGTAGGAACCTTTTTTTAAAATCATCCATCTTAAATTTCTTTAAGATCTTATCTATATAGAGGGCTTGGGAAAGACCTATCATTCTCTTTGCTCTATCCCGGTAGAGCCGAATACCAAGAATATAGGTATCTTCTCCCAAGTCTTTCATGGAGAAATTACTCGAAAGCCAAGATTTCACAGAACCGAGCATTCCCACATCATTTCCTATTAGTAAAATGTCATCTACATATAGTACTAAGAATGTGATCTTGCTCTCACTAACCCTATTGTATACACAAGGTTCCTCTTCATTTTGCACTAAGTCAAACTCTTTGACTGCCTCGTCAAAAAAAAGGTTCCAACTACGCTAAGCTTGCTTCAGTCCATAAATGGAACGCTGAAGTTTGCACACTTTATGAATATCGACCTCGGACACAAAGCCTTTAGGCTGCTCCATATAGATTTCCTCATCGAGGAATCCATTAAGGAAATCCATATTTACGTCCATTTGCCATATCTCATAATCGTGGTAGGCATCTATTGCAAGCATCATGCGAATAGACTTGATCATGGCTACAGGCGAGAAGGTGTCGTGGTAATCGATCCCTTCCTTTTGGGTATAACCCTTTGCCACAAGCCTGGCCTTATAGGCGTCAACCTCGCCATCCCCATAAGTCTTTCTCTTGTAGATCCACTTGTTCCCAATAGGCACTAAGCCCTTGGGGCAGTCTACTAGAGTCCAGACCTGATTAACATGCACCGAGTCTATCTCAGCTTCCATAGCTTCATGCCATTTTTCGGAGTCTACATCCACCATTGCTTGGTCATAGGTCGCTGGTTCGGTCTCTTGGCTATCACCTGGAACCTCATGGAGACCCAGCTCCTCCAGGTGCACAAGGCCATACCTCTTAGGTAAATGAGACACCCTACTAGACCTACGAGGTGGTTGTACTTGTGTTTCAGAAGGTTTGGTTCCAACTTCTTGTACAGGTGTCTTCTGAGGAGTTTCATTGTATTCTTCCAAAGAAATACTTCTACCTGCCCCGCCTTCCTGAATGAACTCATCTTCCAGGAAGTGTGCTTGCAAATCAAAAATGATCTTTTGATCTTCGGGCATGTAGAATAGATAACCCATCGTCCCAGATGGGAATCCAATGACACGTCCCTTCACGGACCTAGCTACCAATTTCTCCACCTTAGTCTTCTTGACATATGCGGGACATCCCCAAATCCTAATGTGATTAAGACTTGGTTTCCTGCCCTCCCACATCTCATGTGGAGTTTTAGGAACGGATTTGGAAGGACATCAGTTCACGATATAAGCAGCAGTCAGGAGTGCATACCCCCACAGGTAAATTGGTAAGTCAGTATAGCTAAGCATAGAACGGACCATGTTCAACAAGGTTCGGTTCCTCCTTTCTGACACACCATTTAACTGAGGAGTTCCTAGAGGTGTAAGTTGTTATACTATTCTATGCTCTTTTAGGAACTCGTCAAACTCTATACTCATATACTCACCACCTCGGTCAGACTGAAGTGCTTTGATATGATTACCAGCTTGTTTTTCGACTAGGGCCTTAAATTCCTGGAATTTCTCAAAGGCCTCGGATTTATGTTTCATTAAGTATACATAACCATACCTAGTATGATCATGTGTAAACGTAATGAAATACTGATATCCATCACGTGCTGCTTCCAAAGCACCACATACGTCGGTATGGACTAATCCAAGTTTATCAACGGCTCTTTCAAAAGTCCCTGTAAAGGGGGACTTAGTCATTTTACCTTTAAGGCAAGATTCACAAGTTGGAAAGGGATCCGATCCCAATGGACCCATAAGTCCATCTTTTTCATTTTGTAAACCTTGGTCTGACCAACATGACCAAGTCTAAGATGCCATTAAGGGTGTCTAATGGTTCCCGGTTCTCGGTTAGAACCGGAACCGAACCGGAACCGATCCGGTTCCGGTTAACCGGAACCATATAATCGGTTAGAGGTTCGGTTTTTGGTTCCTTATTACATAATTTTTGGTTTTCGGTTCGGAACCGGAACTGAATGGTTCCGAACCGAAAACCGATTTTATAATATATTTATTGAATATTATTTTTATATTTTATACTTATATATTTTATTATTTTAATTTTTATAAATTAAAAATTTAAAACCCTAATATTGTTAAATAAATATTTTATATTTTGCTAAAAATTTATAATAATATATTATATATGTATTAAATATTAATTTTATAATTTAACCCGTGCAAAAAAAAATGATTATGTCGGTTTAACCGAACCAGAACCGAAAATAACCGGTCCGGTTCCGGTTAACCGAAATTTTATATGGTCCGGTTCTCAGTTCTAATTTTTGGGCAATTGTGGTTCCGGTTAACCGAAAATTTCGGTCCGGTTAACCGGAACCGAACCGTTTGACACCCCTAAATTCCATTTCAAAAATTGATTAGTTTCATCTCTACCACGCTTCGTAGTCATAGTATTCACATTGACTTTGTTACTTAGGTTTAAATGATACAATCTATTCAACAATGTAGCAGTGCCAACTAGTTTATTTCTAAAATAAATTTTGCAGGAACCATCACCAATGAAAACTGAAAAGCCTTTCCGATCCATGACCGGAATGGATACAATGTTTTTATGCCCCTTGGGAAAAACAAGTACATCATCTAATGTGAAAACAAAGCCGGATTCTAAATCCAAAAAAAAGTGATCCTATGCCAGTTGCTTCGACACTACGCCCGCTTCTGACAGTAATCATCACTTCCCCATCTCCAAGTTTCCTACTTTGTTCCAGATCCTGGTTCACGGTACAAATATGAGAACTAGCACCAGAATCCAGTATCCAAGAAGTAGAAAATACAGTAGCAGAACAATTCGTTTCCAAAACTAAAAGTTCTGTACCTGAAGCGCCATGAAGAATCGGACAGTCTCTAGCCCAGTGGCCCAGCTCACCGCATTTGAGACATGCGTCCTTCTTCTTCTTGCTCTTGGGAACCAACAGGGCCTTGCCCTTACCCTTAAGGTCCTTGACTTATAGTCCCGTCTGCTTCTTGGTCTTTCTCTTCTTATTCTTAGACCTTCGAGGTCCAGAAGAAATCACAAGGGCAGACTCCTTCATCTGCGGAGTCTTAATCTGAGACTGAGCGGTCACGAGTTTGTTCATCAACCCTACTAAGTTGCACGCAATCTCATTGTAGTTGAAATTCACTACAAACTGTGAGAAGAAATTAGGGAGAGACTGTAGGATAAGGTCGGTCTGAAGAGAAGTATCCATCTTAAAATCAAGAGCCTCTAATCTCTCGATCATAGATATCATTTTGAGGATGTGGTCCCCAACCTTCTCACCTTCCTTCATCCTTGCACTGAACAGTTGCTTGGATATCTCATATCTAGTAGTTCGACTGTGCTCACCATAAAGCTCGGTTATGTGAGATAAAATCTGCCTAGCAGAAGTCATTTTCTTATGAGCTCTCTGAAGCTCATTAGACATAGAAGCCATCATATATGCACGTACTTTTATGTCATCCTTAACCCACTTTTCGTGATTTTCAATCTCTTCCTGATTGGTTCTTGTCCGCACTGGAGGCGCCGGAATGTCCGTCTCCAAGACGTATCCCAGTGCCTCTATACTGTGGACTATAATCAGATTGCGGAGCCAATCCACAAAGTTAGGTCCAATCAAGGTGTTCTTTTCGAGTAGAATTGCGAGTGGGTTCATTGTCATGTTGAGAGTTATGTTCGTCTGCATTAAGTACGATAGATTAATTAGTGACTCGTTCAATTATATTCTGAGTATATAATTAAGGTCTTTTCTATTCTTTAACCTAGCTCCCACTATTTTTATTGGAATGACACAATCTCATGTGAAATCTGGAAGTATCTCTCGCATTACTTCATAGTGTTGATCGAGTTCTTTATAAATTTTAATAGAGGGCAACCGAACAGGTTTCTAGTCTATTAATTTTCATAAAGTGGTGTCCAACACCAACCCATCTAATGGATGATTTGATCTTCTTTTTCCCCTTGTTCACTCCCCTCAACCTATACGGTTTCTATGGTTTGTGAACAAGTTAAGTTTATACCATCGACGCAAATCAGTTTCATAATTGAATTTTATCCGGCAACCGAACAGGTTTTTAAGGATAAAATTTGCTTCAACCGAAGGCATCCAATGCGCTCCCGCTAATTTATCCATCCTCCCTGAATGACTACCCCCAATAACTCGGAAGCATAGCACATCCGGTTTGGATTTCAATTTTCTGAAAGCTCGATGGTGGGAAGGAAAACCTTGAAACCTTTTAAACTTAATAATTTATCGTGGGAGAATTTTCGCGATTAATGTTACACTTTGCACATTAATTCATTTAAGCGCGTTTGTAGCATTCATACCATATGAATAAACATTCACAACCTAGTTGCTACTGTAACATCCCAAAAATTTCATGGAATTTAAAATTTTTAAAGTAACATTTCATTAATAAAACTCCTTTAATAATTCAATCGTTTCATTTGCAAATCCATAATTAATATTCTCCCGAACAATAAACAGCGGAATAAATGTCTAAAATAAAAATCATATTTGCAACCCAAACATCAATATTCTCTAGAACGTTAAACAGCGGAATAAATGTATAAAATTAAAAGTCGTAAAAGTAATCAGCCCTTCACGCGCGCCAGTGTGTACTCGTCACGCCTTGGAGCCACTCATACCTGAAACAATAATTTATTAGGAAAGGGTAAGCACGAAGCTTAGTGAATTCAACCATCATAGATAATACAGTTATTTCACACTACTCCTATAACAGATAGTTGCACATAAACAAGCATACAGGTCTACGAACAAATCATAAACATGCATTCCTACCCCTACGCCACCCGCGTATAACCTCTTAGCCCCACCGAGATTCTATGCCACCCGCGTATACAATCTTCGGCCCCGCCGAGTTCTTACGCCACCCGCGTATACAAACGACGGTCCCCGAGTCCTTACGCCACCCGCATATACATGAAAACGCCACCCGCGTATACATGTCAACAAAGGGCTGACTAGCCACCCCGCTATCTAGCCCCGCATCACAAATAATTAAGGCTACCACACACGAGCTACAGTAATGTAAAACAACTGATATTAAATATAGTGAGAGAACTCACCTTGTAAGCGCGCCCAGTTCACAAATAACAATTTCAAACTCCCCAATCAAGATCACTTCCCAACACCTAAATGAACATTAAAACGTATTAGCACGAAGCCCGGACCCTAAAACACGACGCACGCTTAAACTATCGCTAAAACAACTTTCCGGTCTAACCAAACAGGTCTGATCGGGACCTGTTCTGACCTCCTTAAACCCAGAAATACTATAGTATTATTACATGGCCATAAAGTTCTCTGAGTTAGGGTTCCACATACATATTATACACCTCTTGGCGATTTTTTTACAATTTACTACGGATTTTACAAAAACAGTTCGCAGAATAGTGAGAAACAGCACCTTTCAGTATAAAATGACGATTTGACCTATGCTACGTTCCGAACAGGATTTTGCATAAAACACATAAAAGTTACTAGACTAGAAAGGGAACTTTTGGCACCAGTTTTACCCCAATCCGAGCTACGAGCAAAAAGTTATGGCTTACGAAAGACAGTGGCAGATTACTGAGTTTAGAGGGGATTAGGGTTTTCAGATTTCTTGGGTGCGCGACGCAAGGAGACATGAAATAAGAAGGGAGGGGGTCGGTTCCCTTCATGGGCCGACCCATGCACATCATTTATCAAAAATATCCATTTAGTCCCTAATTTTTCAAATACTCTCCTTACCACCTACAATAGATAAAATTTAATACTTTAAGCCACCTAACACGACTTAAATCACTTTTGGTCTATCCCGTCAATCCTGTTTAACAACATTTAATTAAAGAAAATATTAATCAACATAAACATAATCCATACTAGGACACGAGCTTTACAACTCTCCCCCGCTTGAATTAGACTTCGTCCTCGAAGTCTCCGCCCGCGAATAGATCTGGGTAGTCATCTCGCATCTCAACCTCGGGTTCCCAAGTCCACTCGAAACCCTTTCGGTGTTCCCACTGGACTTTCGCTAAACCGATAACCTTGTTACGTGACTTCCTCGTCCTCCTGTCGAGAATAGCAACTGGATTTTCCACGTAATTAAGCCGCTCGTCGATCTGAATTTCCTCAAGGGGAATCACCGCAGACTCATCCACTACGCACTTCCGCAACTGCGACACGTGGAAAGTATTGTGGATCAAACTCAGATCATCTGGTAACTCTAAGCGATAAGCTACCTTTCCCACTCGAGCGATGACCTTGTAGGGTCCAATGTAACGGGGTCCTAACTTTCCTCGTTTACGGAACCTAATCACCCCTTTCCAAGGTGACACCTTCAGCACATAATCTCCCACCTGAAACTCCAAATCTGATCGTCTTTTGTCGGCGTAACTCTTTTGCTGACTCTGTGCACTAACTAAACGGTACTTCACCATCTGTATCATCTCAGTCGTCTTCAGCACAATATCGGTGCTCCCCAATACTCGCTGACCAACCTCGCCCCAACAAATGGGCATCCTGCACTTCCTACCATACAACATTTCGTACGGCGGCATGTCGATACTGGAATGAAAGCTGTTGTTGTAGGAAAACTCTGCCAAAGGAAGGTACTGATCCCAACTACCTCCAAAGTCAATAGAACATGCCTGAAACATATCCTCAAGGGTCTGAATAGTACGCTCACTCTGCCCATCGGTCTGTGGATGAAAAGTCGTGCTAAAATGCAACCGCATACCCATCTGCTCTTGAAATCTCTCCCAAAACCGGGAGGTAAAACGGGTGTCCCTAGTAGAGACAATCGAAACTGGCACTTCATGCCTGGCTACAATTTCTCGCACAAATATCTCTGCGAGGTTCTCTTCCGAGGAGCTTTCCCTGATGGCCAAAAAGTGAGCACTCTTGGTCAGACGATCGACAATCACCCAAATAGCATCATTCCCATGTGGAGTCCTTGGAAGTTTCGTAATGAAATCCATCGTGATCTGCTACCATTTCCATATAGGAATCTCTAAAGGCTGCAATTTTCCATGCGGCTGTTGATGATCAGCCTTGACTTTCCGACAAGTCAAGCACACTTCTACACACTTGGCGACATCCCGCTTCATGCCGGACCACCAATAACTATCTCGCAGGTCGCGGTACATCTTCGTAGCTCCGGGATAAATAGAAAACTTGTACTTATGCGCCTCATCCAACAATATCTGCCTATTCCCGCCAGTGCAAGGAACCCAAACTCTACCATATCAAGTCAGTAAACCTCGACTATCACGGACAAAATTCGGAAGTTCACCCGAAACTCTCTCCCGCCTGGCATTCTTGTCCAGAACTGCCGGTTCTTGAGCACTACCTATCGACTCAAGGAGAGGTGTAACTACTGTCAATCGCTGACACAAACCCCGTAATGGTTCACCAATCGGACGTCGGCTAAGGGCGTCCGCAACAACATTTGCTTTACCCGGGTGGTAAAGTATCTCACAATCGTAATCCTTGACTACGTCAAGCCACCTCCTCTGACGCATATTGAGGTTTTGCTGGTCCATAAAGTATTTGAAGCTTTTATGGTCAGTGTATATCGTACACTTGACGCCATACAAGTAATGCCTCCAAATATTAAGGGCAAACACCACTGCTCCCAACTCTAGGTCATGAGTTGGGTAGTTCGCCTCATGATGCTTCAACTGCCTCGATACGTAAGCTATGACCTTACCGCGTTGCATGAGAACGGCACCCAACCCTGGTGAGAAGCATCACAATACACTACTAGATCTTCCATACCCTCGGGCAAAGTCAACACTGGAGCCTCGCATAAACGTCTGCGTAACTCCTCAAAAGCACTCTGCTGTTCCTCACCCCAACTAAAAGCCGCAGATTTCTTCGTCAATTGGGTTAAAGGTAAAGCAATCTTGGAGAAGTCCTGAATAAATCTTCGGCAGTACCCTGCTAATCCTAGAAAACTCTGTATTTTAGTGGGAGTCTTCGGCACTTCCCACCGCATCACTGCAGTAATATTGGCCGGATTGACCATAATACCATTCTGGTTCACGATGTGTCCTAGGAATTGGACCTCCCGTAACCAGAACTCACATTTGGAGAACTTAGCATAAAGTTTCTCTCACCTCAAAACTTCCAAAACTTCTCGCAAATACATCTCGTGCTCTTCCTTTGACTTCGAATACACAAGAATATCATCGATGAACACAATCACCGACCGATATAGCATTGGCCTGCACACCCTGTTCATAAGGTCCATGAACGTTGCTGGTGCATTGGTGAGCCCGAAAGGCATCACCACAAACTCATAATGGCCGTAACGTGTGCGAAAGTCCGTCTTCTCCGTATCCTCATTCCTCACCCGCATCTGATGATACCCCGATCTCAAATCAATCTTAGAGAACCATGAGGCTCCCTGTAGTTGGTCGAACAAGTCATCGATTCTTGGCCGATGATATCTATTCTTCACCGTAAGCTTATTCAATTCGCGGTAGTCTATACACATCCGTTGGGACCCATCTTTCTTTTTCACAAACAGAATCGGGGCTCCCCACGGTGAACAACTCGGCTTGATGAACTCCTTCTCGAGAAGTTCCTGCAACTGAGTGTACAACTCTTTCATTTCCGGTGGAGCCAGGCGATAAAGTGCCTTGGCCACCGGAGCAGCACTCGGAATTAAGTCAATGCGGAACTCCACTTGTCACTCGGGAGGTATCCCCGGTAAATTGTCGGGAAATACATCGGCAGACTCCCGTACAACTGGCACATCCCCCGCAGTCTTCTTCTCTTCATCACCGCGCGTATCTATCACATATGCTAAATACCCCTGGCCACTGCGCTGTAAGTACCTCCGCGCTCTCGCAGCCGAACATATTGCTGAGGCCCGCCTAGGCGAGTCTCCCTGAACCAGCACTTCTCCCCCACTTGGGGTTCGAACTCGCACTTATTTGCAACGACAAACAATCTTAGCATCAAAAGCATCCAACTAATCCATGCCCACAATCACGCACAACTCACGCATAGCAATTGGAATCAAATCTATAGGAAACCTCACCCCAGAGATTTCCAAAGTGCATCCTTGTAATACCACCAGTATTTCATGCTTTATTACTTTGTACTGTGTAAATTTTTGTAATGTGACATCATTTCTATTTATGTATTCCATTGAATGCTATACAATTGTGCGATGTGGATGTAACGGAGGTGACACGCCTTGACGCCGTTGGACGATCGTCGGTGCGAATATGACGGTGGCCAACGTCTTGTTCCCCGATAATTGTTGACGAGTGGAAAGGACGGTCACCCCGAGATGGTTAAAATGTGTTATGTGGCTAAAGAACTGAATATCTAACGCACGCTATAGCATATGCCTAACGTACGCTAGAATTCAAGTGTTACGTACGTTAAGGTTCCTATCTTACGTACGTAATGGGTGAGTTGGTCTTCCGACCAGAATCTTTCTTTTGACACGGAGGAAGCTACTTTCGGCGGGCTAGAGGACAAACGAGTCAACCCTTGATAACGTACGCTATTCTCCAAACCTAACGTACGCTACCGACTGGAGCTTTACGTATGTAACATCGACTTACGTACGTAACAGTTGGGCACATTTCAGTCAGTAGCCTCTGGACGTACTTTACGTACGTTAGTCTTGAAGCATTATGAAAGTAACTAGCTTTACGTACGTAATCTTTGTGTCATTAACGTACGTTATCCAAACCGAGTGTTATAAAATAACACTTCCCCTCTTCATTTGCACGACCCCAACCTTGCAAGAAGACACCCTTGAAGCATTTCCTAGCCTTATACTCGGTTTCTAGCCTCTCATATACTTGAATTAGCATTAAGAAGGTGGTTTCTTGAGCTCCGGTGAAGATTATCCAAGTCATTCAAGCCATTTTTCGTTCCTCCTCATAGTTCTTGTGGATTCATCAACTCTCTTCATTATTCTTCATCTTCTAAGGTAAGTCTATCGGTCCTTGAAGTAATCTCTTCAATACTATTGATTATTACTCGTTAGATTACGGGTATTTGGGTAGATTTTACTAAAATCTCATAGACGATATAAACGGACGAACTTGTAGAATCGGAGTTATCATTGTTCGTATATTTCATTTTCATACAACTCGTTGTAACAATCACATGCAAGAAATTCCATCTTAATTTACATTGGGACCATATATAATCGACGAATTAATTGTAGAAGGATTTCGTAGGAATTCATCACCGTTCGATAAACTAGTCGTAGCTTACTCTTGCAAAATGATGATCAACATTAAACGTTAATAGGGAAATTAATTCAATAATATTAATGTCATTGAGAATTGTTAGACGAAATCATTGTGTAAAATGATAGTTTATCGATTGTAGTACTCGTAATAGATACTTGGATTAGTAGTATGAGATTTGGTTATGATATAGTCAATTGTTGCCAACCGAATAGTGGTAGGGATGATCTTGTTGAACGAATTGACGTATTTAACGTTAAACCGTAGAATTGAATGGTAAATGGAACGTAATGCTTATGAACTTAGAAAAATGATACTAATGTTGGTGATTAAGACTACGTTAGGAATCCGGTTGGGAAAGGGAGACTAACTTTATTCATCATGATCCGTACGAGGCATTAATCGGATATTACGTGATTAGGTTAAGCTCGAGCGGGCGTGGGGATTTCGGCTATCATAAAGTACCTATCGGATCACAAGCAAGTGAAATCTTGCTCGAGAAATGCTAATATTATTGTAATGTTGTATTTATGTATGTGCCATTGTGATAAATGCCGACGGTTGTCTTTCTCTAAAATGTGTTATAAATGGGCCGATGTGTTGGGGATAAAACCTGTATGGTACCGTATGGAAATGTGTTAGGGGATAAGACCCGAATTGGGCACCTATGTTCTGGGGTATTCCCGTGTGGATACTTTCGTGACCCTTGGTTGCGACCTCGAGGTTTATGTGATAAAAGAGAAAGACGACGTCGGTCGTGTGATGAAATATTCTCTATTGGTTATATGGCATTGTACTTGGTAAAATTGTGTATATCGTTGCTAGTAATTGTTATTGGTATGCATTCTCTGACCCTGGCTATCTGGCATGATTTGTCGTGCCAGGTAAATTTGTTAATCATGTGCAGGACATTCCCGAGGGGTCCGGTCAGACTTGAACGGTGTTGGAATAATCTCTTGCCACTGTTAAATTAAATTTGATTTCAAAAACCTCCGTTGTGTAATAATCGAACTTTGAATTGCTTTTCTTTTAAAACCTTTGGTTTCATGATATGTAACAGTGGACTTATCATTTTATTGTAATTTCCGTAAATTATCTATTTCCTAAACTAGCCTTGTGGGTCCCACACGGGATTCACGGCACTGTAATACCTCGGGAAATTTTGGGGGTGTTACAGAAAATGGTATCAGAGAATAACTCCTGGTTTAAATAAAATTCTCCTAAATTTCAAAGTTATTCCAGTCCAACACCCCAAGCGACCGTAACTCCTCATGGGAATACGAAGTAAGTGACATGTGTGTTTTCTGTCTAAGTACTGCATTTAATTGTAAACTGTGTATGGAACTGGCTTTAGATTAATACTGTCAGTAATGGCACGCCGAGGAGCTAGGAGGGTGGTGAATGATGTTCAGGGTTCCGCCGCAAACCACAATGAGGACAGGAACACTGCCGAGACCCATCCTGCTGGGGACCAGCCGCCACCAATTAATCAAAACGATCAGGAGGCGGAACGCCAAAATAACAAACCAGGAGGCATGGACCCGGATTTTGTCCAGGCCCTTGCCCAAGCTATCGCCATGGGGATTGCTCAGGTCAACCAGGCGGAACGGATACCGGTTATCAATGTGGAGGAAAACGCAGGAAGAGACCGATGGTTGGGAGAAATGCTAAAGGCTAGGCCTCCATTATTTGACGGGGCAGGGGAGAAACATATTGACGACTGGATTTCCGAAATGGAGACTGCTTTCGAAGTGATCGGATGCCTAGAGAACCGGAAGGTGCCGCTCGGGATTAATCAACTCCATGACACTGCTGCACGCTGGTGGAGGACTTACAGGCCAGAGGACCGAGTGGTCGGGTGGACCGAATTCGCCCGACTGCTGCGGAGCGAGTACTGTCCCAGATCAGCTCGGACCGCTCGTGCATGTGACTTTTTCAGTGCCGGACCTCAGAACATGCCAGTACCAGAGATCATTCGGGCCTACCGAACCGAGCTAAGATACATCTCGCAGATGGTTCCATCAGAAGATCAACGAATATGCCACCTTGCACAGAGGTTGCCAGAAGACGTACAAAGGTATGCCGCTGGATTCAACTGCACGACCCTGAGGGCGTACGAAGATGTGGTCACAGCTTATGCCGGTACTGTTGTTAATACCGATCCCGGACATAACTCAAAGAAGCAAAAGACATCGGCTCAGTCAGGGAGCAACAACAAAATGAACTCAGGACCCGCATCTTCTTTTAAGTCAGCAGCATCGTACCAACAGAAGGGTGCATCTGATCGGCCATACTGTAGGGACTGCTTCAATTGTGGCGTGTCCGGACATACTAAAGATCGGTGCCAGAAGACGGCTACTAAATGTTTCACTAGCGGAAAGAGTGGGCACATGTCTCGTTACTGCTGGCGGGCCAATCCCACTCAGAATTCAGTTTCTCAACTGAGTCAACAAGGCTCTGTGCAATCTCCCAGGATGCCTGTCGCTTCTAACTACCGAGCTCCATCCCATCAGACTCAACCACCGCCACACGGTGTCGGTCGAGGCTGTGGGCGCGGCGGTGGTACTTCATCCTTTTCGGAGTCAGTGCCGTCCAGTGTATTTGAGTTGAGGGCTATGGATGGTCAGTCCGCACTAGCTATCTCAGGTACTCTTCTTGTTAACTCTCAGCCAGTGCATGTATTATTTGATACCGGAGCCACACATTCATTTATATCTGTGGAATGTGTTGAACGTTTAAATCTTATTTGTGTACCTTGTTAGTCCTTTACTATTAAGCTACCCGAGGGTAGTAGAATAGGCAGCGATCTAAAGGTTCGAGACTGTCAGATTTGCATCAACGATCATAGTTGGACTGCTAATCTTATGGTCTTTCTGCTCCAGAATGAAGATATCATATTAGGTATGGACTGGATGCCATTGCACAGAAGAATCTTGAACACCTACCACTTGACTATTTCCATTACGGCTCATGACGGTACCACACATGTCATCAGAGGACGAGAACACTTTAGTACGAAAGGGTCTCTCAGCCTTCTCGCATCAGAAGTCTCCTGCAGCTCTTGAGAGGAGTACTAATGGTGTTATGTTCTTCAGGAGGATACTTCACAACTGACGATCGCAAACATTCCGGTGGCGAATGAGTTTCCAGACATTTTTCCCGATGAACTACCAGGACTGCCACCGCACCGAGAAGTTGACCTTTCCATTGAACTCGAGCTGGGGACGAGACCTATTTCCAAAGCTCCTTACAGGATGGCGCCAGCCGAAATGAAGGAATTAAAGACACAGCTCGAAGATCTATTGGAGAAGGGGTTGATCCGCCCGAGCACCTCACTGTGGGGCGCACCGGTACTTTTCGTTAAGAATAAAGACAACTCTCTACGCTTGTGCATCGACTAAAGGGAGCTTAATAAGGTTACTATCAAGAATCGTTACCCACTATCGAGGATTGATGACCTTTTAGATCAATTACAAGGGGCAGTTGTGTTTTCAAAGATCGATTTACGGTCTGGATATCACCAATTGAGAATTCGGGAGGAAGATATACCCAAGACTGCATTTCGATCGAGGTATGGACATTACGAGTACATTGTGGTATCATTCGGGTTGACTAATGCCCCAGCCGTTTTCATGAAACTTATGGACAGAGTTTTGATTGATTTCCTCGATAAGTGCGTGGTGGTTTTTATCGACGACATCCTGATCTATTCCCGAAGCCGATAGGAACACGAGGAACATTTGAGACAAGTGCTGAGCGTGTTAAGGCAACACCAACTTTATGCGAAACTTTCCAAGTGCGAATTCTGGATGCCGGAGGTAACTTTTCTCGGACATGTTGTCTCAGTAGAAGGCGTCAAAGTCGACCCACAAAAGATCGAGACAAGAATGAGTTGGGAGCTACCGAAGAACGTCAAGAAGTTAAGGAGATTCCTAGGATTGGCGGGCTACTATCGAAGATTCATCGAGGCTTTTTCCTGTATCGCTCGACCGTTAACGAACCTACTGAGAAAAAGTGCCAAATTTGTATGCACTGCAGACTGCCAGAAGAGCTTCGACGAGCTCAAGAGTAGGCTAACTACTGCTCCAGTGATAGTGTTACAGCAGGGAATGGAAGGATTCATTATATACACGGATGCATATAAGCACGGACTAGGATGTGTCTTCATGAAGAACGGCAGAGTCATTGCTTACGCATCCCAACAACTGAAGCCGTACGAAGTGAATTACCCGACGCATGACTTGGAGCTAGCCGTAGTGCTGCATGCCCTCAAGATTTGGAGGCACTACCTTTACGGAGTTACTTGCAAGGTTTTCACAGATCATAAGAGTTTGAAATATATCTTCACTCAGAGAGAATTAAACATGAAATAGAGACGCTGGTTGGAATTAATCAAGGACTACGATGTGGAAATCTCCTATCACCCCGGAAAAGACAATGTGGTGGCCGACGCTCTTAGTCGGAAAACTACACAATAAGTTATGGTATCCAGCATAACAGTTCAACCCGAACTGCAGCAAGACCTCAGGAGAAGCAGTACCGAAGTATGGATACAACGTAGGCAAGGACAATTGTGCTCAATCAATATACATTCGTCTTTACTAGAGGAGATACGTCTAGCACAGATGGAGGATCCCGAGTTACGTGCGATTGGTGCAAGGATTGAGGGATGGGATGTTTCCGACTATAAAATTCAAGGTGACTTGGTGAGGTTCAAGAATAGGATATGTATTCCGCCGAATGACGGGCTGAAACAAACTATATTGAAGGAGGCGCACTCCACTCCCTACTCTATTCACCCAAGAGCGAGCAAAATGTACAAAGATCTCCGACAGAGTTTTTGGTGGAAGAATATGAAATGGGAAGTTGCTAGATTCGTCGCCCGATGTATGACATGCCAACAAGTGAAGATTGAACACCGCAGACCAGCCGGAATCATGCAACCTCTACCTATCCCGGAGTGGAAATGGGAAAGCATATCGATGGATTTTATCACTAAGCTACCAACGGCGGTGGGAGGAAAAGATACAATTTGGGTCATTGTTGATCGGTTGACGAAATCGGCATATTTCATTCCTATTCAAGAGACAACCGGGACAGAGCAATTGGCCGTCATTTTCATCAGAGAGATCGTAAGGCTGCATGGCGTTCCCTCGTCCATCATTTCGGACAGGTACACCAGATATGTGTCTCGTTTTTGGAAAGCCGTCCATAAAGCTATGGAGACCCAAATACATTTTAGCACGGATTATCATCCTCAGACGGATGGACAGACTGAACGTACGATTCAAACCTTGGAAGATATGTTGAGGGCATATGTGCTCGATTGGAGTAAGGATTGGGCTAGACATCTGGGATTAGTGGAGTTCTCGTACAACAACAGCTAGCATGCAAGCATAGGCATGGCCCCATTTGAGGCCCTGTATGGGCGAAGATGCAAGACGACGTTATGCTGGGATGATGCTTCTGACACCGCGGTCACCGAATTAGACCTGATCTAGGAATCCATTAAGAAGATCTCTATTGTTGGAAAGCACATGTTAGCCGCACAGAGCCGGCAGAAATCTTATGCCGAAAACTGAAAACGACTATTAGAATTTGCGGTCGGGGATCATGTGTGGGTCAAAGTATCACCTATGCGGGGTATTCGGCATTTCGGCCAAAAGGGAAAGTTGAGCCCGAGATTTATAGGTCCGTTTGAGATATTGGATCGGGTAGGGAAGCTCGCATATTGATTAGCTCTACCGCCACATTTGGATGGAGTGCATAACGTTTTTCACGTCTACCAGTTAAGGAAGTATGTCTATGATCCGAATCACAAGCTCAATTTCGAAGAAGTGGAAATTTCTGATGACGCTACCTTTAGAGAGGTACCGATCGCCATTTTGGATCGGCATACGAAGATGTTACGAAATAAAGCCATACCCCTCGTGAAGGTTCAGTGGTCGCACCATGGCATGGAAGAAACAACTTGGGAAACCGAGTCGAGCATGAAAGAGAGTCATCCCGAGTTATTTTCTTAAGTTTCGGGACGAAACTATTTTTAAGGGGGGTGATATGTAATACCACCAGTATTTCATGCTTTATTACTTTGTACTGTGTGAATTTTTGTAATGTGACGTCATTTCTATTTATGTATTCCATTGAATGCTATACAATTGTGCGATGTGGATGTAATGGAGGTGACACGCCTTGACTCCGTTGGACGATCGTCGGTGCGAATATGACGGTGGCCAACGTCTTGTTCCCCGATAATTGTTGACGAGTGGAAAGGACGGTCACCCCGAGATGGTTAAAATGTGTTATGTGGCTAAAGAACTGAATATCTAACGCACGCTATAGCATATGCCTAACGTACGCTAGAATTCAAGTGTTACGTACGTTAAGGTTCCTATCTTACGTACGTAATGGGTGAGTTGGTCTTCCAACTAGAATCTTTCTTTTGACGCGGAGGAAGCTACTTTCGGCGGGCTAGAGGACAAACGAGTCAACCCTTGATAACGTACGCTATTCTCCAAACCTAACATACGCTACCGACTGGAGCTTTACGTACGTAACATCGACTTACGTACGTAACAGTTGGGCACATTTCAGTCAGTAGCCTCTGGACGTACTTTACGTACGTTAGTCTTGAAGCATTACGAACATAACTAGCTTTACGTACGTAATCTCTGTGTCATTAACGTTCGTTATCCAAATCGAGTGTTATAAAATAACACTTCCCCTCTTCATTTGCACGACCCCAACCTTGCAAGAAGACACCCGTGAAGCATTTCCTAGCCTTATACTCGGTTTCTAGCCTCTCATATACTTGAATTAGCATTAAGGAGGTGGTTTCTTGAGCTCCGGTGAAGATTATCCAAGTCATTCAAGCCATTTTTCGTTCCTCCTCATAGTTCTTGTGGATTCATCAAATCTCTTCATTATTCTTTATCTTCTAAGGTAAGTCTATCGGTCCTTGAAGTAATCTCTTCAATACTATTGATTATTACTCATTAGATTACGGGTATTTGGGCAGATTTTGCTAAAATCTCGTAGACAATATAAACGGACGAACTTGTAGAATCGGAGTTATCATTGTTCGTATATTTCATTTTCATACAACTCGTTGCAACAATCACATGCAAGAACTTCCATCTTAATTTACATTGGGACCATATATAATCGACGAATCAATTGTAGAAGGATTTCGTAGGAATTCATCACCGTTCGATAAACTAGTCGTAGCTTACTCTTGCAAAATGATGATCAACGTTAAACGTTAATAGGGAAATTAATTCAATAATATTAATGTCATTGAGAATCGTTAGCCGAAATCATTGTGTAAAATGATAGTTTATCGATTGTAGTACTCGTAATAGAGACTTGGATTAGTAGTATGGGATTTGGTTATGATATAGTCAATTGTTGCCAACCGAATAGTGGTAGGGATGATCTTGTTGAACGAATTGACGTATTTAACATTAAACCGTAGAATTTAATGGTAAATGGAACGTAATGCTTATGAACTTAGAAAAACGATACTAATGTTGGTGATTAAGACTACGTTAGGAATCCGGTTGGGAAAAGGAGATTAACTTTATTCATCATGATCCGTACGAGGCATTAATCGGATATTACGTGATTAGGTTAAGCTCGAGCGGACGTGGGGATTTCGGCTATCATAAAGTACCTACCGTCGGAACACAGGCAAGTGAAATCTTGCTCGAGAAATGCTAATATTATTATAATGTTGTATTTATGTATGTGCCATTGTGATAAATGCCGACGGTTGTCTCTCTCTAAAATATGTTATAAATGGGCCGATGTGTTGGGGATAAAACCTGTATGGCACCCGTATGGAAATGTGTTAGGGGATTAGACCCGAATTGGGCACCTATGTTCCGGGGTATTCCCGTGTGGATACTTTCGTGACCCTTGGTTGTGACCTCGGGGTTTATGTGATAAAAGAGAAAGGCGACGTCGGTCGTGTGATGAAATATTCTCTGTTGGTTATATGGCATTGTACTTGGTAAAATTGTGTATATCGTTGCTAGTAATTGTTATTGGTATGCATTCTCTGACCCTGGTTATCTGGCATGATTTGTCGTGCCAGGTAAATTTGTTAATCATGTGCTAAACATTCCCAAGGGGTCTGGTCAGACTTGAACGGTGTTGGAATAATCTCTTGACACTGTTAAATTAAATTTGATTTCAAAAACCTCCGTTGTGTAATAATCGAACTTTGAATTGCTTTTCTTTTAAAAACTTTGGTTTCATGATATGTAACAATAGACTTATCGTTTTATTGTAATTTCTTTAAATTATCTATTTCCTAAACTAGCCTTGTGGGTCCCATGCGGGATTCACGGCACTGTAATACCTCGAGAAATTTTGGGGGTGTTACAATCCTCGATACACGTCCGTAACCGTAAAGGTCCTGTCATCAGCAACCTCAACCACTAGTGGATAACCTAACCTACCTGCGACTCGACCCAAACACTCGCTAAAAGTGCGGGATACAAATGAATGAGTAGCCCCGCTATCAAACATCACTACAGCAGGCATTGAGTTAACTAAGAATGTACCTGATCATACCGTCTAAACAAAACAATTACATACGATAATCAAATAGTTAAAAAAAGGAACAAGTGATGAAATATACCTGTCACCTATTCAGGCATAGCATGTGCCTCCTCCACTTTCAGCTGGTGCACCCTACCTCGGGCCGCCTCGGGTCTAGCCTGACCCACGCTACCATCAGTAATAAGCAAGGGGGCAGTTGCAGGGGCTCTTTGTGCCCCACCCCCGCTAGCAACCCTCATATTCGGGAAATTTGCCTTCACGTGGCCCGTCTGCTTGCAGTTAAAGCAGACCATCAATGGCGACTTACAATCCCGACTGATATGACCGGACTGCCCACACTTGTAACATCCATCCGTCCACTTCCCACCGGCACCCTTGGGTTTGAACCCACCGTTCTTTGAACTCCCGCGCGAATCTGTGAACTTCGATTTCTTTGGCACAATAGAGATTGGCGTCACCGCCTATGCTGCCTTTCTCTTCTTTGCTTGGGTCTCCAACTCCAGTTCCCTCCTTCGGGCCGCGTCCATCATTGCTGATAAAGAAGCATACTGCGCCGTGCTCACGAATTCCCTAATCTCGGTACGAAACATGTCCTTGTACAGGAGACATCTTCATATCCTCCGAGGCAGCATACTGAGGACAAAACAATGCCATCTCGGTGAACTTCTTGTTCATCTCCTTCACCGTCTTTGTTGCTTGCATGAGCTCCAAAAACTCCTTAGCTATCCACTCCATCTCTACCGGAGGCACGTACTCGGCACGAAAGCGAGTGACGAACTCCTCCCAAGTCAGAGTAGTGCGCTTGGCAAGTGTCCACGCCGTGGCACACCAGTCCTTCGCCCCGTCGCGAAGTAAGTTCACTGCAAAGCGGACCTTCAGATTATCCGGGCAGCTACTGGTCAGAAAAGCACACTCCATGTCAGATATCCAACGCATACTAACAATCGGATTCGGGACTCCCTTGAACTCAGGTGGAGAACAGGCAGAGAGATCCCGATACCAGAACTCTCGATTACGGGGTGTCCCCCAGCAGGCGGTGGAATCGCTGCAATTCGTTCCTCCATCAAAACCACCACTTCATTCTGGATGGCAGTGATGATCTCGGGGATCACTTCCCCGATTGCATGTGCTACCTCAGCTGCAATCATCTCTCGAATCTAATCCTCAGTGATCCCCGTCTCAATTCGCGGCTCAAACGTGTTGTTTCTTCTAGTGATGGCCATTCTAGGAAAAAGAATTTGCAATGAGTTATTAGCACATAATAACTCATACTAACTACACTCACGCTCAACTCCTTGAATTCCTTGTGGCTTCCCCGACTCGAGCATTGATCCTATGCTTCTGGTAGTAGGAGCTCTACTACTACCGTCCACACCTATCATTGCCCGTTTCGAGTTCCATCCCGAGGGGTCCAAGTAGTTTCTCGCCGAAACTATATACATATGCCCGCACCGGCATATGCACTCACTCTTCCTAGTTCCCTAGGAATTCCATCCAAACCACTACCCTTGCTGCTACCGAATTCCTACTAATCATAACGAGTGGCCTCGCGAATACCCGATTATATGCAGTGTGAAACAAATAGACATTCGAATACTAGATTCTATCCTAGAACGGTTGGACTCAAACAAGAGCTGCGCAATAGAACTAAATTGAATATTCTAAGGCTATAAATCTCTTACTATATACAACCTAGAGGGCATCCACTTAGTAACCTATCATAATTAGCATAAACTCCTAATAGCAAGCAGTACAACATACAGCGTAGTGTCAACAACAGGCAATCTAGCATGCATACCCTATGATCTAGAAAGCAATAAAACACTAAGTATTGTACCTTCCCCTTTGGCTCCGGCTGACTGTACACACTGTGCCCTTGATCACCGTTTCTCAAACGGATTTTTCCTTCCTCTTATTTTTCAAAAACTTTTAAAAAAATAATTATCGCCGCAAACATGAGATCAAACACACCAAAATGCATTTGATTCACTCAAGCCGTGCTCCGATACCAAGTTGTACCATCCCAACAATTTCAAGGAATTTAAAAATTTTAAAGTAACATTTCATTAATAAAACTCCTTTAATAATTCAATCGTTTAATTTGCAAATCCATAATTAATATTCTCCCGAAGAATAAACAGCGGAATAAATATCTAAAATAAAAATCATATTTGCAACCCAAACATCAATATTCTCTAGAACGTTAAACAGCGGAATAAATGTCTAAAATTAAAAGTCGTAAAAGTAATCAGCCCTTCACGTGCGCCAGTGTGTACTCGTCACGCCTTGGAGCCACTCGTACCTGAAACAATAATTTATTGGGAAAGGGTAAGCACGAAGCTTAGTGAATTCAACCATCATAGATAACACAGTTATTCCACACTACCCCTATAACAGATAGTTGCACATAAACATGCATACAGGTCTACGAACAAATCATAAACATGCATTCCTAGCCCTACGCCACCCGTGTGTAACCTCTTAGCCCCACCGAGATTCTACGCCACCCGCGTATACAATCTTCGGCCCTATCGAGTTCTTACGCCACCCGCGTATACAAACGAAGGCCTCTGAGTCCTTACGCCACCCACGTATACATGTCAACAAAGGGCTGACTAGCCACCCCGCTATCTAGGCCCGCATCACAAATAATTAAGGCTACCACACACGAGCTACAGTAATGTAAAACAATTGATATTAAATATAGTGAGAGAACTCACCTCGTAAGCGCGCCCAGTTCACAAATAACAATTTTAAACTCCCCAACCAAGATCACTTCCCAACACCTAAACGAACATTAAAACGTATTAGCACGAAGCCCGGACCCTAAAACACGACGCACACTTAAACTATCGCTAAAATAACTTTCCAGTCTAACCAAACAGGTCTATTCGGGACCTGTTCTGACCTATTTAAACCCAGAAATACTATAGTATTATTAGATGACCAGAAAGTACTCTGAGTTAGGGTTCCACGGACATATTATACGCCTCCTGGTGATTTTTCTACAATTTACTACGGATTTTACAAAAACAGTTCGCAGAATAGTGAGAAACAGCACCTTTTAGTATAAAACGACGATTTGACCTATGCTACGTTCCGAACTGGATTTTGCATAAAACTCATAAAAGTTACTAGACTCAGAAAGAGAACTTTTAGCACCAGTTTCACCCCATTCCGAGATACGAGCAAAAAGTTATGGCTTACGCAATACAGTGGCAGATTACTGAGTTTAGAAGGGATTAGGGTTTTCAGATTTCTTGGGTGTGCGACGCAAGGAAACATGAAATAAGAAGGGAGGGGGGTCGGTTCCCTTCATGGGCCGACCCATGCACATCATTTATCAAAAATATCCATTTAGTCCCTAATTTTTCAAATACTCTCCTTACCACCTACAATAGATAAAATTTAACACTTTAAGTCACCTAACACGACTTAAATCACTTTTGATCTATCCCGTCAATCCCGTTTAACAACATTTAATTAAAGAAAATATTAATCAACATAAACATAATCCATACTGGGACACGGGCTTTACAGCTACCAACATGTAGTTCGTGGACCGTTCCTAGAATCAAAAACTCCGTAATCTAATTACAAGTCTCCAGTCTTGAATCTTCGTCTTCTCGAATGGATCTTCCTCCGGTCTTCGTCATTACATATAAATTTTACATTGAAAAATTGCATCTTAGATACAAATAATTCTAGTAAAATAAATAGGCTCAAAACGGCATTTGCAACCCAATCGAATAAAACCGAACGATTCAAAACTAAGTCCATGAACCACATCCCCATTCAAAATAATGCATCAAACACATTAAAATAAATGACATTCATAATTAATCTAAATATTGATCTAATCAATATAAATTAATCCATCCAAACGAATTAATCCAATTAATTCAAACAATCATTAATTTTAACTTGTTCTGGACGAGAAAACATTTCATTAAATTAATCCCCCTAAGAATAAAATTACCATAATTGTATCTTAGTCAAATTAAATCCAATTTAATTTGTGAGAAATTAATTACCGAACGAAATTTATAAAAACGGAGTCGAAAAACACACGGCCGGTCCAAGCCCAACACTGTCCAGCAGGGCCGGACCGCATGGCCGGACCGCGGTCCCCAGAATGAGACCGCTCGGCAAGCGTCCGGCAGGCTGGCGATCATGGCCGGCACAGGGCCAGACCGCGGTCTGCAGAATGGGACCGCATGGTAGTGCCCGGCCAGCTCCAAGCTGTCGGGTCCGTTTACATTTTTGGCTCGTTTTTTGCCCCAATTCCAAAAAATAATATTTTTCTAATCTTTATATTACACATTAAATCAGTTCTGCAAAAGAAAAATAGATTTATATTGTAACGTAAAATCATGAAAAATTAATTTTTAGATGAACAATTGAAAATCAACTATTTATACGATTATGATTCCAAATTATAAAAACATTCAATCAAGTATTCCAAATGTTAAATATCGTATATATGATCGCAAGACCACGCTCCGATACTACTGTTGGGATCCCGTGCCTAAAACGAATGCGCAGTGGAAGCAATAATACGAATCTAATTCGATCTGAATCCCTACGATGATCGATCAAGCTACGTATATACGAATATAAAATAAAAATAAGGAAGATTAGAAATCATACCATCGTAGTCCATTGATTAAATGGTGCACTTCTTGAAGACGATTCCCCAAGCTTTAGATGCTCTTCCCACGAATCCGATTCTTCAATCTCTTAAATGATCCAGCGCCGAAATCACCGCATCTCTACTTGCCACGCGCCGGAGAAATGAACGGAACGACGATCACCCAATTAACCTCCAAGGTTACGGCTATAATCGGATGATGAAGCTATCAAATGTGAATATTACACTCTAAGTGTATAACTCACAAACTCTCAATTAATCTCTCGATTTTTCTCCAAGAAAAACTCAAGTTGAATGTGAAGAAGATGAAGAATAGGAAGAAGAACTTCTATCTCTTTCTCCCTCTCTTGCCCAACCGTGAATGCACAAGGTGTGTGACAAAATGAGATAGTCTTCACATTTATCAACCACATTTTAGACAAAATCACTAGTAATGATATATTATTAGATGTTGTCCCCTTGATACCTTATGTCATCTACCAATTAAGGTGGAGACAAGGACTAAGGAAATGTGGGAAGAAATGGGCGGCCATCTAGAAGGAATGGAAGAGTTCGTTTCGTTTGGACTCCCATGAGTCCAAACAGATAAACTCCAATCCGTTTCGATGTATTTGTTGGAATATTTTGTTCCATACATTCATTAATAGAATTTTGATGATTAAGTTGATAAACAACGCAAAACAACAAAGAAGCGAAGCAAAGTATCGAAGAAATCGAAGTCGCAAAAAGCTGGTCTGAAGGAAGATAACGTACGCTATGCAGATAGCTTAACGTACGTAATAATGTAAGATTAACGTACATAACACATGTTACTTAACGTACGTAATGGAATGTTTCTGAATTCAAACGAGATGAACATTGGAGATGATGTCATGGCATAGGTCAGCATGCAACAGGCATATTGACTATATATAACGTACGTAATGGGTGTTTGATTAACGTACATAATGATCAAAATGAAAGCTACTGGACTAAATCTGAAAGATGTTAACGTATGCAACTGAGATGAGCTAACGTACGTAAACAGAGCTAACGTACGTAAATAGAGCTAACGTATGTAAGAAGGAGTTTGCAACGTACGTTAGAGAGGCATAGGAGGCTAACGGCTAGTTGGAAGAGAAATGACTATAAATACCACTTCAAATGGTATTCATCCTACAACAACTTCAAGCAATCAAGACATTGATCTGATATTCACATACATTATATTGTTGTTGTGATATTGAGCTTATATTGTTAGTTTGAGTGTTTTTACATTCAACACATACACGAGAGGTAAAAGAAAAGATACGATTGGATTCGGTGTTATTAGGATCAAAGATCCGGCATTGTTAGAATCACAATCGATATCTAAGTGATCTAGTACCCATTGAAAGGTAGTGGTTGATTCCTTGTCCAATAGAAAAGGAAAATGGTTTAACTTGGACCGACATAAAGATAAGTGATTGAACGGTTTACTCGGACCGATAGAAGACGATCTTGTAACGGTTATCCCTCGACCGATAGAAGAGAGGTGCAGAGGTTTATATTTAGCCTATAGAAAAAGATACCGAGAGAGGACGTAGGCACGTTTGGCCGAACCTCTATAAATCCGTATGTCGTTTAATTTCCGCACATTTATTTAAATCACTTCCGCAACGCGAAAGAGTTTTACAACTCTATCTCCAAATGGCGATTCCGACCAATAGTTCTCTAACAATTGGTATCGGAGCAGTACCTACAATAAACGGCTTAACATCCGAGGAGTCGATCCAAATGGCATTTCAAATTGCTCCAGTCGAAGGCCTTGCTCTAAATCGACCACCATTTTTTGATGGCTCGAACTTTATGATGTGGAAGAAAAAGATGTCAATATTCATCTGAGCATATGACATCGAGATTTGGAAAGTGATATGCCTTGGTCCGAAAATTCCAATCAAGTCCGACGGTACGCTTAAATCTTTCGAAGAATATGACGACGCGAATTGGAAAAATGATCATTATAATTGCAAAGCCACGCAATTATTATATTGTGCATTAAATCTGGAAGAACACAACCGGATATCGTCTTGTGATAGTGCCAAAGAAATTTGGAAAATGTTAGAAATCACACACGAAGGCACAAATCAAGTCAAGGAGGCGAAGATCAATATGATTCTCCATGACTATGTATTATTCATGATGAAGGGTGACGAGTCCATCACCAACATGCTCGACCAATTTTCGGTCATCACCAATGGGCTAGCTTCATTCGGAAAACCATTATCTAGTAGTGAAAAAGTCAAGAAAATTTTACGATCACTACCTAGGGAATGGGACGGCACCGTGACTGCGATTATGGAATCTAAAGATCTCAATACGCTTGATTTTAGCGTCCTCATTGGTTCGCCAATTAATTATGAGATATTTTTAACTCACGAAGTGTCAAGCCAAAGCCGAAAGAACGATCAATAGCCATGAAGGCTAAGATGTCAAAGAGAGAAGAAATTCCGGTGGATGATAGCAACGAAAAATCGGCATATTATGCCAAAAATATTAAGTTCCAACACTTATTAAACCGGAGAAAGAAGGACTTCCAAGCGGGCGAATCTAAGAAATTCGACAATTCTTATGTGGAAAGCCATGCCACTTTGCGAAGAATTGCCGAGCTAAACCCAAGAAGAAGGTTTTAATAGCAACATGGAGCGATGAAGACGAAGATGAAGATGACGATTTTAATAATCAATTTGGCAGGTTGGGAGCCCAGGACCGGCCCATGTATTTGGCAGGTTGGGCCTGGCGGGGCCTGGGCTGGGCGGCCGAAGCCCACTGCCCGCCCGCCCCCGAGCTTCCGATGGGCCAGTCTGGGCCGACACGGACTCGGGCCGGATATGTAAAAATTAATTAATTTATATGTTGACATTAAATTAAAAATCAATTTATAAAAATCTATTTTGAATTTTTAAGATAAATTAATTAATATTAATTAAAAAATCAATTTAAAAAACTGTTTTGACTTTAAAAATTTGTAAAAGTTTGTAAAAAAACTGTTTCAATCTATTTAAGAAAATTCATTTTGAATTTTAAGATATGCTAACAATAAATTAAATGGGAGAAAAGAGAAAAAAAAAAATTGGACGGTTTTAGGGGTGGCTTGGGTGGGCTTGGGGGCGGCTGGGGGTAGGTTTAGGGTGGGCTTGGATGGGCTTGAGGTGGGCTGGGGGTGGGCCACAGGTGGGTCGGGCTGCGAGTGGGCTGGGGCCGAGCCGATCTCGGAGGTGGGCCGGGCTGGGCTGGGCTAGAAGTCAGGACCGGGACCGCCAGGTAGCGGAGGCCGAGCTCGACCCAGTTAGTGGCGATCATTATGAGCCTAGAAAATCCGGGCTGGGCTGGGCCGGCCCACTAACCACCTCTACTCGCCGATAGACCATCGAGAATTATGCATTCTTAACGAGTTGAATGTATTTATTCTCTTTCCGATTTAATTCAATCACCATTCCCATTTTAATTCTCCTCCATTTACTATCTGTCCAATATTTATAAAACATGTTATTAGACTTTTCAATTTAACGCAAATTCTTATAAATCAAAGTTGGAGCTAAGATATTTACACGACGTGCAAGTTTTACACACGCTAAATGCCATTTTCAAGTTGAATATTAATATACTCATTCCTTCCCAATTTAGGTGGAAACTTTGCTTTTTTTTCTTTTTTTTAATTCAGAAAATAAGTTTCTCTTTGAGATATTATTCATCTTTAAACCTAATTACTATTATTCCAATAATTATTATACCTCCCAATATAATTATGAATACAATATATAGAATAAGGGAAACACAATAAAAAACCTAACTCGCTTTAAACAAAATTAAAAAAATAAAGTATTTATTATTGTGGTTATTTCATCGTTATTTATGAAAAAGACAAAGTATTGATTCTTGTGATTATTTAGTCCCTATTTATGGCAAAGATATACTTAAGTTCCAACCTTCCAATCATTACTGTGTATTTTCTTTTAAGGATAAAATTGAAGAATCAAGTTCTAAATTTAGGATCCTTAATAATTGGAAGGAGGGAGTACTATAATTTGCACATTAGCAAATTTTACCTAATTGAAAATGCTCTTAAGACTCTTCAAGTTGTTTATTGAGACTGCATGATGATTTTATTGAGAGAAGAAAAAAAAAATCCAAGTCCCGATATTTATTTCACTCCATAATATTAATAGGTATTCACGTTTCAATAGAGGGACTCCTGGACATTGTGGACAAGCACAGCCATATGAGTGATGCCAATAGTTTAGCAATTCTGGAGTATCATGATATGATCTACTCCATGCTCTGGATTTCATTTACAAAAAACAAATCTTGAAAAACTGTAATTAAGTTATACCACTGCTAAACCCATACTCAGATAGTTGGTTATGGATTGCAAAAGAAGAGCAAGTTGTCCAAGAAAATTCTGCAATACAAAATGGGACAACAACACAATCCACAATGCCATCAAAGTCTTCAGATTTGGACATGTCTGAGGCCTTCGGTAAATTCAATACCGAATCATCTGCAAGCAAAAGATATTACCGAATTTGAGCACGAAAGTGTGTGTACATAATCAAATAGATTAGAGAAATTGTGGTTTCAATTTAACATGGAAAAGATTTTAGTTCAATTCATTTCTATATTATTTCAATGCGTCTGTGCTGATCGAGGATCTTATACACCGAAAAGTACCGCAAACCAAAGTGTTCGGCTTCAATGAGAACAAGGGGCAATCAATCAACATCAAGATGACATACATCGCCTTACAAAAATCATGTTAAAGTGATTATCAAGTTGATTTCTTCTGTTTGCCTCAGTGCAGTTAATACTCATTTCAACTTAATTTAATAACCAAAAGCAGCATTCTAAGTACCAGCAGAACTTACCTTACGAACATGTGAGCTTATCAATCGCTTCTTTTCCTTCATCATTGATAATGTACCACTTATCGTTTACAGTGAGTGTGCTGTCTCTTTTTCCAGCATCTATTAACCACAGGAGGAAATAAGTTACCAGGACACAATAGCTAGCAACAGAATGTAAGGTAAAAAGAAAAACTGTCATAAAACTTACTTTGGCGCAGAATATCAGATTTGCCAATGCAATTTAATTTCCAGTACGAATGGCCCGTAGCCCCAACAAAGATGGGCTCTATTCTTACAGCATCTGATTTCTCATTATCTACAAATCAAGCACCGCATGATAGGATATCAAACAAATCAAAAGGCATTTTTGCTAGTAAGTAGAGCTGTCGGAGAGTTTGGTAAAAATTCAGCAGTGTGAGAGGATGAAGATAGCCTTAAAAAAGATATCAGAGAAAGAAAAGAGAACAAATATTAGAATATAAGTGAAAAAATTGCCAGCCACCTTAGACTCAATTTAAGATTATTCATACAAGTACTAAAATTACAGCTTCAAGATTATGTTATATTACTTGTTCTGTAGAACTTATATGTAAAAAAAAACAGACAACATATTCTTTGAATGATGTTGAAAATGCATGTTAGCGAATTTGTACGAAAAAAGGAAGAATCACTAACACCAAACTATGAACTTGAGAAAGAAATGAATTTTGTACTTACTTTTGGAAAGCATGCCTTTCGACTCAAGCACCTTGGCATGAGCTTGTGCCGACTTTCGTTTGATATCAGAGACAATGGCTTCATGCTCAGAAATCGAAAGAGGAGCACCATGCTTAGCGAGAATTGCTTTGGCATAATCATCTTTCATTTTCTGCTTCAAACTCTTCTCCTGCAAGGATGGATGTCAGAATCAAAACGAAAATGGAAGGAAAAGAAAAAAGAAGGTAAATAAGGTCGGCTCCATAACGGGTTACATTCACAGTGTTTTTTTACCTTGTCCTTTGCAGCAGTAACTTTTTGTTTAGCTTCTTTGATCTTCTCAGCATGTTTTGTGTTTTGATCATCCACCCAATTCCTCACCTTTCTATGAATTGAAGTACGCGGAAATATATGTCGGAAAATGTAAAAATAAAATGAAAAATATAAAACTGAAATGGGGAAGTTACATACTCAGTTTCAAGAACTTCATCACACAGAACGTTTAAGAGCCTAAGCTTTTCTGAAGTTTCTAAAGTCGCATAATCAGCAGTTTTGTCCAAAGAATCGAGTCCCTGTGCTTTAAGAATGCTTTGAGATTCAGACAAGCATTTCTTAAGGGCAACGAACCATGAGTCTTTTCCATATGATGGGCTTAGCTTAGGACATCTGCATAGAAATTGAATTCAGAACAAATAAACAAACAAATTTACTTTATTCTGGGAGAAGAGAGTTTGCTAGCCAATCCAATATCGATAAGGTGGTCATACTCTTCTCCTTGTTCTGACAGTAGAATAGACAGCAGACTAATATGAAACTGGACAGTCAAAGAAAATTTTCCTCGGCGTCCAGTTCGGCCGTGCAATAAGTCTTGAAGAACATGTTCTGCTTGCCCCTTTTTGACTTCAAGGATCTGTTTATCAGATAACATTGGAAATGAGTTTTCCGATAAAATAAATGTGAATTATGGATATGACAAACGGTCTTTATCGATACTACACACTAGACTAGAACAACTATAGAGACAACTTATGGACTAGATCTAAAACATAAAAACAGGAAAACATGAGGAATGTAATATAACTATACTGCAGACGTAAATAAATTTTTAGTTCGAAAATTGTTAAGTAAAAAAGAAAGGTATGTCTTTATTGAAGCAGTCGTGATGAACTTATCTCAATGTGGAAAAGGTTGATAGCGTAGAGCAACATTATACATGTAGCAAATAGTACATCATAAACAAAATCACTCGCCTTTCCAAAAACAGCACAGAATTCTAAGAATTGCAAGGCGTTGCCAATGTCATCCATGTGTACATCAATTCCAGCCACACTATTCAGCTCTATCCCCAGGGGCAATGGAATGCTGGCACGGAATTCCGGGATTCGGTGCTTCCCAATAACCGTACCACTTTTTGCAGTACTGCCGTTCTCTTCTTTTCTCTTACCATTCCCGAAGGGTGCTGCACAATGTTTTCCAGTAACAATCTTACCGTTGATATTTTTCTCCGGACCAACTTTGTTGTCGAGTTTCATCACTTGGTTGGGAATGTTACTGGAAACATTCAACTTTCGAGGACTTGTCCTTATTGCTAAAACCGCATCATTCTTCTTAGTATCCTTCCTTGATTTTTTCAGTTTCTTCTCATCATCATCTACACTGGTCTCGTTCCAGATTTCCTCATCATTTTTCTCAGTGTTTGACTCATCCGATCTATCCCTCTTTGTTTTCCCTGTCTTACATGAACCGGTTTCTTCAGTTCCAAGCTTCTTAGTAGACTCGCGTGCATTCTCAAGAGCTTCCTGCTTCGATTTCCTTCTATCAGGGCTTCGGCTAATTATGTTCAAAGGTGTTTTATCTTCTGTACTGCCCTTCTGCACCTCCTTATCTTTCTTCAACTTCTTGTCGGCATGGTTTGGCAAATTCATATCTAATTTTCCATCTAAAGAATTTTCCTTCCCCCGTTTTCCAGGTGAAGGGACAACAATCTCCTGTCAAATCCAAAACAAGATCATAAGTCAAAACAGCTATCAAAGTGTTTGGTTAAGGACTCAATATATTTTTAGTTCACTTTTTTGGTGGATTTGATATCCATCTTTTTATTTCTTGTATATAGAATTACAGTCCCTCTCCCTCCCTCCCTCCCTCCCTCCCTCCCTCCCTCCCTCCCTCTCTCTCTCTCTCTCTCTCTCTCTCTCTCATTCGACACACCCAAAAAAATAGTAAACACATTCACACTCACCCAAACACACATTTTGTGCACACTACCCATTAACACAAAAAGTAAACATTTTTGATTGATTTGAATCTTCACAAAATCCACATTACACCCAAGCAACAAGTTTGAAATGAATGGAATTCAATACCTCATTTTATAGACAACCTTATTTAGTCTGAATGCATGCGCAGAGTCCGCAGAGTCGATAAACGACACAAACGTAAACAATTTTCTAGAGAGACTACCTTTTTGGGCGAGCCCGCAATAACTTTTTCATGATTTGAGCGTTCAGATCCTTTAAGCAGCATCTCTGAAACGGATGAAAATCCCGTTGCCTTGGCTGTGTTGATAAGTATACCAGTTGGTTGATGACCTCTTTTCTTCCTGATCAGTTCGATATTTTATATCTAGTTAGGTACAGAAACTGTACAAGAAGAGACCATTCTGAAATAACTCAAGTAATAAGACTCACATGCAGACACTGCAGTTGCAAATGAATCTGCACTTGGGACAAGTCCACTCCTCTAGAGTGGCTACTTCTTCTGCCTTCTCACCGTACCTAAGTTAAGAGTGATATTTTACAATTATACAAAGGACAGCGAGCATTCAAATAGATCAATATTTAGAAGACGGTGCAGTAACCTGTTCAAGAGGCACTTATGACAGTACATAATGGTACATGGCTTGTTATTCTTCAGAATCGTGCATGCAGCCACAAAATCCATGGTTTTTTGACGACACTTCCAACAGTTTGGAATTTAAAAAATGTGAGAAAGAAGAAGTAAAACAAACTAATAAGACAACTTTGCGAATACACATGTAAAATAACATGTATTGTTGCAAGAATACACCAACCAGATTACAAGTAAGAGCAACAAAAGCAATAAATGCACCAAAAGTAAGAAAACTCACAGCAACAGAGATTAACTAGCACTCCATCAGCATTGTTCGAAGCCATAGCAATAAAAGCAAGAATGCACCAACCAAACACAAGTGCGCTAATAGATACTAGTTTCTTCCTTCTTTCTTTGCTTCTTATTTCAGTTCACAAGATTTATGCCATTCGACTTGGAGGACTATTCGGGAATGGGGATATTTTGATTTAAGACATTCAAATGTCAGAAATTAAACTCAATAATAAAAGGACAGAAAAGGAAGAAGAATCTGACACTTTGAGGTTACTTCACTTCACTCTAGTTTCTGTAGGTCACACTATTCCCACTTCCCACTAGTGATTACACATGATTAATGACGCATTTTAATCAATCGTGACTTTCCAAACATAAATATTCCACACATCATCTCTGCCTCATTGCAGATCCAAACAGGCGTTCAACAAATCAGTAACTGGTAATATAATCAACGTGGTTCGGAGGGAAACAAACGGATGATTAAAAGAGACGGCTGGTAATATACACACACACGCACACGATTCAACGAAATAGTATTAAATAACAAAGAGGGGAGTTTCCCATGGAATGCAAAGAAAACCTGATGGCAAGACTTCCCGTTGACGGAATCATAAATACGGCCACCGACGACCCGGATTTGAGCGGGTTTATTCCTCTTCGGTGGCAAAGTACAGACACCATTTTCTTTGCACTTGCTTTCTTTCTTCTCAGAGGTCTTAGCTCTCTCTTTCTTTTCAGTTGGACTACGATTGGAGACAGAACCTGAGCCCACCGCCATTGCTGCTGTCGAAAGCCCTCCAAATAGTTGGGACAGAATCTTGAGAGAGATGGTCTGTTGTTCGTTTCCTTTTTTTTTTCGAGATAATCTTGCGAATTTAATTTGGGTTTATACAAAACTATGATACTCCATTAGTCGACTTGTATTGGTGGATGCATTTTTGGCGGGACTTCGGTTTCTGTGTTGGGGAAGTAGAGGCGCCAACCGAAAATTTTTTACCAACGTTTTTTCAATTCTATTCCCGCCATTGATGTCGCCATTTTTCCAAATAATTTTGAGGCAAAAATATCAAGAGAAATGGTACATCCACAAAAAAAAAAATTCACAAAACCATCCACAAAATGAGGTGTCAAAGAGTGATTGGTGTATTCAAAGAGAAGAGAGAGAAACTATTAAAAAATACACCAATCACTCATTGACACCTCATTTTGTGGATGATTTTTTTTTGTGGATGTAGCATTTCTCAAATATCAATGCCTCTTTGTTGCAAATTGAATATAGTAAAATTCCTATTAACTTAATACTTACAAGTAGGGCTGTAAACGAACCGAGCCGAGCTTTGATCGAACCGAGCCGAGCTTCATTTTTTTTTCTGCCGAGCCGAACTTCCTTACCGAATAAAAATCGTATTCGAGATCGAGCTCGTTAATAAACCGAGCCGCACACGAGCTTTTATTGAACACAAAGCCGAAACGAGCTCTTAACGAACAGCTCGTTAACAAAAAAAAGTTTAAACCATTGTCACAAAAAAAAATCTCGATGATCCAACCGTATGGATGTCAAGATATATCTAATTTATTAATATTTCAAAATTTTCAAAAAATAAAAAATTAATTTGGTTGGAGATCTTAGTAGATCACTACTATTCTGACTAGTACTCGTAACTAGTATTTTGTCTCAGATTATTGTTTTTATTTTTTTTAAAATTATTTCTCGATGATCCAACCGTACAAATGTTAAGATGTATCTAATTTATTGATATTTCCAAATTTTCAAAAAATAAAAATTTATTTTGGTTGAATATCTTAGTAGATCACTGTTATTCTAACTAGTACTCATAACTAGTGCTTTGTCCTGGATTATTATTTTTATAGATGATCAAACCGTACGTATGTCAAGATGTATCTAATTTATTGATATTTCCAAATTTTCAAAAAAATAAAAAAATTAATTTGTTTGGAGATGTTAATAAAAAATAAAAATTTTAAAACATATATTTTTTCGAGCTTTTTCGAGCCGAATCGAGCCGAACCAAGCTCGAACGATTTCGAGCTGAGCTCGAGCCGCGCATGGTGAAAGCTCGGCTCGAACTCGTTTTCTTATCGCACATATTTTTGTGTTCGAGCTCGGCTCGAGCTCTTAACGAACCGAGCCCTTAATGAGCCGAGCTCGAGCTTGTTCGTTAAAAGCTAGTTTCGTTTACAGCTCTACGTACTAGACACATAAAAAATAATGAAAATATTCAATAACTACAAGTCAAATATAGTATTTAACGAGTTGGTGTGACACATCACAAGACACTCACCAATTGTAATTACTAGTATAATCACAATTAATATATATCATAATCACAACTGATATATAATATGGGGCGCGTTCTATGCAGTACCAATATTGGATGCAGTATTTTACAGTACTAATTTATGCATGAGTTTTGTACTAATTATGCATGAAATATATGCATTTCGTGCATCAAAATTTCAATGCATTAATTCTCACAAAATTTTTTATGCATATAATCTAATATTTTAATGCATCGATATTTTGATGCATATATTGCATATTTTCAAAATTTCAATGCATTAATTCTCACAAAAAATTAATGCGTATAATCTAATATTTTAATGCATCGATATTTTGATGCATATATTGCATATTTTAATGCATTGAAATTTTGATGCACGAAATGCATATATTTCATGCATAATTAGTACAAAACTCATGCATAAATTAATACTGTAAAGTACTGCATCTAATATTGATACTGCATAGAACGCTCCACTATATAATATAATTATAGTAAAAATATAATGCATCAACCTATTTTCAATATCTTTTATTTGTTACTGATATTTTTTATTATTCAGCAACATAATTACAACTAGTATATGACATAATCATAATTGGCGTACCATGCATGATACATCATGTTGCACGTTATAATTTTCTTATTTAACCGCTAACTCAATTACATATTATTTTTACCGATAACATGTTTTGTTCCTTTATTAACTGATTACGGCAAAATAATTTTTTATTTCTTCTTGTGACTTTTGAATTTGCCCTCCTGTAACCAAACCAAACCAAACCAAACATACCCAGTATATCCCACTCAGAGCAGGGTCTGGGGAGGGTAAGATGTATGCAGACCATGCCCCTACTTATTACGGTAGGGAGACTGTTTCCGTGAAGACCCCCAGCTTAGTGCACAACAGAATCTTGTGATAAATACAAAGGAAAACATATGATTCGAGAAAGCTCGAGACCATACCTGAGCCCATGGCTTGATCCACATGGGACTTACCTAAGCAGAATTTGGCTACTTCACTCCCGATGAACGCTGCTCTAACAAAAGAGAGGTTGGCTCTACGGAAAGCTCCCTGTCAAAAATACACCACACGCAAAGACAATAGGACAAAATATACAATAAAAGTAAAAAATGCAATGCTCTAGGTCAAAGCTAACCGAGACAACCCAACCCTGAGGCTCTCAACTACAGCACCGCTCCCTACAAAAGAATCCACAACTCTGATCTGGCGCCTCCAAGCGCACCTATCAACAGTCATGGTCTCGGAAAGGTTTAAAGCCTTCAAATCTAATCTCAGTTGCTCCTCCCACGTCCTCCTCGGTCTGCCTCTCCTCCTCTCCCCGACAACCATTAAACTCTCGACCCTCCTCACCGGAGCAGATGCCTGCCTCCTGCGGACGTGGCCAAACCATCTCAATCTCCCTTCCCTAACTTTCGCTGAAATGGGCGCCACTTCCAGCGCGTTCCTGAAAACCCCGTTCACAATTCTATCTCACATTGTGCGACCACACGACCAACGTAACATTCTCATTTCAGCCACTTCCAACTTGCTCTCAAGCGACTTCTTCATCGCCCAACATTCGGAGCCATACAACATTGCAGGTCGGATTGCCGCTCTATAGAATTTACCCTTCAACTTTAGAGGGACTTTCTTGTCGCACAGGACCCCTGTCGCTGCTCTCCACCTTAGCCACCCCGCCTTGAAGCGATGCGTGACATCATCTTCACACTCACCTTCCTTCTGAATGGTCGAACCCAAATACTTGAACTTATCCGTACGGGGTACGATCTGATCCGCAATCATTACCTCAACATCTTTCTCGTTGGCTTCACCACTAAAGTTACACCAGAGATACTCGGTCTTAGACCGGCTCACACGCAAGCCCTGGGATTCTAACTTAGCCCTCCAAAGCTCCAACTTCGAGTTCACCTCCCTCCTCGACTCCGCCACTAACACAATGTCGTCAGCAAAAAGCATGCACCACGGGATGTCATCTTGAATCCCTCGCGAAATGACGTCAAGGATTAGAGCGAAGAGAAGAGGACTTAGCGCCGACCCCTGGTGTAGCCCTATCTCAATCGGAAAATACTGGGTGTCACCAACTGGGGTCCTAATGCACGTCCTAGCTTGGGAGTACATGTCTTGGATAGCCCTAACGAACGGCAACGACTCCCTCCTCTCTACTAGGCTCCTCCAAATAACATCGCGCGGAATGCTATCATAAGCCTTCTATAGATCTATGAACACCATATAGAGGTCCTTACGCCGCTCTCTAAACTTCTCCATAAGGCGTCTGACGAGATGAATTGCCTCAGTCGTGGACCTCCCCGGCATGAAGCCAAATTGGTTCTCTGAGATCTCCACTTCTCTTCTAACCCTGCATTCCACCACTCTTTCCCAAAGTTTCATAGTATGACTGAGGAGTTTAATACCCCTATAGTTACTACAACTCTGAGCATCGCCTTTGTTCTTGAAAAAAGGCACGACAATACTATGCCTCCACTCTGTCGGCATCTTAGAGCCTTTGAGGAGGATGTTGAACAGCTCTGCTAGCCACTGAACTCCGACTTCCCCCAGACAAAGCCACACCTCAATAGGGATCTGATCTGGGCCTACAACCTTAGCTCTACCCATTTTCATTAGGGCACCCTTTACTTCCTCCTTGCTGATGCTCTCACAGGAACTAAACGAACGAGCAGAAGATAGAATAACTCCTTGCACCACCGAGTCACTACATCTAGCCTCATTGAAAATTTCGAAAAAATACCTATTCCACCGCTCCTTAATAGCCACATCGTTCACTAACACTTGACCCAAATCATCCTTAATAAACTTAACGGTACCCAGGTCGCGCCGCCCTCTTTCCCTAGCTTTCGCTAGTTTAAAAATAGCATTCGCTCCTTCTTTGGTGTCTAGGCGCTTGTACATCTCCTCGTAAGCCTCACATTTAGCCTTAGCCACTGAGTTCTTAGCCTCTCTTTTCGCCACCTTGTACGCTACAATATTCAAGATTCTCTCCTCCCTATCACCAATCGACAAAAGCTCCTTAAATAGCGCTTGTTTTGCCTTAACCTTGTTTTGGACCTCCTCATTCCACCACCAAGCCTCCCTAGGTCCACTAGACCTACCCGAAGAAACCCCTACCACCTTCTCGCCCACTCTCCTAATAGCATTGGCCATGCTGGTCCACATAAGGTTAGCATCGCCCGCACGCAAAAAACCTCCTTCGCGGGTCAGAGACTCCTTGAATACTGTCGCCTTCTCACCCTTCAGATCCTTCCAGAGAATCCTAGGTCTAGCTTCTCTAACCCTGCTAACAACACGACCTCTCATGGATAAATCCATAGCCAGTAGCCGGTGTTGAGAAGCACATGCCTCGCTCCGGAACACCTTGCAGTCCACGCACGCCCTAGCATCCCGACTGCGCAAAAGAAGGTTGTCAATTTGCGTGTTGTGCCCCCCACTACTGAAGGCGATGAGGTGCTCAGCTCTCTTCTGAAAAACAGAGTTAGCAATTACCAACTCATGCGCAGTGGCAAACTCCAACAGTGCGGAACCTCCTGCATTCCTAACTCCGAAGCCGAAACCCCCATGCGCACTATGATAACCATCCATTCCCTCACCAATGTGCCCATTGAAATCGCCCCCCAAAATAATAAATTGATCGTCCGGAATACACCCGACCAACTCATCTAAACAGACCCAAAAGGTTTCCTTATCAAGCACACCAAAACCAACATGTGGGGCATACGCACAAACCACATTAACCACCTTCTCCCCAACCACCACTCTAACGGACATAATCCTATCATTGCACCTCTTCACTTCCACGACGTTGTCCTTAAGCTCCTTAGACAAAAGAATGCCCACACCATTGCTCGAGTTAGCAAGGCCTGAATACCACAATTTATAACCGTTCACCTCCCTGGACTGCGCCCCCTTCCACCTAGTCTCCTGAATACAAGCCACATCAACCCTTCTCTTACCCAAAACATCCACAAGCTCCAAAAGCTTACCCGAAAAGGTACCCAAATTCCAACTACCAACCCGCAAACAGTGCGACATCGACCAATACAAAACCCAAACACACTACGAGAAATAAAATGGGGTAGTGAATCCAAAAATGAAAATAAGATGAGAATGACAAAGACAATATAAAAGCATGCAAATCGCATAAAAATCGCAGTAAATAGTAGATATATGAGAGACAAAAATGAAATTTAACAGAAAAGTACAATGATACCGGACTTCGACATGCCTTGGAGACGAGGGAGGAGAAGCCGCGGAAGTTGGAAACTGATCGACTCCTGAACAGGGAAAAGGCGATCGATAGGCCGAAGACACCTGGTAGCAGCACGGGAAACCTGCAAAACAGACAGCTAAAATGCAATACTACTGTTAGATTGACGGGGAGGGATGAGTGCCACGGTGTAAAGTTATTCTTCCGGCGATACGCCGGCCAGAGATGACCAGCAGCCCGGGGCGGCGCAAGCGTAAGTTACGGCAAAGCTCAAGGGTTACTTAAAAATCACACTGTTATCTTACAGAAAAATCAGAAAAACAACCCAAATCGCCGACCAACAGAGACCAGTTCAACATAAACCGAGAACCAAAATCAAAACACGAAGGCAGAAAAAAGAATTGCTGCGGATCTGGGAATCCCAAAAGTGAACTAGAAAGCAGATCAGGTGGTAAAACTCAACCCTTGCCAAAGCCCGGTTCAGATCGGGAGAAGAACAACCACAAAACGCAGAGTTTGCCAAAGTTCTCGGCGGAGAAGAAATCCAAAAAATTCCAGGCCCCGAGTATGATACGATTAATATAGGTTACCCTTTTCTCAAAAAATGGGGGATATAATTTATTTAACTCCACAAGCAAGATTTGGGATGAAATGCGTAGAACAAGAAAGAAAGCACTCCAAATCCAAATGTAAAATACGCGAGTTTGTGTATCAAGCGAAACAACAGCATGGAAAAATCAGGAATCTGGAATTTTCTGTTACTGAGCAAAAAATCAAGCGGCAGAACAGCAAAAAACAACCCAGAATGAATATCGCAATTACCAAGTGCATCTAACAAACTATAATCTGAATTATGCAGACTAACAGAAAATCAAATAGAGAATATCAATTTATGCGCTCGATGAACAGCAATCGAGCCGGCACTGTAGCCGCGAGCTAGTCAGTAAGCTAGTCAGTAAACTGAAGTTCCTGTACCCAAACGTACCCTAAATTATTCACCTCCCAAGGTTTCTCTCTCGTCGCTCATCTCTGTTCTTTTTTCCTCTTTTCATTTTTATCTTTTAAGTTGTTCATTTCTTCTTTCCGTTTACGGCTAGGCACCTACACGACCAACCTTCCTTCAAAACACACAACGGGCTGCAACGGGACTAGTATGGCGAGTCGAGGTGGATAAAAATTTGTTGGAAATTGGTTAAAGAAAATGAGTTTTGACTGAATCAATTTAATAATAATAAAATATTTAATTCTTGAGAGTTAAATATTAACTGTGAGTCGACGCTTAGAGGAAGGATTTATTTTTTCAAAACTGATTTTCGGCTAGTGAAATAAATGACTAAAGTTTGTCATTTAATTGAACTGGTGAAGAGTTAAAATGAGATATGAAAAGCTCACATTGGAAAATAAAACCTTCTTGACTAGTTTATTAGTAAGAATGTGTATGAGTAGTTCAACAGCTAGTAGTCTACACTAGTGGGCCAGCGATGCCAAGCCCACACACGCGCCACCGGCTCGTCTCGGCACGGCACAGGTATGGGCTCGGACTTGGGGGCACAAGCGTGAGGCGTGGGCCGTGAGCCTTGAAGCCTTGGACCTTGATTCTTGGTAATTAGACTTTAGATTTTGGGCTGGACTTGAGCGCCTTGGCCCCTATGGCTTGTAAGCTTGGGTAGAGACTAACTTAAGTTTTACAGCCAAGTCCATCGAAAATCAACCAGATTTACCTAACTCAGCTTATTGAGCTGACTACCACAGCTGGATGAATTACTAAGCTGACTGACCCAACGGGCTAAACTACTGACCTGATTAACCAGATGCCTGAACTACTGAGCTGACTAACCCAATTGTCTAAACTACCGAGCTGACTAACTCATCTGCCTCAAATACTGAGCTGACAGAGACATGGTCTAACCAAACTGCCTGAAATACTAAGCTGACTCGGACATGGTCTAACATGACTTTTGGAACATGACCTCTTCACACTCCATAATGTAACACACGAGTTAAATGAGACTACTTATGGAGGTGACCTTCCAGCTAAAGGGTTACAGAGAATTAAATACACTTTAATCCGTAGTAACACCCCCATCGGATGAAGCTATTTTGGACCCTAAAAAGGAGTCTTATGCATTTCACTTCATACTACAAACAAGAGCAACATACATCATCATATTGCAGCATATATTCCTTCTAGTTTCATACTCAGTTTCCGGCATTAAACAGTTTGCCGGGACCTCTGCATTTTGGAGAGCACCTAACACAAAGACGAAAATCAGTTGTATCTTGGAGCTTATTGCCTGAGGTGTGTGCTCTTATACGGGGGCAAAATAGTCTTACGGGAAGAATTTTCTCTCACATTTGCTTTCAATTTATTTTTATTATCTCTTTTAATTTTAGTTGAATTTGTAGTAGACAGTTTACTTTGTGATTTCATTGTAACTACATTGTTGGGAGTTCACAAAACCCACAATCGTAACTTCGTAAGACTATTTTTTTTATTTAAATAATTTTCAAATGGCTACCGATGCTGATGTTTCCACTGCCGCTGGCACTGCCAAAGCTGTTGCCAACAGTCATGCTACACCTACTATTGCAGTGCAGAATGAGAAACCCGAGAAATTATCGTAGTTCTTTTCAAGAGATAGCAGCAAAAGATGCTATTTTACCTCACTATCTAGGGCTTGCTGTTTACCTCAAGGATGATCCTCATATGGTCAATGAGTGCTTAAGATCAGTGGACTGACGGTGACTTTATGTGTAACACCCTCAAAACCATCCGGGGATATTACAGCGCTGTGGGCCCCGCGCCAGAACCCACAAGGCTAAAAATTATTTTCGCAATCATTTCAACACGCCAAAAAGGCCGATGACGGTAATATCTTTCAATTACTCAAACACTTTCCAAAACTCCCTTTTCTAAATATCATTATTGTAACACCCCCTAGAGGTATCCGGGAATATTACAGTGCTGTGGGCCCCGCACTGGAACCCACAAGGCTAAAAGACATTTTTACAAATATTACAGATAAACGGCTATGATGGTAATATATTTTTAAAAATATTCAAAGACTATAAAATCCATTTATCAATACCGTCGTAAAATCTCATTTGAAAGTAGAAGGCTAAAATGCCAAAACTCATCAATTTAAAAGTATACGTTAAGCCATCGCTTACACGTACCGACAAAATAGTTTAGAAAACAATTTTTCAAAATAACTCAAGTTGTAAAATACTATCAAACCATTTTAAAACACACTCGCATCGGATATAATAAATAATTAAAAATACTTTTGCAGCGAAAAATAACAACTAGTCAAAGTACTCGATTAACAAACACACGCCATAGCCAGTATCAGCCGGGAAGCTCATCTCTTCACGACCGCTACAAGCTCGATCTCCAATTACCTAAAAGTAAAGCCCACGACGGAGTCAGTCATAATCCAACAATGATAACGATCACATCACGTCAATAATTACATACCAATCAAAATACTAAGTAAGAATACTACCAATGCAATCTTATCATCATAACTTCACCAATTCGTGATAATCCTCATCAAAATAACCCTTACCATATTGCACATCTCTTATTCTCGATTACACAATGAACTCATACAAAACATCTATATCGTACCTCAAGCAATACCCAAGATTCTCAAAACATCATCACAACTCACCAATACGGAAATATACCAACTCTGACCAATCCAATTCATCGGATAACATCATCAAATCTCAACATGATAATCGATTGTGCATCAAAGACAAGTACGAAAAAGGAAATACAGAACATACCTCAAGATACGCAATGCCACGAAGAATCATGTCAGTATAATCGGAGATTAGATCAATACAACATACGGACATGGTCCTACAAAAGACTTACAAATGCATACTCACATGACAGCTTTAATATGCCCACAACAATAACAACAACGTATACTCATGGAAATCCGATGATCCAGCGTTCATTACATAGATCCGAAGATGATCCCGTTTGATCCCATTAGATCAACACGAGGTGGATAACCAACAATATACATATGCACAACAACACATGGGTAATCCAATGATCCAGCATTAACTGCATAGATCCCAAGATGATCCCGTCGTGTAATATTCGACAGTAAATTCATATCTACTATTGTATTATTCGGATAATTTGAGTATCGTTGTAATCATGTCACATTTAGTTAAAGTTTATTGATGTCGGGATATACCGGAATATACTTGATTTTAACTGTCATTCGCATTGTGGTTGATTTCTTGATGTTGTGTAGATTGTTACATTTTTGGGCTAGATTTTCTGTGTTTAATGTACGCTAAGGATTTAACCCAACGTACGCTAATTCGTTGGCTTTACGTACATAATTGAATGTGGTTACATACGTAATGTTTGGAATCTTATCCGATCTCAACTTTCGGCGTAGGGGGCCGGACATGATCCGGATATTTGGCCCTTTCGAGGCAGTCAAGTTGACATACATTACGTACGTAATGATGAGGCTATAACGTACATAATGATGTAGGTGTTTTGAGGCAGTAGCCTCTGGAGGCATATTACGTACATAACAATTTAGGTATAGTGTACGTAAAGGTGTTAACGTACGTTATGTTCATGCGATAACGTACATAACGAGCTGTGCAGTTTATAAAAAGACAGCTTGTGTCTTTCATTTGCACATCCAAACTCCGATTCTTCTCTCCAATAATCATCCCCCTGTCTCCCTAGACCGACTTTACTCCCTTCCAACTTGTGTTTGAGCCTTGCATTTTGGATTGGAGCTTGTTGATTGGAAGTTTAGAGTTGTTCTTGAAGCTTGGAGTGTGTTCTTGTGGTTTTGGTGGTTTTTCTTCATTTCTGAAGGTACGTTGTGCAATTCTACTCTGTATTTTCGTATTTATGATGTTAGTGATATGGTATACTACACCTAGTGTTGAATTAATCAAGTAAAACATGTTTGTAGTTAAGCTTTTTAACACTTATTGATGAATATGGTAATTAAGGATTTGGAATGAAGATGTTCTTGATGTTTTAATGGTAATGATCATGTTTATCAGAATCATACTCATATTGCTAGATTATTAACATCATTAGGACAATAATAATCCATAGTTTCATCATAGTTAAGTTTAATCGATGGAGTTGTTAACATAAAATGTATTAGAACACCATGATGAATGTTGAGATTAGGGTGATGTTCTTGAACCTAAAAACTACAACTTCATTTCTATTTTTGGCTTAGCCAAGTCTTTGAGAGATGATAAAAGGGTTTTGATGAACAACTATAACTCTTATATATGAAAATCGGTTGTATTGATGTCGTAGGTATGTATTGATCATCATAATAAGTGGATAATGTTCTTAAGAAGGTAATACTAATTGTGGATGATAATGTCATAATAGAATGAGTATGGAATTTGTTATGATGGTCCTTGTTTAGAGGTAGATGTTGAAGAACCGTAAGAACTTAGATAAACCGATTGTTAATGGTGAATTGAAGGTTTTAATGTATATACTTGTTTATAGTGATAACAAGAGTATTAAAAGGACATTTTAGTATAGTAATCCGATTTGTGGAAGACAAACCATATGTATTGAATTTCACCAAAAGTTGATAGAATGTTCATTGAAATAGAATTAATTGAACAAGTAGGTTCGGGTATCATTTCCTACGAATTGATATCAATATTGTGTGAATGAATTACGTTTCATTCAAGGTTGCTTGTTCGATTGAGTATTTAATCAAGGATACCATCCGTTTGATCGTTTGGAGAAAGACAATCGTTCGCCTACGGAATTGAGGCAAGTTATCTTGCTTGGTTATAATGATGATTGAATTTTTGTGATGGTTATACATTTCGTGTCTATGAAACACTAATGAATCTGTGATTCGTAGTTCGATATTATTCTTGATGATGTTCCATTTTTCATCATGGGATTGCATTCCAAAGTTCATCACCTTTGAATCATTGATCTCGTTGATCCTTATTGTCACTTCGGTGAGTTTCTTGATCCTTAATCAGATATGTGATTTATTGATTTTGTTGTCATGTTGTATCGTGACATATCTAGAATCATATCTGTGTGCCAATTGGTTATTATGTAGGATTTTTAGCCAGGCACATATATAGTCATTCGTGGATGTTTCCGTATTGGACTGTGCACACGAGATGTAGTTCGTGAGGCTAATTAGGTACATTGTCATACGTATATTCTGGATTCCGTATACGGGGTGGACATGTGCAAGGACACATTTCCGGATCGGGCGTACCGTGATGTCCATCTTGAGCCATATTGTTTGATCGTTCATAGTCTATATATGATTGGATATGTTCGACGGTTTGTGACTGATTGTTCATACGCCCGAGGGGTATGTTCAATAGTCGGGATGTTTTCTTTGAGATCTAACATATGTGAATTGTATAATGTCTTGAGAATAATTTATCATGTATATCTGACCCTGTGGTTTAGGCGAAATACTTATGTTGTATTTTAGGTCGAGGCAAAGGCAAGGCACGGGAAGAGCATGGTGACGGCGAAGGATTCGAAGGATACTAGTTCGGGGGCCCCAAGTCTTTGTTGTCCGGTTATATTCAAACCGTGTAATGTTATTTTCCACTTCATTTAGACTATTGTCCGATTGTATTGTTATTTGAAGTATATTCCATCCCCGTATGGTTTATATTTATATTTGGATCATGTGTATGTTAAGGCCATTGACCATACTATTTATAAACTCCTAATCGGAGTAATGACTATTTATTGTGGTTTGGTTGTTGGAGCAAGATTGGTCGGTATCGCCGTTTAAAGATAGATTTGTGAATCTCTTTCGCGTTGCGGAAGTGATTTAAAATAATGTGCATAAAGTGCAGAAAATAAATCGACACAAGGATTTATATGTAATACCCGGTCTTAATTCAGTCATTATCATTCAGTAATTTTATTCGGTAATTGTCACTATGTAATTTTTCACTCGTTGTAATCATTCATCCGGGTTCACCGTTCGGAATACCTTCGAGTTGTGTATCGATATTGTTCATTGTTTCAACCTTATTCGGGAATCGAGACAAGAGTATTATCTTGATTGTTGTAACTGATTCATTAGTCGATGTTGACGTTGGAATTCATGTCATTTCAAATCTCTTCATTGTTCAAATCGTGTTCTTGTTGGACGAACCCTTGTAATCATTACTTGGAACCACCGTTTTGGGGTTTCCGTACTTCCATTTCGTGTTATTGTTTCCCAAATATTGATTCCTATTGCTTTTATTCTCTTCCTGGGTCATTTTTCATCATTTTAGGACCCAAGGGGGTGTGGACCGCGGCACAAGGAGTGTGCGCCGCGGCACACACATTTTCCAGATTTGGCCGAGCACTCTGTACCTTGTGCCGCGGCACATGCCGGCAAGGCCGCGGCACACTGCCGCGGCACACCTGTCCGGGCCGCGGCACACTTGTTTTGCATTTTCGGCCAAACCCGTCTGTACCTTGTGCCGCGGCACATGCCGACGGGGCCGCTGCACACTGCCGAGTCACTGCCGCGGCACACTCGTCCGGGCCGCGGCACACTGCCGACCACTGGGGGGCATTTTTCGCCCTGTGCCGCGGCACACTTCGGCTGGGCCGCGGCACACAGGGCAGTCAACTCTATAATTGCATTTGTTGAGCGAGTTCATCTCATTTCTCCATTTTTTCCTTCCACCTGCGAGAGAGAGAGCTTGAGGGGAGGAACTTCTCATCATCTATCACTTGAGTGTTGGATTTTTATCATTTTCATTCGGTTGTGAAGCTCGGATCATCGATCTATCGCGTATTCTTCGGATCAAAAGTGCTTGGATCTTCTAGAGGTAATTTCTTCAACATCTTGGATTTCGATTTTGTATTGAAATATGATGTTTTGGGTGTTAAGATCATGTTGTATGAAGTGATATACGCATGATTATGGATATGTTTGATTATTCGTTGGATTATTGAAGGATTATTCAAGAACACTTTGAATATTGAGTTGGATTTGGGGGTTTTCGATTAATCGTTTTTGTAATCACGATTTTGGATATTCATAATGGATTGTTGATCGTATTGAAGATGTTTTATTGGTTTGAAACACTTCTTGGGGATTTGATGTTGGTATTATTGAGGTTTGGTTATAATCAATCGAAGTTGGCCACAAAGTGTTCGATATAATGCCCCAATGAACTTAGTTTAATCGTATCGAAGTTTTGAGTTCGTTATATTCGTGTTTGATTCGTATGTTGAACGGATTGTTGGTAATTGTGTTATTCAAGGTTGTTCGAGCGACCGATATCTCAATTAGGACGTTGTTCGTGGAAGGATAATTGTCACCGATGTTGTGTAAGTTAATTCTTACTCGGTTAAAAGGATATTCGTTCCTTTTGTTGTTGTTCATTCATAATCATAACTCATTCATCATTGTATTAACCGTATTGAGACTTGTAATTGTCGAATAATCATTTCATTCACGCGGAACGGCGGTTCCGATCATTTCATTGGGTTATCAATCACTTCACTATTATTTTCATCTCGGTGAGTCATTCTTGACCTTGTCGAATTATTATCCATTGGTATTCATTGTGGTCATTCTCGTTCATATGACCTTCTGGGTTCATATTGCGTGGCCGGGTGCGGATGTGTGGAATTTTTAGTCGGGCACGTGATGGCCATGTATTGGGAGTGATACATTGGACTGTGCACACGGTAACGATTACCTCCGTGAGACTAATTAGGTACAAGGACGGGTGTGTCCGGTCATCCATCTTGTACACTTGCACAGAATACTACGGGCGTACTATGATACTCCTCTTCAGCGTAATTCATAACTAAGGATATTTCATAACTTCAGATATATCATGATTGTGTATTTTCAACCCTTGAGGATTGTTGTTCTGTGTAACTGACCCCGTTGGGGGATTTTGTTTTCAGGTCACGGCAAGGCAAAGGCACGGGAAGAGCATGTTGACGTCGAGGAGTCCCAGTGATACTAGTAGGGGGCCCCAGTGATTCCGGTCATTTCAGCCATTTCAGTCATTCTTATTTCTCTTTATTTGTATTTCCGCTGCAAATTTCGTTTGAGATATTTATGTATTCAGGGTTGTGTATTTTATCTTCATTTAAAATATACTAGTATTCTGTATTGTCCTGGTATAATGTACTTAAGCTCCTCATCGGAGTATTTGATAATATAATGTGGTTCGGTACTACAATTATATTATTTAATTCATCAGTTTTCATTCGCCTGGTGGGTCCCAGTTGGGGGTCCACGGCACTGTAATATCTGCCTAGTTTGGGGTGTTACAGAGTTGGTATCGGAGCGTGGTTTTGAATACTACCTTCCGAGTCATGTCTCATTTGAAATCATTGTCATCGGACTAGTATCATTGGACTTTCGCGTCACGTGTGACCTGTGTAAATGCCGAGCCAATCAGACCAAGAACTGTAAGAGTTCTAACGCCATGGTATAATTTCTGGTAATAAGAATCATTCATTCATAATTCATTAGTTAACAATCCTCACTCATCATTTTCATTTTGACCAGGACGGTCATTTTAACTCATTAATCACTCAATTCATTTCATTACTCATTTGTTGATCTGGAAGATCATATCATTAATCTTGTTAACTTGTTCAAGATAATCATTTCAATAATTTCATCAGATAATCATGTCACCTCAGTTAATCATTCATATAATCATTGTGTTAGAGCGTGTATGCTCATTTTCATCATCTCATGTCATAATCATAACGTGATATTCATGCGGGAAATATAATCATCATGTGACTTTCCTACTTCAGTATGGAGAGAGCAAGAAGAGGACGAGGCCGTGGTGTGGGCCGAATCCCGAGAGCTCGTGTGAATACACGTGCGAACGCAAGGAATAATGCTGATTCTTCGAGCAGCGACGCTGTCACTCATTCACCTGGACGTGATCATTCACTATCGGGGAGTCGTACCCGGGGCACAGCTCAGTCAGAGGGTGTTCGGGTTGACCCACTCGCTTTTATGCAGGGCATGATGGCCCAAATGACTCAGATGGCACAGCTGATGGAGACGATGCATAACTCAGCCAATCAAAATCAACAGGCTCCTCCGCCGCCGCCTCAGAGGCAAGAGAGGAATGTGAGCAATATCATCGGCGACATCTCTCGCCAAAGGCCACCTACTTTTGAAGGCTCATCTGAGCCGGCGGATATTGTTCATTGGCTCGAACATTTTGAGAATTTATTCGCTATGGTAGAGTGTCCCGAAGGACACAAAGTCTCAGTTGCGGCTTACTACCTGGGTAAGAGCGCTCATTCATGGTGGTTATCGTTGAAGCCCACCGACGGATCTTATACATGGGAGCGATTCAAGACTCTCATGATGGAGAGATATTATCCGGCCCCACTGAGAGAGGCCAAACTGTCAGAATTACTCACTCCCGACCTTTCAGCGGACGATGATGTTCTCGCCATTGCCGAGAAATTTCAGGAACTTCTTCCTTTCGCCTCATCTATCATTCATTCAGAGGCGGACAAAATCAAGTATTTCAGCAAGAGGCTGAAACCCCGTATGAGACTACAGTTGCTTAATCATCATTGCACCACTCTGGCCGAATTTATTGAGAAAGCTCTTACTTATGAGCTTACTGCTAAGGAAATTGCTAAGCAGCAACCTTTGTCTGCTAGCAAGAAATCGAAGAATCGTAATCAGTCTGAAGGCGGTCAGACAACCTTCAAGAAGCCTCGTGCGGGCACCACTTTCTCTGAGCGACCTCCTGTGGCGCCCAGACCGGCGGAATCGCAATCCCGAGCGGCTAGTTCGGCCATCACCTGTTTTAACTGTGGGGATCTTGGTCATGTCAGCACCAAGTGTCCGAGACAGACTGTCACGTGTCATAAATGTGGGATTGCTGGGCATAAGGCCCGTTTTTGCCGAAGGGACTCCAAGCCTACTCCGGCCATCTCGAGCCCCGGGCCACTGTTCATAATCGAGCCACTCTCAAGGCTGCTCAAGACGACAGGAGCGAATAAAGGTGGAGCCTTTAGTCATCAGACGGGAGCGTCCGGTGCTGGGACTAACAAGCCCCGAATTTATGAGATGAAGAAGACCGACGATCCAGAGGCCCGAATGATCTCAGGTACACTCGATATTATATCTCAACCTGTGTGTACCCTTTTTGATACTGGTGCATCGCATTTATTCATTTCCGAGTCATGTTTGAGTAGACTACGTCTGGGTAGTGCTACTAGTTATGAGCCTTATGTCATTGGTCTACCTGATGGTAGACGAATTATCGAAAATCGTGAGATTCAGAATTGTCCGATTCAGCTTCATGGTCGTGTATGGCCAGCGGACCTAATCGTAGTAGATTTGCCGAGAGACGACGTCATCTTGGGTATCGATTGGATGGATCATCATGATGCCATCATTAGTGTCCGTAAGCATATGATCACTATCATTTCAGACGATGGGGTCGAATGTGTGTTTCAGGGAGGTAATCCCGGCTGTTCTGGAAGAGTTATTAATTTGATGAAAGCAGTGAGATTACTCAATTAGGGGTGTATTGGTTATTGGTGCTATATGACTAAAACCTGGAAATCATCGATAATGTTGTCGGATATACCGGTAGTGAGAGAATATGCCGACGTATTCCCAGATGAGTTACCTGGTTTGCCTCCACAGAGAGATGTGGAATTCACGATTGAGTTGGAGCCTAGTACATCTCCAATATCAAAGGCACCGTACCGGATGGCCCCGACCGAAATGCAGGAGTTGAAGAATCAACTTGAAGAGTTGTTCGAGAAGGGTTATATCCGACCGAGTGTATCCCCGTGGGGAGCACCAGTGTTGTTCGTCAAGAAGAAGGATGGTTCGTTCCGTTTATGTATTGATTATCGGGAGTTGAACAGGGTAACAATCAAGAATAAGTATCCCTTACCCCGTATTGATGATCTCTTAGATCAACTTCAGGGAGCTTCAATATTTTCCAATATCGACCTAAGATCTGGATATCATCGGTTGCGAATTCGAGAGTCGGATATCGCGAGGACAACATTTCGCACACGCTATGGTCATTATGAGTTCGTAGTTATGCCGTTCGGGCTAACTAATGAACCTGCGGCATTCATGGAGTTAATGAATCAGGTTTTCATCGACTTTTTGGATCAGTTTGTTGTTGTCTTCATCGATGACATTTTGATTTATTCTCGTAACCGAGAGGAACACGAGGTTCACCTCCATCAGGTTCTCGACGTGTTGAGACGAGAGCAACTTTATGGAAAGTTTTCCAAGTGTGAGTTCTGGATGTCCGAAGTGACTTTTCTCGGACATGTAATTTCATCATATGGAGTGCGTGTCGATCCTCAGAAGACGGAGGCTATCCAAGATTGGTTACCTCCGAAGAATGTTAAGGAAATCCGAATCTTTCTCGGATTAGCCGGTTATTATCGGTGGTTTGTAGAAGGATTTTCTAAAATTGCTCAACCCTTGACGAACCTTTTGCGAAAGGATAAGAAATACACGTGGTCCGACGCGTGTCAGCGGAGTTTTGAGGAACTCAAGAGTCGGTTAATTTCAGCACCCGTACTTTCCTTGCCGCAAGGGACGGAAGGATTTGTGATTTATAGTGATGCGTCCGAGCAGGGTCTTAGATGTGTACTCATGCAGAATGGGAAGGTTATTGCTTATGCTTCACGGCAATTGAGACCTTATGAGGTTAATTATCCGACCCAAGACCTGGAGCTAGCAGCCGTGGTTTTCGCGTTGAAAATTTGGCGTCATTACCTTTATGGCGTCACCTGTCAGATCTTCACCGATCACAAGAGTTTGAAGTATATATTTACTCAGAAGGAGTTAAATATGCGATAGAGACGGTGGTTGGAATTAATCAAAGATTACGATATCGAGATCCTTTACCACCCGGGCAAGGCGAACATTGTCGCCGACGCCTTGAGTCGTAAGTCCGTTCAGGAGCAGATGCTGGCTTGTTTAACAGTTCAGAAAGAGCTTCAACAGGAATTCCTTAGACCCGAGATCGAGGTCTGGCTTCAGCGAGTGCAAGGGTAACTTTGCATGTTAGAGATTTCATCGCCGCTTGAAGAGGCAATCAGAGAGAATCAGGGTTCAGACCCAGCATTGTTGCGCATCCGTGAGGATGTGGCTCAGGGGAAAGCCCCTGGATTCGTGGTCCACGGGGATGGACTTTTGAGATTTAAGAATCAGTTGTGCGTACTGGCGAATGATGAGTTGAAAGACTCGATTTTGAGAGAAGCTCATGCTACCCCTTATTCTGTTCATCCGGGGTCTAGTAAGATGTACAAGGACTTGAAACAAAATTACTGGTGGAGTAATATGAAGCGAGAAGTCGCGGAATTTGTTTCGAGATGTTTAACCTGTCAGCAAGTCAAGATTGAACATCCGCGACCGACGGGTATGCTGAAACCTCTCCCTATTCCAGAATGGAAGTGGGAAGACATTTCTATGTATTTTATCACGAGTTTGCCGACGAGTCGTCGTGGCATGAATACGATCTGGGTGATTGTGGACCGCTTAACTAAATCAGCTAATTTCCTTGAGATTAAGGATACGTGGGGTCCCGAGAGACTTGCCTAGCTGTTCATCAAAGAAATAGTGAGACTGCACGGTACTCCTAAAAGTATCGTTTCCGATCGTGACGGACGGTTTGTGTCTCATTTTTGGAAATTAGTTCATCGTGCTATGGGAACTCAACTTAATTTCAGCATATATTTTCACCCTCAGTCCGACGGACAATAAGAGAGAACTATTCAGACATTAGAGGACATGTTGAGGGCATGCGTCCTCGATTGGAAAGACGATTGGGAAGCCCAACTACCATTGATCGAGATCACGTATAATAATAGTTGGCATGCTTCGATTAAGATGGCACCTTACGAGGCCTTGTACGGTCGTCGTTGTCGATCTCCTTTGTGCTGGGACGACTTATCAGTGTCAATCGGCACCGAGCCCGATATGCTTATAGCCGCCCGTCAGAAGGTAGCTTTTATCAGGAGTCGTTTGTTGACCGCTCAGAGTCGACAGAAATCTTATGCAGACAATCGTCGTCGACCACTAGAGTTCGAGACGGGTGACCACGTTTTGGTCAAGGTGTCCCTGAGTCGAGGTATTTCCCGTTTCGGAAAACGGGGGAAGTTGAGTCCGAGATTTATTGGACCGTTTGAGATTTTGGAACGAGTAGGTGAGCTAGCTTATCGTTTGGCTTTACCTCCGGCGTTGAGCCGAATTCATAATGTGTTTCACGTCTCTCAGTTGCGGAAGTATGTTGCCGACCCGAGTCACATACTTCAGTTCGAGGAAATCGAGATCGCTGATGATCATTCGTATGAGGAGCGTCCCATACGAGTCTTAGAGCGGCGAATCAAACAGTTGAGGAATAAGGCGATCCCTTTGGTTAAAATTCAGTGGTCTAGACACGGAGTTGAAGAGGCTACTTGGGAAACCAAGGATAGTATGCGGGAGAGTTATCCCGAGTTGTTTGACCCTTAGTTTCGGGGACGAAACTCTTTTAAGGGGGGTGTATGTAATACCCGGTCTTAATTCAGTCATTATCATTCAGTAATTTCATTCGGTAATTATCACTATGTAATTTTATACTCGTTGTAATCATTCATCCGGGTTCACCGTTCGGAATACCTTTGAGTTGTGTATCGATATTGTTCATTGTTTCAACCTTATTTGGGAATTGAGACAAGAGTATTATCTTGATTGTTGTAATTGATTCATTAGTCGATGTTGACGTTGGAATTCATGTCATTTCAAATCTCTTCATTGTTCAAATCGTGTTCTTGTTGGACGAACCCTTGTAATCATTACTTGGAACCACCGTTTTGGGGTTTCCGTACTTCCATTTCATGTTATTGTTTCCCAAATATTGATTCCTATTGCTTTTATTCTCTTCCCGGGTCATTTTTCATCATTTTAGGATCCAAGGGGGTGTGGGCCGCGGCACAAGGAGTGTGCGCCGCGACACACACATTTTCCAGATTTGGCCGAGCACTCTGTACCTTGTGCCGCGGCACATGCCGGCAGGGCCGCGGCACACTGCCGAGTCACTGCCGCGGCACACCTGTCCGGGCCGCGGCACACTCGTTTTGCATTTTCGGCCAAACCCGTCTGTACCTTGTGCCGCGGCACATGCCCACGGGGCCGCGACACACTGCCGAGTCACTGCCGCGGCACACTCGTCCGGGCCGCGGCACACTGCCAACCACTGGGGGGCATTTTTGGCCCTGTGCCGCGGCACACTTCGGCTGGGCCGCGGCACACAGGGCAGTCAACTCTATAATTGCATTTGTTGAGCGAGTTCAGCTCATTTCTCCATTTTTTCCTTCCACCTGAGAGAGAGAGAGCTTGAGGGGAGGAACTTCTCATCATCTATCACTTGAGTGTTGGATTTTTATCATTTTCATTCGGTTGTGAAGCTCGGATCATCGATCTATCGCGTATTCTTCGGATCAAAAGTGCTTGGATCTTCTAGAGGTAATTTCTTCAACATCTTGGATTTCGATTTTGTATTGAAATATGATGTTTTGAGTGTTAAGATCATGTTGTATGAAGTGATATACACATGATTATGGATATGTTTGATTATTCGTTGGATTATTGAAGGATTATTCAAGAACACTTTGAATATTGAGTTGGATTTGGGGGTTTTCGATTAATCGTTGTTGTAATCACGATTTTGGATATTCATAATGGATTATTGATCGTATTGAAGATGTTTTATTGGTTTGAAACACTTCTTGGGGATTTGATGTTGGTATTATTGAGGTTTGGTTATAATCAATCGAAGTTGGCCACCAAGTGTTCGATATAATGCCCCAATGAACTTGGTTTAATCGTATCGACGTTTTGAGTTCGTTATATTCGTGTTTGATTCGTATGTTGAACGGATTGTTGGTAATTGTGTTATTCAAGGTTGTTCGAGCGACCGATATCTCAATTAGGACGTTGTTCGTGGAAGGATAATTGTCACCGGTGTTGTGTAAGTTAATTCTTACTCAGTTAAAAGGATATTCATTCCTTTTGTTGTTGTTCATTCATAATCATAACTCATTCATCATTGTATTAACCGTATTGAGACTTGTAATTGTCGAATAATCATTTCATTCACGCGGAACGGCAGTTCCGATCATTTCATTGGGTTATCAATCACTTCACTATTATTTTCATCTCGGTGAGTCATTCTTGACCTTGTCGAATTATTATCCATTGGTATTCATTGTGGTCATTCTCGTTCATATGACCTTCTGGGTTCATATTGCGTGGCCGGGTGCGGATGTGTGGAATTTTCATTCAGGCACGCGATGGCCATGTATTGGGAGTGATACATTGGACTGTGCACACGGGAACGATTACCTCCGTGAGACTAATTAGGTACAAGGACGGGTGTGTCCGGTCATCCGTCTTGTACACTTGCACAGAACACTACAGGCGTACTATGATACTCCTATTCAGCGTAATTCATAACTAAGGATATTTCATAACTTCAGATATATCATGATTGTGTATTTTCAACCCGTGAGGATTGTTGTTCTGTGTAACTGACCCCGTTGGGGGATTTTGTTTTCAGGTCACGGCAAGGCAAAGGCATGGGAAGAGCATGTTGACGTCGAGGAGTCCCAGTGATACTAGTAGGGGCCCCCAGTCATTCCGGTCATTTCAGTCATTTCAGCCATTTTAGTCATTCTTATTTCTCTTCATTTGTATTTCTGCTGCAAATTCCGTTTGAGATGTTTATGTATTCAGGGTGGTGTATTTTATCTTCATATAAAATATACTAGTATTCTGTATTGTCCTGGTGTAATGTACTTAAGCTCCTCATCGGAGTATTTGATAATATAATGTGGTTCGGTACTACAATTATATTATTTAATTCATCAGTTTTCATTCGCCTGGTGGGTCCCAGTCGGGGGTCCACGGCACTGTAATATCCGCCTAGTTTGGGGTGTTACATTATAGAGGTTCGGCCAAACGTGCCTATGTCCTCTCTCGGTATCTTTTTCTATAGGATGAAGATCAACCTCTGCACCTCTCTTCTATCGGTCAAGGGATAACCGTTACAAGCTCGTCTTCTATCCGTCCGAGTAAACTGTTCAATCACTTGTCTTTATGTCGGTCTAAGTTAAAACATTTTCCTTTTCTATTGGGCAAGGAATCAACCACTCTAGCTTTCTAACGGTACTAGATAAACCTCATGAAGATATCGATTGCGATTCTAACAATGTGGGATCCTTGATCCTAATAACACCGAATCCAATTGTAACAGCCCGGAAATGGCGGCTAATACAGTGCCGTGGACCCCCATCGGGACCCACCAGGCGATAGCACGATATGAACCTATATCCCGACAACGTGGTACCGTACCACAATATTAATCAAAACCCCGATGTGGAGTATAAATTATACGTGTCTTAATTAGGGCAATAGTACACAGGATCCAAATTCGGTATAGACCATGTGAAGATGGACAATACCTTACAATTTATAATACAATCATCCGACACAAAATACAAATGAAAATTACAATAAGACTTAACGACTCGGGCCCCCCCGAATTAGCATCCTTCAAAACCCTCCATCACCATCGTGCTCTTCCTGTGCCTTGCCCTTTCCTCACCCTGAAATACAAGTATTTCGCCCCAAACCGCAAGTTCAGCTATACATGATAATAATTCTCATGACATTATACAATTCATATATATATATATATATACGGATCTCAAGGGAACAACCGACTACTGAATATACCCCACAGGCGTATAAACAGTCAGTACCAACTGTCGAACATATCCAAATATACGAACGACCATATAATATGGCTCAAGACGGACGTCACAGTACGCCCGATCTGGAAATGTGTCCGTGCACATGTCCACCCCGTATACGGAATCCAGAATATACGCGGGATGATGTACCTAATTAGCCTCACGAACTACGTCTCGTGTACACGATCTAAATGCGGAAACATCCACGCATGATCATCAAGTGACCGGCTAAAAATCCTACACATAACCAATCGGCACGCAGATATGACTCCAGAGATGTCACGATACAACATGACAACGAAACTCAACGAATTACACCTTTATCAAGGAATCGAACAACTTACTGAAGTGTCAACAAAGCTCATCAGAACCAACGGTAACAAGAATGCTAAAGTCGGGTATATCATCCCAACACAATGATAATACGATCAAGCGCATCACCATATCACGAATCATAGATTCTCAGAACATTTCATATACACGAAACGCATAATAATCACAAGAATTCAACCATCATTATAACCAAGCAAGATAACTTGCCTCAATTCCGTAGATGAATAATCCTTCTTTGAATGATCGACCGAACGGTATCCTCATCTAACAATATTCACGTGAACAAGCAACCTTGAATGAAACGTAATTCATTCAACAACACATTCGTACGATAATAATATTATTACATAGAAACAATATTCGTAAGTTTACTTGAATAGTTCAATTATTCTATTGAACATTCTAATGTTCCAATTACGAATCATCATATAACATGTTTATTAGGTTTATTCACAAATTCTAGCATTAATGTCAAGTATTTGAAGTCCAGAATATTACCAATGTAACATTGTGAAAACATCATTTCAAATCATCGGCACTTCGGATTATGATATAAGTTTGTGTTTAATTACATTATTCATTACCTTACCAACGATTACATTAAACTGGTCCAGAAATGAAATCGTAAGTTTAAGTTTTTAACAAACTAAGAACGTCATCCTATTATACGTCTCCTAATACACACGGATTAGTGTAATTGAGTTCAGCTACCCATTCTACCACATTAGTAACACCATAATCGCTACAATCATCCTAAGAGCATTATCAACAAATTAATGTAGTGATTAACACCTCTTTAAGTTATCAACGAAATCGATTAACTTGAAACACATGAAGATTACGACTGTATTCTATTGAAATCCTTTGTTTTACTTTGAAGAAGTTATCAAAAACCTAGTATATCGTTTGGATGTCCGGAACTCTAAACATAACATCACTCAATATTGTAATAATTATTCTCAGGGGATTAACATAATCCTTTAAACAATTCATTACATCAATTTATTGATTCATCACCAAGGTATCGATCTTAGAGGGCCAAAAATATGGTTTCATGTTACCTTTCAAGGATCAATTGAATGTTCAAGGCAAGAGTAGTATTTCACACCTCTAGTCATCAAGGATTCCATTACTTACATGTTTTTGGTATCAAGATTAAAATCAACTTCCTATTATTATGTTATTAATCATGTTTTATCTATCTTTATCAACACAACCCTATTATGAAGTTATCATACATCAACAAGTAATACCAACACCCCTAATGTTGTTCTTCAATAAGTTTGAGCATGATTCACATAATTTATCATGTTTATACTAGATTAAACTAACATTATGTGAAGTGTTTATATACTAACATCATCATAAGCATAGATTTAATATGAGTTAAAGAAAAACCAACATCAAAATGAAGAACAACACCAACACTTCCAAGAACACACTTCAATCTCCTAATCTCCAAGTCACAAACCAAGTGCTGAAGCTCCAACACAATATAGAAGGGATAGAAATCGATTTGGTAGGGTGGGGAATCGTTTTCTCAGAGGAAGAGTTGAATAGCTCGGGTAAAAAAATGAAAGGCAAATCATATTTTTATAACCTGAACTCAGCATTACGTACGTTAAAGAGAGGGGTTAACGTACGTTAAAGCCCTTACGTACATAATCTCATGAACATTACGTACGTAATTGATTTATCAGATCTTTCTGACCTGAAATACACAAGTCGCTACGTACGTAAATATATAACTATTACGTACGTAATAGCCATTGACTTGGCTGTCGCGATCGACTCCCGACCACCTACCCACGTTCGGTCCCACCCGCCGAAAGGCGGGCTGCTGATGGATACCCCGCATTACGTACATTAACATATGAATGTTACGTACGTAAGGCTACATACATAGCGTACGTAAAGAAGATAGGTTTACGTATGTTAAGTTCTATAACAAGCAAAAAAATGGAATTGTCCCAAAATCACCCAACAATTACTATAGTATGAATGACCATTATTCCAACTTAACATAATTCATCAATATACTTGCTACAACAATACAGATATGGTGCGACAATACTTGGTTTAAATCAGAAAATACCATAGTAAAGGCTAGGGTATTATACCAATCGTATCTTTTATTTTACCTCTCGTGTATGTGTTGAATGTATAAACACTCAAACTATCAATATAAGCACAATTACAACAACAAAAATATCAATATGAATATCTGATCAATGAGTAGTTTGCTTTGCGTTGTTGTCGGATGAATACCATTAAAAGTGGTATTTATAGGCATTTCTCTTCCAACTAGCCGTTAGCCTCCTGACTCTTTATTACGTACGTTATTGCATCTCTTTTACGTACACTAGATCATTTACGTACGTTAAGGTCTAAATGTTATGTACGTTAACCTCTACACAAAACAGTCCAGTGGCCTTCGTCTTTTGTGTTACGTACGTTAGCCAATCTTACATTACGTATGTTATCATAGTCAATATGTCCATTGCATGCTGACGTGTAAGACCCCCAAAATATCCCGAGGTATTACAGTGCCATGAATCCCACGCGGGACCCACAAGGCTAGTTAGAAAAATAGCCATTTTAAGAAAATCGCGATAAAACCTTAAATTCAAGGATTACATAACGTGAATCGAAAGATTTAAGGGAAAATGTAATTTGAAGTTCAATTATTACACAACAAAGGTTTTTCCAAAGAAAACAATTTATTCCAATTAAAGCAGCGGCTAGAGATAATTCCAACACCGCTCAAGTCTGACCGGACCCCTCGGGAATGTCCTGCACATGATGAACAATTTTACCTGGTACGACGAGTCATACCAGGTAACCAGGGTCAGAGAATGCATACCAAATAACAACTACTAACAACGATATACGACATCTTTACAATCATAATACCTAGTAATCACATGGAATATTTCATCACTCAACCGACGAGTCTTTCTCTTTAACACATAAGCCCCCAAGGTCGCAACCAAGGGTCACGGAAGTATCCACACGGGAATACCCCGGAACATAGGTGCCCAATTCGGGTCTTACCCCCTAACACATTTCCACACCATACAGGTTTTATCCCCAACACATCGGCCCATTTATAACATCTTTAGAGAAAGACAAACGTCGGCTTTTATCAAAATGGCACGTACACACATACGGTATAACATTGATATTAGAAAATTCACGAGCAAGATTTCACTTGCCTGTGATCCGATAGTAGGTGCTTTATGATAACGAAGTCCCCACGCCCGCTCGAGCTTAACCTAGCCACGAAACATCCGATTAACACCTCGTACGGATTATAATGAATAAAGCTAGTCTCCCTTTCCTAACCGGATTCCGAGTGTAGTTTTAATTGTCGGTATGAGTATCGTTTCTAAGTTTTCAAGTGTTGTGTACCATTATCTCGTTCCATCTTATAATTAACATTAGGTATATCGATTTACTCAATAAGATAATCCTATCATTCTTCGGTTGTCAACGAATTATTATGGCGAAATCGAATCTTATGCTTTCTAATACAATTCTATACTCCGAATACAACAATCGATGGATTTTATTGCGCAACAACTTCGGTGGTTTGACAACCAATATTGATTATACTATCGAATTATTTTCCTTAGTTTGCTAAGTGTCAAAAATCACAAGGTAAGGGTGGCTACGAACAATGGAACATACGGTGACGGATTACTACGAATTTCCCCACAATTGATTCGTCAAATTTTACATTCCTAGTGATGATTTGAAGTGAAATTTCATTTGCATGAAACGAAACATATGAGAAACGGAATTCCCGATTACTACAATTTCATCCGACAAGATTGTCTACGAAGTTTAGCAAAATTTACCCAATACCCGCAATATAATAAGTATAAATAAGAAAACATCGAAGATATAACTCCAGGGATTGGTGGCTTACCTTATTGGAAGAAGATTAATGAAGATAGTTGACGGATTCACAAGAACTACGAGGAGAACGAGAAGTGACTTGAACGACTTGGATAATCTTCACCGAAGCTCAAGAATCCACCTCCTCAATATTAATTCAAGTGTTTAAGAAGCTTAAGAACCGGGTATAGGGATAGGAATTTCTCCAGGGGTGGTAGTTTGTAATGTTGGGTCGTGCAAATGAAGAAGGGAACTATCATTTTATAAAACTTGGTTTTGATAACGTACGTTAACGATAAGGGTGTTACGTACGTAAGGTGTATTACGTAGCGATGCTGTCGATAACGTACGTAAAGAACTCGCTGCCCGAAATGTGCCCAAGTGTTACGTACGTTAAATTTGGGACATAACGTACGTAATGAACAGTTGACTCGTCTGTCCTCTAGCCCGCCGAAAGTAGCCATGTCCGTGTCAAAAGAAAGATTCTGGTCGGAAGACCGACCCACCCGTTACGTACGTAATGTAGCTGCCTTAACGTACGTAACGATCGAAATATAGCATACGTTAGGCATGGGTTATAGCGCGCGTTAGACATAACCTTTTAGCCTCAAACCACATTCTAACCATCTTGGGGTGACCATCCCTTCCACTCGTCAACAATTATCGGGGAACAGGACGTTGGCCACCGTCATATTCGCACCGACGATCGTCCCACGGCGTCAAGGTATGTCACCCCCATTTCATTTACATCGTACAATTATATAGCACTCAATGGAATACATAAATAGAAATGACGTCACATTACCAAACATTCACACAGTACAAAGTAATCAAGCATGGAATACCGGAGGTATTACATATCACCCCTCTTAAAATAGTTTCGTCACGAAACTTAAGAAAATAACTCGGGATGACTCTCCTTCATACTCGACACGGTTTCCCAAGTCGCCTCTTCCGTGCCGTGGTGCGACCACTGAATCTTCACGAGGGGTATGGCTTTATTTCTTAACATTTTCACACGCCGGTCCAGAATGGCGGTCGACACCTTCCTAAAGGTAGCGTCATCGGAAATTTCCACTTCTTCGAAATTGAGCTTGTGATTCGGGTAATAGACATACTTCCTTAACTGGGAGACGTGAAAAACATTATGCACTCCATCTAGATGCGGCGGTAGAGCTAATCGATACGCGAGTTTCCCTACCCGATCCAATATCTCAAACGGACCTATAAATCTCGGGCTTAACTTGCCCTTCTGGCCGAAACGCCGAATACCTCGCATAGGTGATACTTTGACCCAAACATGATCCCCGACCATAAATTCTAACGGTCGCTGTCGGTTTTCGGCATAAGATTTCTGCCGGCTCATGACATGTGTTTCCGAACTATAGAGATCTTCTTAATGGACTCCTGGATAAGATCCAACTCGGTAACTGCGGTGTCGGAGGCATCATCCCAGCATAACGGTGACTTGCATCTTCGCCCATACAGGGCCTCAAACGGTGCCATGCCTATGCTTGCATGCCAGCTGTTGTTGTACGAGAACTCCACTAATCCCAAATGTCTAGCCCAATCCTTTCCCCAATCGAGCACGCACGCCCTCAACATATCTTCCAAGGTTTGAATCGTACGCTCGGTCTGTCCATCTGTCTGAGGATGATAAGCCGTGCTAAAGTGTATTTGTGTCCCCATAGCTTTATGGACGGCTTTCCAAAAACGAGACACATATCTGGTGTCCCTATCCGAAATGATGGATGAGGGAACACCATGTAGCCTGACGATCTCTCTGATGAAAATGACGGCCAGCTGCTCTGTCCCGGTTGTCTCTTGAATAGGAATGAAATGTGCTGATTTTGTCAATCGATCAACAATGACCCAAATCGTATCCCTTCCTCCCACCGCCGGAGGTAGCTTAGTGACAAAGTCCATTGATATTCTCTCCCATTTCCACTCCGGAATGGGTAGGGGTTGCATAATTCTGGCTGGTCTGCGGTGTTCGATTTTCACCTGTTGGCATGTCATACATCGGGCGACGAACCTAGCAACTTCCCACTTCATGTTCTTCCACCAAAAACTCTGTCGCAAATCCTTGTACATCTTGCTTGCTCTGGGGTGAATAGAATAGGGAGTGGAGTGCGCCTCCTTCAGTATAGTTTGCTTCAGTCCGTCATTCGGTGGAATACATATCCTGTTATTGAACCTCACCAAATCACCCTGAATCTTATAGTCGGAAACATCTCCTTTCTCGATTCTTTCACCAATCGCACGTAATTCAGGATCTTCCATCTGTGCTAGACGTATCTCGTCTAGTAAGGACGAAAGTATATTGATTGAGCATAATCGTCCTTGCCTACGTTGTACCCATACTTCGGTGTTGCTTCTCCTGATCTCTTGCTGCAGTTTGGGCTGAACTGTTATGCTGGATACCATCACCTCTTGTGTAGTTTTCCGACTAAGAGCATCAGCTACCACGTTGGCTTTTCTGGGATGATAAGAAATTTCCACATCGTAGTCCTTGATTAGCTCCAACCAACGCCTCTGTCTCATGTTTAATTCTCTCTGTGTGAAGATATATTTCAAACTCTTGTGATCCGTGAAAACTTTGCAAGTAACTCCGTAAAGATAGTGCCTCCAAATCTTGAGGGCATGCACCACCGCGGCTAGCTCCAAGTCATGTGTCGGGTAATTTACTTCGTACGGATTCAGTTCTCGGGATGCGTACGCAACGACTCTGCCATTCTGCATGAAGACACACCCTAGTCCATGCTTGGATGCGTCCGTGTATATAATGAATCCTTCTGTACCCTGTGGTAACACTAGTACTGGGGCAGTAGTTAGCCTACTCTTGAGCTCGTCAAAGCTCTTCTGGAAGTCTGTAGTCCATACAAATTTGGTGCTCTTTCTCAGTAGGTTCGTTAATGGTCGGGCGATACAGGAAAAAGCCTCGACGAATCTTCGATAGTAACCCGCCATTCCTAGGAAGCTCCTAACCTCTTTGACATTCTTCGGAGGTTCCCAACTCGTTATTGTCTCGATCTTTTGTGGGTATACCTTGACACCTTCTGCCGAGACAACATGTCCGAGAAAAATTACCTCCGGCATCCAGAATTCGCACTTGGACAGTTTCGCATAAAGTTGGTGTTGTCTTAACATGCCCAGCACTTGCCTCAAATGTTCCTCGTGTTCCTGTCGGCTTCAAGAATATATCAGGATGTCGTCGATAAAGACCACCACGCATTTATCGAGGAAATCAATCAAAACTCTGTTCATCAGTTCCATGAAAACGGCTGGGGCATTAGTCAACCCGAATGATACCACGATATATTCGTAATGCCCATACCTCGACCGAAATGCAGTCTTGGGTATATCTTCCTCCCGAATCCTCAATTGGTGATATCCGGACCGTAAATCAATCTTTGAAAACACGATCGCCTTGTGGCCAGATCCAAGAGGTCATCAATCCTTGGTAGTGGATAACGATTCTTGATAGTAACCTTATTCAGCTCCCTGTAGTAGATGCACAAGCGTAGAGAGTTATCTTTCTTCTTAACGAAAAGTACCGGCGCGCCCCACGGTGAGGTGCTTGGGCGGATCAACCCTTTCTCCAACAGATTTTCGAGCTGTATCTTTAATTCCTTCATCTCGGCCGGTGCCCTTCGGTAGGGAGCGGTGGAAATAGGTCTCGTCCACGGTTAGAGATCAATCGAAAGGTCAACATCTCGGATCGGTGGCAGCCCTGGTAGTTCATCAGGAAAAACGTCTGGAAACTCATTCACCACCGGAATGTTTGTGATTGCAAGTTGTGAAGTGTCCTCTCGAAGAACATAACACCAGTAGTATTCACTTCGAGAGCTGCAGGAGGCTTCCGATGCGATAATGCTGAGAGATCCTTTTGTACTAAAGTGTTCACGTCCGCTGATGACATGTGTAGTACCGTCAAGAGCCGAAATAGAAATAGTCAGGTGGTAGGTATCCAAGATTGTCCTGTGCAATGGCATCCAGTCCATTCCTAATATGATATCTTCATTCTGGAGTGGGAAGACCATAAGATTAGCGGTCCAACTATGGTCGTTGATGCTGATCCGACAGTCTCGAACCTTTTGATCGCCGCTTAATCTACTACCCTCGGGTAGTTTAATAGTAAAGGGCTCACAAGGTACACAAACAAGATTTAAGCGTTCAACACATTCCACAGATATAAACGAATGGGTGGCTCCGGTATCAAATAGTATATGCACTGGCTGAGAGTTAACAAGAAGAGTACCTGAGATAGCTGGCGCAGGCTGACCTTCCGTAGCCCTCAGCTCAAATACACGAGATGGCACTGACTCCGAAAAGGACGAGGTACCTCCGCCGCGCCCACGGCCTCGTCCGGAACCATGCGGTGGTGGTTGGCTCTGGTGTGATGGAGCTCGGTAGTTGGAAACAGCAGGCGTCCTAGGGGATTTCACAGAGCCTTTTTGACTTGGTTGCGAAGCTGGGCTCTGAGTGGAATTGGCCCGCCAGCAGTAGCGAGACATGTGTCCACTCTTTCTGCAAGTGAAACATTTGGTAGCCGTCTTTTAACACCGATCCTTAGTATGCCCGGTCATGCCACAATTGAAACAGTCCCTACGGTAAGGCCGATCAGATACACCCTTCTGTTGGTACGAAACCGCCGGCTTAAAAGAAGATGCGGGCCCCGAATTCGTTTTGTTGTTGCCCCCAGGCTGAACTGATGTCTTCTGCTTCTTCGAGTTATGCCCGATGTCGGTATTAACAACTGTACCGGCATATGCTGTGACTACGTCTTCGTATGCTCTTAGGGTCGTGCAGTGAAATCCGGCGGCATAGCATTGTACATCCTCCGGTAACCTCTGTGCAAGATGGCATATTCGTTGATCTTCTGATGGAACCATCTGGGAGATGTAACTTAGCTCGGTTCGGTAGGCCCGAATGATCTCTGGTACTGGCATGTTCTGAGGGCCTGTTAGGCGTATTTTTATACGCTTATTTATCATTATTTTGTAGTATTTTGGAGAGTGAAATTGTCTAAATGAGCCTTTAATGCCTTAATTTTGTATGATTGACAGGAAATTGAAGTCCGGAAGCTAAAACGAGGCAAAACGGCGCAGCCAAATCTGGACTCGAGCGCGGCACAAGGAAGCGGGGCGCACACGGGAAGACACCACCAAGGCGAGTAAAGCCCGTACTGTGCCGCGGCACAGCCCAGGTGAGCCGCGGCACAGAAGAAATTAAAGACGCCCAGGCATCCAGCTGAAGGCCCTGTGTCGCGGCATAAGTTTAGTGCGCCGCGGCACACTTGGCGGTTTTTGGTTGTCCACGCGAATTAGGGCCGTTTCAAAGCCAGTTTTCGACCTACGGATACGGACGCGATTTGGAGGATATGCTGAGCTATAAATAGGGTTTAAGACCCTAATTAACTATCTTTGGATCTTTTATCTTTTGTAGCTTAAGCTTGGAGACGGCAGAAGAAGAGGGAAGCAGAAGACTTCAAAGGCAGAGGGCGAAAGCTGAAGAACGGAGGAATCCGAGCTTCATCTGCGTTTGATTTTTATGCTTTCATTTATCTATTCTGTATTTTCACTTATTAGTATGTCAGGCTAAAGCCCTAATCTAGGGTTTTGATGAAACCTATGTTTTGACGAATTTCTTGAGATTATCCAATTAATTACCTTTTTATTGAGTTGTCCCAATTGTGTTTAATGCTTGCAATTATCTGGCCAATAGTTGTATTGATTTAATCATTCACTTCGAATCGGGAGAGGAGATTTGGTGAGGAACTATTGGTGAGGACCATTTTATTCTGTGATATAGGAATATACTCATAGGAACTACGTGGCCTTTGGGAGATTTTATGCTTTTCGCCTATTGACGAATTAATTCACCTAGGGATAGAGTGCGTTATTCGCCTTTAGATAAATCTATTGACCTCGGGAGAGGCGGTAGAATATATTAGCAATCTCCGCCTTCAATAAATTGGGAAAATTATTTATTACGGATAATCGAGAGTAAATTCGGATAAACTGAGGTGGATTCAGAACCCTGGACTTATTCATCATTTGATTTCTTTTATTCAAGCTATCGTCTTCTACTATTTAGTCGCTTAGTAATTCTTTTAGTTATTAATTGCAAAAACCCAAATTCGATTGTTTAAATAAAATTGGAATACATAAAAATCGGTAGTTAGAGATTCAGTCCTCGTGGGAACGATACTCTACTTATCACTTTATTACTTGTAAACGATGACGTGCACTTGCGTGTAAGAAATATCGCAACAACTTTTTGGCGCCGTTGCCGGGGACTGATTTTTCGCTAATATCTATACCAAGCGACTCTAATTTTAATTTGCAGTTTCTTCTTTAGTTTCTATATTTTTATTTTTTTTTTTCATTATGTTTTCCTATGAGTATCGTGACCCTTGGCATTTCATAAATCCCAATGTTTTTAATAATTCGCCAAATAGGGTCAGTCAGCCCCCTCCCCCAAAACAAAAGACCATGCTTGAACAATGTGTAGACGTTCTTAAAAATCCTGATAGTAGCATTTTTGAGCTAGCATGTGCACATCGTGGTCTTGAGGTTCACTACGGTTATTTTCCAGCTCATTTATTTAGTAGTGAAGTTGAGGGGGAGGTCGAGAAGAACGACATGTTGAGTTTTAGGGTCGATCCCCCAGCACCCAATGATTTCATAAAGTGTGATGAGCCTAGAGAAGAAGTTATCATTGATGATGTTTCCAAAGAAATTCCATTAAATTGTCATCAAACTTCGACTAATAAGGTGAATACTTTTGTGCCAAAAATTTTATTAACGGTGCCACGCATAATTTTTCCTAAATCCATAATGGGAGAGATTGACCCCATTACTCATGATTTTGTTGAGGCTGATTCTTCGAGTTCTAATGAGGTTGTGCATGATAATTCTTTATTATTTGCCCATTCGAACTCTGCTTATTTTTTCATGCCTTATCATTATTATATTCTTCCATCATTTTTTGGTTGTCCGCATAATTATTCTTATTCATTATTTTTGGCAACCGGGCATGAGCCAAAGCCTCCCTTGTGGAATAAGAGGCTTATTGATTGCAAGAAGGGGGCATTTGGCAATCTCCCTAGAAAGAAGCCACGTTAGAATTTTTTTTCGCCACGTCGTGCTCAAGACGTAAAATAGAGCGCTGGATGGGAGGCAACCCATCATTTTTACTTGCTTTTTAGTTAGTTGTTTTTTTATTATTTTTCGTTTTTAATTTTTCTTTGTTTTGTTATTTCATTTGGATTCGTGTATTCTTGTTGGCCCTTATTTCTCTGATATTTCTTTTTAACCCCTATGAGTTATTATTCTTCATATTCTAGTCTTTCTTGATTTAATGTCTATTGTTATCTCATGACTAGAGACTAAGTTTGGGGGTCCCTCGTGATGTTGAGCGTTATTTGAAGTATGGATTGACCGACGTTTCCACTCAGACATGTGCGGGTGTTCAAGTAGACATTTGGAATAAGTTTCACTTTTCCTTATCTCTTTTATTTTCACATGAGTTTTATTATTGATAATGTTGTGTGTAGTGGACTTTATTTTGCATGCTGTTGATGGTTTTTGCAAGCTTGAATTTTTCGTGAATTTTTCGTGCTCCCGTGTGTAAAACTGATGTTACGATACTGATTTCTCTTTGAAGAAACAGTTGACTTTTGGTCGAGTTGCAGTCAGCGATTTCTGTTTCTATTGAATATTCAATTAGGTCCGAAATTTTATCGTTTTTGTAGAAATTTTAGCAGATAAGAAAAGAGACATACGTGTTTTCAAATCACTGTCTATACGTTTGGTTAAATTTTTCGTGTAGCTAGTCGTCCAGTACCATGAGTCTTGTTGGCATTCAAATTGAGTTTAGAGTCGGACAGTTTTTCCCAAGAAAAAGTCGAGATATTATTTGTTCTATGATGGGAAGTTTAGTAACCGGGGGTATTCACGTGACCCGTTGTGTACTTTCGTGTAAAATGACGACCCTGAATAGATTAATAATTTAGAAATATCGCATTACCGATGATGGGAAGCCTAGTAACCGGGGGTATTCACGTGACCCGTTGTCTACTCTCGCGTAAAACGGCAACCTTGACATGCGGGAATTGCTATTCGAGTTTTTTCTCTGCTGTAGAGGGGGGCTTAGTAACTAGAAGCATCCATGTGCCCCATGAGTGCCTTTTACGTCAAACGGTTTCCCGATACATGAGAATGGAAATCCACCCTAGGATCATCCCGATGAAATATCCTGAGAGCCGAAACCTAGTGGTTAACTCGAATCATATTATTAAGCATACATAAGGGAATACTATCCAAGGATTAATTTTGATAATGAAACTCTTGAAATTTTTGCCACTAGACTGTGGGACTGGGCGAATTGGCTTGTTTAATCTAACCCTTGATTTTCTTCTTGAACGATTGATTAGGACTGAAATTGGTTACTTTGTGGAATCAGTGTCCGGGACGTGACTCACTATTACGATACTTGTATTATTCTTTGAGATTTTCACGATAGTATTGATTAAGTTTTGCACTATGGATTTGCATGATTACTGACGATACATTTTGTTTAAAATTATAATTTTTTGCTTGAGGACAAGCAAAGGCTCAAGTTTGGGGGTATTTGTTAGGCGTATTTTTATGCGCTTTTATATCATTATTTTATATCCATCTTGAGCCTAAATCAGCATAAATGAGCTTTTAATGCATTATTTTTATATGTTTTGCAGGAAATCAGAGTTTAGAAGCCAAAACGATGAAAAACGGGCGAAAATAGCATTTTTTGGTCATGAGCCGCGGCACACACCAAGTGAACCGCGGCACACGAAGAAAACCAATAATAATGTGCACATCAGATGTGCAGCCGCACACACAAAGTGAGCCGCGGCACAGAAAGCGCAAAAAAGACGCTGTAAGTATGCTGAAGTTGATTGGGCCGCGGGAGATGAAATGAGGAGTTGGGCCGCTTGGGCTTTTGTTTGTGTTCGGCCGTGAGGATCTTTATGTGAAGAAGGAATTTATCTCCTGGGAAGAAAAGACCACATGAAAGAAGTCTTTTATTTGATTTTTAGTTATTAATTTTTTTTCTTTGTTTTTGGTATTTCGTTTGGATCAAAAACTTGTTGCGATATTTCTTACACGCAAGTGCACGTCATCGTTTACAAGTAATAAAGTGATAAGTAGAGTATCGTTCCCACGAGAACTGAATCTCTAACTACCGATTTTTATGTATTCCAATTTTATTTGAACAATCGAATTTGGGTTTTTGCAATTAATAACTAAAAGAATTACTAAGCGACTAAACAGTAGAAGACGATAGCTTGAATAAAAGAAATCAAATGATGAATAAGTCTAGGGTTCTGAATCCAACTCAGTTTATCCGAATTTACTCTCGATTATCCGTAATAAATAATTTTCGCAATTTATTGAAGGCGGAGATTGCTAATATATTCTACCGCCTCTCCCGAGGTCAATAGATTTATCTAAAGGCGAATAACGCACTCTATCCCTAGGTGAATTAATTCGTCAATAGGCGAAAAGCATAAAATCTCCCAAAGGCCACGTAGTTCCTATGAGTATATTCCTATCTCACAGAATAAAACGGTCCTCACCAATAGTTCCTCACCAAATCTCCTCTCCCGATTCGAAGTGAATGATTAAATCAATACAACTATTGGCCAGATAATTGCAAGCATTAAACACAATTGGGACAACTCAATAAAAAGGTAATTAATTGGATAATCTCAAGAAATTCGTCAAAACATAGGTTTCATCAAAACCCTAGATTAGGGCTTTAGCCTGACATACTAATAAGTGAAAATACAGAATAGATAAATGAAAGCATAAAAATCAAACGCAGATGAAGCTCGGATTCCTCCGTTCTTCAGATTCCGCCCTCTGCCTTTGAAGTCTTCTGCTTCCCTCTTCTTCTGCCGTCTCCAAGCTTAAGCTCCAAAAGATAAAAGATCCAAAGATAGTTAATTAGGGTCTTAAACCCTATTTATAGCTCAGCATATCCTCCAAATCGCGGCCGTATCCGTAGGTCGAAAACTGGCTTCGAAACGGCCCTAATTCGCGTGGACAACCAAAAAACCGCCAAGTGTGCTGCGGCGCACTAAACTTGTGCCGCGGCACAGGGCCTTCAGCTGGATGCCTGGGCGTCTTTAATTTCTTCTGTGCCGCGGCTCACCTGGGCTGTGCCGCGGCACAGAGTACAGTTTACTCTGCCTTCGGCTGGGTGTCTTCCTGTGCCGCGGCCCTGCTTCCTTGTGCCGCGGCTCAGAGTCCAGATTTGCCGTTTTCGCCCGTTTTGCCTCATTTTAGCTTCCGGACTTCAATTTCCTGTCAATCATACAAAATTAAGGCATTAAAGGCTCATTTAGACAATTTCACTCTCCAAAATACTACAAAATAATGATAAATAAGCGTATAAAAATACGCCTAACAAATACCCCCAAACTTAAGCCTTTGCTTGTCCTCAAGCAAAAAGAATTAAATTCAATAAAAGAATGTTATGAATCATCGTGCAACTCATAGTGTTCAACCTAATCAATACTATCCTGTAATTCTCTCTAAATAATACAAGTGTCATAATAGCAAGCTGCACTCAGAATAATGATTCCGCAAAGTAATCAAGTTCAGTCCTAATCACTCGTTCATGAAGAAAATCCAGCTCAAAGATCAACAAAACGTGAGTCAAATCGACCGTCAATATGAAAGGCTAAAATAAACAAGCTAGTTCGTCCCGTTCCACAGTCTAGTGGCACAATTTTCACGAGTTTCATAACAAATAAACCTCGTACAGTATTCCCTTATATATATGCTCAAGAATTTGATTCGAGTTGACCACTAGGTTAGGATCTCGGGATGTTTCATCGGGATAATCCTAGGGTGGAACTTCCATTCTCATGTATTGGGAAACCGTTTGACGTAAAAGACACTCATGGGGCACATGGATGCTTCTAGTTACTAAGTTCCCTTCTACAGTGGAGAAACAACTCGAATATATAATTTCCGCATGTCCGAATCAAGGTCGCCGTTTTACGCGAGAGTAAACAGCGGGTCACGCGAATGCCCCCGGTTACTAGACTCCCTATCATTGGCACATGTGAAATATCTAAATCACTAGTCTAATCAGGGTCGTCGTTTTACGCGAGAGTAAACAACGGGTCACGCGAATGCCCCCGGTTACTAGACTTCCCTTCATAGAACAACATTATCTCGACTTTTGGGAAAAACTGACCGACTCTAAACTCAATCTAAGTGCCAACACGACAAATGAAACAGTACGACTCACTATCCGGAAAATGTAACCAAACGTATCGACGGTGATTTTAAAACAAGTATGTATCCTCTCTTATCCGCCAAGACCTCTACAATTACGAAAAAATTTCGGACCTAAATGAATACTAAGCAGAACAGAAATTACTGACTACAACGCGACTAGAACTCGACCGTTTCTTCAGAGAAAAAACAGTATCGTAACATCAGTTTCACACAAATAGAAGCACGAAAAATTCACGAATAAAGAACAATTAAGACAAGCAAGGCTATCCAAACGTATATATAAAAAAAAATAACGCAACGCAATGAAAAGTGCAACAAAATAAAGTACAGCAATGAGTGTAGCAACTGAAAGTAAATACCCCCCCAAACTTAGGACGTACATTGACCTCAATGGACAAAAATGATATGCAATAAAAGTAAAAGGTCAAGTACTCCCCTCCAGTCCGCTCAGGAGCTGGTGCCGGCATCATTCGGTGAGGAGGGTGGTGTGGCTGGCCGGGCGGGTGCAATAAATGGCCCGTCGGGATGCATGATATGGGCCGTCCATACGGCAAGGTGCTCCTGATGATAAGCATCCCTCGCCGCCAGACGCCTCGCCTCTCGTCGGCTGGCCCGGCGGGCCTGCTCTCGCATCTCGGCTCTGACGGCAGCAATAACGCTCTCCCGCTCCGTCCGCTGCTCCTCCCGCATGGCAGCCATCAAGCTCTCCCTCTCTCTCCTCATCTCATCTCTCTCTCTCCTCGTCTCCTCTCTCAGCTCCTCTCTCTCTCTCTCCTCAGATCCTCTCTCTGCTCCTCTCTCTGTCTCCTCAGATCCTCCCTCAGCCCATCAAACAACTCCTGCAACCTCGCTCTGTCGGGCGGCGGGCCGGCATCTCCATGTGTCAAAAAAAGCAGCTCGGGGGATCCCTCGTGGGCCTCCTCTAGCAGAAATCCTCTCCCCCGAGCGTGCGCCGACGCTCCTCCCCACTGGTCAAAGTGTGATATGATGCGGTGGTCGATCGGGGCCTGGGGGCAAGCATCGGCTCGTCGTCTGACCACGTCAGCCCCGACTGCCGGCACAAAGTGCAGATGAGAGAGGGGTGCTTCAACCCCGTCTTGGCCCCCCCTGGATACACTGGAAGATAGATCGGACCAGGATGGGGGCCACATCGAAACGCAGCCCGGAAGTGATAGCATAAAGTGTCCGGGCGCGGGAGAGAAAGACAGTACGGATCTGGGAGGTGGGGTCAATGCGTGTGCAGATAAAATAAAGCCGTGCACGCCAGCGGCTCGGGCGCGAGCTCTGAAGTGGAAAGTGGAAGAACCACTGTGCTCGCTCCCGGTCGGAATCGGGCCGCAATGGTCTCGAGCGGGGCCTCCTTCGTGGTGGTCATCACTCGGTCATAGGCCGACTCATCAACCACCGAATCCCAAACTGACCTCCGAATAGCAGTAGTGGAGAAATCAGCTGTAACCCCTCGGACATCAACCCGAGTCCGAGACTCTAATGATGGCAACGTATGCCTGCCCGAATGTGCTTCAAGATGCGGCTGGCGTAGAACTCTGCCAATCGAGATAACCGGCTCGGGAGGTGCGGCAAATCTGCCCACCCCATCTCATCAATCATAGTGAGCAATTCCCGTCTGAGGAGCCGGGTGAATCCCTCTCCTAATAAGCGGTCGTGGCCGGATCTTTTCATTGAAGATCTTGTGAATTTCGTGGTCCAGCGGTGCCCCTCCGCCTCGGCCCAACCACGAGAGGTCTCCTCGAGTGGGGATGACGGGTCCTAGCTCTCTTGCTCGGTTTCTTTGTTCTCGCCATAATCAGTCCTGAAAAGTACAACACGAGGGTTTATTCACGCAAACAATAATAACAATGATCTACACTCGGCTAAGGATGTCCAGCCAGAAATCCTGAATTTAACAAAATAGCGCATTCGTGAGAGAAGGATGAAATTGGACTTAAACGTTTAACCTGGATGTAAGGGTTGGGCTTGCTGTAAATTCGAGCATTATCGTTGCGAAAATTCAAAAGATTGCTTTTCCAAAGAAAATTTTTCACTTAGGCAATTTATCAAACACCTTGAGGGCACGAGTTTACTTGAAGAATAAACATGGCTATAGCTCGATTCAACCCCCAAGAACAGAAACACAATTCAATCATCATCAACACAACACACTCAACTCATTCATATTCCGATTTAACCATGAAAATTCGATTAAAACTACCATGTTATTCCCTAAACCATCCTAGAAATTTTTGAAGGAGAATAAACATGTTCAATCCACCCAAAGCATAAACAACTTCAAATTTAAACCATAAACAAGTAGAGATTAAAGATTGGAACATACCTTTTAGTTTTGTGAAGATTGCAAGAAGAAATCGCAAGAAAAAATTTTGAAGGATGCTTCGGCCGATTCGCGCGCAGGTAAGGGAGAGGGAAGGGAAAAAGAAAAACATACCTGGAAGTTCGGCCGATTGAGAGTTATAAGGTACCTGGCCCCTTCGAATTCCGTATTGTGTGCCGCGGCACAGCTAAAGTGAGCCGCGGCACAGGGTACAGTCCCTTTTACCTGTGTTCTCGTGTTGTCGTGTGCCGCGGTACAGATTTCGTGTGCCGCGGCTCAGTGCTTCAAGTGTGCCGCGGCTCATTTATGCCATGCCGCGGCACAGGGTACAGTTGGTTTAGCCTCCCCTTACGATTTATGTGTGCCGCGGCTCACAATACCTGTGCCGCGGCTCAGACTTGAGTTTCTTCCCTGGAACTTTTCTGCACAGAATTTTGAGAAGAACACGTTAAAAGCGAGAGGCAGAAGCAAATTGAAGCACAAAGATGATGAAAAATAAGAATCACGAACGCAAGAAAATTAAAGAAACGCAAAAATCTACAACTACAAACTCGGGTTGCCTCCCGAGAAGTGCTAAGTTTATAGTCTTCAGCCGGACCTATTGGAAAACATTAGTTCGCTTTTCGCAAACTCCATTTGGTTTCCGCCCCGTTCATCGAACCGTTCATATATTTGTTAAAATTATGACCATTGGTCATTAGCGATTCGACTTTCGGTTCGGTCATCAAATGTTGTTTGTGGAAAGGTTTCGACGTAAACAACTTCCCGAAACACCCGTTTTTTCCATGACTAATTATCCGCTGGGCTTTCGGCTTACTCTCCTCCTCTACAAACGCACTCAAGACTGCATCAGATTTGTCCTCATGCTCGAGAAATGCTACTTGTTCTACATCCTTCTTAAAAATTGAACCATCTGCCACCGAATCTGAATTTTTCAACCGACTATGTTTTCGGTGCTTTTCTCTTTCAACTACTTCTACACTTTCACCTTGTGACCTTTCACCAACACTTCCGGGACATGGGAACGATTTGAATACTTGAAAAGTAACTTGCTCGTCTTGGACCCTCAGAGTTAACTCCCCTTTTTCCACGTCTATAAGGGTTCGGCCAGTCGCTAAAAATGGTCGTCCCAAGATGATTGGAATATCTTCATCTTCCTCCATATCGAGTACGATGAAATCGGCCGGAAAGATGAACTTATCAACCTTGACTAATACGTCCTCAATCACTCCCCTCGGATACTTAATCGATCGATCCGCCAATTGTAAGGAGACTGTTGTTGGCTTGGCTTCCCCAATATCTAGCTTTTTGAAAATCGAAAGAGGCATGAGGTTGATACTAGCACCGAGATCGCACAGTGCCTTTTTAAATGAGAGATTCCCCATGGTGCACGATATGTTGAAGCTTCCCGGATCTTTCAATTTTGGTGGGAGCTTCTTTTGAAGAATTGCACTGCACTCCTCTGTCAAAGCGACCGTTTCAAACTCCTCAAGCTTTCTTTTATTCGATAATATCTCTTTCATGAACTTAACGTAACTCGGCATCTGTTCCAACGCATCGGCGAACGGAATGTTTATGTGAAGCTTTTTAAACACGTCAAGGAACTTAGAAAATTGTTTGTCCGCCTTTCTTTGCTGTATTCTCTGCGGAAACGGGACGGGGGACATACATGTCTTCGGGTTATCCGGCAACTTTATTGAAGGTTTCAAATCTTGCGACTCCTCTGGCTTTAAATCCTTCTCTTCCTCAATTTCCTTCTTCTTTTCGCATCGCTCGGGCTGATCCAGCACCTCTTTCCCGCTTCTCAAGCTGATTGCGTTTAGACTCTCTCTAGGATTTGTCTCTGTTGTACTCGGCAATGCTCCCTCCGGGCGAGCTGTCAACACATTAGCGATTTGGCCCAGATGGACCTCCAAGTTTCGAATGGAAGCGGAATGATTTTGCAATGTTGCTTCAGTACGGGTCATAAATTGACTCATATTTGCCGCCAATTTTGCAAGTGCTTCCTCGAGAGACACTTTGGGAGCGGGAGGGGGCTGCTGTTGATTATGATCGAGGGGGCTGGTTTGAGTTCTGTCCGTTTCTCCATGAAAAGTTGGGATGATTGCGCCACCCCGGATTATAAGTGTTGGAGTACGGGTTATTCTGCCGATTCCCATTTCCCACAAATTGAGCCTGCTCCATCTGATGTTGCTCGAACGGGTTTCCAACTTGACACTCCGCGCTCGGGTGTAATCCGTTACACCAATTGCATGTTTCTATGGTAACGGGGGTTGGTGCGTGCGAAAATGCTTGGAGCTGTTGGGTCAAAGCGGCGACTTGAGCTGACAAAGTGGAAATCGGGTCATTACTTGAAACTTCCATAACTCTCTTCGGTGTCAATCTTTCCGATGGCCATTGGTATGCATTTGCGGCCATAGCTTCCAAAAGCGAGTGTGCCTCGGCCATACTCTTTCCCATCAAGGCCCCTCCAGCGGCCGCGTCCACGAGAGTGCGTGTAGAAGCACTCAAACCAAGATAGAACGTCTGAATCTGAAGCCAATCAGGAAGGCCGTGATGAGGGCATCTTCGTAGCAAATCTTTATATCGCTCCCACGCCTCGTGGAGCGATTCCATATCGTACTGACCAAAGGTGGTTATTTCGTTTCTCAACCTCGCCGTCTTAGCAGGTGAGAAGAATTTGGCAAGGAAGGCTTGCGCTAACCCCTCCCATGTTGTAATCGACCACGGCGGTAAGGAATTTAACCAAAATTTCGCTTTATCCCTCAAAGAGAAAGGGAAAAGCCTCAATCGGATGGCATCGTCGGTGACACCATTGGTCTTGAACGTGTCGCATATCTCAAGGAAAGAAGCAATATGGGCATTCGGGTCGTCATTCGGCAGTCCGCAGAATTGGTTCGCCTGCACCATCTGAATAATAGCAGGCTTGATCTCAAAATTATTGGCTTGGATAGTGGGACGCCGAATTCCCGAAAAATTAGCATTGATCTGCGGTATGGCATAATCTCGAAGAGCTAGTTCCGGTTGAACTTGCCGCACATGGTTATCTCCTCCTTGGACTTCGATATTCTCGGCCATGTTGACCGTCGTCTGCAACTCTCTTTTCTCCTTCTTGTTCCTTCTTAGAGTGCGCTCGAGCTCGGTATCCAAAGGTAGTAGGCCTTCATTGCCGAGTTTTCTCATGCACTACACGAAAGGTCCTGAAAGGAAAACAAAACAAATAAACGAAAGTAAATACACAAAAATAAAAATAAAACGTTCAAATTAAGACTAGAAATACTTAAATCGATATTAGAAAATTTCAATCTCCGGCAACGGCGCCAAAAACTTGTTGTGGGAAAATCCCTCACAATATGCCGCAAGTGCACGGTGTCAACAAGTAATAAAGTGATGAATAAAGTATCGTTCCCTCGAGGACTGATTTCACTAAGTACCACAATATAGTCAACTCACAATTTTATTTGAAGAACAATTAACTGGAATTTATATCTAAACTAATTAATAATAGTACTACTAATAATAATAATATTAATATGGGAGTAGGATTATGATTTTCACCTCAAACAATCGGGAATGATATTTATTCGATTCAATTCACTATTATTCAATTGATTGTAAGCCAGGAATTCCTAAATTATTCTAAAGCCTTTCCCAAGGTCGATAGAAAATACTACGAATTACTAACTCGATATATCCCTATTCGAATCAGATAATCAATAGCTAAAACAGTTAAAGAATCCCCACAATAAAGGCTTCACAATTCCATGAGTATATCCCTATCTCACGAAAATTATGATTCGTCTAACAAGAACTATGCCTAAATTTCATCTCCCGAATTCATAAAGACATTCAAAACAAATTAAATGTTGGCCAGACAATTAAAAAGCATTAAGAACAGTAAGAAGAATCCAATTCAATAGAATAACGAGTAAATCGAAATAATAATAAATAATCAAACCGTCATGAAATTGGCTACAATCAAAATCCTACTCGAATAGATCTAAAAGCTAAGATGCAGAAAAACCGTAGGAATCCGTGGTCTTGTCGTCGCCCAGAAATCTACACCTTCTGTTCTCTTAATTTTCTCACCCGCCGAAAACCTGCCTCGGTTCCCTTTTTATTCTCCTTCCCCCTAAAACCCCTTCTTTTCTTTGTCTTTTTTATCCTTTTTTATCCCCTCCAGTCGGTGGTCTTTTCTTCCCAGGAGATAAATTCCTTCTTCACATAAAGATCCTCACGGCCGAACACAAACAAAAGCCCAAGCGGCCCAACTCCTCATTTCATCTCCCGCGGCCCAATCAACTTCAGCATACTTACAGCATCTTTTTTGCGCTTTTTGTGCCGCGGCTCACTTTGTGTGTGCCGCGGCACACAGTACAGTGTGCACATTATTCGCTGTTTGTCTTCGTGTGCCGCGGTTCACTTGGTGTGTGCCGCGGCTCATGACCAAAAAATGCTATTTTCGCCCGTTTTTCATCGTTTTGGCTTCTAAACTCTGATTTCCTGCAAAACATATAAAAATAATGCATTAAAAGCTCATTTATGCTGATTTAGGCTCAAGATGGATATAAAATAATGATATAAAAGCGCATAAAAATACGCCTAACAGGGCCGGCACTGAAAAAGTCTCGTGCGCGAGCGGTTCGCGCTGATCTGGGACAGTACTCGCTCCGTAGCAGTCGGGCAAATTCGGTCCACCCGACCACTTGGTCCTCTGGCCTGTAAGTCCTCCACCAACGTGCAGCAGTGTCACGGAGTTGATTAATTCCGAGCGGCACCTTTACATTTTTACGGGCATCCGATTACTTCAAGGCGGTCTCCATTTCGAAATCGATCGTCCACGTGTTTCTCTCTGTCCGTCAAATAATGGAGGCCTAGCCTTGACATCTCTCAACCATCGATCTCTTCTGCGTTTTCTTCCACATTGATGACCGGTATCCGTTACGCTGATTGACCTGAGCAATTCCCATGGCGATAGCCTGGGCAAGGGCCTGAACAAAAGCTGGATCCATGCCTCCAGGGTTGTTATTTTGGCGTTCCGCCTCCTGATCGTTTTGGTTAACTGGTGGCGGCTGGCCCCCAGCAGGATGTGTCTCGGCGGTGTTCCCGTCCTCATTGTGGTTCGCGGCGGAACCCTGAGCATCATTCACCACCCTTCTAGCTCCTCGGCGTGCCATCACTAACGGTATCAATCTAAAGCCAGTTCCACGCATGGTTTACAATTAAATGTTGTACAAAAATAGAAACACACACATATTACTTACTTGCATTCCCACGAGGAGCTTCGATCGCTTGGGGTGTTGGATTTTGAGAGAAAGAAAGAAAAAATATAGGAGAAAGTTTTATTCAAACCAGGAGTTTGCGCTCTGATACCATTTTCTGTAACACCCCCAAAATATCCCGAGGTATTACAGTGCCATGAATCCCACGCGGGACCCACAAGGCTAGTTAGAAAAATAGACATTTTAAGAAAATCGCGATAAAACCTTAAAATCAAGGATTACATAACGTGAATCGAAAGATTTAAGGGAAAATGTAATTTGAAGTTCAATTATTACACAACAAAGGTTTTTCCAAAGAAAACAATTTATTCCAATTAAAGCAGCGGCTAGAGATAATTCCAACACCGCTCAAGTCTGACCGGACCCCTGGGAATGTCCCGCACATGATGAACAATTTTACAGTACGACGAGTCATACCTGTAACTGTAATCGAGAATGCATACCAAATAACAACTACTAACAACGATATACGACATCTTTACAATCACGACCTAGTAATCACAGGGAATATTTCATCACTCAACCGACGAGTCTTTCTCTTTAACACATAAGCCCCCAAGGTCGCAACCAAGGGTCACGGAAGTATCCACACGGGAATACCCCGGAACATAGGTGCCCAATTCGGGTCTTACCCCCTAACACATTTCCACATGGGTACCATACAGGTTTTATCCCCAACACATCGGCCCATTTATAACATCTTTAGAGAAAGACAAACGTCGGCTTTTATCAAAATGGCACGTACACACATACGGTATAACATTGATATTAGAAAATTCACGAGCAAGATTTCACTTGCCTGTGATCCGATAGTAGGTGCTTTATGATAACGAAGTCCCCACGCCCGCTCGAGCTTAACCTAGCCACGAAACATCCGATTAACACCTCGTACGGATTATAATAAATAAAGCTAGTCTCCCTTTCCTAACCGGATTCCGAGTGTAGTTTTAATTGTCGGTATGAGTATCGTTTCTAAGTTTTCAAGTGTTGTGTACCATTATCTCGTTCCATCTTATAATTAACATTAGGTATATCGATTTACTCAAGAAGATAATCCTATCATTCTTCGGTTGTCAACGAATTATTATGGCGAAATCGAATCTTATGCTTTCTAATACAATTCTATACTCCAAATACCACAATCGACGGATTTTATTGCGCAACAACTTCGGTGGTTTGACAACCAATATTGATTATACTATCGAATTATTTTCCTTAGTTTGCTAAGGGTCAAAAATCACAAGGTAAGGGTGGCTACGAACAATGGAACATACGGTGACGGATTACTACGAATTTCCCCACAATTGATTCGTCAAATTTTACATTCCTAGTGATGATTTGAAGTGAAATTTCATTTGCATGAAACGAAACATATGAGAAACGGAATTCCCGATTACTACAATTTCATCCGACAAGATTGTCTACGAAGTTTAGCAAAATTTACCCAATACCCGCAATATAATAAGTATAAATAAGAAAACATCGAAGATATAACTCCAGGGATTGGTGGCTTACCTTATTGGAAGAAGATTAATGAAGATAGTTGACGGATTCACAAGAACTACGAGGAGAACGAGAAGTGACTTGAACGGCTTGGATAATCTTCACCGAAGCTCAAGAATCCACCTCCTCAATGTTAATTCAAGTGTTTAAGAAGCTTAAGAACCGGGTATAGGGCTAGGAATTTCTCCAGGGGTGGTAGTTTGTGATGTTGGGTCGTGCAAATGAAGAAGGGAACTATCATTTTATAAAACTTGGTTTTGATAACGTACGTCAACGATAAGGGTGTTACGTACGTAAGGTGTATTACGTACGTAACAGTGTGCTGATAACGTACGTAAAGAACTTGCTGCCCGAAATGTACCCAAGTGTTACGTACGTTAAATTTGGGACATAACGTACGTAATGAACAGTTGACTCGTTTGTCCTCTAGCCCGCCGAAAGTAGCCATGTCCGTGTCAAAAGAAAGATTCTGGTCGGAAGACCGACCCACCCGTTATGTACGTAATGTAGCTGCCTTAACGTACGTAACGATCGAAATATAGCGTACGTTAGGCATGGGTTATAGCGCGCGTTAGACATAACCTTTTAGCCTCAAACCACATTCTAACCATCTTGGGGTGACCATCCCTTCCACTCGTCAACAATTATCGGGGAACAGGACGTTGGCCACCGTCATATTCGCACCGACGATTGTCCCACGACGTCAAGGTATGTCACCCCCATTTCATTTACATCGTACAATTATATAGCACTCAATGGAATACATAAATAGAAATGACGTCACATTACCACACATTCACACAGTACAAAGTAATCAAGTATGGAATACCGGAGGTATTACATGACGTATGCCATGACATCATCTCCAATGTTCTCCTTGTTTGAATTCACAAACACATCATTACGTACGTTAGCCATCCTTCCTTACGTACGTTAAGCTCCTTATATTACGTACGTTATATATCACATGTTACGTACGTTAACCCTTGAGCATTTCCAACTTTTTGCGTCTTCGACTCCTTCGATGCTTTGCTTCGCTTCTTTGTTGTTTTCCTTTATTTAGCAACTTTAATCATCAAAACTCTATTAATTGACGTATGGAATAAAATATTCCAACAATCTCCCCCTTTTCGATGATTACAAAACAACTCCCATGAATGGATAAATACCTGCAAAAATAAAATATATGTATATATCTACGAATCAAAGTTTTCGGCTTTGATCGTTTCGTTAGTTCTCCCAATTTTTCTTTTTCTGTCCTTTTCGACTTTTTCTCTCCCCTTTTTGTTTTTCACGGATCTATATTTTTCGACTTCTTCGTCTTTTTCTCTTCTCCCCCTTTTTGCATTTTATTTTTCTCGTCATTCTTCCATGACGCTTTTTATCTCATTCATTGCTTTTCTTCCCCTTTTTGTCATCAGCAAAAAGTGTAAATAATATAAACGAATAAAAATACCAATTTATGTATATAAAAAAAATATGCATGATAGGGTATAACTGCCCGTGACAAAAATATCCGTTTTAAAAATATACTCCCCCCTGAGTAAAATACAATTTGTTAAAAATTAATTTTTGGGGACCCAACCTATAGTTGGTTTTTCTTTAGAGACATAGACGATGTTCGGAATAAAAGTTCCTTTTGGAATTCAAATCATTTTAACTTTTATCGTCCGTCTTGGGCTTTTGCAATTCGAAATGCGGTGCCCAATTTTCAAACATTTATCACATCGGGGTATATTGAAATTCATGGATTCATTTTTAGAACGTGGTTTGAATCCCAACCCCTGTTTATTCAAAGTATATTTTTGAACCGAGAGCATTTGTTCAAATTTCTCGTTTCCACACGAGAATTTCTTTGTTAAATATTTGAGCTCGGTTTGAACTTTCAAGAGATCATCCTTTAAAATATTTCGTTTTCAATGCATTTTGAATGATCAGTCTCGATAAATTTTCCCTTTTCAAGAATTTTAGAATTTTCAATTTCTAATGTTTTATATTTAGATTTAAGGGATTTAATCTCGGATAAAGCATTTTGAAAATCGGTATGCAGTAATTCAAATGCTTCAAATAATTCATCGTGAGACGATGTACTAACATTGGTATCACAAGGTAATACATATTTAATCTGTATTTTGGTATCGCCTGGTGGGTCCCAGTGTGGGGTCCATAGCACTGTAATAGCCGCCTTTTGGGGTGTTACAGAAGATGGTATCGTAGAGTCGTTTCTCTTTAAGAGTCGTTGAGAAATGAACTAGTATCAAGAGACCTTCATGTCACGTATGACCTGTGCAAGCGCCTGACCCTACGAGCCAAATACAGCATGTACTTTATGAGCCATGATTTAATTACTGCCGTGATATTGATATCGTAATGGTTCTCTTTATTGATCTTGATATTTCGAGGATCTGTGGCAGGATTTATCTGATTGATATTTCGAGGTAAATTTTGGATTGATTATGTGATTGAAATTGTTCGACTCGATGTCGATATGATATTCTGTGTGGCACTCATTGTGTCGATAATTCATTATGAACTGTTTCTTGAATATGTAGTTCCTTGTTGCTATTAACTTGGCATGGATTTTGATTGGTCATAAAGACGGTCATGAACTGTACGTATGGTTATTATTATTGTTTGATTCTTTCAGTATGGAAAAGAAATCTGAGAGGCCGTGATAGAGTGGGACGAGGCCGCAGAAGGGGCCAAATCCCGAGACCACGAGCCAACACGCGTTCAAATGTGGAGCAGAGCTCCGCAGGCAGTGATTCGCCTTCTAGGGACCAATCGCACCACACTGGACGCGAGGATGCGCGTGTCGATCCTTACGTTGTTATGCAGGGCATGATGGCTCAGATGACCCAGATGGGTCAATTGATGGAAGCTATGCAGAAAGCTACTACTGGCCAGTAACAGGGGCCTCATCCACCACGTCCTGTGCACGGCAGACCTGTGAGTCGGATCATCAGCGACATCTCTCACCAGCGACCCCCGACTTTTGAAGGCTCCTCTGAGCCTGCTGATATTGTACATTAGATTGAACACTCTGAGAAATTATTCGAGATGGTGGAATGCCCAGAAGAGAATCGCATCTCCGTAGTAGCTTACTATCTTAGCGAGGGCGCCCACACCTGGTGGCTTTCAGTGAGGCCAGCTGATGGTGTATATACTTGAGAGGAATTTAAAAACCTCATGTTAGACCGTTACTATCCAGGTCCACTCCGTGAGGCTAAGCTGTCAGAATTGCTGAACCCAGACCCATCTGAAGACGATGATGTACTATCTCTTGTCGATAAATTTCAGGCACTTCTTCCTTTCGCCTCGTCGATTGTCCGAACGGAGGCCGATAAGATCAAATATTTTCTCAAGAGGCTTAAACCCCGAATGAGAATGCAGCTGTTGAATCACCACTATACGACCCTATCGGAGTTCATCGCGAAAGCTCTGGAATACGAACTTTTGGGATAACAATCCCTGTATCGAAATTGCCGGGATAACAATCCCTATATCGAAAGGTTTGACAGAATGTTTTGACAATGTGCCAATCCAGCATACAACAAATAGCTGTGTCGAAAAGCTCATCAAAGGTGTCAACATGTATCGAATACTTATCGTAGTCCTAGCATACAGTGAATCAATCATATAACAAAGGAGTCTCATAAGACTAAGTACGGAAGCTGTCTCGAATCGACAATACAGCTATCATTCCATACAGTATCCAAACATGACAAGAAGGAATCTCTGTTATTCGCTAAAGTCAAAGTCCCGTTTAAGAAGATATATTTAAATACTAAAGGATAAAGTACTTAAATATTAAGCCGCCAGAGATCTTCAATCAAGCGCAAAATCCGGATCGTGTTTTATTCAAACACATCATCTCGTTGGAATGGACTTTTGCTCAACGGATCTATCTCAACAGATATATTTCAGAAGGCTATATATATATCTCCAGAGTTTGAAGATCATATACTGACAACGCACGAAAAGCAAACGAAGTTATCATCATATACATCTGAGCAAACATATCTCCCAAAGCATACTGCTATTCTGAAAAAAGAGATATACAAGTGCTCAAACCGTGAACAACATATTATCAGCTAAAAGCTCAAAAAGTCAAAGCTGTTGTTCAAACATTGTTCTACCCTTGAACAAATCCCATCAGCCCTATGTGGGCTGAGAAACCTTACTATTCCTAAACTGTGTGTGACGGACTTGCATTGAAAAGACGAAATTTCGGAACTGTGTGTGAAGAAGCCAGTCAAAGTGAAAGCTTAAACCAATCTATGTGAACGGTTGTAGGCTAAGGTTATTATATCAATCTGCGTGAAAGATATATCGATTAGGTTTGATTATAAATACGTAGTTGTGTACATAGTAATTATAATAAACATTTTAACTCCTGTGTGGAGGACCAGTGGACGTAGAGGGGTTTACCTCGAACCACTTTATTTACCGTGTCAGTTACCTTCTGCATTTACTGTTTTAATATTTGTGATTATTTTTAAGTATACACTTCATATCTAGTTGCTGTATTTACAGCAACTCACTTTAACAAGACTTCCGCTACGCACTCAGATTTGAAAACCATACAGCTTGTTGTTTAAAACACTTTCCAAGATGTATCCTGTATACTTAGTGGCCATCAAGTGGTATTGGAGCGGTTGATTCTAAAAATAATCAGTCGTATTTTTTATTGAATCAGATCCTTAAATAACTTATTTTTGAAAAACAGTCTTTTTCTTCCTTATTCTCATATGGATACATCAATGATCAATAAATTTCCTATGTTTTCTATTAACGAATTTGATGATTGGAGAATTGGGATGGAGGCTCATCTTGCAGCAATGCACGAAGAGATGATTTTTGTCATACATGATGGCCCCATAAAGATCATGAAGGTAAATCCGGACCCAAGAATTGAAGGCCAGGCTTATGCAGAGATGCTCGAGAAAGAGCGCGAATAATGGACTTCTGACGAAAGAAAGAGCGCCAACCTCGACAATGTCGCGAAGAATGCGCTATTTTTCACTCTTGACAAAGGCACGTTCTCTAAGGTAAAGAGCTGCAAACCAGCCAAGGATATCTGGGATAAACTCAAGTTAATTTGTGAGGGAACTGAGCTCTCAAAAGAAAACGAGATTTCAAAATTAACTCAGCAATTTGAATCTTTTGAAATGAAACCAACTGAAACACTTGAGGAACTTGACCTCAGATTCACTGGCATTGTTGGTGAACTTGAAGCATTAGGCAAGATTTATACCCAATGAGAGAAAAACCTAAAAATTTTTCGATCTCTCCCTGCCCGATGGGACATTAAGACCACAGCTATGCGTGTATCGTGCAATCTTAGTAAAATATCTACTTTTGATCTCTTTTCTGACCTCAAAACATTTGAGTACGATATAGACAAGAGAGAGAAAGCTGAAGAATCTCCCGCCAGGACTACAACCTTAGCTGTTGTATCCAACCGAAGACACAGCATGCCGAGATCATCAAAGCCCACTCATAAGAATGATGACAGCGACGACGACATCCTGTCGCAAGACGAAATGGCACTCCTCATGCATAAGTTCAAGAAGTTTATCAAGCAGTCGGGAAAGACTCCATACAGGCCCAAGCCTGTACACAAGGTAAGTACTGAAACTTCCTCTGGTGATGCTAACCTGTGTTATAATTGCAGGAAACCAGAGCAATATGCAAATAAATCCTCATCCCAAAGTTTAAAGGTTGCCGGAAGCCGAGCAACAAGAAAAGGATGAAAGAAGACATGCTTGGAAAAATAAGCTCAAGGCGCTGATTGGTGAATCAGAAGCCTCCCCCGCATCATCAAAATCCGAAGAATGTCTTCAGGTAGTCACCGATAGTGATTCATCTGATGATGATTTCGAAGATAAAGCCTATATGTGCTTTATGGCCAAGGATATTCTGGAAGATGAAGATAGCGATGATGAGGTAAGATCAACCTCACCTATTCCCTCCAATGCATCTCATACTTTTGCAAACATGATGAATGAGTTTAAGACCATTCAAATGGCCCATGAGACATTGAAAAATGAAAATATATAGCTCCAACTTTCTAACTTAGAACTGAAAGAAGAAAACGACTTGCTGAAAGTAAATTACGAAAATATGTCTGTCGATTGTGAAAACAGCAAAGTCGAGTATGAAAAACTCATGGAGAGCAATCATCAACTTGCTCATGAACTAAGTGAGACAAAATCTCATAGTGAAAGCAATACAAATGATTTTTTTCTGCTTCAAGCCAAAGTAAAAACTCTCGAAAAACGAGAAGGAGAACTTGAGACCAGTCTGAAATCTTTCGAGAAATCATCTAAAAGAATGGAAGAAATTTTAAGCACTGGGCAACATGCTCATGATAAAAGCGGCTTAGGATACAGCTCATTTCCCAATAAAGGGAAACTAGTACTGTGTTCGTCAGGGGTGTGGAACCCATTCCTGTATCGGAAGAAGTTTCGAGTCATGTGAAGGAACCCATTGCACCGCGAACAACAAAAGCTGCCATTCCGCCACCACAGTCATATTCCAGACAGCAGAATCACCAGCCATTCAGACCTGTAAGGCGTACCCAACAGAATGATCCCCGAGCATATCAACAGCGCCAACAGTCGTTCAGAAAGAAGGTTGTATCCAAATATCAAAGGCCTGCACGGCAGTACTTTCAGTACAACACGCCTAGGTATTGGATACAGGAGCTGAGGTATCCCTCGCAAAAGTAAGTATCCTCACAGTATCAACAATAGCTTTGGGAATCCAATTGGAGACCCAGAAGGCAAGTTGTAAGGCCGAAGAAAATGGATCCACCTCCAAGACGGCATTCGTACTGGATTAATAATAATAACCCTGAATTTTACATGCATAATAATTATCATGGTTATAGCAACTATATACATGCCCCATGTAGAAATCGCAACTACGGACCTAAACCATCCTACAGTAAACCTATTGCTGTCAGGAAAATCTAGGTACCTAAAGGCACTAACATCCATGGACCCAACAATCAAAGGGGACCTAAATCTACCTAATTTGTTTGCATACAGGACATTTTGGAGAAGGACATATGGTACTTCGATAGCGGATGTTCTCGGCACATGACACGAGATAAAAGCAAGTTGTCAGATTACGTAGAAGGTTGCGGTCCAAAAGTGCACTTCGGTGATAAGTCTAAAGGAAGAACAAGAGGGAAGGGAACCCTACTTGTAGGAAAATTCAAAATCATCGATGTAGCTTATATTGAAGGCTTACAGTACAATCTACTTAGTATTAGCCAGTTCTGTGACAAACAGTTCTCAGTGATGTTCTATATAGATCACTGTAGAGTCAAGAACATCCTGACCACAGAAGTTGTGCTCATAGGAAGCAGATCAGGTAATATGTATATTGCTGACTGGATGCCTACGAGCTCCACAATTCCTTGTTTTGTTGCCAAAGGCACTGCAGATCTAAGCTGGTTATGGCGCAAGAGGATGTCACACGTCAACTTTAAGACGATCAACAAACTCTCCAGATAGGGAATGGTTAGAGGATTGCCAAATGTTTCATTCCAAAATGACAGCGTATGTGGACCCTGTCAGAAAGGCAAGCAAATCAAGACCACCCTAAAAAGCAAATCCTACCTTTCCACCCACAGAGTTTTGGAAATGCTACATATGGATCTCTATGGTCCTGTAGACCCGGTAAGTTTGGGAGGTAAGAAATATTGTCTCGTTATTATTGATGATTATTCTAGGTATGCTTGGACAATTTTCCTAAGTAAGAAGACGGAAACAACATCAAAGCTGCTCGAGCACCTGAGAAAGCTTCAAAATGAAAAAGGGTCGAGTATCGTGTCCATTCATTCCGACAGAGGTACGGAATTCACTAACCGTTTTATTGAGCAATACTGTTCGGAAAATGGGATACAACATGAATACTCAGCTACCCGAACACCTCAACAAAATGGTGTTGCCGAGCGAAAGAATAGGACGCTGAAGGAATCAACAAGAACAATGATTGCCGCAAGCAAGCTGCCACAGCGTTTCTGGGGCGAAGCCACCAATACAGCGTGCTATACACAAAACCACTATATCATCAACAAGCATCACAACAAAACAGCATACGAGGTATGGAACAACAAAACTCCTTTAGTTTCGTACTTTCACATATTTGGATACAGGTGTTACGTTTTGAACAACAATAAGGATCAACTTAGGACCTTCGATGAGAAATTGGATGAAGGGATATTTGTTGGATATTCCTCTATTAGCAAAGCTTACAGGATCTTCTATAAAAGGAAGCTAACAATTGAGGAATCAGTTCATGTAGTGTTCGATGAAACTCACCATGATCCTACAGGAGTAGAAGACATTTCTCAGAACATCCAACAACTTTCCATCATAGATCCACCAACTCCATTAGAACCTGTCGTTGACTTAGAAATCAACCCTGCAGCTGTAAGAACTGACGTAGATGAAGCCGATGCTGTACAAGCGGAAGCAGAAACTATAGCAACTCAAGATACAGTACGGGACCCCGAATTAGAACCCGACAGAAGATGGTTGAGAGATCACCCACAAGAGTTGATCATAGGAAACATTGATGCTGGTGTTTCTACCCGTAGGAGAATACAGAGTACACAAGGAAATGTACTATGTGCGCAAGAAGACCCCGAGTCAGAGATATCTCCATTTCCAGAATGGAAATCTCAATCCGTGCTTAGAAGACTTAATATGTGCACTATTACTGTATTCTTAGCCCAATACGAACCTGTTTCTACCAAAGAAGCTCTCAACAACTCTCATTGGATCACATCTATGGAAGAAGAGCTTAACGGTTTCGAAAAAAACAACGTATGGCATCTTGTACCCAGACCTACTTATCAATCCGTAATTGGAACCAAATGGGTATTTAGAAACAATAAGGATATAAATGGACACATTATCAAGAATAAATCCCGACTAGTCATCCACGGCTACAGACAGGAAGAAGGCATATACTACGATGAGACATTTGCCCCTGTAGCCAGACTAGGAGCCATTAGGATATTCTTAGCCTTTGCCGCCCCTAAAAGCTTTATTGTATACCAAATGGACATCAAAAGTGCATTCCTGAATGGAGACCTTGCTGAAGAAGTATATGTTGAACAACCACCCGGGTTTGTCAATCCAGAAGGCGAAGACCTAGTATACAGGCAAAGGAAAGCACTGTATGGACTTAAGCAATCCCCTAGAGCATGGTATGAGACTTTGTCCCAGTATCTAACCGATAATGGATTCGAGAAAGGTGCTGTGGACAAGACCTTATTCAAAATACAGGAAGGTGATGACCTCCTGATGGTTCAAATATATGTAGACGATATAATATTTGGTTCAACTAACCTTGATTTATGTCAAAGGTTCTCTCATCTCATGCAAAGTAAATTTGAAATGAGTATGATGGGAGAACTTAGTTATTTCCTAGGGTTGCAGGTAAAGCAGTTGCCTACAGGGATTTTCATCAACCAGGAAAAATACAGCAAGGAACTTCTCAACAAGTTTGGAATGAATACTTCCAAATCATCGTCAACTCCCATGAGCACTTCCGTGCAAATTAGTGCTGATGAAGCTGGAAAGCCGGTTGATCAATCACTCTACAGGAAGCTTATTGGCTCACTCCTGTACCTAATGGCTAGCAGGCCGGATATCCAGTTTGCTGTAGGAGTGTGTGTGCGATATCAAGTAGCACCGAAAGAATTACAATTCTCAACAGCTAAACGAATCCTAAAATACGTCAAAGGAACAGTCGATGTAGGACCGTGGTATCCTAAAGAAGGCAGATTCAATTTAGTTAGCTACAACGACTCAGATCTCGGAGGTTTCAAGCTAGATAGGAAGAGTACAAGTGGAACTTGTCACTTTCTTTGACCTATACTTGTGTCTTGGTTTAGCAAGAAACAATTTCCAAACTCGCTTTCAACAGCTGAATCAGAATACTATGCTGCTGGTAGTTGCTGTATGCAGATCCTTTGGATGCAACAACAACTGTCAGACTATGGAATTGAAGCCAAAGAAACGCCAATTATGTGCGATAGCACGAGTGCAATTGTTATCACTCACAACCCTGTATTTCACTCGCGCACCAAGCATATCAACATGAAGCATCACTTCATTAGGAATCATGTTGAGAACAAGGATGTTCGGCTGGAAAAAGTTCATACAGATATCCAGTTAACTGACATCTTTACGAAGCCTCTCGACACAGCAAGATTCTGCATGCTTCGACATGAAATGGAATTGCTACAGCCTGACTCCCTATAAGTTTTTAATGCTTTTACTCAGCAAATTGAGGGGGAATGCTGTAAGACCCAAGAATACAGTATCCATCATTAATTATCTGTACACTCATACTATCGAAACAGCACTGTAGGAACAAAGAGACATGAAATATCCTACAACTGATGTGTGCAATAATTAAGGGGGAATACAGTACGACCCAAGAATACAACATTAATCCGAAAGCTGCTTTATCGAATTGAAACCCGTATGTACCTTTTAAGGGGGAACACTGTATTTTCGCGAATACATCACATACAATGGGAAATCAATTATCATGTTATTTATTTATTTTAAACGATCTTTATGTCCACGTGCCCTGTCATAATTAAAAAGTTTTTGCATTAAATGCTTTACACGACATCTGGACATTGGTATCTTCAAAGCCGCGATGTTTCATATTATTATATTAATTTTTACACCGCCGTTTCGGGCAATAAGCTAAGTCAGAAGTGGGACCCACTCTTATTTTAAAATTAAATGGATAAATTTTACTGGTTACACTCAGTCCATCGTGATCGTCCATTTTAAACAACGGTTCCCATCCCTTAAATCTGACCGTTCATCCTCTGAAAACCGTTCTTCGCCGCCCACTATAAAAGGACTGTAAATGCCATTTGAGACTCTTTACGCTTTCTGCACATTGAACGAGTTCTTGAGCATACAACCTACAAGTCTTTTTGCTTTTACTGCATTTCTCTTTGAAATCTCTTTATCTTTTTTTCGAGAATCATCATGGCATCTTCTCAGACCTCTTCCATCTCTCTCAAGAAATCCTCCAACATCATCGACGGACGTATCTTCTCTAGATTTGTCGTGCTTGAACATGTTCGTTCCGAAGGTGATGACGTCGAATCGATGGATTTCGTCATTACTAGGATTCGTCAGCAAGGCCTTTATCGCCTTGGAAGTCACATCACTGAACGCTTTGATGTTCACCTGGTTGAGGAATTCTACCTCAATGCTGCTGTTCGTTTCCTTTCGCTGGCTCAGGGAGGACATGTTGCTAACATAACTGCTGTCATTCGCGGAGTCGAGATTCGTGTTGACCAAGAGCTTCTCCAGAATCTCTACACTGATGGCCTGACAATGGAAGATCTTGAGACCTTTGGGTCCCAAGAACTCATGACCAAATACTATGGGTTGTTCACCGGTTTAGCATCGGTTAAAACGGTTCACACCTCTTGCCACAAGAAAAACTTTTGTTTACCTTTTATTTATTTACACGATTTTTGTTGCCGTGTTATTGAGAATAGAACATGTGCGTTCGAGATGTGCACCAATCTAAGGTTCAGAATGATGGTTGTAATCATGACCTGTGAAAAGGTCAACTGGTGTCCAATAATCCTCAAACAGTTGCAGGAAGAAGTGTCTAAGCCTGCCTCGCAGAAGAAATCTTTTGGTTTGCTCTTGAATTACATTCTGACGAAATGCGGTGTTCCGCAAGACGAAAGAGCAAAGAAGATCACTTCTCGGATTTATATGGGAAGCATCAGACCCACCATTTTCAAGAAAGGACCCCTGCTTGCAAACAGACCTTTCGTTCGTAAATTGCCCCTGTCTGCCGATCCGAGAGACGTATCTTCGAAGTCCTAGAGCGAGGAGACTTCAAGGAAGAGAAAGAGATCTCACAACAAAACTCCCATTGCTGTTGAGAAGCCTAAAAGGAAGCTAAGGAGGCTTTCAAAAGTTAAGGCTACAGAAACCTCCAAGGATGCTCCTTCCGTGGCTCAACCCACTATATCGAACCCCCAGGGCGCAACCCCTGTGGAAGAGATGACTGCTACTGTCGCGACAGTAGATCCCGAGCCCTTGGCGGCTATGATGGATGCTCAGACATCTGCCAACTTACAAGACTCTGGCGAGTCGGCTGCCACTTTGGAGCCAAAAGCTACTTCTCCTATTCGAGATTCCACACCCGTTAAGGATCCATCTCCCATCAGGGTACCAAAGGGATCCCTCTCCGATACAGGATCCCACACCTGTAGAGAAACCCATGCCTACAGCGGACCCAGGCGCTGTACGCAGCCCCTCCCCGGACATAATTATTAACAAAACCCTACTTTCTGTGCAAATTGAACAAGCATATGAATGATTTGTCCAATGGAAGAATTACAGACTTGCTCCGTACGACACCCTGTACAACTGGAGTGAATGGAGCAAAGAATAAAAATTTGTTTTGGAAGTGACGGACGCTCAAGATATTGCAGTCCTGATCCAATGGGACAACATATGCATTAAAGAGCTAATCGAGAGCATCTTTTGGATAAAGCCGAAGCACGAAAGAAAGGAAAATCTAAGTCCGTGGAATCTCCCAAAAGTACAAAATCAGACCATGACTCAGACGCCGATGCCGACGCCTTTCAGGCAGGTCTGAGAATGAGTCGTGAGGAAGCTAGAGAAAAAGAATTCTCCCAGCTTCAACAACAAAACGGTGAAGGGACATCAAGTTACAATCCATCCACTTCGCAACAGCAAGACTATGTTCCCAACAGAGAGGATTTAGTCCTTCCTGTAGCGGAGGAACAACCGGCTACCCAACAGGCACCCGAGCCTGTCGCCGCCCAAGCTAAAGAAGAACCCAACGCCATCCCGTACGAGGAATCAGTCCCTCTGCCGGATCAGGCGGAAGATGAGAGACAGCAGGAGGAATCAGTCCCTCATGTACATTTGTCTTCAGAACCCACTGCCGATCAAGAGAAATCATCAACCCCTGTCACCGAGCCCGCTTCTGATGCTCCCGAAACCTCAACTGTTTTGGAATCCAACGATGGTATTAAACCTGAGGATGACCAACTCAATTCACGTCCCAATGTGAACTTGAGACGGTTGAATGGAGTTGAAGATTTTGCCCAACCAAATTCTCCTAGGACTGCCACAAGGAAAGAGCGATTACATGCTCTTGGCCTTCAAACAGTTTTCATCCAGGACACCGTCAACGCCCTGTATTCTGTCGAAAAAGCTATTGATTGGATGCACCAATCAGCCGTTGAAGAGATGACAAGTCTAAGGCACGAAGTTTCCCGAGTGGAAGAAGCCTTCAGAATCTTGCCATCAGTCTTCAAGCAGGCCCTAAGCCAATTACAAGAACGACAGGAACAGATCCTGAGAGAAGAACAACCTAAGCTACGCATGTCCGAGGCCAAGACAACATCAGCTATGATTGAATCCGGTTCCCAGCTTCGAGCCCACGACAAGAAAATTCAAGATATGTCGCAGGTGCTCACCTCCCTGGTTGAGAAAATGACAAGTTTTGAGATGAAACAGGATACTGCTATGCAAATACTGGAACGCCTTGATGAGAAGGTGTCATACCTTGATGACGCCAAAAATGGGGAAGAAGCGAGGGAAGCTGCTAGGAGAACAAGGCTTGAGCAAGAGAAAGAAATGCTAGCTCCTTTTGAAGATAGCATCACTGCTGATATTGCCCGTATTTCATCTCCAAATGTTAGAATACAGGGAGATCACCCAGAATTCTAGGACCCTAAGTTTCCTTGGAAGAACCTCGTTCGAAAACCGCAAGCTATGAACCTCCTGGCTAACCGACAGCCTACTGCAGAAGAAATCAAAAACTAGAGGAGGAATGTACTGCTAAGATACTTTGTTGTTTTTATCAGGGAATCCTAAATATTCAACAGATGCAGGACGGTACAGGAAGCCGTTGAGGAATATAAGAAAATGTTGGAAGAAGGAACGCTCCCGCTACAGCATCAGATGAAGTCTAAGCATAGACAAGGTGACTTGGTTACCCATCCAGAAGATTGGATCCTAGTCTTCGATAATTCGTATGAAGGACGAGCCTTATATCTGAATCGAGACAGGGACGCTCATCAGAACTGGTGGAAAAATACCAAGAATGACCCCAAAGGCAATGGAGACACTCAGATTACAAGAGTTGAATTCCTTGTTGTATTATTTTGTAATTTTAATTTCAAAACAGCAAAATATTATGCTCTTTGTTTCAATATCAATAAAATATTTGCCTGTCTTGAAAGATTACAACTCGTAATCTACTGTGTTCTTGTATGTTTACAAACACTTAATTTATTATTGCTGTATACAAGTATGAAACTTGTTTTAATACATAAGCTGTAAGAACTTGTCTGCGAACATTTCATAGTTTAAGTTGTATGTATCTAGAATACAATGTAAGATTGTGCCTGCGCGCCAATCATAAGTTTAAAGATGTAATACTTCTTTGATAAAAGCTGAACTTGCCTGCGAGCAGTTCTTAGTATTAGGCTAATTGCAGAAGGCCAGAACATTCGAACAGAAGACCAAGAAGTCTGCCCTCCTTCAAGATGCTAAGTGTCAAAGTTTTGGCATTATCAAGGATGTTTGGATAACATCAAAAGGTTTTAAAAGGAAGACTTGGAAAGACTTGGCAAATTATCAAAAAGGGGGAAATTGTTGGGATAACAATCCCTGTATCGAAATTGTCGGGATAACAATCCCTGTATCGAAAGTTTTGACAGAATGTTTTGACAATGTGCCAATCCAGCATACATCAAATAGCTGTATCGAAAAGATGATCAAAGGTGTCAACCTGTATCGAAGACTTCTCATAGTCCCAGCATACAGTGAATCAATCATACAGCAAAGGAGTCTCATAAGACTAAGTATGGAAGCTATCTCGAATCGAGAATACAGCTATCATTCCATACAGTATCCAAACAGGACAATAAGGAATCTCTATTATTCGCTAAAGTCAAAGTCCCATTTAAGAAGATATATTTAAATATTAAAGGATAAAGTATTTAAATATTAAGCCGTCAGAGATCTTCAATCAAGCGCAAAATCCGGATCATGTTTTATTAAAACACATCATCCCGTTGGAACGGACTTTTGCTCAACGGATCTATCTCAATGGATATATTTCAGAAGGCTATATATATCTCCAGAGTTTGAAGATCATATACTGACAACGCACGAAAAGCAAACGAGGTTATCATCATATACATCTGAGCAAACATATCTCCCAAAGCGTACTGCTATTCTGAAAGAAGAGATATACAAGTGCTCAAACCGTGAACAACATATTATCAGCTAAAAGCTCAGAAAGTCAAATCTGTTGTTCAAACATTGTTCTACCCTTGAACAAAACCCATCATCCCTGTGTGGACTGAGAAACCTTGCTATTCCTGAACTGTGTGTGACAGACTTGCATTGAAGAGATGAAGCTTCAGAACTGTGTGTGAAGAAGCCAGTCAAAGTGAAAGCTTAAACCAATCTGTGTGAATGGTTGAAGGCTAAGATCATTATATCAATCTGTGTGAACGATATATTGATTAGGTTTGATTATCAATATGTAGTTATGTACGTAGTATTTATAATAAACATTTTAACTCCTGTGTGGAGGACCAGTGGACGTAGAGGGGTTTACCTTGAACCACTTTATTTACTGTGTCAGTTATCTTCTGCATTTACTGTTTTAATATTTGTGATTATTTTTAAGTATACACTTCATATCTAATTGCTGTATTTACAGCAACTCACTTTAACAAGACTTCCGCTACGCACTCAGATTTGAAAACCATACAGCTTGTTGTTTAAAACACTTTCCAAGCTGTATCCTGTATACTTAGTAGCCATAACGAACTTACCGCGAAGGAGATTTCCAAGGAACCACAGTCCAACAACAAGAGATCCAGGAACCAGAACGGGACTGACAGTAACCGGGGGACGATCATGAAACCCCTGTCGTTACCGAACCCTTCTGAATGACCCCCCATGGCATCGAAGCCAGCCGGATCACACTCTCGAGCGGCCATCTCATATGTTATGTGCTATAACTGTGGGGACCAGGGGCACATCAGCTACAAATGCCCGAAGCCAGCCGTCGCATGCCATACTTGTCGGAAGAATGGGCATCGTGCTCGTTATTTTGAAGAAGGCCGACGATCCCGAAGCCAGCATGATTGCTGGTACTCTCGAGATCCGATCTCAGCCCGTCTGTGTTCTTTTTGATACTGGTGCTTCACACTCATTTTTATCTGCTTCTTGTTTGAGTCGTTTGCAATTAGATCATGTTACCAATTGTGAACCTTATGTAATTGGTCTACCCGATGGTAGAAGAATTGTTGGGAATCTTGAAGTGCAGAACTGTCCGATTCGTTTGAACGACCGTGAGTGGTTTTCAAACTTAATTGTGGTCGATTTACCTAAATATGATGTAATCTTGGGTATCGATTAGATGGATCGTCATGATGCCATAGTTAGCGTCTGCAAGCGGATAGTGACTGTCACATTTGACGATGGTGTTGAGTGTATTTTTCAGGGTGATAATCCCAGCCGTTCCGGGAGAGTCATCAGCGCTATGAAAGCAGTGAAACTGCTTAATCAAGGATGTATTGGTTATTGGTGTTACATGACCAAAACAGCGGATCGACCAGTTGAATTGGCCGATATTCCGGTAGTCCGATACTGCCCAGATGTATTTCCAGATGAGTTGCCAGGCTTACCTCCACATCAAGAGGTAGAGTTTACTATTGAGTTAGAGCCAGTTACGTCCCCGCTTTCGAAAGCACCGTATTGTACGGAAGAAAGACAAATCTCTATGTTTGTGTATTGATTATCGTGAGCTGAACAGGGTAACCATCAAGAACAAATATCCATTGCCTCATATTGATGATTTATTGGATCAACATCAGGGAGCTGCTGTGTTTTCTAAGATCGACCTGAGATACGGGTATCATCAGTTGAGGATTCGAGAGTCTGACATTTCGAAGACCGCTTTTCGTATGGGCATTATGAATTCGCAGTGATGCCTTTTAGACTGACTAATACACCGGCGGTATTCATGTAGTTGATAAATAGGGTTTTTGTTAATTATCTGGATCGCTTTGTAGTCATTTTTATTGACGACATCCTGATTTACTCTCGTGACCATGAAGAGCATGAACGCCATCTCCACCAAGTTCTCGATGCGTTGAGGCGGGAACAGCTTTATGGGAAGTTTTCCAAATGTGAGTTTTGGATGCCTGAGGTTATTTTTCTTGGGCATGTGATATCAGCCGAAGGGGTGAGAGTAGACCCACAGAAGATAGAAGCTATCCGAGATTGGCTACCTCCGAAGAATGTGAAGCAAGTTCACAGTTTCCTGGGTCTAGCAGGTTATTACCGACGGTTCATGGAAGGTTTTTCCAAGATTACGCAATCGATGACTAACCTGTTGAGGAAGAATAAGAAGTATTTGTGGTCAGAGGCATGTCAGCAAAGTTTTGATGAACTCAAGAGTCGATTGATTTCAACACCTGTTTTGGTTCTACCAAAAGGAACGGAAGGATTCATGGTTTATAGTGACGCGTCGAGACAGGGCCTTGGATGTGTGTTGATGCAGGAAGGGAAAGTGATTGCCTATGCATCGAGATAGTTACGACCCTATTAAGTTAACTATTTGACCCATGATTTGGAGCTAGCAGCCGTGGTGTTTGCTTTGAAAATCTGGTGTCACTATCTGTATGGAGTTACCTGTCAGATTTTTACTGATCACAAGAGCCTAAAGTAAATTTTTACTCAGAAGGAGTTGAACACGAGACAGAGAAGTTGGCTAGAACTAATCAAATACTATGATATCGAGATCTTTTATCATTCGGGCAGAGCAAATGTTGTTTCCGACGCCTTGAGTCGTAAGACAGTACAGGAGCAGATGCTTGCCCGCTTGACAGTTCCGAGAGAATTGCAGTTAGAGTTCCGGAAATTGAAGTCTGGTTACAACGTATTCAGGGACAACTCTGCACACTTTAGATTTCGTCATCCCTTGATGATATAATCATATCGAAGCAGGTTACGAACCCATTCTTATCTCGAGTTCGGGATGAAGTAACTCTAAGGAAAGCCCCTGGATTTGTGATTCACGAGGATGGATTGATATGCTTCAGGAATCGAGTTTGTGTACCCGCAGACGAAGAGTTGAGGAACTCTATCCTGAGATAGGCCCATGCTACCCCGTACTCCAGTCACTCGGGGTCTATCAAGATGTATATGGATTTGAAGCAATGTTATTGGTGGGGGAATATGAAACGTGAAGTTACAGAGTTCGTTTCGAGATGTTTACCTGTCAGCATGTTAAGATTGAGCATCAGCGACCCACAGGAATGCTGAAACCGCTCCCGATTCCTGAGTGGAAATGGGAGGACATATCGATGGATTTTATCACTAGCTTGCCGATGAGTTGTCGAGGGATGAATACAATTTGGGTGATTGTGCACTGTCTAACCAAATCAGCCCACTTTTTAGAGATTAAAATCACATGGGGACCCGAGAGATTGGCCCAGCTATTTATTAAAGAGATTGGAAGGTTACATGGTAGCCCCAAGAGTATTATATTGGATCGTGACGGGCGATTCGTGTCACACTTCTGGAAAGCAGTTCATCATGCGATGGGTACGCAGTTGGACTTCAGTACGGCATTTCATCCGCAGACTGATGGTCAGTCTGAAAGGACTATCCAAACTCTAGAGGATATGTTGAGGGCGTGCGCTCTTGATTGGAAGGACGATTGGGAAGCCCAACTGCCTTTGGTGGAATTCACTTACAATAATAGTTGGCATGCTTCGATTCAGATGGCACCTTATGAAGCATTGTATGGCCATCGTTGTAGGTCTCCTTTGTGTTGGGATGATCTGTCTGAATCTCTGGGTACGGAACCTAATATGTTGCTAGCAGCCCGTGAGAAGATCGCCCTGATTAGGAGTCTTTTGTTAACGGCTCAAAGCCGACAAAAGTCTTATGCAGACAACCATCGACGACCGATTGAGTTCGAGGTTGGCGACCATGTGCTAACGAAGGTGTCCCCTACTCGAGGTGTTTTTCGTTTTGGGAAGAAAGGCAAGCTGAGTCCGAGGTATATCGGGCCGTTTGAGGTTTTGGAATGGGTAGGCGATCTGGCCTATCGTCTGGCATTGCCACCAACTCTGAGTTGGATCCATAACGTGTTTCATGTCTCCCAGTTGAGGAAATATGTTGCTGATCCGAGTCATATACTTCAGTTCGATGAGATCGATATAGCGGAGAATCATTCGTACGAGGAGCGTCCCGTACAGATACTTGAGAGGAGGATCAAATAGTTGCGGAACAAGATGATTCCCCTACTGAAGGTTCAGTGGTCACGACACGGAGTCGAGGAGGCTACGTGGGAGACGGAGAGCAGCATGCGAGAGAGGTATCCCGAGTTGTTTACCCCTTAGTTTCGAGGACGAAACTCCTTTTAAGGGGGGAGTATGTAATATCCGACAGTAAATTCTTATCTACTGTTGTATTATTCGGATAATTTGAATACCGTTGTAATCATTTTACATTTAGTTAATGTTTATTGATGTCGGGATATACCATAATAGACTTGATTTTAACTATCATTCGCATTGTGGTTGATTTCTTGATGTTGTGTAGATTGTTATATTTTTGGGCTAGATTTTCTGTGTTTAACGTACGCTAAGGATTTAACCTAACGTACGCTAATTCATTGGCTTTACGTATGTAATGGAATGTGGTTACGTACGTAATGCTTGGAATCTTATCCGATCTCAACTTTCGGCGTGGGGGGCCGGACATGATCCAGATATTTAGCCCTTTCGAGGCAGCCAAGTTGACATACATTACGTACGTAATGCTGAGGCCATAACATACGTAATGATGTAGGTGTTTTGAGGAAGTAGCCTATGGAGGAAGATTACGTACGTAACATTTTAGGTGTAGCGTATGTAAAGGTGTTAACGTACATTATCTTCATGCGATAACATACGTAACGAGCTGTGCAGTTTATAAAAAGACAGCTTCTGTCTTTCATTTGCACGTCCAAACTCCGATTTTTCTCTCCAACAATCGTCCCCCTACCTCCCTAGACCGACTTTACTCCCTTCCAATTTGTGTTTGAGCCTTGCATTTTGTATTGGAGCTTGTTGATTGGAAATTTAGAGTTGTTCTTGAAGCTTGGCGTGTGTTCTTGTGGTTTTGGTGGTTGTTCTTCGTTTCTAAAGGTATGTTGTGCGATTCTACTCTGTATTTTCGCAGTTATGATGTTAGTGATATGGTATACTACACCTAGTGTTGAATTAATCAAGTAAAACATGTTTGTAGTTAAGCTTTTTAACACTTATTGATGAATATGGTAATTCAGGGTTTGGAATGAAGATGTTCTTCACGTTTTAATGGTAATGATCATGTTTATCAGAATCATACTTATCTTGCTAGGTTATTAACATCATTAGGACAATAATAATCCTTACTTTCATCGTAGTTGAGTTTAATCGATGGAATTGTTGACATAAAATGTCTTAGAACACCATGATGAATGTTAGAGATTAGGGTGATGTTCTTGAACCTAAAAACTACAACTTCATTTCTGTTATTGGCTTAGCCAAGTCTTTGAGAGATGATAAAAGGGTTTTGATGAAGACCTATAACTCTTGTATATGAAAATCGGTTGTATTGATGCCGTAGGTATGTATTTATCATCATAATAAGTGGATAATGTTCTTAAGAAGGTAATACTAATTGTAGATGATAATGTCATAATAGAATGAGTATTGAATTCATCATGATGGTCCTTGTATAGAGGTAGATGTTGAAGAACCGTAAGAACTTGGATAATCCGATTGTTAATGGTGAATTGAAGGTGTTTAATGTATACACTTGTTTATAGTGATAACAAGAGTATTAAAAGGACATTTTAGTATAGTAATCCGATTTGTGAAAGACAAACCATATGTATTGAATTTCACCAATAGTTGATAGAATGTTCATTGAAATAGAATTAATTGAATGAGTAGGTTCGGGTGTCGTTTCCTACGAATTGATATCAATATTGTGTGAATGTATTATTTAATGAATCACGTTTCATTCAAGGTTGCTTGTTCGATGGAGTATTTAATCGAGGATACCATCCGTTTGATCGTTTGGAGAAAGACTATCGTTCGCCCACGGAATTGAGGCAAGTTATCTTGATTGGTTATAATGATGATTGAATTCTTGTGATGGTTATAAGTTTCGTGTATATGAAACACTTATGAATATGTGATTCGTAGTTTGATATTGTTCTTGATGATGTTCCGTTTTTCATCATGAGATTGCATTGCCAAGTTCACCACCTTTGAATCGTTGATCCTTATTGTCACTTCGGTGAGTTTCTTGAGCCTTAATCGGATATGTGATTTATTGAATTTGTTGTCATGTTGTATCGTGACATATCTGGAATCATATATGCGTGCCGATTGGTTATTGTGTAGTATTTTTAGCCAGGCATATATATAGTCATACATTGATGTTTCCGTATTGGACTGTGCACACGAGACGTAGTTCGTGAGGCTAATTAGGTACATTGTCACACGTATATTCTAGATTCCGTATACGGGATGGACATGTGCACGGACACATTTCCGGATCGGGCGTACTGTGATGTCCATCTTGAGCCATATTGTTTGATCGTTCATAGTCCATGTATGATTGGATATGTTTGACGGTTTGTGACTGATTGTTCATACGCCCAAGGGATATGTTCAATAGTCGGGATGTTTTCTTTGAGATCTAATATATGTGAATTGTATAATGTCTGGAGAATTATTTATCATGTATATCTGACCCTGTGGTTTGGGCGAAATACTTGTGTTGTATTTTAGGTCAAGGCAAAGGCAAGGCACGGGAAGAGCATGGTGACGGTGAAGGGTTCGAAGGATACTAGTTCGGGGCCCCCAAGTCTTTGTTGTCCGGTTATGTTCAAACTGTGTAATGTTATTTTCCACCTCATTTAAACTATTGTTCGATTGTATTGTTATTTGAAGTATATTCCATCTCCATATGGTTTATATTTGTATTTGGATCCTCTGTATGTTAAGGCCATTGGCCATACTATATATAAACTTCTAATCGGAGTAATGACTATTTATTGTGGTTCGGTATCACAAGGTAATACATGTTTAATCTGCATTTTGGTATCGCCTGGTAGGTCCCAGTGTGGGGTCCACGACACTGTAATAGCCACTTTTTGGGGTGTTACGCATCGGACCAACACGAGGTGGAAAACCCGTCCAATAATCCAGCACACACAGCAGAGGTCCGAAGATGAGCCCGTCGGACCAACACGAGGTGGACATACGACAACAATGCACAAATACATGATAATAACAATATACAAATGCATGACAACAACAATACATGAATATATCACAACATGATCAACACAAAATGACAACAATGATTAGAGTACTTGCCCGAGTCCTTCGAGAGCAATCTCGATGTCAAAACCATCACCAATGATTATCCTCATTATTCGGCGATCCAAAATACCGTAGATTGTAGATAACTCATATCCTTATCTTTACCAAAATATATCCGTGATACTCAAGCATACCAATAATGAACATAAACCATATACCTTATGATTTAACTCCCAAACCCGGAAGACAATATACTATCCAAATCTCCATAATTCATACTTATACTCATTGCTATATGAATTATAAACAAAATGAAACTAAAATCATTCATTAAATATTATAAACTGAAAAAGTAATAATTTGTCTCGATACTGATACAGCGATAGTGAAGCCGTTAGAAATTCCTTGTCTTCGTCCATGAGCTTCTTGAGTCTGACTAAATCAATTCACAAACATCCTCGAACTCAACTGCAACACGCGGTTCTAATCAACAATCAATTATCACAACCTTTGCAATAATCGATAAACAACAAGTTCGATAACAATAAACAATCGATATAACCAATCAAAAAGCTCAATGATTCCACAATATCTCGATTAAACACAAATCCGAACAATCCAACTTGAACAATTTGGAACTCATAACCGCAATACGATTCCATACTCTGATAATCATATCAACAATCAATCTAACTCGATAACAAGGATTATAACATAATTTCGAAATCAATCTCATATACGGATTAACAAGATTCCTCCTTGTTCATAATTGTAAATTCATACTAAAATAATACCTATATAATCACCAATTCGAACTATCCAAATAGTTCAATATCGTGAAAAATCATATCCCAAGATTAATAATAATGTTTCCAATTTAATCTCATTATCATACTCGTATTGTTATACGAAAATCACATCATCAATCAACATAACTTAATCCTAGATATGAACATTCCATGTTTATATCCAAAAACATCAATACTTGAACATATAATCATCTTGATATGTTATTGTTGGGAAAAATATTTCTGCTTTGATAATTGCCAACATACAGCAAAGTAGTCTCAAATGAGTCAGAATACTGTTAAGTATGGAAGCTGTTAGGTCTGTCCATACAGTCCGTCCCTACAGCAAAGAGATCTTCTACAGTCCATCCTTCAGAACCCTCATCACATAGCAAAAAGACTTAAAGCGTTGGATACAACATACAAGCTGAAGGTGTTTTACTTGGGAAAAGCAAAACACATCCAACAGGACTGAACAAATGAAGCTTTAAACCGTTGTGAGATAAACATTGTTTATTCATAAAGGATTCACGGTTAAAGCAGCATTTATTGCTGATAGGACATCATTTAATGCAACCGGAGAGAGACAAGTCTGAACGCTCTGAAGAGCATTTAATGCAAATACAGAAATGATGTCTGAAGCATTAAATACGATCTGCTTTAATTCAAACATTTAGCAGCCACCAATCAAGAGACGTCAACATATCACCAACCGGCAATGGCTACATTTATAACGGATATAATTCTAAGGTTATAAATATCCCCAAGCAAGAGGGCTTAAACACACACATTATTCATTAACGCAAAAAGCTCTGACAGATTATTTTGACATTCTAGCGCTTACAAAGAAGTATATTTCGTGAGCATACGACAATATTCAAGCGAAGAAATATACTAAGTCCCCAACACAAACAGAACAGCATAAAATGATCATTCATCAAAGATAAAGCCGTTGTTTGAAGATTTGTTCTACCCTTACCGCTGAGAATATCATTAGCTCTGTGCGGACTAAATACCCTTGCGTATTCCGACCTGTGTGGGAAGAATAGCATTGAAGATGAAGCTTCGATCTGTGTGAGAAGAAGCGAGTCGAAAGAGCTCAATACAATCTGTGTGAACGGCCTAAAGCTATAGTCTCTGTATCAATCCATGTAAACAATACAGATACAGGTTTAGTTAAAGTCACGTAGTTGTGTACGTAGTGATTTTAATGAACTCTTTACGCCTGTGTGGAGGACCAGTGGACGTAGAGGGGTTTACCTCGAACCATTTTAAACTATGTGTTATTTACTCTGTCTTTACTACTTTCATTCTACTGTGATTTATCTAGTATATACTGTTAAACCTTATACGCATCAAGTAAACAGGAGAACACCTAGTTGCTGTATTTACAGCAACTCACACAACAGACTTCCGCTACACAATTAACTTCAAAAATCATACAGCCTATTGTACTTTTACTTTCTAAGCTATTTATTGTATACTTAGTGGCCAACAAGTGGTATCATAGCGGTTGATTCTAAAAGGAATCAGTCGACTTTTAACTGAGTCAGATCCACAAATCACTAGCCTTTGAAAACCGTATCGTATTTTCATCATCTTTCCTATTTCTTAAATGGATACCTCTATGATAAACAAGGTTCATATGTTCTCTATTAATGAGTTTGATGACTGGAGAATTAGGATGGATGCTCATCTTGAGCTCATCTTGGAGAATTAGAAGGTCCGACAAAGATAATGAAGGTTAATTCTGCCGCAAGGATAAAATGACATACTCACGCTGAAATGCCCGAGAAGGAGCGCGAGCAATGGACAGCTGACGATCGCAAGCGTGTGGACCTCGATAATGTAGCTAAGAATGCGCTGTTTGTCACTCTTGACAAAGGCACATTCTCAAAGGTAGAGAGCTGTAAGACAGTTAAGGAAATCTGGGAGAAACTCAAGCATATTTGCGAGGGTACTGAGCTCTCGAAAGAAAATAAAATTTCCAAACTTACTCAGCAATTTGAATCTTTTGAAATGAAATCTTCCGAAATGCTTGAGGAGCTTGACCACAGATTCACTGTCATTGTCGATGAACTTGAAGCATTGGGTAAAGTGTATACCCAAAAGGAGAAAAATTTAGAAATCTTTAGATCACTTCCTGCCCGATGGGACATTAAGACTACAGCTATGCGTGTGTCCTGTAATGTTAATGATATTTCTACCTTTGACCTTTTATTTGACCTCAAAGCCTTTGAGTATGATATTTACATGAGAGAAGAGGCCAAAGAGTCACCTGCCAAAACTACAGCACTGGCTGCTGTATCTGACAGGAGACACAGCTCTGCACCCAGCACATCTAAATTCCCACACAAGACTGTAGTAGACATCAATGATGAAATCCTGTCACAAGATGAAATGGCCCTACTTATGCAAAAGTTCAAAAAGTTCATCAAACAGTATCGAAAGAAGCCATACAGGCCTACGCCTTTTCACAAGGTAAGTTCTGAATATCCCTCCTCTGGTGATTCTAACCTATGCTATAACTGTAGGAAACCTGGACATTATGCAAATAAGTGTCCACATCCAAAGGTACAAAAGTTGCCAAAAGCTGAGCAACAAGAAAAAGACGAAAGAAGGCACATCTGGAAAAACCAGCTCAAGGCCCTGATTGGGGAATCAAAAGCTCAGCCAGTGTAAACAAGATCAAGGAGTGCCTTCAGGCCATCACTGACAGTGACACCTCCGATGATGAGGTTGAAGATAAAGTATATATATGCTTTATGGCCAAAGAAATACAGGATGATGAGGATAGCGATGATGAAGTAAGCTCAAATTCAACTACTCCTGTAAATGCATCGCATACCTTCAAAAACATGTTGAATGAGTTCAAAAACATTTAAAAGTCCCATGAGATTTTAAAACGAGAAAACATACAGCTCAAAATTTCAAACTTAGAGTTAAAAGTTGAAAATGACTTGCTGAAAAACAACTATGAAAATATGTTTATTGATTGCGACAACAGCAAGGTCACACTTGAAAAACTCATGGAAAACAATCATCAACTTGCCCAAGATCTAAATGAGACTAAGTATCATAATGAGAGATTGACAAATGATTTTGCTTTACTCGAAGCCAAAGTCAAAACTCTCGAAAGCGACAAGGAGAATTAGAAACCATCCTGAAATTATTTGAGAAATCATCTAAACGGATAGAAGAAATTCTAAGCACTAGGCAACATGCTCATGATAAAAGTGGCTTAGGGTATAACTCATTCTACCATAAGGGAAAGTCTAGTACGGTATTCGTCAGGAGTGTGGAACCCATTCATTTACCTGAAGAAATTCCAAGGCCTGCAAAGGTTACAGCTGCCCCTCGTACAGAGAAGGCTGTGATTCCTCCACCGAGATCATATCACAGACAGCGAAAACCTCAGCCTCCCAGACCTATAAAGCATAATCAACGGCATGCTCCCCGAGCATATCAAAAACGCCAACAGCCATTCAGAAAGAAAGATGTATCGAAATATCAAAGGCAAACACCGCAATACTATCAATAGTATAGTGCGTCTAGATATTGAATATAGGAGCCCCGTTATCCATCAAGGAAGCAGGTCGCTGTGAAGTATCAACAACAACTTTGGGAATCCAACTGGAGACCCAGAAAACAAGTTGTAAGACCTAGGAAAATGGCTCCACCTCCTAGACGGCAATCATATTGGAACTATAACCCTAAATTTCACATGCATGATTATCAAGGTTACAACAACTGCGTGCCTACCCCACGTAGACACCGAAAACTTGGACCAAAAGTAACCTACTACAAAACTATTGTTGTCAGGTAAATTTGGGTACTAAAAGGTACTAACAAACATGGACCCAACAATCAAAGGGGACCTAAATCTACTTAATCTCTTTCCTTACAAGATATCAAAGAGAAGGACATATGGTACTTTAACAGCGGATGTTCTCGGCACATGACAGGAGATATAAGCAAACTGTCAGATTATGTAGAAGGTCGTGGTCCAAAAGTGCGCTTCGGTGTCAAATCCAAAGGAAGAACAAGAGGTAAGGGAATCCAACTTGTAGGAAAGTTCAAAGTCACCGATGTAGCCTATGTTGAAGGCCTACAGTACAATCTACTTAGTATTAGCCAGTTTTGTGACAAACAATTCTCGGTGAAATTATATATAGACTACTGTAGGGTGAAGCACATCAAGACCAAAGAAATCGTCCTCACAGGAGGCAGGTCAGGTAATATGTATATTGCTGACTGGAAGCCTTCGAGCTCCACTGTTCCTTATTTTGTTGCCAAAGCAGATCAAAGCTGGCTATGGCACAAGAGGATGTCACACATCAACTTCAAGATGATCAACAAATTAGTCAGACATCTTCGGACCCTGTCAGAAAGGCAAACAAGTCAAAACCACCCTGAAAAGCAAATCATAGCTGTCCACCCACAGGGTTCTGGATATGCTACACATGGACCTATACGGCCATGTAGACCCTGTGGTCTTGGGAGGTAAGAAGTACTGTCTCGTTATTATTGATGATTTTTCCAGGTATGCTTGGACAATTTTTCTCAGCAAGAAGAAAGAAACCACAACGAAGTTGCCTGAGCACCTGAGAAAGCTTTAAAATGAGAAAGGGTTGAGTATCGTGTCCATTCATTCCGATAGAGGTACTGAATTCACAAATCGCTTTATAGAGCAATACTATTCGGACAATGAAATACAGCATAAATACTCAGCATCCCTCACTCCTCATCAAAATAGTGTTGCCGAGCGAAAGAATAGAACACTCAAAGAAGCAACAAGAACCATGATTGCAACAAGCAAGTTGCCGCAGTGGTTCTGGGGCGAAACAACCAATACAGCGTGCTATACACAAAACCACTGCATCATCAATAAGCTTCACAACAAAACAGCCTATGAGGTATGGAATAATAAAACTCCATTAGTTGCGTACTTTCATATCTTTGGATACAGATGTTACGTTCTAAATAATGGGAAAGATCAACTCAAGACCTTCGACGAAAAGTCTGATGAAGGGATATTTGTAGGATACTCCTCTGTCAGCAAAGCTTTCAGAATCTTTAACAAAAGGAAGCTCACAATAGAGGAATGTATCCATGTAGTGTTCGATGAACCTCATTTTGATCATACAGGAGTAGAAGTCTTAACCCAGAATATTCGAACACTCTCCATTGATGACCCTCAAACTTCTATAGAGCCTGTCGTAGACTTAGAGTTTAATCCCGCAACTGTAAGATCAGAAGTAGTCGAAGCCGATGCTGTACAAGCTGAAGCTGAAACTACAGCACCACAAGATACAGTACGGGATGCCGAACTAGAACCTGACAGGAGATGGTTGAGAGATCACCCACAAGAATTAATTATAGGAGATATTGATGCTGGCGTATCTACCCGAAGAAGAATACAGAGTACACAAGGAACTGTACTGTGTGCGCAAGAAGAGACCGAATCTGAGAAATCTCCATTTCCTCTATGGAAATCTCAAGATGAACTTAGGATACTACCTATGTACACCCTAGCTGTATTCTTAGCTCAATCCAAACCTGTTTCAACTAATGAATCTTTGAATAATTCTCATTGGATAACTTCTATGGAAGAAGAGCTTAATAGTTTCGAAAAAAACATTGTATTTAGAAACAAATGGGTATTTAGAAACAAGAAGGATGAGAATGGACTTATTATTAGAAACAAATCCCGTTTATTCGTACAAGGCTACAAAAAAAAGAAGGCATAGATTGCGAAGATACTTTTACCCCTATATCCAGACTAGAAGCCATCGGGATATTCCTATCTTTTGCTGCTCATAAGAGCTTTACAGTACATCAAATGGATGTTAAAGGTGCATTCCTGAATGGAGATCTCGCCGAAGAAGTCTATGTTGAACAACCACTAGGGTTGGTCAATACTGAAGGTGAAGACCTAATATACAGGCTAAGGAAAGCACTGTATGGACTTAAGTAAGCACCTAGAGCTTGGTATGAAACCCTGTCCCTGTATCTTACCAATAATGGGTTTGAGAAAGGTGCTATGGACAAAACTCTATTTAAAATACAGAAAGGAGATGACCTGTTAATGGTATAAATATATGTCGATGACATTATATTTGGTTTTACTAACCTTGCCCTATGTCAAAGGTTCTCTCATCTCATGCAAAGTAAATTTGAAATGAGTATGATGAGAGAACTTAGTTATTTCATAGGATTGCAGGTGAAGCAATTACCTACAGGAATCTTCATCAACTAGGAGAAGTACAGCAAGGAGCTGCTCAACAAGTTTGGGATGAATAACTCCAAATCCTCATCAACCCCATGAGCACTTTCGTGCAAGTTAGTGCTGACGAAGCCGAAAATCCGGTTGCTCAATCACTCTACAGGAAGCTTATTGGCTCACTCCTGTACCTAACAACTAGTAGGCCCGATGTCCAGTTTGATGTAGGAGTGTGTGCTCGGTATCAAGTAGCACCTAAGGAGTCACACTTCACGACAACCAAATGAATCCTTAAGTACGTGAAAGGAGCAATTGATGTAGGATTGTGGTATCCTAATAAAGGAGTATTCGATTTGGTTGGCTACAGTGACTCGGATCTCGGAGGCTATAAGTTGGATAGTGTTGGAATAAACAATCATGTATCCTTTTTTGATAATGGCCATCATACAACAAAGAAGTCGAAAGTTCCTAAATGACGCTAAGTATGGAAGCTGTCTGGAATCTCCATACAACCCTTCCATACAGCAATCGAAGATCTCATACAGTCTATCCTACAGAGCCTACAGCTACAGCAAAAGACAATGTGTCGGATACAACAGTCAGGCTGTAAGATGTTTTACTTAGGAAAAGTAAAACACATCCGACAGGCCTGATTAAAGAAAGCTTTAAACCATTGTGAAATACACATTATTTATTCATAAAGTATTCACAGTTAAAGTAGCATTTATTGCTGATAGGCCAACATTTAATGAAGCCGAAGTGAGACAAGTCTGAACGCGCTGAAGAGCATTTAAAGCAAAGTAAAAAAGAATGTCTGAAGCATTAAATGCGATCTGCTTTAATTTAAATATTCAGCAAGCCGCCAATCAGAGACGTCAACATGTCACCTACCTGCAACGGCTACATTTATAATGGATGAATTTTCCAAAGGTTATAAATACCCCCAAGCCAGAGGACTCAAATACAAGAAATTAATTATCGCGAAAGCTCTGACAAATCACTATGACATTCTTGTGATTGTTAAGCAGTATATTTCGTGAGCATACAACAAGTATTCAAGCGAAGAAATATACAAGTCCTCAACAAGAACAGCACACCATACATCAATCATTTATCAAAGATCAAGCTGCCGTTCAGAGAACTCTACCTTTATCATTGAAGAAAACCATCAGCCCTGTGTGTACTGAAGATGCTTGCGTATTCAAACCTGTGTGGGAAGAATAGCTTTGTAGACGAAGATTCGAACTGTGTGTGAATAAGAAAGTCAAGAAATAGCTCAAGTCAATATGTGTGAACGGCCCAAAGCTTCGGTCCTTGTATCAATCTATGTGAACGATACTGAGACAGGTTTAGTTATAGTCACATAGTTGTGTACGCAGTGATTATAATAAACATCTTACTCCTGTGTGGAGGACCAGTGGACGTAGAGGGGCTTACCTCGAACCACTTTAAATTGCATGTTATTACCTTCAGTCTTTATTGTTTTTATGACTGTGACTTATATACTATATACATTGCAAAACTCTGTACGCACTAAGCTAAGAGGAGAACGCCTAGTTGCTGTATTTACAGCAACTCACTTAAACGAACTTCCGCTAAGCACTCACCTTCGAAAATTGTACAACTTGTTGTACTATCACTTTCCAAGCTGTATTCTGTAAACTTAGTGTCTAACAAGTGGTATTGGAGCAGTTGATTCTAAAAAGAATCAGTCGTATTTTTAATTGAATCAAATCCAAAAATCACTTATTTTTGAAAACAGTCTTATCTCTCCTATTTTCTCTAATGGATACCTCAATGATAAACAACATTCCTATGTTTTCAATTAACGAGTTTGATGACTGGAGAATCAGGATGTAAGCCCATCTTGCCTCCATGCACGAGGAGATGATATTTGTCATCCAAGAAGGCCCCAAAAAGATAATGAAGGTTAATCCTGCCGCAAGGATAGAAGGACAACCTCATGCTGAAATGCTCGAGAAGGAGTGTGAACAATGGACAACAGATGATTGCAAGCATGCGAACCTAGACAATGTTGCTAAGAATGCGCTATTTGTCACTCTCGACAAAAGAACATTCTCGAAGGTAAAGAGCTGTAAGATAGCTAAGTAAATCTGGGAGAAACTCAAGATTATTTGTGAGGGAACTGAGCTCTAAAAAAATTCAAAATTACTCAGCAATTTGAATCTTTTGAAATGAAATCTTCCGAAACTCTTGAGGAGCTTGACCTCAGATTCACTGGTATTGTCGGTGAACTTGAAACATTGGGTAAATTGTATACCCAAAAGGAGAAAAATTTGAAAATCTGTAGATCACTCCCTGCCCGATGGGACATTAAGACTACAGCTATGCGTGTATCATGTAATCTTAATGATATTTCTACTTTCGACCTCTTCTCTGACCTCAAAGCATTTAAGTACGATATTGACAGGAGATAGAAGGCCGAAGAGTCACCTTCCTAGACTATAGCACTGGCTGCTGTATCTAACCGGGGACACAGCTCCAGACCTAGCACATCCAAGTCCGCCCACAAGACTGGTGACAGTGACAATGATATCCTATCACAAGATGAAATGGCCCTTCTTATGCATAAATTCAAAAAGTTCATCAAACAGTCTGGAAAGACTCCCTTTAGGCCCAAGCCATTTCACAAGGTAAGTTTTGAATCTTCTCCGTCTGGTGATTCTAACTTGTGCTACAACTGTAGGAAACCTGGGCACTATGCGAATAAGTGTCCGCACCCTAAAGTGCAAAAGCTGTCGGAAGCCGAGCAACGAGAAAAAGATGATAGAAGGCGTGGATGGAAAAATAAGCTCAAGGCCCTGATTGGTGAATCAGAAGCCTCGCCCGCATCAACCAAGACCGAGGAATGCCTTCAGACAGTCACTAACAGTGACTCGTCCGATGATGAGATTGAAGATAAAGCATATATGTGCTTTATGGCCAAAGAAGTACAGGACGATGAAGATAACGATGATGAGGTACTCTCAACATCAACTGCTCCTGTAAATGCATCTCATACTTTTGAAAACATGATGAATGAATTCAAAAACATTCAAAAGGCCCATGAGACTTTGAAACAAGAAAGCATATAGCTCAAACTTTCAAACTTAGAGCTGAAAGAAGAAAATGACTTGCTCAAAAATAACTATGAAATTATGTCTATTGATTGCGAAAATAGCAAGATCACATCTGAAAAACTCATGAAAGCAATCATCAACTTGCTAAAGATCTAAATGAGACCAAGTCTTATAATGAAACCAAGAAAAATGATTATGCTTTGCTCGAAGCCAAAGTAAAATCTCTCGAAAAGCAAGAAGGAGAATTAGAGACCATCTTGAAATCATTCGAGAAATCCTCTAAGCGGATGGAAGAAATTCTAAGCACCGGGCAACATGCTCATGATAAAAGTGGCCTAGGATATAACGCATTCTCCAATAAAGGGAGATCTAGTACGGTGTTCGTCAGGGGTGCGGAACCCATTCTTGTACCTGAAGAGACCCCGAGTCCCATAAAGGTAACAACTGCCCCGCATACAGCAAAGGCTGCCATTCCGCCACCAATGTCATATCATCGACAGTGGAACCCTCATCCTCAAGGACCTGTAAGGCGTAACCAACAGCATGTTCCCCGATCATATCAAAAGCGCCAACAACCATTCAGAAAGAAGGATGTATCTAAATATCAAAGATATGCACCACAGTACTTCCAACAGTACAGTGCGCCTAGATATTGGATACAGGAGCCCCGATATCCATCCAGAAAGCAGGTTGTTGCACAGTATAATCAACAGCTATGGGAATCCAACTGGAGACCTAGGGGGCAAGCTATAAAGCCTAAGAAAATGGCTCTACCTCCGAGACGACAATCGTTGTGGAATAATAAGAATAACCCTCGATTTTACATGCATGATTACCAAAGTTACAGCGACTAGGTGCCTGCCCCACGTAGACATCGCAAAACTGGACCAAAAGTAACCTATAGTAAACCAATTGCTGACAGGCAAATTTGGGCACCAAAAGGCACTAACATTCATGGACCCAACAATCAAAGGGGACCTAAATCTACTTAAAGTTTGTGCTTACAGTACATCAAGGAGAGGGACATCTATTACTTTGACAGTGGATGTTCTCGGCACATGACAGGAGATATCAGCAAGCTGTCAGACTATGTAGAAGGTCACGGTCCAAAAGTACGCTTCGGTGATAAGTCCAAAGGAAGAACAAGAGGGAATGGAACCTTGCTTGTAAGAAAATTCTAAGTAACCGATGTAGCTTATGTTGAAGGCTTATAGTACAATCTACTTAGTATTAGCCAGTTCTGTGACAAAAAATTCTCGGTGAAATTCTCTATAGATCACTGTAGAGTGAAGAACATCTTGACCAAAGAAGTTGTTCTCACAGGAAGCAGGTCAGGTAATATGTATATTGCTGACTGAAAGCCTACGAGCTCCACTATTCCTTGTTTTGTTGCCAAAGGCACTACAGATCAAAGTTGGCTATGGCACAAGAGGATATCGTGAATAAACTTCAAGATGATCAACAAACTCGCCAGACAGGGAATGGTTAGAGGTTTGCCCGACGTGTCATTCCAAAAAGACAATGTCTGCGGACCCTGTCAAAAAGGCAAACAAGAAAAAACCACCCTGAAAGGCAAATCATATCTGTCCACTCACAGAGTTCTGGATATGCTACATATGGATCTCTATGGTCCTGTAGACCCTGTAAGTTTGGGAGGTAAGAAATATTATCTCGTTATTATTGATGATTATTCCAGGTATGCTTGGACAATCTTTCTAGGCAAGAAGAAAAAAACCTCAACAAAGTTGCTTGCACACCTGAGAAAGCTTCAGAATGAGAAAGGGTTGAGTATCGTGTCCATTCGTTCCGACAGAGGCACTGAATTCACTAAACGCTATATAGAGCAATACTGTTCGGACAATGAAATACAACACGAATACTCAGCAGCCCGGACTCCTCAACAAAATGGTGTTGCTGAGCGAAAGAACAGGACGCTCAAAGAAGCTACAAGAACCATGATCGCCGCTGTAATATCCTAAATTTCTACTATAGTTGTTTAATGTAATTGTATCCGAGTTATATTGCACAGTGTGGAATCTGTACAGTAGGGATAAAATAATTGAAGGACTGAGACATCTGTACTGGTATAATTGTCGTACTTGGTCGACAATTGCATTTAAAGATATTGTATGAGAATATTATTGGAAGGAGTATACGTATTCAGTATGTTGTGTATATGTATCCAGTATGTCGAGATGGGCAGGAGCAGTTATAATTGGCTAAGTACAGAAGCCATAACGTCCGCTAGGTTGAGAAGCTAACGTACACTAATATGGTAGGGGTAACATACGTTATGTATCATGCATTACGTACGTTATGAGAGGAATCAGACAGAGGAATCTATACCTGACATGTGGAGCCCAGAGAACGGCTGGCGTGCAAAAAGGTAAGTCAACGAAGAGTTTAACACGCTATGGACTGCTCATTACGTACGTTAAATGGACATAATACTGTAGTAAGTCAACTATGTGTTACATACGCTATGGCATGAGTGTTATGTACATAAGACATGATACAAATTGAGGCAATAGCCTCTGGACTGTCGTTACGTACGCTATCAAGGTTAGATAACATACGTAAGGATTGTTACGTACGTTAAGATGGTTCATGTAGCGTACGTAATGTTTGAGTATATATATGTGTAGTTGGGTATTATTATTCATTTCGGCCACTTCTTCCCTTCATCCGATAGCGAGAGTCTTGAAGGAGGTTTTGAGGTTCCAAAACACTTGAGTATCATAGAGTTGATCGTCTTTAACAATATTGAACTTGGGAGTGATTGGAAACAGAATCAACCTTGATAATCAACCCATTTCTTCAAAGGGGTAATTAATATTCACTTTGGATTTCGTTTTTATTGAATATTAGTGTTTTTGAGTTGATGATTATCATATAAACGAGTTGATAAGTATGATTATGAGATGGATTACCAAATTACGATGATGTTGTTGTTGATATATGGATATTGAAATGATTCTTGTGGTTTTGAATTGTGTTGTTTATCTTCAAGAGATATATTGGTTTTGGGTTTTGATGTTGTTGTTATTGTTTACTTCGTATTACGATGAATATGGAAATGATATGATGATTATTGGTGTTTCATGGAGTTTGTATTGAGGGAGAAGATGATATATCGATATATATATATATATATGTATATATATATATATATGTCTTGGATTATGAGTTAAACGATGGTTTAGATGTTAGAACCTATTGGATTATGTTGTTTTGTTGGATATGATCATGGTTATGGATTATTTGGTGTTCTTGAAGAACTTCTTGGTGAATATAACATAGCAAGATGACTATATGTTGAAGTATTGATGTTTTTGGATATGAACATGGAATGTTCATATCTAGAATTAAGTTATGTTGATTGATGATGTGATTTCCGTATAACAATACGAGTATGATAATGAGATTGAATTGGAAAGATTATAGTTAATCTTGGAATATGATTATTCATAATATTGAACTATTCGGATAATTCGGATTAGTGATTATATCGGTATTATTTTACTACGAGTTTACAATTATGAGCTAGGAGGAATCTTGTTAATCCATATACGAGATTGGTTTCAGAAGTGAGTATGTTATAATCCCTGTTATCGGGTTGGGTTGATTGTTGATATGATTATCAGATTGAGGAATCGTATTACGGTTATGCGTTCGTAATTGTTTGGGTTGGAATTATTCAGATTTGGTGTTTAAATGAGGTATTGTAGAATCGTTGTGTTTGTGGATTGGTTATGTCGGTTGTTGATTGTTATCGGATTGTTTATTTATTATTGCATTAGGTTCTGAGGATTGATCGTTGATTAGAATAATATGTTGCGGTCAAGTTTGAGGATGTTCGTGAATTACTATGGGCAGGTCCGAGTAGCTTGCAGACGAAGGCAAGGAAGTTGGTAACGGCTTCATTATCATCGTATCGGTATCGAGTCAAGTTATTACTTGCCCACTTTATAATAGTTAATGAATGGTTTCAGTTTTATTTGTTTATAATTCGTATAACAATGATTATAATTCTGAACTCTGGAGATTTGGGATTGTATGTTGTTTTCTGATTTTGAGAATTTAATCATAATGTATATGATTTACATTTGTTATTGGTATACTTGGGTATCGAGGATACATTTTGGTAAAGATGAGGATATGAGTTATCTATAGTCCGTGGTAATTTAGATCGTCGAACATTGAGAATAATCTTCGGTGATGGTTTTTGACATCGAGATAGCTATCGAAGGACTCGGGGGAAATACTCTAATCATTTGTGTTATTTAGTGCCAATCATGTTGTGATACATTCATGTATTGTTGTTGTCAGGCATGTCGGTTATGTTGTTATGTGTCGTGCATATGTGTTGTGATTGTTTTGTCCACCAAGTGTTGGTCTGACGGGATCATCATGGGAATCTATAGCTGTGTGTGCTGGATCTTTGGACGGGTACTTCCACCATGTGTTGGTCCGAAGGGATCATTATGGGAATCTATGCTGTGTGCGCTGGATCGTTGGATTACCATGTGTTGTTGTTATGCATATGTATATTGTGGGTTATCCACCACGTGTTGATCTAATAGGATCATCGTGGGAATCTATGCTGTGTGCGCTGCATCGTTGGATTACCATAGTTATATGTTGTTGTTATTGTTATGATCATATTGATGTTGTCATGTGAGTATGTATTTGTAAGTCTTTTGTAGGACCATGTCCGTAAGTTGTCTTGATCTGATCTCAGTTTTGACTGACATGATTCGCCGTGGCATTGCGTATCTTGAGATATGTTCTGTATTTCCTTCTTGGTTCTTGTCTTTGGATGGACAATCAATTACCATGTTGATATTTGATGATGTTATCCGATGGATCGAATTAGCCAGTGTTGGTATATTTCGTATTAGTGAGTTATGATGATGTTTTGAGAATCTTGGGTATTGTTTGGGATACAGTGCAAATGTTTATGTATGATTCAGTGTGTTTTGAGAATACGAGATGTGGAATATGGTGAAGATTACTTTGATGAGGATTATCATGAATTGGTAAGGTTATGACGGTAAGATTACATTGGTAGTATTCTTACTTAGCATCTTTATTGGTATGTAATTATTGACATGATGTGATCGCTATCATTGTTGGATATTATGGCTGACCCCATCGTGGGCTTTATTTTTAGGTTCTTGGGATATCGAGCTTGTAGCGGTCGTGAAGAGATGAGCTTTCCGGAGGACACTGGCTATGGCGTGTGTTTGTGAATCGAGTACTTTGATTAGTTGTTATTTTTCACTGCAAAAGTATTTTTAATTATTTGTTATATCCGCTGTGAGTGTGTTTTAAAATGGCTTGCTAGTATTTTGGGAACTTGGGTTCATTTTGGAAAATCATCTTCTAAACTATTTCGTCGGTACGTGTAATAGATGGCTTAACGTATACTTTTAGATTGACGAGTTTTGGCATTTCAGCCTTGTACTTTCAAATGAGATTTTATGACAGTATTGATAAATGGATTTCATAGAGTCTTTGGATATTTTTAAAAAGGATATTACCGTCATTGCCGCTTAGGCGTATTTGGAATGTTTGTAAAAATGTCTCTTAGCCTCGTGGGTTCTTTTTAGGGCCCACTACACTGTAATATTCCCAGATGGCTTTGGGGGTGTTACAGAATATGGTATCGGAGCTTAGGTTGTGAAAACCTAGGCTGTCGGGTCGAGTCAAGTCGTGCTTTTGTCACGTCATTCGAGTTACCGGTTGACGAATATTAGAGCCCTGGGTTTTTGTTGTTCACCCGGGCTTGTGTGTTATGTGGTTTACCAGTGTGGTACTGTGGTTGTTTTAAACTTATCCAAATGGTAATAACGTGTTTCTTCGGGAAGATATGTGTTGTGTTCTCGAGTTGAACTGATTTTGCAAAATGTATGTTTTAAAAGTATCTGTATCGAGTATTTTCTAGAGTTGAGACATGTGCCAGTATCACAGGGAATCGTCAGCTTCACGATCTGTAAGTATTTGGATTTTTGAATTGCATTGAGGTTATTCTCAGTTATAAATTGACGTATTTTGAGAAACATTCGGAAAAATATTATGTGTTACAGTATGAGGTAGCCGAATATAATAGTTGGGATGGTCTTGAGAAGCTATGATTATGGAAAATCAATATGTCGGTTAAACTTGTAAAAACGGAGTTGTGTATTTGTGAGAATGTTGCGAATTGTTGAGAGGAACTTGTAGTCATGCTAGTTCATTTTGAGATATACGAAACTGTTTTTGAACATCTGGAAATGATACTTTTTATAATGATATATTTTGAATAAATTATTTTGCTCGTCATGAAAATGTATTTTCTTAAATTTATTTTGAGAGACAATATTGTTGTCTTTAAAAACATGTTTCATCATGGCATAGTTGAAGTGTTGCAGAATGGAATAATGGTCGTTGTTACGAGTCATCTGTGGAAAAAGAGATTTTATCAAAGTCTATCCAATAAGATTTTGGATTCTATCGTGTGATTTTTCGACCGAATGTCAGTGGAATTTGTGACAAGCTGGATTGGTATACAGGAGTATGGATGTGGTCAATCATTTGCATAATTTCATTTTGTTTAATCGTGTGCATTCGAAAAGAATTGTCATCGAGAACTTGACACGAGCGAGCCGGTTTAACTTTTGGAAAATTAATTTTAGTCTCACGAATATATACAAATACATGTTTTGAGTTTTGAAATTCTTGAAAGAACTTTCGAAAATTAGTTTTTATTGACAAAATTATATGATTTCAAGGCCATTTTGAAAATGTGATTGGTATACGTACAAATTTAGTGCATAATGCATATCATGGTGAAGTTCCGAGTAAGACTCATGAGATGGATAACACATTAGTATGTTACGATGAAAAGAGATTCGAATTTCAACATGATAGCTTGGACTATTCAGGGATAACCGGTTGGTTGATTAAATAAAGAAAAATATGTTGCATGTTGTAGATTCAATACAAAATATGATTTTGGAACTTCGGGTTTTGTGAAACTGGGGCATATGTGATATGTGGCTCTATTGGTGTGGTGGTAGCATGAATTTGCTATAGTCATTTTGACTATTGAGCCATATTGATTGGAGTATGATCGGGTATGTTCGACGGTTTGGGACTGGTTGTTCATACGCCGAGAGGTATGTTCAACAGTCGAGTGTGTTTCTTTGAGATCCACTGTATGTGATTTTTATAACGTTTTGAAAATCTTATTTTTTCGTATATCTGTCCCTGTGTTTCTGTGTTGATCGTGTTGGAGCTTACCATGTGAGGGTATTCTCGGTTATTGTTGATCGTTCGTTGGTAGTATTGGATTTTATCATGTGGATAATATTCTCGGTTGTGTTTTGACCTTTGGTTGGTCGTATTGGAGTTTATCATGTTGATGATATTCTCGGTTAATTTATTGGTTGATCATTATTATTGATCGTATGAGCGTTCGGACTTTGTGTCGATGTTTCTGGATTTGTTGCCATTGTTTTGGGCAGTTGTTTCACAGATGTATCGTATATTATTGGGTTTTATCAAGATTGTGACTTGATTGTGCGATCAGGTAGACAGGCTTTGGCATGGAAGGATTATTCCACAATTGAGTTATAACGTTGTATTTTGTTGAAATTGGTGAAATTGTTATTGTAGGCGTATTGAGGCTTTGAAGTGGGGTCATTTGCTAGTATCATGGGAGATAATCGACTTCAGTGACTTGTAAGTATACTGTTTTGGTTATTCGTTAATGACAATGATTGATCGTTTTCATGATGATTCTGGATATTATGGTTGAACTTTTGATTGTGACCAGATTGCAAGTTTCGAGGACGAAACTTATTTTAAGTGGTGTAGTATGTAATATCATGAATTTCTACTATAGTTGTTTAATGTAATTTTATCCGAGTCATACTGCACAGTGTGGAATCTGTACAGTAGGGATAAAATAATTGAAGGACTCAGACATTTGTACTGGTATAATTGTCGTACTTGGTCGACAATTGCATTTTAAGATATTGTGTGTCAGGCGTATTGTATGAGAATATTAGTGGAAGAAGTATACATATTCAATATGGTGTGTATACGTATCTAGTATGTCGAGACGGACTAGAGCAGTTATAATTGGCTAAGTACAGAAGCCATAAACGTACGCTAAGTTGAGAAGCTAATGTACGCTAATATGGTAAGGGTAACATACGTTATGTATCATGCATTACATACGTTATGAGAGGAATCAGACAGAGGAATCTATACCTGACATGTGGAGCCCAGAAAACGGATGGCGTGCAAAAAGGCAAGTCAACGAAGAGTTTAACGTACGCTATGGACTGCTCATTACGTACGTTAAATGGACAAACTACTGTAGTAAGTCAACTCTGTGTTACGTACGCTATGGCATGAGTGTTACGTATGTAATACATAATACGAATTGAGGCAGTAGCCTCTGGACTGTCATTACGTACGCCACCAAGGTCAGATAACGTACGTAAGGATTGTTACATACGTTAAGATGGCTCATTTGGCGTACGTAATGTTTGAGTCTATATATATATGTGTAGTTGGGTATTGTTATTCATTTCGGCCACTTCTTCCCTTCATCCGTTAACGAGACTCTTGAAGGAGGTTTTGAGGTTCCAAAACACTTGAGTATCATAGAGTTGATCGTCTTTAACAATATTGAACTTGGGAGTGATTGGAAACGGAGTCAACCTTGAGAATCAACCCATTTCTTCGAAGAGGTAATTAATATTCACTTTGGATTTCGTTTTGTATTGAATATTTGTGTTCTTGAGTTGATGATTATCATATAAACGAGTTAATAAGTACGATTATGAGATGGATTACCGAATTATGATGATGTTGTTGTTGATATAACACTGAAATGATTCTTGTGGTTTTGAATTGTGTTGTTTATCTTCAAGAGATATTTTAGTTTTGGGTTTTGATGTTGTTGTTGTTGTTTACTTCGTATTACGATGAATATGGAAATGATATGATGATTCTTGGTGTTTCATGGAGTTTGTATTGAGGGAGAAGATGATATATCGATATATGTCTTGGATTATGAGTTACACGATGGTTTATGTAACACCCCGAGATATTCGGAATAATTACAGCGCCGTAAACCCTTTAGGTGTAAATATAAACCAATCGTACAACTGAAGTTTAAAGACATATTTGATTCAACCGATCAAAGAGTTAATTTATACAACCATATCGAAAGGACATTATTAAAACAGACGTACTCAAGTACTGAACGAAACAAGAAAACAACTCTCGACAACAATAACATCAATCACATCACTGAGCCATCTCATCGTCCTGTCGGTACTGTGGCTGCCTCCCCGCTCCTCGGCTACCTGAACATCAAAACAATGTCCACCCCCGAAGGGGTTAGCAAAACGATGCTAGTACAAGTATCATAATACAATAAATCATCAATGCATCATAAAACATGCAAAACGGACTTCCGCTACCGGAATCCAACGATGCGAATCCTCACGATCCCATCAATACAATACAGGGTAATCCAGCGATCCAGCGCCCTTGGTATAGATCCCCATGATAATCCCGTCGGACCAACAAATGGTGGAAAACCCGTCCAGCGATCCAGCGCCCTCAGCATAGATCCCCATGATGATCCCGTCGGACCAACGCATGGTGGACATTCGATCCAGCGCCCTCAGCATAGATCCTCATGACCCCCTCGGATCATTTATACCATAATCAATCAATTATGCATACACATATGCATTTCAATATGTTCATCAATACGAACAAACAACAACGAATATCACGCGAATTTCCAGAAATACATCTCATATACAAAATATGAACAATACCATAAGCATAATAAATCAAACTCGACATATGATACTTGCCTCGAAAATGGCAAGACGAAATACTTCAAGGATCTCGACACACTCGAAGGCCGCCTCCTTTGATCAACGTAACAAGCTCGAACCTTAACAAAAGGAACGATATACAAATCATCTCAAGTCGAACGATGGCCTAACAATTCGGTCTATGGCCGAAAAGCTCAAAATAAACAAGCCATCGCTGGATTGCTTAGCGCGCGCTACGTACTCTACGTAACGTGCGCTAAGACGCTGATAGCGTACGCTATCGTATAAGACTAGCGTGCGCTAGCCACGGTCAGCAATCGACTCGGCTGGTCTCATAACGTACGCTACGACGTTTGGGCGTTAATCGACCCGATAGCGCACGTTAACTCACACGTGTTAGCGTGCGCTAATATTGCATGGCAGAATACTGCAAGCCGAAAACTGGGTTGAATGGTGAAGAACTCATGAATCCTACCGTGATAATACAAGTTATCCTCGGGCAAATCATGCTAATAAGGTTTGTGTAAGATTTATGATCGTGAAATACAAATATACGGATAGCCAACTCAACATCATAATTCATCTACGATCTCCAAGAAATAATCTAAGTTCCATTTGTTCTACGTTCCAAAACACATGATTCCATCGTGTAAAACGTATCAACTGGGTAATATCCGATCATTGATCATAACTTGATTTGAACATGCTTCGTAGTCCTTATAATAAGATGGTTCAAAGGTTCATACGATATATAATGCCGATACGTCAAAAGTATCCTTCTAACATGTGATGACCGATTAAAAACGAAATACTTGCTATCAAAACATGATTCAAACTTCCTTAGGAACATTACTAACATCAGTGAAGAATCACCTACCTCAAAGTAGTGAAGAATACGGAGGAAAATGAAGCGATCCAACACCGAAGGCTTGAACACCAATCTCCAATGATATACGATCTTCAATCTCGAACTAGGAGGTTGATATGAAGTGTTTGGGACGAAGTGAGTTATGTTCTAAGTGTAAGAGTTCGGGTTATGGGAGGAGAAAAAACTGAAATCTCGAATAGGATGATGTCCTATTTATAATAAATGGCTATTAGCGCGCGCTAGACCCTATTCGTAGCGTGCGCTAACGGCTCACAGTCTAAACTGTACTCGGCACTTAGCGTGCGCTACGCATCGACCTGTAGCGTGCGCTAAGGCGTTGACTCGGCTTTTCCCGAAAGCCGTCCTGGTACATCCGACATAATCCGACAGGGGTCCCCGCCGATCTCACCGACCGCACGTCCCAATCAATCGACCACGCATAGCGTGCGCTAATTACATTCTCGTAGCGTGCGCTATGAAACCACGTTAGCGTCGCTACCCTTAGCTTCAGCGTGCGCTACATGCACGTAATTTCAACCTTACAAATCACAACCATGACATTAAACGCTCGGCAACATCGGATTATGAAATACGGAGAATAATACTCAGACAAAAGTACAATCATTACAATATCACAAGTTCCAATTACATAACAGAAATCTCGGGCATTACATCCTTCCTCCCTAAAAAGAAGTTTCGTCCCGAAACTTATGATGAAAACAACTCCGGATATTTAGCCTTCATACCGTCCTCCGTTTCCCAAGTGGCCTCTTCGACTCCGTGTCGTGACCATTGTACTTTAACCAAGTGTATTGGTTTATTTATCAACTGTTTGATCCGGCTCTCAAGTATCTTGATTGGTCTCTCTTCGAAGGTGCCATCATTAGCTATCTCGATCTCGTCGAAATCAATGACGTGACTGGGGTCCGGTACATACTTCCGCAGTTGGGATACGTGAAACACATTGTGAACATGACTCAGCGATGGCGGTAAGGCCAACCGGTATGCTAAATCCCCAACTCTCTCTAGGATCTCAAATGGTCCGATATATCTCGGACTAAGCTTGCCTCTTCTCCCAAAACGGAAAATCCCTCGTGTAGGAGACACCTTCAATAGTACGTGGTCCCCAGCGTCGAACTCTAGAGGGCGGCGACGTACATCGGCATAAGACTTCTGTCGACTGGGCGATCAGCAGTCTCTCTCGAATCAAGGCTATCTTCTCTTGAGTCCGAATAATCAATTCGGTTCCGTCCGATCAAATCCAAGAATCATCCCGGACAGGGCGATCGGCATCTTCTTCCGTATAAAGCTTCAAATGGGGCCATCTTAATAGAAGCATGCCAACTGTTATTATAGGTGAACTCGATCAAGGGCAAGTGAAACTCCCAATCAGTCGACCAATCTAATGCACAAGCTCTAAGCATGTCCTCTCTGTCTGAATAGTCCTTTCGGATCGACCGTCCGTTGGGGATGATAAGTCATACTAAAGTTTAGCTCGGTCCCCAAAGCCCTGTGAATCGCTTTCGGAAGTGTGACACGAAACGACCATCTCGATCCGAAATAATGGTCTTCGGCGTCCCGTGCAATCGGACTATCTCCACAATAAATATTCGTGCCAATCTCTCGGGTCCCCATGTATCTTTGATTCCTAGGAAATGAGCCGACTTGGTTAGTCGATCAACTACAACCCAAATCATGTTCATTCCCATTCTAGTCCTTGGCATACTAGTAATGAAGTCCATCGAGATATCCTCCCACTTCCACTCGGGGATCGAAGCGGTCTTAACATTCCCGGAGTCGTTGATGTTCAATCTTAACTGTGACAAGTCAAACACTTGAAACGTACTCACGCCCTTCTTCATATTCCCCACCGGAAGTTTTGCTTTAAATCTTTATACATCTTATCACGCTGGGTGAATAGAATAGGGCTACTGTGAGCTTCCTTCGTAATAGTCCTTCTCAAATCATCATCATCGGGAACGCAAAGTCGACTCAAATCTCGAACTCCATCATCTTGTATCACGAATCCACAGGGCTTTTCCTTTCTTTACTTCGTCACATAATCGAAGGATCGAGAATCGTTCAATTGTTTTGACTTGATCTCCTCGACTAGTGATGAAGTCGGTTCCATCACATAAAGTTGTCCTTGGATTCCGGTACCCATACTTCAATCCTCGCGGATCGGTTCCGTTGAATACCGGTTTGGGATGTAAGTGCTTCCAACGCTCGAAGGGAAACAGTTTACGGCTCAAAGCATCGGCTACTACATTTGCTTTCCCGGATGATAGAGAATCTCCAAGTCGTAATCCTTGATCAATTCCACCACCTTCTCTGCCTCATGTTTAACTCTTCGATGAAAATGTACTTGAGGCTCTTATGGTCTAAAGATCTGACAATGAGTGCCGTACAAATAATGTCGCCAGATTTTCAAGGCAAAGACCACAGCTGCTAGCTCCAGATCATGAGTCGGATAATTAACTTCGTACGGTTTCAATTGCCGAGAAGCATAAGCAATTACTTTATCCTTCTGCATCAACACACAACCCAAACCCTGATTTGAAGCATCGCTGTATACCATAAATCCGCGGGCCTTTCGCGGCGCTAATATAGGTGTCGTCGGTCTCTTCTTAAGTTCACAAACCACTGACACTTCTCATTCCACGCGAACTTTTGAGTTTTCTGTAACAGCTGAGTGAGCGGACGAGCAATTTTGGAAAATCCCTCTACAAAGCGGCGATAATATCCAGCTAGTCCTAAGAAGCTTCGGACTTCTTTCACGTTTTTAGGAGCTTCCCACTCCAAGATTGCTTCGACTTTCTTCGGGTCCACCTGAACTCCGTTGGATGATATCACATGCCCAAGGAAAGTTACTTCCTTAAGCCAGAACTCACATTTAGAAAGCTTAGCATACAGCTGTTCCTTTCTCAAGATGCTCAAAACCACACGTAAATGTTCAGCATGTTCCTCTGCGTCCCTCGAATATATCAAGATGTCGTCAATGAAAACGACCACAAATTTATCCAAGTACTCCAAGAATACCCGATTCATCAATTGCATGAATACCGCAGGAGTATTGGTAAGTCCAAACGGCATCACTACGAATTCATAATGCCCGTCAGGATCTGAAGCGATTTCGTATATCCGATTCCTTAATTCTCAACTGGTGGTATCCTCGATCGCAAGTCAATCTTCGAGAATACCTTGCCCCTTGCGGTTGATCAAACAAGTCGCCGATCCGAGGTATAGGATACTTATTCTTGATCGTCATCTTGTTAAGCTCCTGTAATCAATACACGTCGGAGGGATCCGTCTTTCTTAGGACAAAGCAACGGGTGCTCCCAAGGAGAAACGCTTGGTTGAATATAACCCTTCTGCAACAATTCCTCCAGTTGTTTCTTGAGTTCATACATCTCGGTTGGCGCCATGCGGTATGGTGCTCTGGAAATAGGAGCTGCTCCAGGCTCTAGTTCGATAGTGAATTCCACTTCTCTCTGCGGAGGTAATCCAGGTAGTTCGTCAGGAAAAACATCTGAGAACTCATTCACAACTGAAATAGATGAGAGCTCTACTCCTTCCTCTTTCCTCATGGCATAGCACCAAAGTCCGTGACATCCTTGCTTCAGTAATTTCACAGCTTTCATTGCCTTGATCACTTTCCCCGAGCTTCCCGGTCTCCATCCTCGGAATAAGTGTTCAGATCCGTCATCAGCAATGATGGAAATGACTCTCTCTCGGTAATTCAGCACAGCTCCATAACGGTTGAGCCAATCATCTCCGAGAATTAAATCGTCACCGCAGATGTCAACCACAATAAGATTCGATGGCCAATATCTTCCTTCTATAGATACTGGGAAATCCTTAGCTTCTAAGGTTCCCACAATTTTCTCTCCGCTTGGTAATCCCACAACATAAGGTTCACAATTATACAAGCACGAGATGTTCAAACGATTAACACAGTTCAAAGATATAAAAGAATGCGTGGCTCCTGAATCGAACAAGACACTAACTGGTTGCAAAAGGATCTGAATCGTACCTGATGCAACAGCTGTTCGATCATCGATTTCCTCATCTCGCATGGGCATGGAGGAACGGACCCGGACTGGATGCCTCTCTCTTCCAGCGTCATGCTGAAATCCACTTTGCCGCGTCTGGTTCACACTCGTCTCCTTCGAATCGGAGCTGGAGCGCGAGTACCAAAAGATAGGTCGCATTCCCACAAAATGTTGCGCGATGTCCTTCTGTCCACACTCGAAGCAGTCACAGCAGCGCGAAACAATCACGTCGAACATGTCCCGCCTTGCCACACTGTAACACTTCTTCCTGTGTCGAAGCTTGATCGGTCTTGCCGGAACTTCTTTCCTCCTCGACTAGGATGCGGAGGTCTCTGGATGAGTGAAAAGAGGACTGACCGGCGGGCCCGCTATTCTTATTCTCCGTGAAGTTGCCCGACACCTTCGTTTCTTTGCTTCCGTCGATTTCTCTCTGCCGCTTCCTTCATATCGTAGGCCAACGCCTTGTCACATCTTGCCTCAAGGTGGCACAATCAAATCCGGACATATATTCTTGAATTTCCGCTTCATTCGCATGTCAAAATGGAAAATCCTTTCCGCCTCGGTCTGACAGTGGCGCACATAAGTCATTTGGTGATTAAAAGTCTTAATCACTTCCACGGATGCTTCCGAATTTTGTGGTGAGAAAACTCCCGAACTCGGGCCTCTCTAATCGGGCGAGGACAATCATGCCTCCATCATCAACTTGAATTCTGTCCAGTCAGCATTGTGCTCCTCTGGTCGAATGGCCTCCCACCAGTCGAAAGCCTCCCCGGTCAAAAGATACTAGGCGACCGGAACCTTCCTATCGTTGGGACCGTTAATCTCCGCAAAAATCTTCTCTAATTCCTTCAGCCAATGATCCCACGAAAGCGTCTCAGTGGAACCGTCAAATTTCGGAGGATGCAATTTGACCACCTCGGTAAGCCATTTATCTCCCCGATTATCCACGTTATTCTGCTGTCCCATCGCCGTCTGCATGCGGTCCACAACTTGAGCAAACTGGTTTATCTGGGCAACCACCTGCTGAAGTACTCCCGGCACGTTAGGATCTGCATTATTATTTGCCGATCCCTGCTGTCCCCCGGAATGTGAATCCGTTTGGCTAGCGGCTATCTCAGGAGTAGATACCGATTCTTCTTGCCTCGCATTTCCACGTCCGCGTCCACGACCGCGTCCGCGTCCACGACCTCCCCTCAACATACGTAAACATAAATACTCAATATCCGTGGCAAACGTTCTAAAAGTACATCCATCAATGTTTACAAGACAAGAATTAAATAAAGCAAGAGTATTCGAGATTAGGAAACTTACAACCACGGTCGATTGACGATGCCGGCTCAAGTTGATGTTACGAACGACCAATAATCAATAACGTAAATGCACCCAACTAACCCGATTGCCAAGATATCCATAAATCTTAGCTCGATACCATATTCGTAACACCCCGAGATATTCGGAATAATTACTGCGCCGTAAACCCTTTAGGTAAGGATTTACAAGGCTAATTTTAAAAAGAGTGTAAATATAAACCAATCGTACAAATGAAGTTTAAAGACATATTTGATTCAACCGATCAAAGAGTTAATTTATACAACCATATCGAAAGGACATTATTAAAAGCAGACGTGCTCAGTCTTGAGCGAAACAAGAAAACAACTCGACAACAATAACATCAATCACATCACCGAGCCATCTCATCGTCACAGCCGGTCTTGTGTTGCCTCCCGCTCCTCGGCTACGAACATCAAAACAATGTCCACCCCAGAAGGGGTTAGCAAAACGATGCTAGTACAAGTATCATAATACAATAAATAATCAATGCATCATAAAACATGCAAAACGGACTTCCGCTAGGAATCCAACGATGCGAATCCTCACGATCCCATCAATACAATACAGGTAATCCGGTGATCCAGCGCCCTTGGTATAGATCCCCATGATGATCCCGTCGGACCAACGCATGGTGGAAAACCCGTCCGGCGATCCAACGCCCTCGGCGCAGATCCCCATGATGATCGTCGGACCAACGCATGGTGGACATTCGATCCAGCGCCCTCAGCATAGATCCTCATGACCCCCTCGGATCATTTATACCATAATCAATCAATTATGCATACACATATGCATTTCAATATGTTCATCAATACGAACAAACAACAACGAATATCACGCGAATTTCCAGAAATACATCTCATATACAAAATATGAACAATACCATAAGCATAATAAATCAAACTCGACATATGATACTTGCCTCGAAAATGGCAAGACGAAATACTTCAAGGATCTCGACACACTCGAAGGCCGCCTCCTTCGATCAACGTAACAAGCTCGAACCTTAACAAAAGGAACGATATACAAATCATCTCAAGTCGAACGATGGCCTAACAATTCGGTCTATGGCCGAAAAGCTCAAAATAAACAAGCTGTCTGGATTGCTTAGCGCGCGCTACGTACTCTACATAACGTACGCTAAGACGGACTGTTAGCGTACGCTATCGTATAAGACTAGCGTGCGCTAGCCACGGTCTGGCGATCGACTCGTGGTCTCATAACGTCACGCTACGTGCGTTTGGGCGATCGACCCGATAGCGCACGTTAACTCACACGTGTTAGCGTGCGCTAATATTGCATGGCGAGAATCGCAAGCGCAGGTTGAATGGTGAAGAACTCATGAATCCTACCGTGATAATACAAGTTATCCTCGGGCAAATCATGCTAATAAGGTTTGTGGAAGATTTATGATCGTGAAATACAAATATACGGATAGCCAACTCAACATCATAATTCATCTACGATCTCCAAGAAATAATCTAAGTTCCATTTGTTCTATGTTCCAAAACACATGATTCCATCGTGTAAAACGTATCAACTGGGTAATATCCGATCATTGATCATAACTTGATTTGAACATGCTTAGGAGTCCTTATAATAAGATGGTTCAAAGGTTCATACGATATATAATGCCGATACGTCAAAAGTATCCTTCTAACATGTGATGACCGATTAAAAACGAAATACTTGCTATCAAAACATGATTCAAACTTCCTTAGGAACATTACTAACATCAGTGAAGAATCACCTACCTCAAAGTAGTGAAGAATACGGAGGAAAATGAAGCGATCCAACACCGAAGGCTTGAACACCAATCTCCAATGATATACGATCTTCAATCTCGAACTAGGAGGTTGATATGAAGTGTTTGGGACGAAGTGAGTTATGTTCTAAGTGTAAGAGTTCGGGTTATGGGAGGAGAAAAACTGAAATCTCGAATAGGATGATGTCCTATTTATAATAAATGGCTATTAGCGCGCGCTAGACCCTATTCGTAGCGTGCGCTAACGGCTCACAGTCTAAACTGTACTCGGCACTTAGCGTGCGCTACGCATCGACCTGTAGCGTGCGCTAAGGCGTTGACTCGGCTTTTCCCGAAAGCCGTCCAGGTACATCCGACACAATCCGACAGGGTCCCCGGCCAGATCTCACCTACCGCACGTCCCAATCAATCGACCACGCATAGCGTGCGCTAATTACATTCATGGCGTGCGCTATGAAACCACGTTAGCGTCGCTACCCTTAGCTTTGTAGCGTGCGCTACATGCCTGAAATTTCAACCTTACAAATCACAACCATGACATTAAACGCTCGGCAACATCGGATTATGAAATACGGAGAATAATACTCAGACAAAAGTACAATCATTACAATATCACAAGTTCCAATTACATAACAGAAATCTCGGGCATTACAGTTTAGATGTTAGAACCTATTGGATTATGTTGGTTTGTTGGTTGTGATCATGGTTATGGATTATTTGGTGTTCTTGAAGAACTTCTTGGTGAATATAACATAACAAGATGACTATATATTGAAGTATTGATGTTTTTGGATATGAACATGTAATGTTCATATCTAGAATTAAGTTATGTTGATTGATGATGTGATTTCCGTATAACAGTACGAGTATGATAACGAGATTGGATTGGAAAGATTATGGTTAATCTTGGAATATGATTATTCATAATATTGAACTATTCGGATAATTCGTATTAGTGATTATATCGGTATTATTTTACTACGAGTTTACAATTATGAGCAAGGAGGAATCTTGTTAATCCATATATGGATTGGTTTCGGAAGTATGTTATAATCCCTGTTATCGGGATGGGTTGATTGTTGATATGATTATCAGATTGAGGAATTGTATTACGGTGCGTTCGTAATTGTTTGAGTTCGAACTGTTTAGATTTGGTGTTTAAATGAGGTATTTGTAACACCCCCAAAATCATTCGGAAATATTACAGTGCCGTGGGCCCTGCACCGGAACCCACTAGGCTAAAACTCGTAGGCGAAAGACGGTAATGTATTTTAAATAATTTTCAACAATACATTTTCCAAATACCGTCACAAAATAAAGTCATTTAAATGTTCAAGGCTAAAACGACAAAACTCAACAATTTCAAAATGTACGTTAAGCCTCCACTTATACGTACCGATAAAATAGTTTAGGGAATCGCAAAATTCCAAAAGGCCATTTTGAAATACACACGCAGCACATAAAAATCAAATTAGGAAATACATTTGCAGCGGATAAATGACAACTAGAAAAGAATACTCGATTCCCAACTACCCATGCCATAGCAGTATCACCCGGGAAGCTCATCTCTTCACGACCGCTATTAGCTCGATCTCCGAGTACCTAAAAATAAAGCCCACGATGGGGTCATCCACAATACTCAATAATGATAATGATCACATCACATAAATAATTACATACCAATGTAATTACAAGTAAGAATGCTACCGATTTAATCTTACCGTCATAACCTTACCAATCCATAGTAATCCATATCAAATCGATCCTTACCATAATCCACATTTCGCATCCTCAAATGACGAAATGAACTCAACTACAACCATCTGTACTGTATTCAAACAATACCAAGAATCCTCAAAACATCATCATAACTCATACGCGTGAAATAATTCATCCGTGCTAAATCCTGTCCATCGGATCACACAATCAAATCTCAACCTGGATAAAAACCAATAACATACAACTTATCTGTAGATCAACTACCACAAAACAATGATAACAAGTCCCTAAACATCGACGTACAATCCGAATGCTCATACGATCAATAACCAGATCAACCAATAAATCAACCGAGGATATCATCGACATGATAAGCTCCAATACAACCAACCAAAGACCAACCACAACCAATAATATCATCAACATAATAAATCCCAATACTATCAATGAAGAATCAATAATAACCAAGAATACCATCAACATGATAAACTCCGACACGATCAACAAAGGATCAACAATGGCCGAGAATATCATCAACATGATAAACTCCAACACGATCAACAAAGGATCAACAACGATCGAGAATACCGTCAACATGATAAATTCCAACACAATCAACAAAGATCAACAATGGCCGAGAATACCATCAACATGATAAAATCCAACTAGATCAACTCTAATAGATCTCAAAGAAATAACCCCGACTGTCGAACATACCCCTCGGGCGTATGAAAAACCAGTTGAAAACCGTCGAACATACCCAACCTTAAATGGAGGATGAACGACCAATCAATATGGCTCAAAGATGGACCTTACAGTACGCCCGATCCGAAAATGTGTCCGTGCACAAGCCACCCCGAGTAACGATCAAATATACGTGTGGTCTTGTACCTAATCAGTCTCACGAAGTACGTCTCGTGTGCACAGCTCAATGTGAGGACATGAACCCATCACATGACTATACGTGCCCGCCATGAAAATCCTACATATAACCAATCGGCATGCTGATATGACTCCAGATATGTCACGATGCAACGAAACTCAAGAAATCTCATATCCAACAAGGATCAAAAGACTCACCGAAGTGAACAATGACACACGGATAACGAAAGATCGACACGACAGACAATATCCAAAACAACCATCCTGGGATCACAATCCCCAAAGAATGATCAACACGATCAACAATCTCAACACAACAGTCCTGGAATCAACATCCCTCAACGAAACAATCAACCTAACTATCAATACCAAACAATGGTTCTGGGATCAACATTTCTCAACGAACAGCCAATACGAATCTCATTATACGAAACCTCCACATACAACATATACAACAATTCAACAGAATAATTATCCTCATAACTGAAAAATACTTAATTTACCTCAAAGATGAAGACAATATCCTTTCCACGAGCAAACATCCCTGAACGAATACACAATTATTCGAATAATCTCGAATGAGGTACAATCCATTAATATCAATAAACCATCATCTCGACATCAATGTCAGTACGATAGCTATCCTCGATATCCGACATTCCATAACACAAACCAAAGATATCCCACATCTTCGTCTTCATCAAACACAATTAAATCACATATATCATGATTTAATCCAAACGAGAACACAATATACAAATCATTATCTCGACAATTTACATTTATAATATCATTGCTATATGAATTATAAATGAAATGAAACGAAACCATTCATTAATTATCATAAACTGAACAAGTATAAACTTGCCTCGATACCGATACGACGAAAATGTTACCAATCCCATTACCTTCATCTACGAGCTCCTCAGCCCCGGCCAAAAGCAATCTACGAACTCTTCAGCCTCAATCGCAACACAACGGTCACAATCAACGATCAATTATCACAACCTATTGCAATAATTGATTAACAACAAGTTCGATAACAATCAACAACCGATATACCCAACCAACAAACTCAACGGTTCAAACGTACCTCAATCATATACAAAACCGAGCAATACAACCAAAACAATTAAGAACTCATATCCACAATACAAATGTAATACCCGGCTATAATTCATTCTGTACCACTCAGTAATTATCAGTGTGTAATTATCACTCAGTAATTTTCACTCATTAATAATCACTCATCATTCATGAATCACTCTTTTGCGTTCAATGTTGGCATGTTGTAATCGTATATCAGTTACCGATCGTCATTTTATCTCCGCTTTTAGATCGAGACGGGAGTATGATCATTTTCATTGTGATTGATAGCCTTGTACTGGGAGTATCATCTTTGGATCGTGTTAGACTTGTTCACTTCCACATTCGTATGATATGTCGGATCATTCATCAGTCGTAGCGAGGAATCGGAATTGTCGGATTGATTCACCTTGGCCAGCATCGAGTTACGGCCGTAAGGTTCTGGGCTACGGCCGTAAGTCGGTGGAGTACGGCGTAATTTAGTTCTGGCGGCCGTAAGTGATCCAGCAGGCTACCCAGGCATTTTGGCCGAAGGTGAGTTACGGCCATAAGGAAGATGAGATACGGCCGTAAGTGGTGTTCGTATATTTCGGGTGTTGTCGACCAAGGGTGACTTACGGCCGTAAGGGTTGCGGCATACGGCCGTAAGTCGAGGCAGGTACGGCCGTAGAACTTGGCCGGATACGGCCGTACGTTGCAGGAAGGATGTCTGGTCATTTTTGACGAAGGCGGGTTACGCCCGTAAGGTTGGCCGGATACGGCCGTATCATCCGAGTTATGGCCGTAAGGTGTGCGGTACGGCCGTAGGGCTATCGACGGGTGTTTTTGACGAAGGCGGGTTACGCCCGTAACTCAGGAGCGGTTACGGCCGTAAGTCTGTCGGCAGGCTTTCGGACGAAGCCGAGTTACGGCCGTATGAGTTGGCCGGTTACGGCCGTAAGGCCGTTGACTTGAAAAGTTACGGCCGTAAGAGGGCCGAGTTACGGCCGTAACTTCCGGCAGTGTTATAGTTTAGGGACACTTTTTCCTCATTTTCTTCATTTTCACTTTCTTCTTCCTTTTTGTCCGAGAGAGAGCTTGGGGAAAGGGATTCTTCCTTCATCAAACACTTGTGTACTTGAGTTTCTTCATTTCCATTCGATCATATAGCTCGGATACTCGTTTTAACTCGTGTTCTTCGGATCGAAGTGGTTGGATCTTCTAGAGGTAATTTCTTCAACATCTTGGATTTCGATTTTGTGTTGAGATATGATGTTTTGGACGTTATAATCATGTTATATGAAGGGATATGTGTATGATTATGAGTTTGTATAAGGATTCATTGGATTATTGAGGGATTATTCAAGAACACTTTGAATATCGAGTTGGATTTGGAGATTTTCGACTAATTGTTGTTATCATCACGTTTTTGGATATTCGTTGTGGATAATTAATCGTATTGAAGATGTTTTGTTGGTTTGAAACACTTCTTGGGGGATTTGGTATTGGTATATTGAGGTTTGATTGTAAACAATCGGAGTTTGGACGCAACGTGTTTGATTTAATGCCTCAATGGACTTGGTTTAGTCGTATCGACGTGTTGAGTTCGTTATATTCATGTTTGTACGTATATTAATCGGATTGTTGGTTATTGAATTGTTCAAGGTTGTTCGAGCGACCGATATCTCAATTAGGACATTGTTCGTGGAAGGATAATTGTCACCGGTGTTGGGTAAGTGGAATAATCATATTGAGACTTGTAATTAGGACATTGTTCGTGGAAGGACATTGTTCATTCATCATTGTATTAATCATATTGAGACTTATAATTGTCGAATAATCACTTCATTAATAAGGAACGGCGATTCCCATCAATTCATTGAAACTATCAATCACTTCATTATCACTTTCATCCCGGTAAGTCATTCTTGACGTTGTCGGATTATTATTATTCATTGATATTCATTATGGTCATTCTTGTTCATATGACCTTCTGGGTTCATATTGCGTGGCCGGGTGCGGATGTGTGGAATTTTTAGTCAGGCACATGATGGCCATGTATTGGGAGTGATACATTGGACTGTGCACACGGTAACGTTTACCTCCGTGAGACTAATTAGGTACAAGGACGGGTGTGTCCGGTCATCCGTCTTGTACACTTGCACAGAACACTACGGGCGTACTATGGTACTCCTCTTCAGCGTAATTCATAATTAAGAATATTTCATAACTTCAGTTAATTCATAATTGTGTATTTTCAACCCTTGAGGATTGTTGTTCTGTTTAACTGACCCCGGCTGGGGATTTTGTTTTTCAGGTCGTGGCAAGGCAAACGCACGGGAATAGCAGGTTGATGTCGAGGAGTCCCAGTGATACTAGTAGGGGGCCCCGATCTTTCAGTTATTCATGTTATTGTCCTTTATTTTCCGCTGCAGACTTTCATTTGAATACTCCGTTTCATCCAGTGTGGTGTATTTTATCTTCATATAAAATACACTAGTATTCGGTATTGTCCTGGTGTGTTGTAACTAAACTCCTCATCGGAGTAATTATTGTTGTAATGTAGTTTGGTACTACATTTATCCTGTATAATTCATTCATTTTCAATTGCCTGGTGGGTCCCAGTTGGGGATCTACGGCACTGTATTATCCTCCTAGTTTGGGGTGTTACAGAGTTGGTATCGGAGCATGGTTTTGAATACTACCTTCCGAGTCATGTCTCATTTGAAATCATCGTCATCAGACTAGTATCATTGGACTTTCGCGTCACGTGTGACCTGTGCAAATGCCGAGCCAATCAGACCGGAAGAACTGTAAGATTTCTAACGCCATGGTATAATTTCTGGCAATAGTTATTCATTCATCATTCATCATTTAACAATCCTCAAACATCATCATTCATTGTGATTAGGGCGATCATGTTAACTCATTAATCACTTAATTCATTTCATTACTCAGTTAATGATCAGGACGATCTTGTTAATTCATTTATTACTCATTTCATTTCATTACTCAGTTGTCGATCTGGATGATCATATTTTTAATCTTGTTAAGTTATTCAGGATAATCGTTTCAATAATTTCCTCAGATAATCATGTCACTTCAGTAAATCATTCATATAATCACTAAGTTAGAGCATGTATACTCATTTTCATCATCTCATGACGTAATCATAACATGATAATCATGCGGGAAATATAATCATTTTGCGACCTTCCTACTTCAGTATGGACAGAGCTGTCAGGGGATGCACGGGAAGAGGCCGCGGTGCGGGCCGAAACCCGAGGAATAATCACTCGCTGTCGGGAAATCGTGCCCAGGACTCGGCTCGATCAGAAGATGTTCGGGTTGATCCACTCACTTTTATGCAGGCCATGATGACCCATGTGCAGTTGCTCAATCATCATTGCGCCACTCTGGCCGGATTAATCGAGAGAACTCTCCCGTATGAGCCAGCTGCTAAGGAAAGTGCTGAACAACAACCTTCATTTGTCAGCAGGAAATCAACGAAGCGTAATCGGTCCGAGAGCGGTCGGTCAACCTCCAAGAAACCTCGTGCGGGTCCTATCGTTTCTGAGCGACCTCCTACGGCACCTAATCCTGCGGGATCTCAGTCCCGAACAGTCAGTTCGGCCATCATCTGTTTCAACTGTGGGGCGCCGGGCCATTTCAGTACTAGGTGTACGACGCCGTCTATCACATGTCATAATTGTGGGAATTCTGGGCATAAGGCCCGTTTTTGCCGAAAGGACTCCAAGTCGGCCCCGGCGGCATCTCAGGCCCCGAAGCAATCAGCGTTTCAGAATCAGACTACTTTGTCAACGTCGTTTAAGACAATGGAAGCAAATAGAGTTGGAGCTCGTATTTATCAGACGGGAGCGTCCGGTTCGGGGGCCGGCAAGTCCCAGATTCATATGATGGGGAGGATCGACGATCCGGTGGACCGAATGATTTCAGGTATACTCGTAATTTTATTTCAACTTGTGTGTACCTTTTGATTCTGGTACACCGCATTCATTCATTTTCGAACCATGTTGTAATAGACTTATTTTGGGATAGTCCTATTGCTTGTGGACCTCATACCATCGGTCTACCTGGCGATGGAAGAATTTTCGGAATCATACCGAAGTAAGCTTAGTGATCGCGATTGATTGATGGACCTAATCGTGGTGAATTTTATCTTAGGACGATGTAATTTTCGGTGTTAGTTGGGTTGATCGTTTTGATACTATCCTTAATGTTTGTTAGCGTTTGGTCGCTATCTTTCCGTCGTTGGTTGTCGAATGTGTACTTGAGGAGTAATCCCGTTGTTCGATAAATTATTATTAGGCGGGAAGCAGAGAGATTCCGCAATCGATCTATTCAATCATTCATTATATCATTTTCATCGATTGGCCTTTCTAAGGCAATCGAGTCATTCAATCATTCATTGTTTCATTTTCATCGATTGGCCTTTCTAAGACAATCGAGTCATTCAATCATTCATTGTATCATTTTCATTGATTGACCTTTCTAAGGCAATCGAGTTATTCAATCATTCATTTGCGTCATTTTCATCGATTGACCTTTCTAAGGCAATCGAGCTATTCAATCATTCATTGTGTCATTTTCATCGATTGGCCTTTCTAAGGCAATCGAATTATTCAAACATTCATTGTATCACTTTTTATCGATTGACCATTCTAGGAAAATCGAAATGTTCGATCATTTGTGGTATCATTGTCATCGATTGACGACGTATTTCCAGACGAGTTATTTGGTTGTCTTCACATAGAGTAGTGGAGTTCAGGAGTGAGTTGGAGCCGGTACGTCCCCTTAATCGAAGGCACCGTATCGGATGGCCCCGACCTGTATGCAGGAGTGGAAGACTCAACTTGAGGAGTAGTTCGAGAAAGGTTATCGCCGACCGTTTGCGTCCCCGTGAGGAGCACCAGTGTGATCTGTCAAGGAGAAGGATGGCTTGTCTCGTGTGTGTATAAATTATCAAGAGTTGAACAGGGTGATGATCAAGATTAGTACCCTTACCCGTAATGATAATCTTTTAGATCAACTTCAGGAGCTTGATATCTTCCAGGATCGACTTAAGATCTGAATATCACCAGTTGCGGATTCGAGAGTCGGATATCGCGAGGACGGCGTTTCGAACACGCTATGGTCATTATGGGTTCGTAGTTATGTCGTTCGGGCTAACTAATGCACCTGCGTTATTCATGGAGTTAATGAATCGGGTTTTCATCGACTTTTTGGATCAGTTTGTTGTTGTCTTCATCGAAGACATTTGGATTTATTCTCGTAGCCGAGAGGAACACGAGGTTCATCTTCATCAGGTTCTCGACGTGATGAGACGAGAGCAACTTTATGGAAAGTTTTCCAAGTGTGAGTTCTGGAGGTCCGAAATGACTTTCTCGGACATGTAATTTCATCTGACAGAGTTCGTGTCGACCCTCAGAAGACGGAGGCTGTCCGAGATTGGCAACCTCCGAAAGATGTTAAGTAAATCCGAAGTTTCCTCGGATTAGTTGATTAATTATTCAACCCACGACTGTAGCTAGCAACCGTGGTTTTCGCGTTGGAAATTTGGCGTCATTACCTTTATGGCGTCACCTGTCAGTTATTCACCAATCACAAGAGATGAAGTATATATTTACTCACAAGGAGTTAAATATGTGACAGAGGCGGTGGTTGGAACTAATCAAAGATTATGATATCGAGGTCCTTTGCCACCCGGGCAAGGCGAATGTTGTCGCCGACGCCTTGAGTCGTAAGTCCGTTCTAGAGCAGATGCTTGCTCGTTTAACAGTTCAGAAGGAACTTCAGCAGGAATTCCTTAGACCCGAGATCGAGGTCCGGCTTCAGCGAGTTCAGGAACAGCTTGTATGTTAGAGATTTCATCATCTCTTGAGAAGGAAATCAGGGAGAATCAGGGTTCAGATTCATTTTGTTGATCATCCGCGAGGATGTGGTACAGGGGAAAGCCCCTGGATTTGTGGTCCACCAAGATGGACTCTTGAGATTTGAGAATCGGTTGTGCGTACCGGTGAATGATGAGTTGAAAAACTCGATCTTGAGAGAAGCTCATGCTACCCCATATCCGGTTCATCCGGGGTCTAGTAAGATGTACAAGGACTTGAAACGAAATTTCTGGTGGAGTAATATGAAGCGAGAAGTCGCGGAATTTGTTTCGAGATGTTTAGCCTATCAGCAAGTCAATATGGAACATCAGCGACCGGCGAGTATGCTGATACCACTCCCTATTCCAGAATGGAAGTGGGAAGACATTTCTATGGAATTCATCACGAGTTGCCGACGAGTCGTCGTGGCATGAATACGATCTGAGCGATCGCGGACTACTTTACTAATTAGCTCATTTCCTTGAAATCAAGAATATGTGGGGTCCCGAGAGGCGGCGATTGTTCATCAAGGAAATAATGAGACTTCACGGTACCCCTAACAGATCGTTTCGATCGTGACGGACGATTCGTGTCCCATTTTGGAAATCAGTTCATCGTGCTATGGGAACTCAAATGAATCTCATTACCGTTTTTCATCCTCATCCGACGGACAATCGAGAGGACTTTTCGGACATTGGAGGACATGTTGAGGGCATGCGTCCTCGATTAGTAGAGGATTGGGAAGCCCAATTACCGTTGTTTGTGTCCACGTCGGTTTAGTTAGCATGCCGCGATGAAGGTAGTACCTTACGAGGCTGATGCGGTCGTCGTTGTCGATCTCCCTTGTGTTGGGACGGCCCATCGTAATCAATCGGCCAAGGCCCGATATGCTTATTAGCGCCCGTGAGAAGGTAGCTTTGATCGTGAGGCGTCATTAGCCGCTCGAGTCGGCGAAATCATATGCGGTAATCGTCATCGACCACTAGAGTTCGAGACGGGTGATCCGTTTAGTCAAGGTATCCCCAGTCGAGGTATTCTCCGTTTCGGAAAACGGGAAAGTTGAGTTCGAGATTCATTGGACCGTGTGAGATTTTGAATCGAGTAAGCGAGTTAACTTATCGTTTGGCCCTATCTCTGTTGTTGGGCGAATTCATAATGTGTTTCACGTCTCGCACATACTTGATTCGGACGGAATCGAGATCGCAGATGATCATTCGTATGAGAAGAGCCCCATACGAGTGTTGGAGCGGCAAATCAAACAGTTGAGGAATAAGGCGATTCCTTTGGTTAAGTTTCATGGTCTAGACACGGAGTCGAAGAGGCCACTTGGGAAACCGAGGAGAGTATGCGGGAGTTATCCCGAGTTGTTTGACCCTTAGTTTGGGACGAAACTCTTTTAAGGGGAGTATGTAATACCGGCTATAATTCATTCTGTACCACTCAGTAATTATCAGTCTGTAATTATCACTCAGTAATTTTCACTCATTAATAATCACTCATCATTCATGAATCACTCTTTTGCGTTCAATGTTGGCATGTTGTAATCGTATATCAGTTACCGATCGTCATTTTATCTCCGCTTTTAGATCGAGACGGGAGTATGATCATTTTCATTGTGATTGATAGCCTTGTACTGGGAGTATCATCTTTGGATCGTGTTAGACTTGTTCACTTACACATTCGTATGATATGTCGGATCATTCATCAGTCGTAGCGAGGAATCGGAATTGTCGGATTGATTCACCTTGGCCAGCATCGAGTTACGGCCGTAAGGTTCGGGCTACGGCCGTAGTAAGTCGTAGTACGGCCGTAAATTTAATTCTGACCGTAAGTGATCCAAAGAGCTACCCTGCATTTTGGCCGAAGGTGAGTTACGGCCGTAAGGAAGATGAGATACGGCCGTAAGTGGTGTTCGTATATTTCGGGTGTTGTCGACCAAGGGTGACTTACGGCCGTAAGGGTTGCGGCATACGGCCGTAAGTCGAGGCAGGTACGGCCGTAAGACTTGGCCGGATACGGCCGTACGTTGCAGGAAGGATGTCTGGCCATTTTTGACGAAGGCGGGTTACGCCCGTAAGGTTGGCCGGATACGGCCGTATCATCCGAGTTACGGCCGTAAGGTGTGCGGTACGGCCGTAGGGCTGTCGACGGGTGTTTTTGACGAAGGCGGGTTACGCCCGTAACTCAGGAGCGGTTATGGCCGTAAGTCTGTCGGCAGGCTTTCGGACGAAGCCGAGTTACGGCCGTATGAGTTGGCCGGTTACGGCCGTAAGGCCGTTGACTTGAAAAGTTACGGCCGTAAGAGGGCCGAGTTACGGCCGTAACTTCCGGCAGTATTTATAGTTTGGCCGGGACACTTTTTCCTCATTTTCTTCATTTTCACTTTCTTCTTCCTTTTTGTCCGAGAGAGAGCTTGGGGAAAGGGATTCTTCCTTCATCAAACACTTGTGTACTTGAGTTTCTTCATTTCCATTCGATCATATAGCTCGGATACTCGTTTTAACTCGTGTTCTTCGGATCGAAGTGGTTGGATCTTCTAGAGGTAATTTCTTCAACATCTTGGATTTCGATTTTGTGTTGAGATATGATGTTTTGGACGTTATAATCATGTTATATGAAGGGATATGTGTATGATTATGAGTTTGTATAAGGATTCATTGGATTATTGAGGGATTATTCAAGAACACTTTGAATATCGAGTTGGATTTGGAGATTTTCGACTAATTGTTGTTATCATCACGTTTTTGGATATTCGTTGTGGATAATTAATCGTATTGAAGATGTTTTGTTGGTTTGAAACACTTCTTGGGGGATTTGGTATCGGTATATTGAGGTTTGATTGTAAACAATCGGAGTTTGGACGCAACGTGTTTGATTTAATGCCTCAATGGACTTGGTTTAGTCGTATCGACGTGTTGAGTTCGTTATATTCATGTTTGTACGTATATTAATCGGATTGTTGGTTATTGAATTGTTCAAGGTTGTTCGAGCGACCGATATCTCAATTAGGACATTGTTCGTGGAAGGATAATTGTCACCGGTGTTGGGTAAGTTAATTCTTACTCGGTTAAAAGGATATTCATACCTTTTGTTGTTGATCATTCATAATCATAACTCATTCATCATTGTATTAATCATATTGAGACTTGTAATTGTCGAATAATCACTTCATTAATAAGGAACGGCGATTCCCATCAATTCATTGAAACTATCAATCACTTCATTATCACTTTCATCCCGGTAAGTCATTCTTGACGTTGTCGGATTATTATTATTCATTGATATTCATTATGGTCATTCTTGTTCATATGACCTTCTGGGTTCATATTGCGTGGCCGGGTGCGGATGTGTGGAATTTTTAGTCAGGCACATGATGGCCATGTATTGGGAGTGATACATTGGACTGTGCACACGGTAACGTTTACCTCCGTGAGACTAATTAGGTACAAGGACGGGTGTGTCCGGTCATCCGTCTTGTACACTTGCACAGAACACTACGGGCGTACTATGGTACTCCTCTTCAGCGTAATTCATAATTAAGAATATTTCATAACTTCAGTTAATTCATAATTGTGTATTTTCAACCCTTGAGGATTGTTGTTCTGTTTAATCGACTTTGAGGATTTTGTTTTTCAGGTCGTGGCAAGGCAAACGCACGGAATAGCAGGTTGATGTCGAGGAGTCCTAGTGATACTCGTAGGGGCCCCGATCTTTCAGTTATTCATGTTATTGTCCTTTATTTTCCGCTGCAGACTTTCATTTGAATACTCCGTTTCATCCAGTGTGGTGTATTTTATCTTCATATAAAATACACTAGTATTCGGTATTGTCCTGGTGTGTTGTAACTAAACTCCTCATCGGAGTAATTATTGTTGTAATGTAGTTCGGTACTACATTTATCCTGTATAATTCATTCATTTTCAATTGCCTGGTGGGTCCCAGTTGGGGATCTACGGCACTGTATTATCCTCCTAGTTTGGGGTGTTACAACAAATGGCAACTCGATGATCATAATTAACAATCAATATAACCGATCAACAAACCCAACAGTTCCACAATCCGATAATCATATCAACTATGAACTCATCCCGATAACCAGGATTACACAACATACTCTATTCCGTTTCCAACCTACACTTCTTTCCAATTTTTCCACAATTCCGCAAAACCCATATATCAATTTAATAAGCCGAATATACAAACTTAACCAAAATATTCCAATCAACATCTCTCTCAAATCTTTAATCAAACACCTTGAAGGATTAATTCAAAGGCATATTTGAATCATTAGTTAATAAATATCAACCACATCAAGAACACGAAGAACACCATCACAACAATATATATCCTTCAACGTAATACGATTCTAGCTATCGATACGAACTAAACAACCCCAATATACCAAGATTCTTCAAACATTAAAAAATATGGAAATTCAAACCAATTACCTCAATCCGGCAAAAGAATCAAGAACGATGTTAGAATCCTTGTTCCAAACTCTTCTAGATGTTAACATTTGATAAACCAACTCAAAATCTGAGATTTAGGGGTTAAAATCGAGTTTGGGTGCCTTGTGGTGAAAGGGGTTTGAGTAGGAAGGGTTGGGAAGTGAAATTCCCGGTTGTGTGATCATATTTATACTTACAGGCATGTTAACGTGCGTAACCTTATCATAACGTCCGTAATACATGCTCTGAATACAGGCAGTATAGTTTTTACCATTCTAGTCATAACTCTCTCATTCGGACTCCGATTAACTCACCGTTTGAACCATTAGAAAGCTAACTCGATGCTCTATCATACTGTATGATTCAGATTTGTTTTCAGGATTTGTGGTAATTTTCCAAAGTCAAGCCTTTTACACGACACTTTCCAAAAAATGCCCAAATCTTATTCCCTCAAACACTTCAACATATAATCATCAAGACAACATAATCCAATATGTTATCTAACCTCTAAACTATTATCTTTCTCTTATAATCCGATTAATACATACATATCATCATCTTTTTCAACACACTCTTCACATAACATCAAGAATCACAACAATGCTACCATATCCATCATCATACGAAGCAAACAATGATAACAATACCAAGAATCCGAAATCAAGGTGTAGAGTTGATCAACATACCTCAAGGACATGAACAACACCATCAAACAACTCAAGTATCAACAACATCTTCATATCTCAAGCTCCAATCCATGCCACCAGGCTCATAATCAAGTTAGAAGAGCCAGAAATCCATCTCAGAGGGTCGAAGAACGAAGAAACAAAGTGATGTTGGAAAAATATCAAAATGATGGACATCTCACATATATATAGACTTCCAATCATTACGTACGTTAGACAACAGACTTAATGTACGCAACATCCTTTACGTACGTTACCACTCCTTGATAGCGTACGTAATACTGATCTAGAGGTCACTGCCTCATTTTCTTTCCATGATTACGTACGTAAGGCCCATGCCATAGCGTACGTAATACAGGTGTTGACTTGCTATAGGACGCACACTTAACGTACGTAACCTCATATCAATAACGTATGTACTCCATAATCTAGAAGCTATAATTCTGATACTCTTACATACGTAACATAATACGTATAACATACGTAACCATCATACACTATTAACGTACGTAACACCATCAACATAACGTACGTTAAATTCTTCGTTGACTCTCCTGTCCACATCCGCGCCGAAAGTTGCCGACATCGGTCCCACTCGTCAATCATAGCTCAGACCCTGTCCGATTCTCCTCATAACGTACGTTATATACTCTACGTAACATACGTTACGCCTGCGTCTTTACGTACGTAAGCTCCTATGCTTAACGTACGTAATGGCTTCTATACTTAGCCATTTACAACTGCTCCTGCCTGTCGTCTGAACATATTGAATACGTATACACGACATACTGAATACATATACTCGTCCCAATAACATTCTCATATGATATACCCGATATCAAAATTAAAACAACTTGATACACGATATCCTCAACTATAACTGTCGACCAATTACGTCAATTGTACCAATACAACTATCTAAGTTCTCAATTTATTTTATTCATACTGTATAGATACCATGATATCCAGTATATCACGGATAAAATAACGCGAAAAATTTGTACCGAAAATACAGTATATTACATACTACCCCCCTTAAAATAAGTTTCGTCCTCGAAACTTGCAATCCTGTCACAACCAACAGATCAACCAAAATTTCCAACGCATCACAAGAGCAATCAATCATCGCCACAAACGAATAACCAAAACAGTATACTTACAGGTGATTGAAGCTGATGATCTCCAGTGATACTAGCATACGAATCCCATACGAAACCTCAACACAATACCAACATACACCAATATTGTAATTAGCAATTTTGAAAATATCTCAAAATTTTTGGAACTTTCAAAAATCGGTTTAACTCAAAAGTCAGAAAAATAATTTTCAAAAGCCGTGCTACTACCGTGCTCGTAGATCCACATAACACACATGCCCGGGTTTCACAAAACCCAAGCTCCGATACCATCTTCTGTAACACCCCCAAAATCATCCGGAAATATTACAGTGCCGTGGGCCCCGCGCCGGAACCCACCAGGCTAAAACTCATTTTCGCAAACATTTCAAATACGCTAACAGGCGAAATACGGTAATGTATTTTAAATAATTTTCAAAAATCCATTTTCCAAATACCGTCACAAAATAAAGTCATTTAAAAGTTCAAGGCCAAAACGCCAAAACTCAATAGTTTCAAAATGTACGTTAAGCCACCACTTATACCTACCGATAAAATAGTTTAGGGAATCGATTTTGCGAAATAAACCCAAGTTCGCAAAATTCCAAAAGGCAATTTTGAAATACACACGCAACAGATAAAAATCAAAGTAGCAAATACATTTGCAGCGGATAAATAAAAACTAGAAAAGAATACTCGATTCCGAAATACCCATGCCATAGCCAGTATCACCCGGGAAGCTCATCTCTTCACGACTGTTATTAGCTCGATCTACGAGTACCTAAAAATAAAGCCCACGACTGGGTCATCCACAATACTCAATAATGATAACGATCACATCACATAAATAATTACATACCAATGTAATTACAAGGAAGAATACTACCGATTTAATCTTACCGTCATAACATTACCAATCCATAGCAATCCATATCAAATCGATCCTTATCATAATCCACATTTCGCATCCTCAAATGACGAAATGAACTCAACTACAACCATCTGTACTGTATTCAAACAATACAAAGAATCCTCAAAACATCATCATAACTCATAAGCGTGAAATAATTCATCCGTGCTAAATCCTATCCGTCGGATCACACAATCAAATCTCAACCTAGATAAAAACCAATACACACAACATATCTGTAGATCAACTACCACAATACAATGATAACAAGTCCCAAAATATCAGTGTACAGTCTGAATGCTCATGCGATCAATAACCCGATCAACCAATAAATCAACGATAATATCATCGACATGATAAGCTCTGATACGACCAACCAAAGGCCAACCACAACCAAGAATATCATCAACATAATAAATCCCAATACTACAAACGAAAAATCAACAATAACCGAGAATACCATCAACATGATAAACTCTGACACGATCAACAAAGGATCAACAATGGCCGAGAAAATCATCAACATGATAAACTCCACGATCAACAAAGGATCAACAACGACCGAGAATACCATCAACATGATAAACTCCAACACGATCAACAAAGGATCAACAACGACCTAGAATACCATCAACATGATAAACTCCAACAAGATCAACTATAATGGATCTCAAAGAAATAACCCCGACTGTCGAACATACCCATCGGGCGTATGAACAACAAGTCGCAAACCGTCGAACATACCCAACCATAAATGCAGGATGAACGACCAATCAATATGGATCAAAGATGGACGTGGCAGTATGCCCGATCCGAAAATGTGTCCGTGTACAAGTCACGCCGGGTATCGATTAAATACACATGTGGTCTTGTACCTAATCAGTCTCACGAAGTACGTCTCGTGTGCACAGCTCAATGTGAGGACATGAACCCATCACATGACTATACGTGCCTGCCCTAAAAATCCTACACATAACCAATCGGCACACAGATATGACTCCAGATATGTCACGATGCAACATGACAACGAAATTGAAGGAATCACATATCCAACAAGGATCAAAAGACTCACCGAAGTGAACAATGACACACGGATAATGAAAGACCTACACGACCGACAATATCGAAAACAACCATCCTGGGATCACAATCCCCAAAGAATGATCAACACGATCAACAATCTCAACACAACAGTCCTAGAATCAACATCCCTCAACGAAACAATCAACACAACCATCAATACCAAACAATGGTCCTGGGATCAACATTTCTCAATGAACAGCCAATACGAATCTCATTATACGAAACCTCAACATACAACATATACAACAATTCAACAGAATAATTATCCTCATAACTGAAAAATACTTAATTTACCTCAAAGCCGAAAATAATATCCTTTCCACGAACAAACATCCCTGAACGAATACACAGTTATTCGAATAATCTCGAATGAGGTACAGTCCATTAATATCATTAAACCATCATCCCGACATCAATGTCAGTACGATAACTATCCTCGATATCCGACATTCCATAACACAAACCAAAGATATCCCACATCATTGTCTTCATCAAACACAATTAAATCACATACATCATGATTGAATCCAAACTAGAACACAATATACAAATCATTATCTAGACAATTTACATTTATAATATCATTGCCATATGAATTATAAGTGAAATGAAACCAAAACCATTCATTAATTATCATAAACAGAACAAGTATAAACTTGCATCGATAGCGATACGACGAAAATGTTACCAATCCCATTGCCTTCGTCTACGAGCTCCTCAGCCTCGACCAAAAGCAATCTACGAACTCTTCAGCCTCAACCGCAACACAATGCTCACAATCAACGATCAATTATCACAACCTATTGCAATAATTGATTAACAACAAGTTCCATAACAATCAACAACCGATATACCCAACCAACAAACTCAACGGTTCAACAATACCTCAATCATGTAGAAAAACGAGCAATACAACCCAAACAATTATAAACTCATAACCACAATACAAATCGCAACTCGATGATCATAATTAACAATCAATATAACCGATCAACAAACCCAACAGTTCCACAATCCGATAATCATATCAACTATCAACTCATCCCGATAACCAGGATTACACAACATACTCTATTCTGTATTCAACCTACACTTCTTTCCAATTTTTTCACAATTCCGCAAAACCCATGTATCAATTTAATAATCTGAATATACAAACTTAACCAAAATATTCCAATCAACATCTCTCTTAAATATTTAATCAAACACCTTGAAGGCTTAATTCAAAGGTATATTTGAATCATTAGTTAATAAACATCAACCACATCAAGAACACGAAGAACACCATCACAACAATATATATCCTTCAACGTAATCCGATTCTAGCTATCGATACGAACTAAACAACCCCAATATACCAAGATTCTTCAAACATTAAAAAATATGGAAATTCAAACCAATTACCTCAATCCGGAAAAAGAATCAAGAACGATGTTAGAATCCTTGTTCCAAACTCTTCTAGATGTTAACATTTGATAAACCAACTCAAAATATGAGATTCAGGGGTTAAAAATCGAGTTTGGGTGCCTTGTGGTGAAAGGGGTTCGAGTTGGAAGGGTTGGGAAGTGAAATTGCTGGTTTTGTGATCGTATTTATACTTACAGGCATGTTAACGTGCGTAACCTTATCATAACGTCCGTAATGCATGCTCTGAATACAGGCAGTATAGTTTTTACCATTCTAGTCATAACTCTCTCATTCGGACTCCGATTAACTCACTGTTTGAACCATTAGAAAGCTAAATCGATGCTCTATCATACTGTATGATTCAGAATTGTTTTCAGGATTGGTGGTAATTTTTCAAAGTCGAGCCTTTTACACGACACTTTCCAAAAAATGCCCAAATCTTATTCCCTCAAACACTTCAACATATAATCATCAAGATTAATACTTACATATCATCATCTTCTTCAACACACTCTTCACATAACATCAAGAATCACAATAATGCTACCATATCCATCATCATACGAAGCAAACAATGATAACAATACCAAGAATCCGAGATAAAGGTGTAGAGTTGATCAACATACCTCATGGACATGAACAACACCATCAAACACCTCAAGTATCAACAACATCTTCATATCTCAAGCTCCAATCCATGCCATCAGGCACATAATCAAGTTAGAAGAGCCAGAAATCCATCTCAGAGGGTCGAAGAATGAAGAAACAAAGTGATGTTCGAAAAAATATCAAAATGACGGACATCTCACATATATATAGACTTCCAATCATTACGTACGTTAGACAACAGATTTAATGTACGCAACATTCTTTACGTATGTTACCGCTCCTTGATAGCGTACGTAATACTGATCCAGAGGTCACTGCCTCATTTCCTTTCCATGATTACGTATGTAAGGCCCATGCCATAGCATACGTAATACAGGTGTTGACTTGCTACAGGACGCACACTTAACGTACGTAACCTCATATCAATAACGTATGTACTCCATAATCTAGAAGCTATAATTCTGATACTCTTACATACGTAACATAATACGTATAACATACGTAACCATCATACTCTATTAACGTACGTAACACCATCAACATAACATACGTTAAATCATTCGTTGACTCTCCTGTCCACATCCGCGCCGAAAGTTGCCGACATCGGTCCCACTCGTCAATCATAGCTCAGACCCTGTCTGATTCTCCTCATAACGTACGTTATATACTCTACGTAGTACGTTACGCCTGCATCTTTACGTACGTAAGCTCCTATGCTTAACGTATGTAATGGCTTCTATACTTAGCCATTTACAACTGCTCCTGCCTGTCGTCTCAACATATTGAATACGTATACACGACATAGTGAATACATATACTCGTCCCAATAACATTCTCATATGATATACCCGATATCAAAATTAAAACAACCTGATACACGATATCCTCAAATATAACTGTCGACCAATTACGTCAATTGTACCAATACAACTGTCTAAGTTCTCAATTTATTTTATTCATACTGTATAGATACCATGATATCCAGTATATAATGTAATATCCGCAATTTCGATTTTTCGGTAATTTTCTTTTTTTCGGCGGAAGTCCGTTTTGACGACTCGCTCATGACCGTTTCGTCTTTTCGAGAATAATTAATTCTGCACTTTTTGTCATCCGAGTTCGTTTCGGTGTCGTTTTGTTGAGTTCCGTGCTTTTTAGCGACTTTTCCGCACTTGAGCTCGATTCTTGCGAATCTCGTCGGCTGTTGTTTGAGTTTCTGCAAGTTCATTTAATGTTATTATTCATGTTGCGAGCTTTGGTCGGTGTTTCGATCACGTATCGTGATTTTGGACGCTTTGGGCCATTTTTGTAATTTCCCAAAGTCAGGGTAATTATTTCCGTTGTCGAATTCCGACACTTCGGATGGTCGGAATCGTGTGTTTTCTTAGTGCTTGGATTCGTCTTTGCGAGTACTTCGTAACCGTATCTTCGATTTCTACTCGAGTTCGGGTTTGGGTCGTCAAGCCGTCGGAGTGGCCACGGCCGAGTCACGGCCGGGCGAGGCTGGCTTTGGCGAGTTACGGCCGTAAGGTGCGATTACGGCCGTAAGGTGCCGAGTTACGGCCGTAAGCGTGATCGGGTACGGCCGCACGAGCTGGGCGGATTTTGGCGATTACGGCCGTAAGGTGGCGAGTTACGGCCGTAAGTGTCCATTAGTCTTTGGCGGATTTTTGACGAATGCGGTTACGGCCGTAAGGCTGCCGAGTACGGCCGTAAGGTGTCCGAGTTACGGCCGTAAGGCTGCCGATTCTGGCCGTAACCTGTCGGCCATATATAGGCCGAGGGGCGGGCAGACCTTCATTTCATCACTTTTACGCACCAGTGCGGTGGCGACGGAAAAATCGGGAAGTGGAGTTTTGGTCGATTCCACTCGATTTCTAAGCGTTTTTGAGGATCCTTATCGATTATATCATCATCAAATCATTGTTCTTCGTCGGATCGAGGTAATTTCTTGAAATCTCCTAGGATTGGATTTTGAGATTTGTTCTTGATTTTCGATTCTAGTCCGATTTTGATGAATCGGTTGATGTTAGTAAACATTATTAATCGTGTTCTATGGATTGTATATCCATATTTTCGATTCATTCAACCCGATTGATGATTTTTAGGCTCTTGAGGAACTTTGAACATTTAGTGTTCGATTAAATGCCTCAAAGAGTTTCTTTCGGTCGTTATGTTGATTTCGATTGATATTGTGTTATTGAACGAATTGTATTTCATTCAAGGTGGTTCGAGTACTTGTGTTTATCGGAGGACGCTGTTCGTTGTTCGTGGAAGGAATTCATCGCCTTCGGTTGAGGCAAGTTTTATACTTGTACTAGTCAATGAGCTAATGTCATCATGTATGTGTATAGATGTGTTGTATCATTCCGAGACTTAGTCTCTTCATGAATTCATTGATATCAAGAGATCGTTCGATACGATACCTTCCGGCAATTTTGCCAAATGTCATTGTTGTTCGTTAACGGCCGATTCAAGGCATTGTATTACTCATCATTAATGTCATTGTCGATAGCCGGTTCGCGGTATCGATGTATCGATTGTTGTTCATATAGATGTCAATCTAAAACATCGTTGAAATCATTGTTATTCTGTTGGGGTTGTCATTAAAACCGTATTGGCGATTAAAGGCATTAGCGTATTCATTTCTCATCTTCGTCGTCGGTAACCGATTAAAGGTGCCGAGGTATCCTTCATATTACTCTTATCGATTTGCCGTTCTAAGGTAATCGAAACACTCAATTATTCATGGAATCATCCGCCGCATCATTGTTATCGTGTTGGCCGACTCAAGGTAGCACACTATCATTCTCACGAATTCGGTAATCTACGAATCGTTGTCATTTGTGATTTATTATATTTTTGGAGGCTAGTCTCGGCTAGTGCTTATTATGGGTAAGCTTGGGGCTTGAACCTTCGCGGTTGGCTTCCCAACACCTACAACTTAGTAGGTCACGGTCGTGTTTATGATCTTATGGGTAAGCTTGGGGCTTGAACCTTCGCGGTTGGCTTCCCAACACCTACAACTTAGTAGGTCACGGTCGTGTTTATGATCTTATGGGTAAGCTTGGGGCTTGAACCTTCGCGGTTGGCTTCCCAACACCTACAACTTAGTAGGTCACGGTCGCGTTTATGACCTTATGGGTAAGTTTGGGGCTTGAACCTTCGCGGTTGGCTTCCCAACACCTACAACTCAGTAGGTCACGGTCGTGGTTATGACCTTATTAGCCCTCATTAACTATAGCTTGGGCATTACGGTTTCAAGTGTTTATGATATTTGGTAACTTCCATTTGAATGACTTTCGTGCCTTTTGTAATGTGTTGGTATTTTCTTTGGAGCCTTTGGGCATTATGATTCATATTAAATTCGATTCTAGTTTGGTTCATGTTGTTTAATTCATTGTGGTATTACGTGATTATGATTCGCCGTTGGGCATTTATGTTCTAACTTTCGAGCAGTATTACTAGTATGCCGTGGGCATAGTATTTCACGAATGCTCGGTTCTTACCTTGGTTTGTGAGCATCTCGTATTATTATCATTATTGTACCGTTTCATTACGCCTTTGGATGCATATCATGTTATACCCGTATTTGATGCTCATTATCTCTGGATGGATCGACCAGTGGGGCGGAACATGTTTTTCATGTTTTAGGTGCTTGCGAGGAGAGAGTTGAGACATAGGGGCATGATGATGGCGACGAGGCATTCGAGCGATACTAGTCCGAGTTGTTCATGTTGGTCATCGGTTGGAGTGTTCTTGATTGTCGATCATTGTCATTATGTATTACCTTGAGATGCTCGTGAATGTTGTATTTTTACCCTTGGCCATGTAGGCCCATCGTTGTCGTTGAAATTCCTTATCGGAATATTGTGTCGGATATCATGGTAGGGACTATGATTTTCCCTTGTTGTTTAATTTAATGTATTTTAGACATGTCCGCCTGGTGGATCTCCTGGCGTGGGGTCCACGGCACTGTAATAACCTGATAGGATTTGGGGTGTTACAGAAATGGTATCAGAGATTTGGGTTGTGGAATACCCTGAGATGTGAGTTATGTGGTCCTACCGACGCGGTAGTAGTGGGATTGTCAGGTTATGACAATCTAGTCAGTCAGGTTTTGTGAGTCGTAATATTAGTGCGATGCACGAGTCATTCATTCATCGAGTCGTCGTCAGTGAAGACTAGTATCGCGAGACCTCGAAGCTTCGTATGACCTGTGTAAGGACTCGATTCTCTTTATGTTCATACATCCATCATGTCATTAATCGTTCATGCTTTGCTGAAACCTATATGTGATATTAGTGCTATAATTGATTCATGATTAATTGTTTTGGAGCACGTGTGACTTGTGTAAGCATTAAGGATCAACTCATTTATCAGTTAATAATTTTCAATCATCATTTTGATCTCATCACTCAGTTAATCCATTCATCACTCAGTCAATAACATCACCCAGATAATTCATTTATCACTCAGTTAATTCATTCCTCACTCAGTCAATATCATCACTCAGATAATTCATTCATCAGTCAGTTAATTCATTCGTCACTCAGTCAATATCATCACTCAGATAATTCATCTATCACTCAGTTAATTCATTCCTCACTCAGTCAATAACATCACCCAGATAATTCATCTATCACTCAGTTAATTCATTCCTCACTCAGTCAATATCATCACTCAGATAATTCATTCATCAGTCAGTTAATTCATTCGTCACTCAGTCAATATCATCACTCAGATAATTCATCTATCACTCAGTTAATTCATTCCTCACTCACCAATATCATCACTCGTATAATTCATCTATCACTCGGTTAATTCATTCCTCACTCATCAATATCATCACTCGTATAATTCATTCATCGATCGATTAATTCCTTCATCACTCAGTCAATATCATTCATCACTCGGTTAATTCATTCATCACTCGATTAATTCATTCATCACTCAGTTAATTCATTCATCACTCAGTCAATATCATCACTCAGATAATTCATCTATCACCCAGTTAATTCATTCCTCACTCAGTCAATATCATCACTCAGATAATTCATTCATCAGTCTATTAATTCCTTCATCACTCAGTCAATATCATTCATCACTCGGTTAATTCATTCATCACTCGATTAATTCATTCATCACTCAGTTAATTCCTTCATCACTTAGTCAATCTCATTGTTCATATTAATTCATTAATCACTCAGTCAATCTCATTGTTCCGTCAATTCATTCATTAATCACTAAATCTCATTATTCATTAATTAATTCATCACTCGGATAATTCATTCATCACTCACCAATATCATTAGTCAGTTAATTCATCACTTAGTTAACTCATTCATCACTCAGTTAATTCATTCATCATTCATCAATATCATGGCTCGATTTGCCGTTCATCACTCAATTAACCTCATCGTTCGGCTAATTCATTCATCACTCAATTAATCTCACCGTTTAGCTAATTCACTCGTCACTCGACCAATCTCATTGTTCGGTTAATTCATTAATCGTTCACCCATCTCACGGTTCAGTTGTTGATCTTGAGGATCGAATTTTCAACCTTGTTAACTTGTTCAAGGTAATCATTTCAGAATTTCATCGTGCAATCATGTTACCTCATTTGATGTCTCATACGATCTTATCATACTCGACGTAATTTCGACGATCATTTCATTAAATCATTAATGCATTCATTGTGCGGCGTGTATGCTCATTATTGTCACTCTGTAATGTAATCATAATGCGATATTCATGCGGAATCTATAATCATCATGTGACTTTCCTACTTCGGTATGGATAGAGTCATCGGAGGACGCAGGGGAAGAGACGCGGTGCGGGCCGGAACCGGGATCTCGTGTGCATGCCCACACGAGCGAGGATATCATTAATTCATCAAATAGCGAGGCTACTCATTCATCGTGAGATAATCATTCTTTGTCAGGAGTCGTACCGAGAGGCATCTCACTCGGAAGGTGTTCGGGTTGATCCATTCATATTTATGCAGGCATGATGGCCCGGATGACTCGGATGACGCGGATAGTGGAGACCATGCACCTCGATAGTTCGTGGTCCACCGCGAGGATGCGGATGCCATTTCATGGACAGACTGGAGGAGTGAATCAGATTGTTGGCGATATCTCTCGTCAGATGCCGCCTACTTTTGAGGGTTCGTCGGAACCAGCTGATATTGTTCATTGGCTCAAGCATTTTGATAAACTCTTCGACATGGTTCAGTGTCCTAAGAGAGTAAAGTGGCGATGGCGGCTTATTACTTGAGTAAGGGCGCTTATTCGTGGTGGCTTTCTGTGAAACCCATCGATCGTGATTGTATTTGGAGCGAGTTCAAGACTCTCATGTTAGAGAGGTATTTCCGGCTCCACTTCGTGAAGCCAAGTTGTCAGAAGTTTTGAACCCCGAATCCGTCGAGGACGAGGGTGTTATTGTCATTGCCGAGAAGTTTCAGGACTACTTCGGTTTGCTTCGTCAATTATCCGTCCGAGGCGGATAAAATTAAGTATTTTAACAAGAGGCTAAATCCAGCGATTGAGGATGCGATTGTTCAATCACAATTGTAATTCACTTAGTGAGTTCATCGGGAAGGCTCTTGGAGCGAGCTTTTGATCAAGGAGCTTACTAAGAAGCATCCTTCGGTTTCTTGGGTGAGAGGACTAGAATGCCGGCTCGTTCGGAGGGACATCGGACCCAGACATCCAAGGGGTCATTTGCTAGTCGTCTTAAATGCGGGGAGCGTCCTCTTCCAAGGCCACGAGTTCGACCGTTGTTTGCTTTAACCGTGATGTAATAGGACATCGCAGCACCCGGTGCTCGATGCAGCCGTTATCTGCTTCTGTGTGGGAGACATGGACACCTTCGAAATACTGCAGAGTTCTCGTGCCGGTAGATCTCGAAAGGGTTCACAAGCCTCGAGGATTTTGTTACTCCAGCCCGTACTTCATTCAAGGGGCCTATCAGCTTCGAGCCCGAGGTAAGGACATTCATCACGCTTTGAGCAAGTTAATTCTTGCTCGGTAGGAGGATAATCATTCATTTCATTGTCGTTCATTCATTCATATAATTCATTCATCATATATCAATCACGTTGAGACTTATAATTATCAAACTAATCATTCACTTCACGGGAAACTATGTTTCCAATCATTTCATTTGAGCTATCACTCATTACGTTATCATTTCACCCCGGTGAGTCATTTTTGATCCTTGTTAGATTTCGATTCATTATCATTCATTGTGATCATTCTTGTTCGTGTGTATCTCGTTGATTTTTCATGGCGGGATATTGCTTCTCCCTACTTGTTTTAAGTTTCGGACGAAACTTCTTTTAAGGGGTAGTATGTAATATCCGCAATTTCGATTTTCGGTAATTTTCTTTTTTCGGCGGAAGTCCGTTTTGACGACTCGCTCATGACCGTTTCGTCATTTCGAGAATAATTAATTCTGCACTTTTGTCATCGAGTTCGTTTCGTGTCGTTTTGTTGAGTTCCGTGCTTTTAGCGACTTTTCGCACTTGAGCTCGATTCTTGCGAATCTCGTCCGAAGCTGTTGTTTGAGTTTCTCGCAAGTTCATTTAATGTTATTATTCATGTTGCGAGCTTTGGTCGGTGTTTCGATCACGTATCGTGATTTTCGGACGCTTTGGGCCATTTTTGTAATTTCCCAAAGTCCGGGGTAATTATTTCGTTGTCGAATTCCGACACTTCGGATGGTCGGAATCGTGTGTTCTCTTAGTGCTTGGATTCGTCTTTGCGAGTACTTCGTAACCGTATCTTCGATTTCTACTCGTGTTCGGGTTTCGGTCGTCAAGGCCGTCGGAGTGGCCACGGCCGAGTCACGGCCGGGCAGGGCTGGCTTTGGCGAGTTACGGCCGTAAGGTGCCGATTCGGCCGTAAGGTGCCCGAGTTACGGCCGTAAGCGTGATCGGGTACGGCCGCATTTGTGCCCGGGCGGATTTTGACGGCCGATTCTGGCCGTAAGGTGGGCGATTACGGTAGTAAGTGTCCATTTGGTCTTTGGCGATTTTGACGAATGCGATTCGGCCGTAAGGCTGCCGAGTACGGCCGTAAGGTGTCCGAGTTACGGCCGTAAGGCTGCCGATTCTGGCCAGTAACCTGTCGGCCATATATAGGCCGAGGGCGGGCTGACCTTCATTTCATCACTTTTACGCACCGGAGTGCGGTGGCGGCAGGAAAAATCGGGAAGTGGAGTTTTGGTCAATTCCACTCGATTTCTAAGCGTTTTGAGGATCCTTATCGATTATATCATCATCAAATCATTGTTCTTCGTCGGATCGAGGTAATTTCTTGAAATCTCCTAGATTGGATTTTTTGAGATTTGTGCTGGATTTTAGATTCTAGTCCGTGGTTGATGAATCGGTTGATGTTTGTAAACATTATTAATCGTGTTCTATGGATTGTATATCCATATTTTCGATTCATTCAACCCGATTGATGATTTTAGGCTCTTGAGGAACTTTGAACATTTAGTGTTCGATTAAATGCCTCAAAGAGTTTCTTTCGGTCGTTATGTTGATTTCGATTGATATTGTGTTATTGAGCAATTGTATTTCATTCAAGGTGGTTCGAGTACTTGTGTTTATCGGAGGACGCTGTTCGTTGTTCGTGGAAGGAATTCATCGCCTTCGGTTGAGGCAAGTTTTATACTTGTACTAGTCAATGAGCTAATGTCATCATGTATGTGTATAGATGTGTTGTATCATTCCGAGACTTAGTCTCTTCATGAATTCATTGATATCAAGAGATCGTTCGATACGATACCTTCCGGCAATTTTGCCAAATGTCATTGGTGTTCGTTAACGGCCGATTCAAGGCATTGTATTACTCATCATTAATGTCATTGTCGATAGCCGGTTCGCGGTATCGATGTATCGATTGTTGTTCATATAGATATCAATCTAAAACATCGTTGAAATCATTGTTATTCCTGTTGGGGTTGTCATTAAAACTGTATTGGCCGATTAAAGGCATTAGCGTATTCATTTCTCATCTTCGCCGGTAACCGATTAAAGGTGCCGAGGTATCCTTCATATTACTCTTATCGATTTGCCGTTCTAAGGTAATCGAAACACTCAATCATTCATGGAATCATCCGCTGCATCATTGTTATCGTGTTGGCCGACTCAAGGTAGCACACTATCATTCTCACGAATTCGGTAATCTACGAATCGTTGTCATTTGTGATTTATTATATTTTTGGAGGCTAGTCTCGGCTAGTGCTTATTATGGGTAAGCTTGGGGCTTGAACCTTCGCGGTTGGCTTCCCAACACCTACAACTTAATAGGTCACGGTCGTGTTTATGATCTTATGGGTAAGCTTGGGGCTTGAACCTTCGCGGTTGGCTTCCCAACACCTACAACTTAGTAGGTCACGGTCGTGTTTATGATCTTATGGGTAAGCTTGGGGCTTGAACCTTCGCGGTTGGCTTCCCAACACCTACAACTTAGTAGGTCACGGTCGCGTTTATGACCTTATGGGTAAGTTTGGGGCTTGAACCTTCGCGGTTGGCTTCCCAACACCTACAACTCAGTAGGTCACGGTCGTGGTTATGACCTTATTAGCCCTCATTAACTATAGCTTCGGTCATTCGGTTTCAAGTGTTTATGATATTTGGTAACTTCCATTTGAATGACTTTCGTGCCTTTTGTAATGTCTTGGTATTTTCTTTGGAGCCTTTGGGCATTATGATTCATATTAAATTCGCCTGGTTTGGTTCATGTTGTTTAATTCATTGTGGTATTCTGTGATTATGATTCGCCGTTGGGCATTTATGTTCTAACTCGTCGAGCAGGTATTACTAGTATGCCGTGGGCATAGTATTTCACGAATGCTCGGTTCTTACCTTGGTTTGTGAGCATCTCGTATTATTATCATTATTGTACCGTTTCATTCGCCTTTGGATGCATATCATGTTATACCGTATTTGATGCTCATTATCTCTGGATGATGACCCGTGGGGCGGAACATGTTTTTCATGTTTTAGGTGCTTGCGAGGAGAGAGTTGAGACATAGGGGCATGATGATGGCGGCGAGGCATTCGAGCGATACTAGTCCGAGTTGTTCATGTTGGTCATCGGTTGGAGTGTTCTTGATTGTCGATCATTGTCATTATGTATTACGGCGGATGCTCGTGAATGTTGTATTTTTACCCTTGGCCATGTAGGCCCATCGTTGTCGTTGAAATTCCTTATCGGAATATTGTGTCGGATATCATGGTAGGGACTATGATTTTCCCTTGTTGTTTAATTTAATGTATTTTAGTCATGTCCGCCTGGTGGATCTCCTGGCGTGGGGTCCACGGCACTGTAATAACCCAATAGGATTTGGGGGTGTTACATATAACGGATAAAATAACGCGAAAAATTTGTACCGAAAATACAGTATATTACATACTACCCCCCTTAAAATAAGTTTCGTCCTCGAAACTTGCAATCCTGTCACAACCAACAGATCAACCAAAATTTCCAACGCATCACAAGAGCAATCAATCGTCACCACAAACGAATAACCAAAACAGTATACTTACAGGTGATTGAAGCCGATGATTTCCCGTGATACTAGCATACGAATCCCATATGAAACCTCAACAAAATACCAACATACACCAATATTGCAATTAGCAATTTTGAAAATATCTCAAATTTTTTGGAACTTTCAAAAATTGGTTTAACTCAAAAGTCAGAAAAATAAATTTCAAAAGCCGTGCTACTACCGTGCTCGTAGAGCCACATAACACACATGCCCGTGTTTCACAAAACCCAAGCTCCGATACCATCTTCTGTAACACCCCCAAAATCATCCGGAAATATTACAGTACTGTGGGCCCCGCACCGGAACCCACCAGGCTAAAACTCATTATCGCAAACATTTCAAATACGCCAACAGGCGAAATACGATAATGTATTTTAAATAATTTTCAAAAATCTATTTTCCAAATACCGTCACAAAATAAAGTCATTTAAAAGTTCAAGGCCAAAACGCCAAAACTCAACAGTTTCAAAATGTACGTTAAGCCACCACTTATACTGTAATACCCGTTATTTTTATCCCCGGAAATTTTCTATTTTTGGCGGAAGTCTATTTTGACGACTTGCTTGGGACCGTTTCGTCATCCTGAGAATGATTAATTCTACACTTTTTGTCATCCGAGTTCGTTTCGGTATCGTTCTGTTGAATTCCGTGTCCTTAATCGACTTTTTCACGTGGGAGTTCGACTTTGTTAGATCACCATTAATTTTTGGTAACTCCAAAAATTCTGAATCTTTGCAATATTATAGAGCATCGAGTTAGATTTCCAATGGTTCAAACGGTGAGTCAATCGGAGTCCGGACGAGAGAGTTATGGTCGCTTTAACTCACCCGCCGTTATTGGCGATCACGCGGCCGAACTTCGGCCGTGTCGTCCGACACGCCCGTGCTGCATTTCGCCCGAAATGCCGGAGTTTCGCCGACCAGACTCGCCGTGTCGTCCGACACGGCCCGTGCTGCATTTCTTCCGGATAAACTCGAACGATCGCCGACACGCCCGGCCGTGTCCCGTGACACGGCCGAGTCATGCCTGGGCCGCCGGGCGGGTCGTCGGAAGGCCCTCGCGCCGCGACCGTGTCGGGCAGACACGGCCGAGTCCCCTGTCGGCCAACTTTGCAACACGACCGTGCCGACCGCACGGGCCGTGTCCGGCAGCCAACCCCTATAAAAGGCCCCTGCAGACGTTTTTCTTGCCATTTTTCACCTTCTTCTTCTCCTCTTCCGTAATCGGGCGTGTTCTAAGCTTGAAGCCATGTTGTTTAGCAACATATCCATGGAGTTCCTTGGGTTATATCATCAATCATTCGTCCGATAACATCCTTTGATCGAGCGAATCGTGCCGATTTTCTAGAAATCTAATTTTGGGTATTTAGGGTATTAGGTTCGATTTCTTACGTTTAATCCGATTTAACTTAGGATTGTTAAGGATTTATGATTATTTAGATGTATTGTATCATTTCCTTGTTATCCCATGGTTGGATCGTATCGATTCGTTGTTTTGGTCTAGTTATTGACAGAAGCCTTGAAGGTGTCCTGTAAAATGTCTTAGAGTGGTTTTGGGTCGTTCTACTTTTATTCTTCATCGTATGATCGATGATTTATTGAATGTATGTTGTTAGGGTCTAATTATTGTGTAGAACTCGAGTTGAAACCCTTCCGTTCGTTGTCTTCCTCGTGGTTCAAACTTCGGTCGAACCGTGTTCTTCGGGATCTTCGATAACGTTTATTAAGGCAAGTATACATTTATGATTGTACGTTCTCGACTTTGAAAGTATGAAATATTGATGATATGATTATTTCTAGCCACTCCGGACGGGCCTATGGTCCTCTCGAGGGTTTCGTAGCCTCCAGTGCGATTCCATGGTTGATATGAACGAACCGTTTCTACGGCATTCATATGAAATAATGTTGGCATGCTTATTTATATCCACTCAGGACGGACCGACGGGTCCTCCGAGGGTTTCGTAGCCTCTCAGTGCGATTCCATGGATAATATGAATTAACCACTCCGGACGGACCGACGGGTCCTCCGAGGGTTCCGTAGCCTCAGTGCGGTTCCACGGTATTCATATATGTATTGATGAGATGCTATGAGATTTAGTTATTCCTAATACTAGTCTTAAATTGATGAATTGACGGAAATTGATGAATTGACGGATATTGATGAATTGACGGATTACATTTACTTTATTGTCGAGAAGTATTATGTTTCATATTGTTATACTTGCACTAGCTATTCGACGCTAACCCTTTATGGGGAAATACGTTTCATGTATTTCAGTTCCCAGGAGAGAGCGGATGCACCGGTCGGCATGAAGATGATGGGCAAGTGTGATATCGTGTCTTGTCTCCTGTTATCTCTTTTGGTTTCCTCCATTCGGTGTTGTTGTCTTGGAATGGATTTTTAAATACTCGAGTATTGTATTTCGCTTCTTGATGTTCCGGCCTGTGTTGCCGAGGTATTGATTTGTGCAGTGATGTATATGGTTTCATTGTTTATGGTTTCGAATACCATTTGTATCGTCTTTCTTTCTATTGTATGTAGACCTTATCGGTCAAGTTTATAGTTCCGCGTATGTTTAGCCTTGTGGGTCCCACGGCGGGGCTCACAGCGCTGTAATATACCCTGAATAACTTGGGGGTGTTACATATACCTACCGATAAAATAGTTTTGGGAATCGATTTTGCGAAATAAACCCAAGTTCGCAAAATTCCAAAAGGCCATTTTGAAATACACACGCAACAGATAAAAATCAAAGTAGCAAATACATTTGCAGCAGATAAATAAAAACTAGAAAAGAATACTCGATTCCCAAATACCCATGCCATAGCCAGTATCACCCGGGAAGCTCATCTCTTCACGACCGTTATTAGCTCGATCTACGAGTACCTAAAATTAAAGCCCACGACTGGGTCATCCACAATACTCAATAATGATAACGATCACATCACATAAATAATTACATACCAATGTAATTACAAGGAAGAATACTACCGATTTAATCTTACCGTCATAACATTACCAATCCATAGCAATCCATATCAAATCGATCCTTACCATAATCCACATTTCGCATCCTCAAATGACGAAATGAACTCAACTACAACCATCTGTACTGTATTCAAACAATACCAAGAATCCTCAAAACATCATCATAACTCATAAGCGTGAAATAATTCATCCGTGCTAAATCCTATCCGTCGGATCACACAATCAAATCTCAAACTGGATAAAAACCAATAACACACAACATATCTGTAGATCAACTACCACAAAATAATGATAACAAGTCCCGAAATATCAGCGTACAGTCTGAATGCTCATGCGATCAATAACCCGATCAACCAATAAATCAACCGATAATATCATCGACATGATAAGCTCTGATACGACCAACCAAAGGCCAACCACAACCAAGAATATCATCAACATAATAAATCCCAATACTACCAACGAAAAATCAACAATAATCGAGAATACCATCAACATGATAAACTCTGACACGATCAACAAAGGATCAACAATGGACGAGAATATCATCAACATGATAAACTCCAACACGATCAACAAAGGATCAACAACGATCGAGAATACCATCAACATGATAAACTCCAATACGATCAACAAAGGATCAACAACGACCAAGAATACCATCAACATGATAAACTCCAACAAGATCAACTACAATGGATCTCAAAGAAATAACCCCGACTGTCGAACATACCCCTCGGGCGTATGAACAACAAGTCGCAAACCGTCGAACATACCCAACCATAAATGCAGGATGAACGACCAATCAATATGGCTCAAAGATGGACGTGGCAGTACGCCCGATCCGGAAATGTGTCCGTGTACAAGCCACCCCAGGTATCGATTAAATACACATGTGGTCTTGTACCTAATCAGTCTCACGAAGTACGTCTCGTGTGCACAGCTCAATGTGAGGACATGAACCCATCACATGACTATACGTGCCCACCCTGAAAATCATATACATAACCAATCGGCACACAGATATGACTCCAGATATGTCACGATGCAACATGACAACGAAACTGAAGGAATCACATATCCAACAAGGATCAAAAGACTCACCGAAGTGAACAATGACACACGGATAATGAAAGACCGACACGACCGACAATATCGAAAACAACCATCCTGGGATCACAATCCCCAAAGAATGATCAACACGATCAACAATCTCAACACAACAGTCCTAGAATCAACATCCCTCAACGAAAAAATCAACACAACCATCAATACCAAACAATGGTCCTGGGATCAACATTTCTCAATGAACAGCCAATACGAATCTCATTATACGAAATCTCAACATACAACATATACAACAATTCAACAGAATAATTATCCTCATAACTGAAAAATACTTAATTTACCTCAAAGCCGAAGATAATATCCTTTCCACGAACAAACATCCCTGAATGAATATACAGTTATTCGAATAATCTCGAATGAGGTACAATCCATTAATATCATTAAACCATCATCCCAACATCAATGTCAGTACGATAACTATCCTCGATATCCGACATTCCATAACACAAACCAAAGATATCACACATCTCCGTCTTCATCAAACACAATTAAATCACATACATCATGATCTAATCCAAACCAGAACACAATATACAAATCATTATCTAGACAATTTACATTTATAATATCATTGCTATATGAATTATAAATGAAATGAAACCAAAACCATTCATTAATTATCATAAACGGAACAAGTATAAACTTGCATCGATAGCGATACGACGAAAATGTTACCAATCCCATTGCCTTCGCTTCACGAGCCCGCACTCGACTAAAAGCAATCTACGAATTCTTCAGCCTCAACCGCAACACAATGCTCACAATCAACGATCAATTATCACAACCTATTGCAATAATTGATTAACAACAAGTTCCATAACAATCAACAACCGATATACCCAACCAACAAACTCAACGGTTCAACAATACCTCAATTATGTAGAAAAACAAGCAATACAACCCAAACAATTACGAACTCATAACCACAATACAAATCGCAACTCGATGATCATAATTAACAATCAATATAACCGATCAACAAATCCAACAGTTCCACAATCCGATAATCATATCAACTATCAACTCATCCCGATAACCAGGATTACACAACATACTCTATTCCGTATTCAACCTACACTTCTTTCCAATTTTTCCACAATTCCGCAAAACCCATATATCAATTTAATAAGCTGAATATACAAACTTAACCAAAATATTCCAATCAACATCTCTCTCAAATCTTTAATCAAACACCTTGAAGGCTTAATTCAAAGGTATATTTGAATCATTAGTTAATAAACATCAACCACATCAAGAACACGAAGAACACCATCACAACAATATATATCCTTCAACGTAATCCGATTCTAGCTATCGATACGAACTAAACAACCCCAATATACCAAGATTCTTCAAACAGTAAAAAAATATGGAAATTCAAACCAATTACCTCAATCCGGCAAAATAATCAAGAACGATGTTAGAACCCTTGTTCCAAACTCTTCTAGATGTTAACATTTGATAAACCAACTCAAAATCTGAGATTCAGGGGTTAAAAATCGAGTTTGGGTGCCTTGTGGTGAAAGGGGTTCGAGTAGGAAGGGTTGGGAAGTGAAATTCCCGGTTTTTTGATCATATTTATACTTACAGGCATGTTAACGTGCGTAACCTTATCATAACGTCCGTAATGCATGCTCTGAATACAGGCAGTATAGTTTTTACCATTCTAGTCATAACACTCTCATTCGGACTCCGATTAACTCACCGTTTGAACCATTAGAAAGCTAATTCGATGCTCTATCATACTGTATGATTCAGAATTGCTTTCAGGATTGGTGGTAATTTTCCAAAGTCGAGCCTTTTACACGACACTTTCCAAAAAATGCCCAAATCTTATTCCCTCAAACACTTCAACATATAATCATCAAGACAACATAATCCAATATTTTATCTAACCTCGAAACTATTATCTTTCACTTATAATCCGATTAATACATACATATCATCATCTTCTTCAACACACTCTTCACATAACATCAAGAATCACAACAATGCTACCATATCCATCATCATACAAAGCAAACAATGATAACAATACCACGAATCCGAAATCAAGGTGTAGAGTTGATCAACATACCTCAAGGACATGAACAACACCATCAAACACCTCAAGTATAAACAACATCTTCATATCTCAAGCTCCAATCCATGCCATCAGGCACATAATCAGGTTAGAAGAGCCAGAAATCCATCTCAGAGGGTCGAAGAATGAAGAAACAAAGTGATGTTGGAAAAAATATCAAAATGACGAACTTCTCACATATATATAGACTCCCAATCATTACGTACGTTAGACAACAGACTTAATGTACGCAACATCCTTTACGTATGTTACCACTCCTTGATAGCGTACGTAATACTGATCCAGAGGTCACTGCCTCATTTCCTTTCCATGATTACGTATGTAAGGCCCATGCCATAACGTACGTAATACAGGTGTTGACTTGCTACAGGACGCACACTTAACGTACGTAACCTCATATCAATAACGTATGTACTCCATAATCTAGAAGCTATAATTCTGATACTCTTACATACGTAACATAATACGTATAACATACGTAACCATCATACTCTATTAACGTACGTAACACCATCAACATAACGTACGTTAAATCCTTCGTTGACTCTCCTGTCCACATCCGCGCCGAAAGTTGCCGACATCGGTCCCACTCGTCAATCATAGCTCAGACCCTGTCCGATTCTCCTCATAACGTACGTTATATACTCTACGTTGTACGTTACGCCTGCATCTTTACGTACGTAAGCTCCTATGCTTAACGTACGTAATGGCTTCTATACTTAGCCATTTACAATCGCTTCCCGCCCTGCTGCGTCTCAACATATTGAATACGTATACACGACATAGTGAATACATATACTCGTCCCAATAACATTCTCATATGATATACCCGATATCAAAATTAAAACAACCTGATACACGATATCCTCAAATATAACTGTCGACCAATTACGTCAATTGTACCAATACAACTGTCTAAGTTCTCAATTTATTTTATTCATACTGTATAGATACCATGATATCCAGTATATAATGGATAAAATAACGCGAAAAATTTGTACCGAAAATACAGTATATTACATACTACCCCCTTAAAATAAGTTTCGTCCTCGAAACTTGCAATCCTGTCACAACCAACAGATCAACCAAAATTTCCAACGCATCACAAGAGCAATAAATCGTCACCACAAACGAATAACCAAAACAGTATACTTACAGGTGATTGAAGTCGATGATCTCCCGTGATACTAGCATACGAATCCCATACGAAACCTCAACACAATACCAACATACACCAATATTACAATTAGCAATTTTGAAAATATCTCAAAATTTTTGGAACTTTCAAAAATCGGTTTAACTCAAAAGTCAGAAAAATTATTTTCAAAAGCCGTGCTACTACCGTGCTCGTAGAGCCACATAACACACATGCCCGTGTTTCACAAAACCCAAGCTCTGATACCATCTTCTGTAACACCCCCAAAATCATCCGGAAATATTACAGTGCCGTGGGCCCCGCGCCAGAACCCACAAGGCTAAAACTCATTTTCGCAAACATTTTAAATACGCCAACAGGCGAAATACGGTAATGTATTTTAAATAATTTTCAAAAATCCATTTTCCAAATACCGTCACAAAATAAAGTCATTTAAAAGTTCAAGGCCAAAACGCCAAAACTCAACAGTTTCAAAATGTACGTTAAGCCACCACTTATACCTACCGATAAAATAGTTTAGGGAATCGATTTTGCGAAATAAACCCAAGTTCGCAAAATTCCAAAAGGCCATTTTGAAATACACACGCAACAGATAAAAATCAAAGTAGCAAATACATTTGCAGCAGATAAATAAAAACTAGAAAAGAATACTCGATTCCCAAATACCCATGCCATAGCCAGTATCACCCGGGAAGCTCATCTCTTCACGACCGTTATTAGCTCGATCTACGAGTACCTAAAATTAAAGCCCACGACTGGGTCATCCACAATACTCAATAATGATAACGATCACATCACATAAATAATTACATACCAATGTAATTACAAGGAAGAATACTACCGATTTAATCTTACCGTCATAACATTACCAATCCATAGCAATCCATATCAAATCGATCCTTACCATAATCCACATTTCGCATCCTCAAATGATGAAATGAACTCAACTACAACCATCTGTACTGTATTCAAACAATACCAAGAATCCTCAAAATATCATCATAACCCATAAGCGTGAAATAATTCATTCGTGCTAAATCCTATCCGTCGGATCACACAATCAAATCTCAACCTGGATAAAAAACAATAACACACAACATATCTGTAGATCAACTACCACAAAACAATGATAACAAGTCCCGAAATATCAGCGTATAGTCTGAATGCTCATGCGATCAATAACCCGATCAACCAATAAATCAACCGATAATATCATCGACATGATAAGCTCTGATACGACCAACCAAAGGCCAACCACAACCAAGAATATCATCAACATAATAAATCCCAATACTACCAACGAAAAATCAACAATAATCGAGAATACCATCAACATGATAAACTCTGACACGATCAACAAAGGATCAACAATGGACGAGAATATCATCAACATGATAAACTCCAACGCGATCAACAAAGGATCAACAACGATCGAGAATACCATCAACATGATAAACTCCAACACGATCAACAAAGGATCAACAACGACCAAGAATACCATCAACATGATAAACTCCAACAAGATCAACTACAATGGATCTCAAAGCAATAACCCCGACTGTCGAACATACCCCTCGGGCGTATGAACAACAAGTCGCAAACCGTCGAACATACCCAACCATAAATGCAGGATGAACGACCAATCAATATAGCTCAAAGATGGACGTGGCAGTACGCCCGATCCGGAAATGTGTCCGTGTACAAGCCACCCCAGGTATCGATTAAATACACATGTGGTCTTGTACCTAATCAGTCTCACGAAGTACGTCTCGTGTGCACAGCTCAATGTGAGGACATGAACCCATCACATGACTATACATGCCCGCCCTGAAAATCCTATACATAACCAATCGGCACACAGATATGACTCCAGATATGTCACGATGCAACATGACAACGAAACTGAAGGAATCACATATCCAACAAGGATCAAAAGACTCACCGAAGTGAACAATGACACACGGATAATGAAAGACCGACACGACCGACAATATCGAAAACAACCATCCTGGGATCACAATCCCCAAAGAATGATCAACACGATCAACAATCTCAACACAACAGTCCTAGAATCAACATCCCTCAACGAAACAATCAACACAACCTTCAATACCAAACAATGGTCCTGGGATCAACATTTCTCAATGAACAGCCAATACGAATCTCATTATACGAAATCTCAACATACAACATATACAACAATTCAACAGAATAATTATCCTCATAACTGAAAAATACTTAATTTACCTCAAAGCCGAAGATAATATCCTTTCCACGAACAAACATCCCTGAATGAATACACAGTTATTCGAATAATCTCGAATGAGGTACAATCCATTAATATCATTAAACCATCATCCCGACATCAATGTCAGTACGATAACTATCCTCGATATCCGACATTCCATAACACAAACCAAAGATATCCCACATCTTCGTCTTCATCAAACACAATTAAATCACATACATCATGATCTAATCCAAACCAGAACACAATATACAAATCATTATCTAGACAATTTACATTTATAATATCATTGCTATATGAATTATAAATGAAATGAAACCAAAACCATTCATTATTTTCATAAATTGAACAAGTATAAACTTGCATCGATAGCGATACGACGAAAATGTTACCAATCCCATTGCCTTCGTCTACGAGCTCCTCAGCCCCGACTAAAAGCAATCTACGAACTCTTCAGCCTCAAAGCAACACAATGCTCATAATCAACGATCAATTATCACAACCTATTGCAATAATTGATTAACAACAAGTTCCATAACAATCAACAACCGATATACCCAACCAACAAACTCAACGGTTCAACAATACCTCAATCATGTAGAAAAAGGAGCAATACAACCCAAACAATTACAAACTCATAACCACAATACAAATCACAACTCGATGATCATAATTAACAATCAATATAACTGATCAACAAACCCAACAGTTCCACAATCCGATAATCATATCAACTATCAACTCATCCCGATAACCAGGATTACACAACATACTCTATTCTGTATTCAACCTACACTTCTTTCCAATTTTTCCACAATTCCGCAAAACCCATATATCAATTTAATAAGCTGAATATACAAACTTAACCAAAATATTCCAATCAACATCTCTCTCAAATCTTTAATCAAACACCTTGAAGGCTTAATTCAAAGGTATATTTGAATCATTAGTTAATAAACATCAACCACATCAAGAACACGAAGAACACCATCACAACAATATATATCCTTCAACGTAATCCGATTCTAGCTATCGATACGAACTAAAAAACCCCAATATACCAAGATTCTTCAAACATTAAAAAAATATGGAAATTCAAACCAATTACCTCAATCCGCCAAAAGAATCAAGAACGATGTTAGAATCCTTGTTCCAAACTCTTCTAGATGTTAACATTTGATAAACCAACTCAAAATCTGAGATTTAGGGGTTAAAAATCGAGTTTGGGTGCCTTGGGGTGAAAGGGGTTCGAGTAGGAAGGGTTGGGAAGTGAAATTCCCGGTTTTGTGATCATATTTATACTTACAGGCATGTTAACATGCGTAACCTTATCATAACGTCCGTAATGCATGCTCTGAATACATGCAGTATAGTTTTTACCATTCTAGTCATAACTCTCTCATTCGGACTCCGATTAACTCACCGTTTGAACCATTAGAAAGCTAACTCGATGCTCTATCATACTGTATGATTCAGAATTGCTTTCAGGATTGGTGGTAATTTTCCAAAGTCGAGCCTTTTACACGACACTTTCCAAAAAATGCCCACATCTTATTCCCTCAAACACTTCAACATATAATCATCAAGACAACATAATCCAATATGTTATCTAACCTCGAAACTATTATCTTTCACTTATAATCCGATTAATACATACATATCATCATCTTCTTCAACACACTCTTCACATAACATCAAGAATCACAACAATGCTACCATATCCATCATCATACGAAGCAAACAATGTTAACAATACCAAGAATCCGAAATCAAGGTGTAGAGTTGATCAACATACCTCAAGGACATGAACAACACCATCAAACACCTCAAGTATCAACAACATCTTCATATCTCAAGCTCCAATCCATGCCATCAGGCACATAATCAAGTTAGAAGAGCCAGAAATCCATCTCAGAGGGTCGAAGAATGAAGAAACAAAGTGATGTTGGAAAAAATATCAAAATGACGGACTTCTCATATATATATAGACTCCCAATCATTACGTACGTTAGACAACAGACTTAATGTATGCAACATCCTTTACGTATGTTACCACTCCTTGATAGCGTACGTAATACTGATCCAGAGGTCACTGCCTCATTTCCTTTCCATGATTACGTATGTAAGGCCCATGCCATAGCGTACGTAATACAGGTGTTGACTTGCTACAGGACGCACACTTAACGTACGTAACCTCATATCAATAACGTATGTACTCCATTATCTAGAAGCTATAATTATGATACTCTTACATACGTAACATAATACGTATAACATACGTAACCATCATACTCTATTAACGTACGTAACACCATCAACATAACATACGTTAATTCCTTCGTTGACTCTCCTATCCACATCCGCGCCGAAAGTTGCCGACATCGGTCCCACTCGTCAATCATAGCTCAGACCCTGTCCGATTCTCCTCATAACGTACGTTATATACTCTACGTAGTACGTTACGCCTGCATCTTTACGTACGTAAGCTCCTATGCTTAACGTACGTAATGGCTTCTATACATAGCCATTTACAATTGCTCCTGCCTGTCGTCTCAACATATTGAATACGTATACACGACATAGTGAATACATATACTCGTCCCAATAACATTCTCATATGATATACCCGATATCAAAATTAAAACAACCTGATACACGATATCCTCAAATATAACTGTCGGCCAATTACGTCAATTGTACCAATACAACTGTCTAAGTTCTCAATTTATTTTATTCATACTGTATAGATACCATGATATCCAGTATATAACGGATAAAATAACGCGAAAAATTTGTACCAAAAATACAGTATATTACATACTACCCCCTTAAAATAAGTTTCGTCCTCGAAACTTGCAATCCTGTCACAACCAACAGATCAACCAAAATTTCCAACGCATCACAAGAGCAATAAATCATCACCACAAACGAATAACCAAAACATTATACTTACAGGTGATTGAAGTCGATGATCTCCCGTGATACTAGCATACGAATCCCATACGAAACCTCAACACAATACCAACATACACCAATATTACAATTAGCAATTTTGAAAATATCTCAAAATTTTTGGAACTTTCAAAAATCGGTTTAACTCAAAAGTCAGAAAAATTATTTTCAAAAGCCGTGCTACTACCGTGCTCGTAGAGCCACATAACACACATGCCCGTGTTTCACAAAACCCAAGCTCTGATACCATCTTCTGTAACACCCCCAAAATCATCCGGAAATATTACGGGCCGTGGGCCCCGCTACGGAACCCACAAGGCTAAAACTCATTTTCGCAAACATTTTAAATACGCCAACAGCGAAATACGGTAATGTATTTTAAATAATTTTCAAAAATCCATTTTCCAAATACCGTCACAAAATAAAGTCATTTAAAAGTTCAAGGCCAAAACGCCAAAACTCAACAGTTTCAAAATGTACGTTAAGCCACCACTTATACCTACCGATAAAATAGTTTAGGGAATCGATTTTGCGAAATAAACCCAAGTTCGCAAAATTCCAAAAGGCCATTTTGAAATACACACGCAACAGATAAAAATCAAAGTAGCAAATACATTTGCAGCAGATAAATAAAAACTAGAAAAGAATACTCGATTCCCAAATACCCATGCCATAGCCAGTAACACCCGGGAAGCTCATCTCTTCACGACCGTTATTAGCTCGATCTACGAGTACCTAAAATTAAAGCCCACGACTGGGTCATCCACAATACTCAATAATGATAACGATCACATCACATAAATAATTACATACCAATGTAATTACAAGGAAGAATACTACCGATTTAATCTTACCGTCATAACATTACCAATCCATAGCAATCCATATCAAATCGATCCTTACCATAATCCACATTTCGCATCCTCAAATGATGAAATGAACTCAACTACAACCATCTGTACTGTATTCAAACAATACCAAGAATCCTCAAAACATCATCATATCTCATAAGCGTGAAATAATTCATCCGTGCTAAATCCTATCCGTCGGATCACACAATCAAATCTCAACCTGGATAAAAACCAATAACACACAACATATCTGTAGATCAACTACCACAAAACAATGATAACAAGTCCCGAAATATCAGCGTATAGTCTGAATGCTCATGCGATCAATAACCCGATCAACCAATAAATCAACCGATAATATCATCGACATGATAAGCTCTGATACGACCAACCAAAGGCCAACCACAACCAAGAATATCATCAACATAATAAATCCCAATACTACCAACGAAAAATCAACAATAATCGAGAATACCATCAACATGATAAACTCTGACACGATCAACAAAGGATCAACAATGGACGAGAATATCATCAACATGATAAACTCCAACGCGATCAACAAAGGATCAACAACGATCGAGAATACCATCAACATGATAAACTCCAACACGATCAACAAAGGATCAACAACGACCAAGAATACCATCAACATGATAAACTCCAACAAGATCAACTACAATGGATCTCAAAGCAATAACCCCGACTGTCGAACATACCCCTCGGGCGTATGAACAACAAGTCGCAAACCGTCGAACATACCCAACCATAAATGCAGGATGAACGACCAATCAATATAGCTCAAAGATGGACGTGGCAGTACGCCCGATCCGGAAATGTGTCCGTGTACAAGCCACCCCAGGTATCGATTAAATACACATGTGGTCTTGTACCTAATCAGTCTCACGAAGTACGTCTCGTGTGCACAGCTCAATGTGAGGACATGAACCCATCACATGACTATACATGCCCGCCCTGAAAATCCTATACATAACCAATCGGCACACAGATATGACTCCACATATGTCACGATGCAACATGACAACGAAACTGAAGGAATCACATATCCAACAAGGATCAAAAGACTCACCGAAGTGAACAATGATACACGGATAATGAAAGACCGACACGACCGACAATATCGAAAACAACCATCCTGGGATCACAATCCCCAAAGAATGATCAACACGATCAACAATCTCAACACAACAGTCCTAGAATCAACATCCCTCAACGAAACAATCAACACAACCTTCAATACCAAACAATGGTCCTGGGATCAACATTTCTCAATGAACAGCCAATACGAATCTCATTATACGAAATCTCAACATACAACATATACAACAATTCAACAGAATAATTATCCTCATAACTGAAAAATACTTAATTTACCTCAAAGCCGAAGATAATATCCTTTCCACGAACAAACATCCCTGAATGAATACACAGTTATTCGAATAATCTCGAATGAGGTACAATCCATTAATATCATTAAACCATCATCCCGACATCAATGTCAGTACGATAACTATCCTCGATATCCGACATTCCATAACACAAACCAAAGATATCCCACATCTTCGTCTTCATCAAACACAATTAAATCACATACATCATGATCTAATCCAAACCAGAACACAATATACAAATCATTATCTAGACAATTTACATTTATAATATCATTGCTATATGAATTATAAATGAAATGAAACCAAAACCATTCATTATTTTCATAAACTGAACAAGTATAAACTTGCATCGATAGCGATACGACAAAAATGTTACCAATCCCATTGCCTTCGTCTACGAGCTCCTCAGCCCCGACTAAAAGCAATCTACGAACTCTTCAGCCTCAACCGCAACACAATGCTCATAATCAACGATCAATTATCACAACCTATTGCAATAATTGATTAACAACAAGTTCCATAACAATCAACAACCGATATACCCAACCAACAAACTCAACGGTTCAACAATACCTCAATCATGTAGAAAAAGGAGCAATACAACCCAAACAATTACAAACTCATAACCACAATACAAATCACAACTCGATGATCATAATTAACAATCAATATAACCGATCAACAAACCCAACAGTTCCACAATCCGATAATCATATCAACTATCAACTCATCCCGATAACCAGGATTACACAACATACTCTATTCCGTATTCAACCTACACTTCTTTCCAATTTTTCCACAATTCCGCAAAACCCATATATCAATTTAATAAGCTGAATATACAAACTTAACCAAAATATTCCAATCAACATCTCTCTCAAATCTTTAATCAAACACCTTGAAGGCTTAATTCAAAGGTATATTTGAATCATTAGTTAATAAACATCAACCACATCAAGAACACGAAGAACACCATCACAACAATATATATCCTTCAACGTAATCCGATTCTAGCTATCGATACGAACTAAAAAACCCCAATATACCAAGATTATTCAAACATTAAAAAAATATGGAAATTCAAACCAATTACCTCAATCCGCCAAAAGAATCAAGAACGATGTTAGAATCCTTGTTCCAAACTCTTCTAGATGTTAACATTTGATAAACCAACTCAAAATCTGAGATTTAGGGGTTAAAAATCAAGTTTGGGTGCCTTGGGGTGAAAGGGGTTCGAGTAGAAGGGTTGGGAAGTGAAATTCTGGTTTTGTGATCATATTTATACTTACAGCATGTTAACGTGCGTAACCTTATCATAACGTCCGTAATGCATGCTCAATACATGCAGATAGTTTTTACCATTCTAGTCATAACTCTCTCATTCGACTCGATTAACTCACCGCTTCAACCATTAGAAAGCTAACTCGATGCTCTATCATATCAGATGATTCAGAATTGCTTTCAGGATTGGTGGTAATTTTCCAAAGTCGAGCCTTTACACGACACTTTCCAAAAATGCCCACATCTTATTCCTCAAACACTTCAACATATAATCATCAAGACAACATAATCCAATATGTTATCTAACCTCGAAACTATTATCTTTCACTTATAATCCGATTAATACATACATATCATCATCTTCTTCAACACACTCTTCACATAACATCAAGAATCACAACAATGCTACCATATCCATCATCATACGAAGCAAACAATGTTAACAATACCAAGAATCCGAAATCAAGGTGTAGAGTTGATCAACATACCTCAAGGACATGAACAACACCATCAAACACCTCAAGTATCAACAACATCTTCATATCTCAAGCTCCAATCCATGCCATCAGGCACATAATCAAGTTAGAAGAGCCAGAAATCCATCTCAGAGGGTCGAAGAATGAAGAAACAAAGTGATGTTGGAAAAAATATCAAAATGACGGACTTCTCACATATATATAGACTCCCAATCATTACGTACGTTAGACAACAGACTTAATGTATGCAACATCCTTTACGTATGTTACCACTCCTTGATAGCGTACGTAATACTGATCCAGAGGTCACTACCTCATTTCCTTTCCATGATTACGTATGTAAGGCCCATGCCATAGCGTACGTAATACAGGTGTTGACTTGCTACAGGACGCACACTTAACGTACGTAACCTCATATCAATAACGTATGTACTCCATTATCTAGAAGCTATAATTATGATACTCTTACATACGTAACATAATACGTATAACATACGTAACCATCATACTCTATTAACGTACGTAACACCATCAACATAACATACGTTAAATCCTTCGTTGACTCTCCTATCCACATCCGCGCCGAAAGTTGCCGACATCGGTCCCACTCGTCAATCATAGCTCAGACCCTGTCCGATTCTCCTCATAACGTACGTTATATACTCTACGTAGTACGTTACGCCTGCATCTTTACGTACGTAAGCTCCTATGCTTAACGTACGTAATGGCTTCTATACTTAGCCATTTACAATTGCTCCTGCCTGTCGTCTCAACATATTGAATACGTATACACGACATAGTGAATACATATACTCGTCCCAATAACATTCTCATATGATATACCCGATATCAAAATTAAAACAACCTGATACACGATATCCTCAAATACAACTGTCGACCAATTACGTCAATTGTACCAATACAACTGTCTAAGTTCTCAATTTATTTTATTCATACTGTATAGATACCATGATATCCAGTATATAACGGATAAAATAACGCGAAAAATTTGTACCGAAAATACAGTATATTACATACTACCCCCCTTAAAATAAGTTTCGTCCTCGAAACTTGCAATCCTGTCACAACCAACAGATCAACCAAAATTTCCAACGCATCACAAGAGCAATCAATCGTCACCACAAACGAATAACCAAAACAGTATACTTACAGGTGATTGAAGCCGATGATCTCCCGTGATACTAGCATACGAATCCCATACAAAACCTCAACACAATACCAACATACACCAATATTACAATTAGCAATTTTGAAAATATCTCAAAATTTTTGGAACTTTCAAAAATCGGTTTAACTCAAAAGTCAGAAAAATAATTTTCAAAAGCCGTGCTACTACCGTGCTCGTAGAGCCACATAACACACATGCCCGTGTTTCACAAAACCCAAGCTCCGATACCATCTTCTGTAACACCCCCAAAATCATCCGGAAATATTACAGTGCTGTGGGCCCCGCGCCAGAACCCACCAGGCTAAAACTCATTTTCGCAAACATTTCAAATACGCCAACAGGCGAAATACGGTAATGTATTTTAAATAATTTTCAAAAATCCATTTTCCAAATACCGTCACAAAATAAAGTCATTTAAAAGTTCAAGGCCTAAACGCCAAAACTCAACAGTTTCAAAATGTACGTTAAGCCACCACTTATACCTACCGATAAAATAGTTTAGGGAATCGGTTTTGCGAAATAAACCCAAGTTCGCAAAATTCCAAAAGGCCATTTTGAAATACACACGCAAAAGATAAAAATCAAAGTAGCAAATACATTTGCAGCAGATAAATAAAAACTAGAAAAGAATACTCGATTCCCAAATACCCATGCCATAGCTAGTATCACCCGGGAAGCTCATCTCTTCACGACCGTTATTAGCTCGATCTACGAGTACCTAAAATTAAAGCCCACGACTGGGTCATCCACAATACTCAATAATGATAACGATCACATCACATAAATAATTACATACCAATGTAATTATAAGTAAGAATACTACCGATTTAATCTTACCGTCATAACATTACCAATCCATAGCAATCCATATCAAATCGATCCTTACCATAATCCACATTTCGCATCCTCAAATGACGAAATGAACTCAACTACAACCATCTGTACTGTATTCAAACAATACCAAGAATCCTCAAAACATCATCATAACTCATAAGCGTGAAATAATTCATCCGTGCTAAATCCTATCCGTCGGATCACACAATCAAATCTCAACCTGGATAAAAACCAATAACACACAACATATGTAGATCAACTACCACAAAACAATGATAACAAGTCCCGAAATATCAGCGTACAGTCTGAATGCTCATGCGATCAATAACCCGATCAACCAATAAATCAACCGATAATATCATCGACATGATAAGCTCTGATACGACCAACCAAAGGCCAACCACAACCAAGAATATCATAAACATAATAAATCCCAATACTACCAACGAAAAATCAACAATAATCGAGAATACCATCAACGTAATAAACTCTGACACGATCAACAAAGGATCAACAATGGACGAGAATATCATCAACATGATAAACTCCAACACGATCAACAAAGGATCAACAACGATTGAGAATACCATCAACATGATAAACTCCAACACGATCTACAAAGGATCAACAACGACCAAGAATACCATCAACATGATAAACTTCAACAAGATCAACTACAATGGATCTCAAAGAAATAACCCCGACTGTCGAACATACCCCTCGGGCGTATGAACAACAAGTCGCAAACCGTCGAACATACCCAACCATAAATGCAGGATGAACGACCAATCAATATGGCTCAAAGATGGACGTGGCAGTACGCCCGATCCGGAAATGTGTCCGTGTACAAGCCACCCCAGGTATCGATTAAATACACATGTGGTCTTGTACCTAATCAGTCTCACGAAGTACGTCTCGTGTGCACATCTCAATGTGAGGACATGAACCCATCACATGACTATACGTCCCCGCCCTGAAAATCCTATACATAACCAATCGGCACACAGATATGACTCCAGATATGTCACGATGCAACATGACAACGAAACTGAAGGAATCACATATCCAACAAGGATCAAAAGACTCACCGAAGTGAACAATAACACACGGATAATGAAAGACCGACACGACCGACAATATCGAAAACAACCATCCTGGGATCACAATCCCCAAAGAATGATCAACACGATCAACAATCTCAACACAACAGTCCTAGAATCAACATCCCTCAACGAAAAAATCAACACAACCATCAATACCAAACAATGGTCCTGGGATCAACATTTCTCAATGAACAGCCAATACGAATCTCATTATACGAAATCTCAACATACAACATATACAACAATTCAATGTAATAATTATCCTCATAACTGAAAAATACTTAATTTACCTCAAAGCCGAAGATAATATCCTTTCCACGAACAAACATCCCTGAATGAATACACAGTTATTCGAATAATCTCGAATGAGGTACAATCCATTAATATCATTAAACCATCATCCCAACATCAATGTCAGTACGATAACTATCCTCGATATCCGACATTCCATAACACAAACCAAAGATATCACACATCTCCATCTTCATCAAACACAATTAAATCACATACATCATGATCTAATCCAAACCAGAACACAATATACAAATCATTATCTAGACAATTTACATTTATAATATCATTGCTATATGAATTATAAATGAAATGAAACCAAAACCATTCATTAATTATCATAAACTGAACAAGTATAAACTTGCATCGATAGCGATACGATGAAAATGTTACCAATCCCATTGCCTTCGTCTACGAGCTCCGCAGCCCCGACTAAAAGCAATCTACGAATTCTTCAGCCTCAACCGCAACACAATGCTCACAATCAACGATCAATTATCACAACCTATTGCAATAATTGATTAACAACAAGTTCCATAACAATCAACAACCGATATACCCAACCAACAAACTCAACGGTTCAACAATACCTCAATTATGTAGAAAAACAAGCAATACAACCCAAACAATTACGAACTCATAACCACAATACAAATCGCAACTCGATGATCATAATTAACAATCAATATAACCGATCAACAAATCCAACGGTTCCACAATCCGATAATCATATCAACTATCAACTCATCCCGATAACCAGGATTACACAACATACTCCATTCCGTATTCAACCTACACTTTTTTCAATTTTTCCACAATTCCGCAAAACCCATATATCAATTTAATAAGTTGAATATACAAACTTAACCAAAATATTCCAATCAACATCTCTCTCAAATCTTTAATCAAACACCTTGAAGGCTTAATTCAAAGGTATATTTGAATCATTAGTTAATAAACATCAACCACATCAAGAACACGAAGAACACCATCACAACAATATATATACTTCAACGTAATCCGATTCTAGCTATCGATACGAACTAAACAACCCCAATATACCAAGATTCTTCAAACATTAAAAAAATATGGAAATTCAAACCAATTACCTCAATCCGGCAAAATAATCAAGAACGATGTTAGAATCCTTGTTCCAAACTCTTCTAGATGTTAACATTTGATAAACCAACTCAAAATCTGAGATTCAGGGGTTAAAAATCGAGTTTGGGTGCCTTGTGGTGAAAGGGGTTCGAGTAGGAAGGGTTGGGAAGTGAAATTCCCAGTTTTGTGATCATATTTATACTTACAGGCATGTTAACGTGCGTAACCTTATCATAACGTCCGTAATGCATGCTCTGAATACAGGCAGTATAGTTTTTACCATTCTAGTCATAACTCTCTCATTCGGACTCCGATTAACTCACCGTTTGAACCATTAGAAAGCTAACTCGATGATCTATCATACTGTATGATTCAGAATTGTTTTCAGGATTGGTGGTAATTTTCCAAAGTCGAGCCTTTTACACGACACTTTCCAAAAAATGCCCAAATCTTATTCCCTCAAACACTTCAACATATAATCATCACGACAACATAATCCAATATGTTATCTAACCTCTAAACTATTATCTTTCACTTATAATCCGATTAATACATACATATCATCATATTCTTAAACACACACTTCACATAACATCAAGAATCACAACAATGCTACCATATCCATCATCATACGAAGCAAACAATGATAACAATACCAAGAATCCGAAATCAAGGTGTAGAGTTGATCAACATACCTCAAGGACATGAAAAACACCATCAAACACCTCAAGTATCAACAACATCTTCATATCTCAAGCTCCAATCCATGCCATCAGGCTCATAATAAAGTTAGAAGAGCCAGAAATCCATCTCAGAGGGTCGAAGAATGAAGAAACAAAGTGATGTTGGAAAAAATATCAAAATGACGGACATTTGTTGTGGGAAAATCCCTCATAATATGCCGCAAGTGCACAGTGTCAACAAGTAATAAAGTGATAAGTAAAGTATCGTTCCCTGGAGGACTGATTTCACTAAGTACCAAAATATAGTCAACTCACAATTTTATTTGAAGAACAATTAATTGGAATTTATACCTAAACTAATTGCCGAAATTAAATAATAATAATAATACTAATAAGGATGTAGGATTATGATTTTCACCTCAAACAATCAGGAATGATATTTATTCAATTCAATTCACTTTTATTCAATTGATTGTAAGCCAGGAATTCCTAAATTATTCTAAAGCCTTTCCCAAGGTTGATAGAAAATACTACGAATTATTAACTCGATATATCCCTATTCGAATTAGATAATTAATAGCTAAAACAGTTCAAGAATTCCCACAATAACAGGCTTCACAATTCGCATGAGTATATCCCTATCTCACGAAAATTATGATTCGTCTCACAAGAACTATGCCTAAATTTCATCTCCCGAATCCATAAAGACGTTCAAAACAATTCAACTGTTGGCCAGACAATTAAAAAGCATAAAGAACAATGAGAAAAATCCAACTCAATACGAATAACGAGTAAATTGAAATAATAATAAATAATTCAAACCGTCGTGTAATCGGCTACAATCACAACCCTACTCGAATAGATCTAGAAACTAAGATGCGGAGAAATTAAGAAAAACCGTAAGGGATCCGTGGTCTTATCGTCGCCCAAAAATCTCTTCGTTTCCGCTCTCCCCGGAGTCTTGTGTTCTGCTTGATTTCTTCCCCGCTAATCTCCCCTGGTTCTAATCATTCATGTGCCTTTTATAGGTTTTTTCTCTTTCAATTCCCCTCCTCCCTCCAGTAGTCTTCTCTCGGCACACCCAAAGAAAATCATCTGCGGCCCAAAGCTGATTTGCAGAAAATCAGCACACCCAAAAGCCCACATCCGCGGCCCAGTTATAAAATTCAGCACACTTGCTTTCCTCCCACACACCAACAAACATTTGTTAGAAACCACAGCAAAGGGCGTCTCTTTTTTTTTTCTCGTGCCGCGGCTCACTTGGTGTGCCGCGCACACGCACAAGCAGTGCATGTCAATCGCTGGTTGTCTTCGTGTGCCGCGGTTCACTTGGTGTGTGCCGCGGCTCATGACCAAAAACTGCTATTTTCGCCCGTTTTTCATCGTTTTGGCTTCCGGACTCCGATTTCCTGCAAAACATATAGGAATAATGCATTAAAAGCTCATTTATGCTGATTTAGGCTCAAGATGGATATAAAATAATGACATAAAAGCGCATAAAAATACACCTAACAAATACCCCCAAACTTGAGCCTTTGCTTGTCCTCAAGCAAAAAAATTTCAATTTTAAACAAAATGTATCGTGAATAATCATGCAAATCCATAGTGCTCAACTTAATCAATACTACCCTGAAAATCTCAAAGAATAATACAAGTATCGTAATAGTGAGTCACGTCCCGGACACTGATTCCACAAAGTAACCAATTTCAGTCCTAATCAATCGTTCATGAAGAAAATCAAGCTCAAAGATTAACAATCGTGAATTTAACCGACCGTCAATATGAAGGGTTAGATTAAACAAGCCAATTCGCCCAGTCCCACAGTCTAGTGGCAAAAATTTAAGAGTTTCATAATCGACATTACTCCTCGGACAGCATTCTCTTATGTATGATCAATAATATGATTCGAGTTAACCACTAGGTTTCGTCTCTCGGGATATTTCATCAGGATGATCCTAGGGTGGATTTCCATTCTCATGTATCGGGGAACCATTTGACGCAAAAGACACTCATGGGGCACATGGATGCTTCTAGTTACTAAGCTCCCCTCTACAGCAGAGAAAAAACTCGAATAGCAAGTCCCGCATGTCAAGGTTGCTGTTTTACGCGAGAGTAAACAATGGGTCACGTGAATACCCCCGGTTACTAGGCTTACCATCATCGGTAATGCGATATTACTAAATTATTAATCTACTCAGGGTCGCCGTTTTACGCGAGAGTAAACAACGGGTCACGTGAATACCCCCGGTTACTAGATTTCCCATCATAGAACAACTAATATCTCGAAAAACTGTCCGACTCTAAACTCAATCCAAGTGTCAACAAGACTCATATTACTGGACGACTAGCTACGCGAAAAGTTTAACCAAACGTATAAACGGTGATTTGAAAACACGTATGTCTCCTTTCTTATCTGCTAAAATTTCTACAAAAATGATAAAATTTCGGACCTAACTGAATACTTAACAGAAACATATATCGCTGACTACAACTCGACTAAACTCAACCGTTTCTTCCAAGAGAAATCAGTATCGTAACATCAGTTTTAACACATGGAAGCATGAAAAATTCACGAAAAGTAAAGCAATGATGAAATCGCAATTTATAACCAAGAAAATCAATTCCGATACACATAAAATCATCCATAATAAAACTCATGTGAAAATAAAAGAGATAAGGAAAAGTGAAGCTTATTCCAAATGTCTTCTTGAAAGCCAGCACATGTCCGAGTGGAATCGACTGTCCATACGTCCAATAACGCTCAACATCACGAGGGACCCCCAAACTTAGTCTCTAGTCATGAAATAACAATAGACATTAAATCAAGAAAGACTAGAATATGAAGAATAATAACTCATTTGGGGTTAAAATATTAGAGAGATAAGGGCCAACAAGAATACAAATCCAAAAGAAATAACAAAACAAAGAAAAAATTAATAACTAAAAATCAAATAAAAACAACTAACTAGAAAGCAAGTAAAAATGATGGGTTGCCTCCCATCAAGCGCTCTATTTTACGTCTTGAGCACGACGTGGAAAAAAGAATTTAACGTGGCTTCTTTCTAGGGAGATTGCCAAATGCCCCCTTCTTGCAATCTATAAGCCTCTTATTCCATAAGGGAGGCTTTGGTCCATGCCCGGTTGCCACAAATAATGAGTAAGAATAATTGTCCGGACAACCAAAAAATAATGGAAGAATGTAATAATTATAAGGCATGAAAAAATAAGCAGAATTCGAATGGGTAGATAATAAAGACATATCACGAACAACCTCATTAGAACTCATGGTATCAGCCCTCAACAGAATCAAAAGTAATAGGGTCAATCTCTCTCATTATGGATTTAGGAAAGATTATGCGCGGCACCGTTAATAAAATTTTTGGCACATAAGTGTTCTCCTTATTAGTCAAAGTTTGATGACAATCTAATGAAATTTCTTGGGAAACATCATCAATGGCAACTTCTTCTACAAGATCATCACACTTTATGTAATTATCGGGTGCTGGGGGATCGACCCTAAAACTCAACATGTCGTTCTTCTCAACCTCCCCCTCAACTTCACTACTAAATATATGAGCTGGAAAATAACCGTAGTTAACCTCAAGACCACGACGTGCACATTCTAGCTCAAAAAGGGTACTATCAGGATTTTTAAGAGTGTCTACACATTGTTCAAGCATGGTCTTTTATTTCGGGGGAGGGGGCTGACTGACCCTATTTGGCAAATTATTAAGAACATCGAAATTTATGAAATGCCAAGGGCCACGATACTCATAGGAAAACATAATGAAGAAAATAAAAATATAGAGACTAAAGAAAAAAAACTTCAAATTAAAATTAGAGTCGCTTGGTATTGATATTAGCAAAAAATCAGTCCCCGGCAACGGCGCCAAAAACTTGTTGTGAGAAAATCCCTCACAATATGCCGCAAGTGCACGGTGTCAACAAGTAATAAAGTGATAAGTAAAGTATCGTTCCCTCGAGGACTGATTTCACTAAGTACCAAAATATAGTCAACTCACAATTTTATTTGAAGAACAATTAATTGGAATTTATACCTAAACTAATTGCCGAAATTAAATAATAATAATAATACTAATAAGGATGTAGGATTATGATTTTCACCTCAAACAATCAGGAATTATATTTATTCAATTCAATTCACTTTTATTCAATTGATTGTAAGCCAGGAATTCCTAAATTATTCTAAAGCCTTTCCCAAGGTCGAATAGAAAATACTACGAATCATTAACTCGATATATCCCTATTCGAATTAGATAATTAATAGCTAAATCAGTTCAAGAATTCCCACAATAACAGGCTTCACAATTCGCATGAGTATATCCCTATCTCACAAAAATTATGATTCGTCTCACAAGAACTATGCCTAAATTTCATCTCCCGAATCCATAAAGACGTTCAAAACAATTCAACTGTTGGCCAGACAATTAAAAAGCATAAAGAACAATGAGAAAAATCCAACTCAATACGAATAACGAGTAAATTGAAATAATAATAAATAATTCAAACCGTCGTGTAATCGGCAACAATCACAACCCTACTCGAATAGATCTAGAAACTAAGATGCGGAGAAATTAAGAAAAACCGTAAGGGATCCGTGGTCTTATCGTCGCCCACAAATCTCTTCGTTTCCGCTCTCCCCGGAGTCTTGTGTTCTGCTTGATTTCTTCCCCGCTAATCTCCCCTGATTCTAATCATTCATGTGCCTTTTATAGGTTTTTTCTCTTTCAATTCCCCTCCTCCCTCGAGTAGTCTTCTCTCGGCACACCCAAAGAAAATCATCTGCAACCCAAAGCTGATGTGCAGAAAATCAGCACACCCAAAAGCCCACATCCGCGGCCCAGTTATAAAATTCAGCACACTTACTTTCCTCCCACACACCAACAAACATTTGTTAGAAACCCTGGCAGTGGCGTCTCTTTTTTTTTTCTGTGCCGCGGCTCACTTGGTGTGTGCCGCGGCACACAGTACAGTATGCATGTCAATCGCTGGTTGTCTTCGTGTGCCGCGGTTCACTTGGTGTGTGCCGCGGCTCATGACCAAAAACTGCTATTTTCACCTGTTTTTCATCGTTTTGGCTTCCGGACTCCGATTTCCTGCAAAACATATAGGAATAATGCATTAAAAGCTCATTTATGCTGATTTAGGCTTAAGATGGATATAAAATAATGACATAAAAGCGCATAAAAATACACCTAACAACATCTCACAGATATATAGACTTCCAATCATTACGTACGTTAGACAACAGACTTAACGTACGCAACATCCTTTACGTACGGTACCACTCCTTGATAGCGTACGTAATACTGATCTAGAGGTCATTGCCTCATTTCCTTTCCATGATTACGTACGTAAGGCCCATGCCATAGCGTACGTAATACAGGTGTTGACTTGCTATAGGACGCACACTTAACGTACGTAACCTCATATCAATAACGTATGTACTCCATAATCTAGAAGCTATAATTCTGATACTCTTACATACGTAACATAATACGTATAACATACGTAACCATCATACACTATTAACGTACGTAACACCATCAACATAACGTACGTTAAATTCTCCGTTGACTCTCCTGTCCACATCCGCGCCGAAAGTTGCCGACATCGGTCCCACTCGTCAATCATAGCTCAGACCCTGTCCGATTCTCCTCATAACGTACGTTATATACTCTACGTAACGTACGTTACGCCTGCGTCTTTACGTACGTAAGCTCTTATGCTTAACGTACGTAATGGCTTCTATACTTAGCCATTTACAACTGCTCCTGCCTGTCGTCTGAACATATTGAATACGTATACACGACATACTGAATACATATACTCGTCCCAATAACATTCTCATATGATATACCCGATATCAAAATTAAAACAACTTGATACACGATATCCTCAACTATAACTGTCGACCAATTACGTCAATTGTACCAATACAACTGTCTAAGTTCTCAATTTATTTTATTCATACTGTACAGATACCATGATATCCAGTATATCACGGATAAAATAATGCGAAAAATTTGTACCGAAAATATAGTATATTACATACTACCCCCCTTAAAATAAGTTTCGTCCTCGAAACTTGCAATCCTGTCACAACCAACAGATCAACCAAAATTTCCAACGCATCACAAGAGCAATCAATCGTCGCCACAAACGAATAACCAAAATAGTATACTTACAGGTGATTTAAGCCAATGATCTCCCGTGATACTAGCATACGAATCCCATACGAAACCTCAACACAATACCAACATACACCAATATTGCAATTAGCAATTTTGGAAATATCTCAAAATTTTTGGAACTTTCAAAAATTGGTTTAACTCAAAAGTCAAAAAAATAATTTTCAAAAGCCGTGCTACTACCGTGCTCATAGAGCCACATAACACACATGCCCGGGTTTCAAAAAACCCACGCTCCGATACCATATTCTGTAACACCCCCAAAATCATCCGGAAATATTACAGTGCCGTGGGCCCCGCGCCGGAACCCACCAGGCTAAAACTCATTTTCACAAACATTTCAAATACGCCAACAGGCGAAATACGGTAATGTATTTTAAATAATTTTCAAAAATCCATTTTCCAAATACCGTCACAAAATAAAGTCATTTAAAAGTTCAAGGCCAAAACGCCAAAACTCAACAGTTTCAAAATGTACGTTAAGCCACCACTTATACCTACCGATAAAATAGTTTAGGGAATCGGTTTTGCGAAATAAACCCAAGTTCGCAAAATTCCAAAAGGCCATTTTGAAATACACACGCAACAGATAAAAATCAAAGTAGGAAATACATTTGCAGCGGACAAATAAAAACTAGAAAAGAATACTCGATTCCCAAATACCCATGCCATAGCCAGTATCACCCGGGAAGCTCATCTCTTCATGACCGCTATTAGCTCGATTTACGAGTACCTAAAAATTAAGCCCACGACTGGGTCAGCCACAATACTCAATAATGATAATGATCACATCATATAAATGATTACATACCAATGTAATTACAAGTAAGAATACTACCGATTTAATCTTACCGTCATAACATTACCAATCCATAACAATCCATATCAAATCGATCCTTAACATAATCCACATTTCGCATCCTCAAATGATGAAATGAACTCAACTACAACCATCTGTACTGTATTCAAACAATACCAAGAATCCTCAAAACATATTTGTAGATCAACTACCACAAAACAATGATAACAAGTCCCGAAATATCAGCGTACAGTCCGAATGCTCATGCGATCAATAACCCGATCAACCAATAAATCAACCGATAATATCATCGACATGATAAGCTCTGATACGACCAACCAAAGGCCAACCACAACCAAGAATATCATCAACATAATAAATCCCAATACTACCAACGAAATATCAACAATATCCGAGAATACCATCAACATGATAAACTCTGACATGATCAACAAAGGATCAACAATGGCCGAGAATATCATCAACATGATAAACTCCAACACGATCAACAAAGGATCAACAACGACCAAGAATACCATCAACATGATAAACTCTAACAAGATCAACTACAATGGATCTCAAAGAAATAACCCCGACTGTCGAAGATACCCCTCGGGCGTATGAACAACAAGTCGCAAACCGTCGAACATACCCAACCATAAATACAGGATGAACGACCAATCAATATGGCTCAAAGATGGACGTGGCAGTACGCCCGATCCGGAAATGTGTCCGTGTACAAGCCACCCCAGGTATCGATTAAATACACATGTGCTCTTGTACCTAATCAGTCTCACGAAGTACGTCTCGTGTGCACAGCTCAATGTGAGGACATGAACCCATCACATGACTATACGTGCCCGCCCTGAAAATCCTACACATAACCAATCGGCACACAGATATGACTCCAGATATGTCACGATGCAACGTGACAACGAAACTGAAGGAATCACATATTCAACAAGGATCAAAAGACTCACCGAAGTGAACAATGACACACGGATAATGAAAGACCGACACGACCGACAATATCCAAAACAACCATCCTAGGATCACAATCCCCAAAGTGTAATACCCGGTTGTAATTCAGTCATTATCATTCAGTAATTTCATTCGGTGATTGTCACTCAGTGGATTTTCACTCAATTATAATCATTCATCAATCATGTTCATTCACCGTGTTCACCGTTCGGAAAAACTTCGAGTTGTGTATCGTTATTGTTCATTGTTTCAACTTTCCTCATTTGAGTTCGACTTTGTTAGATCACCATTAATTTTTGGTAACTCCAAAAATTCTAAATCTTTGCAATATTATAGAGCATCGAGTTAGCTTTCTAATGGTTCAAACGGTGAGTCAATCGGAGTCCGGACGAGAGAGTTATGGTCGTTTTAGCTCAACCGCTCATTGGCCGATCACTGCCGAACGAACTCGGCCGTGTCGTCCGACACGGCCCGTGCCGTACTCGTCCGGAAAGTGCCGAAGTGTTCGCCTCGTGACCCGACCGTGTCGCCTGCACGGCCGAGTCGAACCCTTCCGGATAAGCGAACCGATCGCCAAAGACGCCGATCGTGTCGCTCGCACGGCCGAAGTCATGCCGAAGTCGCCGCCGGACGGTCATCGTCGGGAGGCCCTTCGCGCCGCGACCGTGTCAAGGTGACACGGCCGAGTCATCGCCGCCAATCGTCGGCCACCAGGCGACACGGCCGCCGATCGGCACGGCCGTGTCCGGCAGCACCAACTCCTTAAATTCGCTTTTTTCAAAGATTTCTTCCATTCCTTTCCCCTTTTTTCACTTGCAACCGAGAGAGGAAGCTTGAGGGAAGGTTTTTCCTTCACAAATCATTTGGGTGTTTGATTTTCTTCATCTCCTTTCGATCGTGAAGCCCGGATAATCAATCTAACGCGTATTCTTCGGATTAAAGCACTTGGATCATCAAGAGGTAATTCCTTCAACACTTTGGACTTCGATTTTGTGTTGAAATAGGATGTTTTGGACGTTATAATCATGATATATGAAGGGATATGTATATGATTATGAGTTTGTATAAGGATTCATTGGATTATTGAGGGATTATTCAAGAACACCTTGTAAATCGAGTTGGAATTGGGGATTTTCGACTAATTATTGTTATAATCACATTTTTGGATATTCATAACGGATTATTGATCGTATTGGAGATGTTTTATTGGTTTGAAACACTTCTTGGGGGATTTGATATTGATATATTGAAGTTTGATTGTAAACAATCGGAGTTTGGACGCAACGTGTTTGTTTCAATACCTCAATGGACTTAGTTTTATCGTATCGACGTTTTAAGTTCGTTATATTCGTGTTTAATTCGTATATTGATCGGATTGTCGGTAATTGTATTGAATTAAGGTTGTTCGTGCGACCGACACTTCATTTAGGACGTTGTTCGTGGACGGACATTCTTCATCGGTGTTGAGTAAGTTAATTCTTACTCGGTTAAAAGGATATTCATACCTTTTGTTGTTGATCATTCATAATCATAACTCATTCATCATTGTACTAATCATATTTAAACTTGTTATTGTCAATTAATCACTTCAGTCATAAGGAACGACGGTTCCAATCTTTTCGTTGAGCTATCATTCATTTCATTATTACTCTCATCTCGGTGAGTCATTCTTGATTTTGTCAGATTATTACGTATTCATTGATATTCATTATGGTCATTCTCGTTCATGTGACCTTCTGGGTTCATATTGCGTGGCCGGGTGTGTCTGTGTGGAATTTTTAGTCGGGCACACAATGGTTATTGTATTGGGTTCACCGATACATTAGACCGTGCACACGGGTCATATTGTCTCGTGAGACTAATTAGGTACACGGACGGGTGTTGTACACTTGCACAGAACATTACGGGCGTACTATGATACTCCTCTTCAGCGTAATTCATAACTAAGAATATTTCTTAACTTCAGTTAAATCATGATTGTGTATTTTTCAACCCTTGAGGATTGTTGTTCTTTGTAACTGACCCCGTTTGGGGATTTTGTTTTTCAGGTCATGGCAAGGCAAACGCACGGGAATAGCATGTTGATGTCGAGGAGTCCTAGTGATACTAGTAGGGGGCCCCGATCTTTCAGTTATTCATATTATTGTCCTTTATTTTCCGCTGCAGATTTTCATTTGGATACTCCGTTTCATTCAGTGTTGTGTATTTTATCTTCATATAAAATACACTAGTATTCGGTATTGTCCTGGTATGTTGTAACTAAACTCCTCATCGGAGTAATTATTGTTGTAATGTAGTTCGGTACTACATTTATCTTGTGTAATTCATTCATTTTCATTTGCCTGGTGGGTCCCAGTTGGGGATCTACGGCACTGTAATATCCGCCTAGTTTGGGGTGTTACAGAGTTGGTATCGGAGCGTGGTTTTGAATACTACCTTCCGAGTCATGTCTTATTTGAAATCATCGTCATCAGACTAGTATCATTGGACTTTCGCGTCACGTGTGACCTGTGCAAATGCCGAGCCAATCAGACCGGAAGAACTGTAAGATTTCTAACGCCATGGTATAATTTCTGGCAATAGTCATTCATTCATCATTCATCAATTAACAATCCTCAAACATCATCATTCATTGTGATTAGGACAATCATGTTAACTCATTAATCACTTAATTCATTTCATTACTCAGTTAATAATCAGGACGATCATGTTAACTCATTAATTACTCAATTCATTTCATTACTCAGTTGTCAATCTGGATGATCATATTATCAATCTTGTTAAGTTATTCAAGATAATCATTTCAAGAATTTCATCATATAATCATGTAACTTCAGTAAATCATTCATATAATCATTAAGTTAGAGCATGTATACTCATTTTCATCATCTCATGACATAATCATCACGTGCTAATCATGCGGGTAATATAATCATTATGCGACCTTCCTACTTCAGTATGGAGAGAGCTGTCGAGGATGCACGGGGAGAGGCCGCGGTGCGGACCGAAATCCGAGAAATAATCACTGGCCGGGAAATCGTGCCTGTGACTCGCCTGATCGTAAGATGTTCGGGTTGATCCACTCACTTTTATGCAGGCCATGATGACCCATGTGCAGTTGCTCAATCATCATTGCGCCACTCTGACCGGATTAATCGAGAGAACTCTCCCGTACGAGCCAGCTGCTAAGGAAATTGCTGAGCAGCAACCTGCATATGTCAACAGGAAATCAACGGCGTAATCAACCCAAAGGCGGTCACCAACCTTCAAGAAGCCTCGTGTGAGCCCTATCGTTTCTGAGCGACCTTCTACGGCGCATAATCGTGCGGGTTCTCATTCCCGAGCGGCCAGTTCGGTCATCACCTGTTTCAATTGTGGAACGCCGGGTCATTTCAGCACTGAGTGTCTGAAACCGTCTATCACGTGCTATAATTGTGGGAATTTTGGGCATAAGGCCCGTTTTTGCCGAAAGGACTCCAAGTCGACTCTGGCGGCATCTCGTGCCCCGAAGCAACCGGCGTTTGAATCGATCGCTTTGTCATCGTCGTTTAAGACAATGGAAGCAAATAGAGTTGGAGCTCGTATTTATCGACGGAGCGTCCGGTTCGGGGACCAGCAAGTCCCGATTCATATGATGAGGAGGATCGACGATCCGGAGGAACGAACGAATTCATGTATACTCGTAATTTTATTTCAACTTGTGTGTACCTTTTGATGCTGGTACACCGCATTCATTCATTTTCGAATCATGCTTGAATAGACTTATTTCGGGATAGTCCTATTGCTTGTAGACATCATACCATCGGTCTACCTGACGATGGAAGAATTTTCTAATCATACCGAATTAGCTTAATGACCGCGATTGGTTGATGGATCTAATCGTGGTGAATTTATCTGAGGACGATGTAATTTCGGTATTAGTTGGTCTAACCGTCTTGATACTATCCTCAGTGTTTGTTAGCGTTTGGTCGCTATCTTTCCGTCGTTGGTTGTCGAATGTGTGCTTCAGGGAAGTAATCCCCATTGTTCCAGTAGAATTTCTATTATGGCGGAAGCAGAGAAATTCCACAATCGAACTATTCAATCATTCTTTGTATCATTTTCATCGATTGGCCTTTCTAGGGCAATCGAGTTATTCAATCATTCATTGCATCATTTTCATCGATTGGCCTTTCTAAGGCAATCGAGGTATTCAATCATTCCTTGTATCATATCCATCGATTGGCTTTTCTAAGACAATCGAGTCATTCAATCATTCATTGTATCATTTTCATCGATTGGCTTTTCTAAGACAATCGAGTCATTCAATCATTCATTGTATTATTTTCATCGATTGGCCTTTCTAAGGCAATCGAGTTATTCAATCATTCATTGTATTATTTTTATCGATTGGCCTTTCAAAGGCAATCGAGTTATTCAAACATTCATTATATCATCTTCATCGATTGACCTTTCTAAGGCAATCGAGTTGTTCAATCATTATTGGTATCTCTTTTTATCGATTGACCATTCTAGGGCAATCGAAATGTTCAATCATTCGTAGTATCATTGTCATCGGTTGACGATGTATTTCCAGACGAGTTATCTGGTTGCCTTCACATAGAGTAAGGGAATTCAGAGTGAGTTGGAGCAGACGCCCCTTTATCGAAGGCACCGTATCGGATGGCCCCGACTAGAATGCATGAGTTGAAGATTCAACTTGAGGAGTAGTTCGAGAAAGGTCATCTCCGACCGATTGCGTCCCGTGAGGAGCACCAGGTGTGATCTGTCAAGGAGAAGGATGGCTCGTCTCGTGTGTGTATTAATTACCAAGAGTTGAACAGGCGATGATCAAGAGTAGTATCCTTTACTTCGTATTGATGATCTTTTAGATCAACTTCAGGAGTTTCGGTATTTTCCAAGATCGACTTAAGATCCGGATATCACCAGATTGTGGATTCGAGAGTCGGATATCGCGAGGACAGCTTTCATACACGCTATGGTCATTATGAGCTCGTAGTTATGCCGTTCGGGCTAACTATTGCACTGTGGTATTCATGGAGTTAATGAATCGGGTTTTCATCGACTTTTTAGATCGGTTGTTGTTGTCTTCATCGACGACATTTTGATTTATTCTCTTAGCCGAGAGGAACACGAGGTTCATTTTCTTCGTGTTCTCGACGTGTTGAGACGAGAGCAACTTTATGGAAAGTTTTCCAAATGTGAGTTCGAGGTCCAGTGACTTTCTCGGGCATGTAATTTCGTCTGCGAGTTCGTGTCGACCCTCGAAGTCGGAGACTATCCGAGATTGGCAACCTCCGAAAGATATTAAGTAAATCCGAATTTTCCTCGGATTAATCGGTTAATTATCCAACCCACGACTGGAGCTAGCAAATGTGGTGTTCGCTTTGAAGATTTGGCGTCATTATCTTTATGTCATTACCTTTATGGAATCACTTGTCGATCTTCACCAATCACAAGAGTTAAAGTATATATTTACTCACAAGGAGTTAAATATGCGGCAGGACGGTGGTTGGAACTAATCAAAGATTTTGATATCGAGATCCTTTACCACCCGGCAAGGCGAACGTTGTCACCGACGCCTTGAGTCGTAAGTCCGCTCGGGAGCAGATGCTTGCTCGTTTAACAGCGTAAGGAGCTTCAACAGAATTCCTTAGACCCGAGATCGAGGTCCGGCTTCAGCAAGTTCGTGGACAAACTTTGTATGTTAGAGATTTCATCATCTCTCGAGGATGCAATCGGGAGAATCGTGGTTCGACTCGGCATTGTTGCGCATTCGTGAAGATGTGGCTCGTGGAAAGCCTCGGATTCGTGGTCCACGAGGATGGACTTTTGAGGTTTAAGAACCGGTTGTGCATACTAAACATTGTCGAGTTGAAAAACTCTATTTTGAGAGGAGCTCATGCTACCCCTTATTCTGTTCATCCGGTCCAAAGAAGATGTACAAGGACTTGAAACAAAATTACCGGTGGAGTAATATGAAGCGAGAAGTCGCAGAATTTGTTTCGAGATGCTTAACTCACAACAAGTCAAGATGGAACCTCGGCGACCGCGAGTATGTCGATACCGCTCCCTATTCCGTAATGGAAGTGGGAAGACATTTCTATGGAATTCATCATGAATTGCCGACGAGTCATCGTGGCATAAATACGATCCGAGTGATCGCGACCGCTTAACTAAATCAACTCATTTCCTTGAGATCAAGGATTTGTGGAGTCCCAAGAGATCGCCCAGATTGTTCATCAAGGAGATAGTGAGACTGCACGGTACTCTAAAAGTATTGTTTCCGATCGTGACGGACGGGTTGTGTCACATTTTTGGAAATCGATTCATCGTGCTATGGGAACTCGGCTTAATCTCGATCGCTTTCATCCTCAAATCCGACGGACAATCAGAGAGAACTATTCAGACATTAGAGGACATGTTGAGGGCATGCGTCCTCGATTGGAAGGACGATTGGGAAGCCCAACTACCGTTGATCGAGTTCACGTATAATAATAGTTGGCATGCTTCCATTAAGATGGCAACTTACGAGGCCTTGTACGGTCGTCTTTGTCGATCTCCTTTGTGTTAGGATGACTTGTTAGAATCAATCGGCACCGAGCCCGATATGCTTATAGCCGTTCGGGAGAAGGTAGCTTTGATCAAGAGTCGTATGTTGACATTTCAGTCGGCGTAAATCGTATGCGGATAATCGTCGTCGACCACTAGAGTTCGAGACGGGTGACCATGTTTTGGTCAAGATATCCCCGAGTCGAGGTATTTTTTCCGTTTCGGAAAACGGGAAGTTGAGCCCAAGATTCATTGGACCGTTTGAAATTTTGGATCGAGTAGGCGAGTTAGCTTATCGATTGGCGTTACCTCCGGCGTTGAGCCGAATTCGTAATGTGTTTCGTCTCTCGCCATGGAAGTATGTTGCCGACCCGAGTCACATACTTCAATTCGACGAAATCGAGATCGCGGATGATCATTCGTGCGAGGAGCGCCCCTGCACGAGTGTTAGAGCGGCGAATCAAACAGCTTGAGGAACAAGACGATCCCTTTAGTCAAGATTCGGTGGTCTAGACACGGAGTCGAAGAGGCCACTGGGAAACCGAGGAGAAAATGCGGAGAGTTATCCCGAGTTGTTTGACCCTTAGTTTCGGGACGAAACTCTTTTAAGGGGGAGTATGTAATACCCGGTTGTAATTCATCATTATCATTCAAGAATTTCATTCGGTGATTGTCACTCGGGATTTTCACTCAATTATAATCATTCATCAATCATGTTCATTCACCGTGTTCACCGCTCGGAAAAACTTCGAGTTGTGTATCGTTATTGTTCATTGTTTCAACTTTCCTCATTTGAGTTCGACTTTGTTAGATCACCATTAATTTTTGGTAACTCCAAAAATTCTAAATCTTTGCAATATTATAGAGCATCGAGTTAGCTTTCCAATGGTTCAAACGGTGAGTCAATCGAGTCCGACGAGAGAGTTATGGTCGCTTTAGCTCAACCGCTCATTGGCCGATCACGCCGAACGAACTCGGCCGTGTCGTCCGACACGGCCCGTGCCGCACTCGTCCGGAAAGTTCCGGCGTTCGCTCAGACCCGACCGTGTCGTGGCACGGCCGAGTCGAACCCTTCCGGATAAGCGTAACCGACGCCAAAGACGCCCGATCGTGTCGCTCAGCACGGCCGAGTCATGCCGAAGTCATTGCCGGACGGGTCATCGTCGGGAGGCCCTCGCGCCGCGACCGTGTCAAGCGTGACACGGTCGAGTCACCGCTGCCAATCGTCGGCCACCAGTGACACGACCGTGCCGCACGGCCGTGTCCGGCAGCACCAACTCCCTTAAATTCGCTTTTTTCAGCATTTCTTCCATTCCTTTCCCATTTTTTTCACTTGCAACCGAGAGAGGAAGCTTGAGGGAAGGTTTTTCCTTCACAAATCATTTGGGTGTTTGATTTTCTTCATCTCCTTTCGATCGTGAAGCCCGGATAATCAATCTAACGCGTATTCTTCGGATTAAAGCACTTGGATCATCAAGAGGTAATTCCTTCAACACTTTGGACTTCGATTTTGTGTTGAAATACTATGATTATGAAGTTATAATCATGATATATGAAGGGATATGTATATGATTATGAGTTTGTATAAGGATTCATTGGATTATTGAGGGATTATTCAAGAACACCTTGTAAATCGAGTTGGAATTGGGGATTTTCGACTAATTGTTGTTATAATCACATTTTTGGATATTCATAACGGATTATTGATCGTATTGGAGATGTTTTATTGGTTTGAAACACTTCTTGGGGGATTTGATATTGATATATTGAAGTTTGATTGTAAACAATCGGAGTTTGGACGCAACGTGTTTGTTTCAATACCTCAATGGACTTAGTTTTATCGTATCTACGTTTTAATTTCGTTATATTCGTGTTTAATTCGTATATTGATCGGATTGTCGGTAATTGTATTGAATTAAGGTTGTTCGTGCGACCGACACTTCATTTAGGACGTTGTTCGTGGACGGACATTCTTCATCGGTGTTGAGTAAGTTAATTCTTACTCGGTTAAAAGGATATTCATACCTTTTATTGTTGATCATTCATAATCATAACTCATTCATCATTGTACTAATCATATTTAAACTTGTTATTGTCAATTAATCACTTGATCATAAGGAACGACGGTTCCAATCTTTTCGTTGAGCTATCATTCATTTCATTATTACTCTCATCTCGGTGAGTCATTCTTGATTTTGTCAGATTATTACGTATTCATTGATATTCATTATGGTCATTCTCGTTCATGTGACCTTCTGGGTTCATATTGCGTGGCCGGGTGTGTCTGTGTGGAATTTTTAGTCGGGCACACAATGGTTATTGTATTGGGTTCACCGATACATTAGACCGTGCACACGGGTCATATTGTCTCGTGAGACTAATTAGGTACACGGACGGGTGTTGTACACTTGCACAGAACATTACGGGCGTACTATGATACTCCTCTTCAGCGTAATTCATAACTAAGAATATTTCTTAACTTCAGTTAAATCATGATTGTGTATTTTTCAACCCTTGAGGATTGTTGTTCTTTGTAACTCACCCCGTTTGGGGATTTTGTTTTTCAGGTCATGGCAAGGCAAACGCACGGGAATAGCATGTTGATGTCGAGGAGTCCTAGTGATACTAGTAGGGGCCCCCGATCTTTCAGTTATTCATATTATTGTCCTTTATTTTCCGCTGCAGATTTTCATTTGGATACTCCGTTTCATTCAGTGTTGTGTATTTTATCTTCATATAAAATACACTAGTATTCGGTATTGTCCTGGTATGTTGTAACTAAACTCCTCATCGGAGTAATTATTGTTGTAATGTAGTTCGGTACTACATTTATCTTGTGTAATTCATTCATTTTCATTTGCCTGGTGGGTCCCAGTTGGGGATCTACGGCACTGTAATATCCGCCTAGTTTGGGGTGTTACACAAAGAATGATCAACACGATCAACAATCTCAACATAACAGTCCTAGAATCAACATCCCTCAACGAAACAATCAACACAACCATCAATACCAAACAATGGTCCTGGGATCAACATTTCTCAATGAACAGCCAATACGAATCTCATTATACGAAACCTCAACATACAACATATACAACAATTCAACAGAATAATTATCCTCATAACTGAAAAATACTTAATTTACCTCAAAGCCGAAGATAATATCCTTTCCACGAACAAACATCCCTGAACGAATACACAGTTATTCGAACAATCTCGAATGAGGTACAGTCCATTAATATCATTAATTCATCATCCCGACATCAATGTTAGTACGATAACTATCCTCGATATCCGACATTCCATAACACAAACCAAAGATATCCCACATCTTCGTCTTCATCAAACACAATTAAATCACATACATCATGATCTAATCAAAACCAGAACACAATATACAAATCATTATCTAGACAATTTACATTTATAATATCAGTGCTATATGAATTATAAATGAAATGAAACCAAAACCATTCATTAATTATCATAAACTGAACAAGTATAAACTTACATTGATAGCGATACGACGAAAATGTTACCAATCCCATTGCCTTCGTCTACGAACTCCTCAGCCCCGACCAAAAGCAATCTACGAACTCTTCAGCCTCAACCGCAACACAACGCTCACAATCAACGATCATTTATCACAACCTATTGCAATAATTGATTAACAACAAGTTCCATAACAATCAACAACCGATATACCCAACCAACAAACTCAACAGTTCAACAATACCTCAATCATGTAGAAAAACGAGCAATACAACCCAAACAATTACGAACTCATAACCACATTACAAATCGCAACTCGATGATCATAATTAACAATCAATATAACCGATCAACAAACCCAACGATTCCACAATCCGATAATCATATCAACTATCAACTCATCCCGATAACCAGGATTACACAACATACTCTATTCCGTATTCAACCTACACTTCTTTACAATTTTTCCACAATTCCGCAAAACCCATATATCAATTTAATAAGCTGAATATACAAACTTAACCAAAATATTCCAATCAACATCTCTCTCAAATCTTTAATCAAACACCTTGGAGGCTTAATTCAAAGGTATATTTGAATCATTAGTTAATAAACATCAACCACATCAAGAACACGAAGAACACCATCACAACAATATATATCCTTCAACGTAATCCGATTCTAGCTATCGATACGAACTAAAAAACCCCAATATACCAAGATTCTTCAAACATTAAAAAAATATGGAAATTCAAACCAATTACCTCAATCCGCCAAAAGAATCAAGAACGATGTTAGAATCCTTGTTCCAAACTCTTCTAGATGTTAACATTTGATAAACCAACTCAAAATCTGAGATTTAGGGGTTAAAAATCGAGTTTGGGTGCCTTGGGGTGAAAGGGGTTCGAGTAGGAAGGGTTGGGAAGTGAAATTCCCGGTTTTTTGATCATATTTATACTTACAGGCATGTTAACGTACGTAACCTTATCATAACGTACGTAATTCATGCTCTGAATACAGGCAGTATAGTTTTTACCATTCTGGTCATAACTCTCTCATCCAGACTCCGATTAACTCACCGTTTGAACCATTAGAAAGGTAACTCGATGATCTATCATACTGTATGTTTCAGAATTTTTGAAGTTTTCCGGAATTGGTGGTAATTTTCCAAAGTCGAGACTTTTACACGACACTTTCCAAAAAATGCCCAAATCTTATTCCCTCAAACACTTCAACATATAAACATCAAGACAACATAATCCAATATGTTATCTAACCTCTAAACTATTATCTTTCACTTATAATCCGATTAATACATACATATCACCATCTTCTTCAACACACTCTTCACATAACATCAAGAATCATAACAATGCTACCATATCCATGATCATATGAAGCAAACAATGATAACAATACCAAGAATCTGAAATCAAGGTGTAGAGTTGATCAACATACCTCAAGGACATGAACACCACCACCAAACACCTCAAGTATCAACAACATCTTCATATCTCAAGCTCGAATCCCTGCCATCAGCTCATAATCAAGTTATAAGAGCCAAAAATCCATCTCAGAGGGTCGAAGAATAAAGAAACGAAGTGATGTTGTGAAAAATATCAAAATGACGGACATCTCACATATATATAGACTTCCAATCATTACGTACATTAGACAACAGATTTAACATACGCAACATCTTTTACGTACGTTACCCCTCCTTGATAGCGTACGTAATACTGATCCAGAGGTCACTGCCTTATTTCCTTTCCATGATTATGTACGTAAGGCCCATGCTGTAGTGTACGTAATACAGGTGTTGACTTGCTACAGGACGCACCCTTAACGTACGTAACCTCATATCAATAAAGTACGTACTCAATAATCCAAAAGATACAGTTCTGATACTCTTACGTACGTAACATAATACGTATAACGTACGTAGCCATCATACTCTATTAACGTATGTAACACCATCAACATAACATACGTTAAATCCTTCGTTGACTCTCCTGTCCACATCCGCGCCGAAAGTTGCTGACACCGGTCCCACTCGTCGATCATAGCTCAGACCCTGTCCGATTCTCCTCATAACGTACATTATATACTCTACTTAACGTATGTGACATGTGCATCTTTACGTACGTAAGCTCCTACGCTTAACGTACGTAATGACTTCTATACTTAGCCATTTACAACTGCTCCTGCCTATCGTCTCAACATACTGAATACGTATACATGACATACTGAATACATATACTCGTCCCAATAACATTCTAATACGATATACCTGATATCAAAATTAAACCAACCTGATACACGATATCCTCAAATATAACTGTCGACCAATTACGCCAATTGTACCAATATAATTGTCTCAGTTCTCAATTTATTTTATTCATACTGTATAGATACCATGCTATCCAGTATATCTTATATAAAATAATGCGAAAAATTTGTACCAAAAATCTAGTATATTACAGTATTGTAGAATCATTGGGTTTGTGGATTGGTTATGTCAGTTGTTGATTATTATCGGATTGTTGTTTATTGATTATTGCTTTAGGTTGTGAGGATTGATAGTTGAATAATATGTTGTGGTGGAGTTCGAGGATGTTCGTGAATTGCTATGGTCAGGTCCGAGGAGCTTGTAGACGAAGGCAAGCAAATTGGTAACGGCTTCATTATCATCGTATCGGTATCAAGGCAAGTTATTACTTGCTCAGTTTATAATATTTAAAGAATGGTTTCAGTTCCATTCGTTTATAATTCGTATAGGAATGATTATAGTTGTGAACTCTGGAGATTTGGGATTGTACATTGTTTTCTGATTTTGGGAATTTAATCATAATGTATATGATTTACATTTCTTATTGGTATACTTGGGTATCGAGGATACATTTTGGTAAAGACGAGGATGTGAGTTATCTATGGTAATTTGGATCGTCGAACATTGAGAATAATCGTCGGTGATTGTTTTTGACATCGAGATTGCTATCGAAGGACTCGGGGGAAATACTCTAATCATTTGTGTCATTTAGTGTCAATCATGTTGTGATACATTCATGTATTGTTGTTGTCAGGCATGTCAGTTATGTTTTTATGTGTCATGCATATGTGTTGTGATTGTTTTGTCCACCATGTGTTGGTCCGACGGGATCATTATGGAACCTATAGCTGTGTGCGCTGGATCGTTGGACGGGTACTTCCACCATGTGTTGGTCCAACGAGATCATCATGGAAATCTATGCTGTGTGCGCTAGATCGCTGGATTACCATATGTTGTTGTTGTGCATATGTATATTGTGGGTTATCCACCACATGTTGATCTAATAGGATCATCGTGGGAATCTATACTGCGTGCGTTGGATCGGTGGATTACCATAAGTATACGTTGTTATTATTGTTGTGAGCATATTGATGTTGTCATGTGAGTATGTATTTGTAAGTCTGTTGTAGGACCATGTCCGTATGTTGTATTGAAATGATCTCGAATTTGACTGACATGATTCGTCGTGGCATTACGTATCTTGAGATATGTACTGTATTCCTTCTTGGTTATTGTCTTTGGATGGACAATCGATTATCGTGTTGATATTTGATGATGTTATCCGATGGATCGAATTGGCTAGTGTTGGTATATTTTGTATCAGTGAGTTATGATGATGTTTTGAGAATCTTGGGTATTGTCCGGGATACAGTACAAATATTTGTGTACGATTCAGTGTGTTTTTGAGAATACGAGATGTGGAATATGGTGAGGATTACTTTGATGAGGATTATCACGAATTGGTAAGGTTATGACGGTAAGATTACATTGGTAGTATTCTTACTTAGCATCTTCATTGGTATGTAATTATTGACGTGATGTGATCATTATCATTACTGGATATTATGGTGAGGAGTACTTTGATTAGTTGTTGTTTTCCGCTACAAAAGTATTTTTCGTTATTTGTTATATCCGCCGTGAGTGTATTTTAAAATGGCTTGCTAGTATTTTGCGAACTTAGGTTCATTTTGGAAAATCATCTTCTAAACTATTTTGTCGGTACGTGTAAGCGATGGCTTAACGTATACTTTTAGATTGATGAGTTTTGGCATTTCAGCCTTGTACTTTCAAATGAGATTTTACGACGGTGTTGATAAATGGATTTCATAGAGTCTTTATTACCGTCATCGCCGTTTACGTGTATTTGAAATGTTTGTAAAAATGTCTGAGCCTTGTGGGTTCCTTTTCGGGGCCCACGGCACTGTAATATTTCTGGATGGCTCTGGGGGTGTTACAGCCTCAAGCAAGTTGCCGCAGCGGTTCTGGGGCGAAGCAACAAATACACCATGCTATACACAAAACCACTATATTATCAACAAGCATCACAACAAAACAGCTTATGAGGTATGGAATAATAAAACTCCTTTAGTTTCACACTTTCACATCTTTGGATGTTGATGCTATATTCTGAATAACGGGAAAGATCAACTCAAGACCTTTTACGAGAAGTCAGATGAAGGGATATTTGTAGGATATTCTTTTGTCAGCAAAGCTTTCAGAACCTTTAACAAAAGGAAGCTGACGATCGAGGAATCTGTACATGTAGTGTCTGATATCAAATTATATATGATGTTATATATATATTCAATGATGCTATTTTCTGTTAAATAAATCAATCTTATATATTTGTTGAATAATTAAATAGCTATTCTCATATCAAAATAATTGATATGAACATATATAATATTAGGTGATATGAACATTTATTGTTTTTTTGCTCGGAAAAGAAGTCAGGTGATACGCTATGTGATGCACAAGTTTTTGCTAAAACTTAAAAGCGCAAGCCTGGACGCAAATACCAAACTAATCCTGAAGTGATGAAGTTCAGAATTGTAAGTAATTGTTTTTTTAGTCAATTCCTTGAATCCATATTATATCTTCCTCTGTTGACTAATTATTTTCATATATTGATGTTGGTTTACTTTGTAGGCTACGATTAAGACCAAACTCAAGTCATCATCAGGACTTGATGGAATTGGCTGAAGCAAACCCCACCTTGTAAATTAATTTTAGTGAAATTTGTGCCACAATTTCTAGCGACACATTAGGAGATGGTACTCCCATGACCGGCGGCCCTAGCGCTTAGACATCCACTTTCATATCTGTGTACCTTTTGAACTAGTGTGTTGGTTCTTTTATCGCGTTTATGTTATATTTTTGTTCTAGTACTTAATGTTGGAGTTGGCGGATATGGGATGATGTAGTTGGTGGATGATGTAGTTTTGGTTTTGAACGGAAGTAGTTGGTGGTGTACTGAAGTAGTTGGTGGTTTTATGATTGGATGGTTTTCTAATTGGTTTGTTGGTATTTTTAATGGAAAATGCAATATTTAAAGTTTATTTTTTTATTTTGTTAAACTAAGGTGTTACCTTAGGTATAATATATATGTTACCAATGCGTTGCATTGGCAACACAAAGGGTGTTGCAGTTGGTAAAATAGGTGTTACAGTAGACTAACTAATGTTTCATATCCTGTGGGCCCCAAAAAGTGGACCCCAGACAATTGACCCCCGGACAGTGGGCCCTGCCTGTGGGCCCCACCAAGGTGGTCCCCACAAAGTGGGCCCACATGTGAGCCCCACCAAGGTGGGCCCACAGCCGGGTTCCACATGTGGATCCACTTTGTGGGGCCCATCTAATTTTCTACATATTTCGTAAAATCATAAAGTCTGTTGCAACACAGAACTGATGTTGCTGTAGGATCCTCATGACGTTGCTGTAGAGTTCATTGGTAACGAATTTGTCTATGTTAGCATAGGCTGCTCATCTTGTTGCCTTTGAGTCCAAATGCTACTGCTCACAGAGCAACTTAGCTAAAGTGTTACCTTTGCCCATTTTGGGTTTGTGGCAACAGAAAATTGGGTCTAAGGTAACACAGTTATGTGGTTGTCAGAGGCCATTTATGGCGTAGTGGATGAACCTCACCATGATCCTACAAGAGTAGAATACTTGACTCAGAATATCCAAACACTCTCCATTAATGACCCTCAAACTCCAACAGAACCTGTCGTAGATTCAGAGATGAACCCCACACCTGTAAGAATAGAGGTAGTTGAAGTTGATGCTGTACAAGCCGAAGCTGAAATTATAGTACCACAAGATACAGTACGGGACACAAAACTAGAACCTGACAGGAGATGGTTGAGAGATCACCCACAGGAGTTGATCATAGGAGACATTGATGCTGGAGTATCTACCCACAGGAGAATGAGTACACAAGGAACTGTACTATGTGCGCAAGAAGAACCCGAATATGAGAAATCTCCATTTCCTGTATGGAAATCTCAAGGTGAACTTAGAAGACTAGCCATGTGCACCCTAGCTGTATTCTTAGCTTAGTCTGAACCTGTTTCTACCAATGAAGCTTTGAATAACTCTCACTGGATCACTTCGATGGAAGAAGAGCTTAATGGTTTCAAAAGAAACAATGTATGGTATTTATTACCGAGACCTGAACATCAAGCTGTAATTGGATAGGTATTTAGAAATAAGAAGGATGAGAATGACTAGTAATCAGAAACAAATCCCGTCTAGTCGCACAAGACTACAGACAGGAAGAAGGCATAGACTACGATGAGTCATTTGCCCCTGTAGCCAGATTAGAAGCCATTAGGATATTTCTAGCTTTTGTCGCCCATAAGAGCTTTATAGTATATCAAATGGACATTAAGAGCGCATTCCTAAATGGAGACCTCGCCGAAGAAGTCTATGTTGAACAACCACCAGGGTTTGTCAACACTGAATGCAGAGACCTTGTATACAGACTATGGAAAGCTCTGTATGGACTTAAGCAAGCACTTAGAGCGTGGTACAAAACCCTGTCCCTGTACGTTACCGATAATGGATTTGAGAAAGGTGCTGTGGACAAGACTCTGTTTAAGATACAGGAAGGTGATGACCTGTTAATGGTACAAATATATGTTGATGATATTATATTTGGTTCTACTAACCTTGCTTTATGTGAAAGGTTCTCTTATCATGCAAAGTAAATTTGAAATGAGTATGATGAGGGAACTTAGTTATTTCCTAGGATTGCAAGCAAAGCAGTTGCCTACAGGAATCTTCATCAACCAGGAGAAGTGCACAAGGAACTACTTAACAAGGTTGGGATGAATAACTCCAAATCCTCATCAACCCCCATGAGCACTTCCGTGCAAATTGGTGCTGACAAAGCTGGAAAGCCGGTTAACTGGATGTCGTCTAACTAGATGTCTGTATGAAAAATGTACAAAACCTTCATACAGCTAATGCGTGCATTAATTAATGTGGAATACAGTACGACCCATGAATACAGTATTAACCCAAACATTGCTGTAAGAATTGAATCCCATATGGACCTTTTAAGGGGGAACGCTGTATTATTCGCAGTTACAGCACATACACTGGGGGACGTCAATTAAACAATATTTTATTATTTTATTCGTACAAAAAACATTTTATCATTAATGATTTAAATGACATCTGGACTTTATTACCTCAAACACTGCGAAATTAATGATTTCAAAACCGCCGTTTCGTGCAATGATGAAGACAAATTTTCAGAAGTGGGACCGGTTGTCATTTCAAAAATGGATGTATAAGAGGTACCAGTTACTCTAAGTTCATCCTGTTGGTTCTTTTAAAAGACGGTTCCCATCCCTTAAATCTCACCGTTCACTATATGTAACCCTAATCCTCCCTACATACTATAAAAGGATTGTACCCTGCTCCCTTTGAATCTTTACGCTTTCAGCAACATTAAATGAGTCCAGAGCAAACAGCCTACATACTCTCTGTAATTTACTGCATACTTTCATTATTTCTTCAAATCCTTTCTCTGCAAATCAATGGCAACTTCACAGACTTCCTCTCAATCTATGAAGAAGAAGGAATCCATCATCGACAGGCGAATCTTTGCCAGATCTATCGTAATGGAAAGAGTGAATGTTGAATATGAGGACACTGACGGAATGGAACTGGTCGTTTCCAGAATCAAGCACCAAGGCTTATACTGCCTTGGAAGTCTACACCATGAGCTCTACGACGAGCGTATTGTTGAAGAATTTTATCTTGATGCCTCTAGCAAGTTCTTTTCCCTAAAAAGAGGAGGAGATGTCTCTGACATCACTGCTACCATTTGCGGTATTGAAGTTTCTGTGAACCAGGAGCTGCTGGAAAACTTATTCAGGCTACCGTCCGATGGCCTGAGAATGGAGGATCTTTAGACCTTCGGGTCGGAAAAACTGTTGACGGCTGACTGGGGGCTGTTCACAGGTGACAGTTCGGACAAGAATGTTCATCCGTCATGCTATAAGAATTTTTTTTGCCTACCATACATGTATCTACACGATTTTTGCTGCCGGGTTATTAAAAACCGGACTGGAGCATTTGAAATAAGCACGAACCTTCGCTTTAGGATGATGGTAGACATCATGTCCGGCGAAAGGGTTAACTGGTGCCAACTTGTTTTGAAGAGGATACAGGAGTAGGTTGCCAAGCCTGTAACGCAGAACAAACCCTTCGGCCTCATCCTCAACTTCATCCTAACTCACCGTGGTGTGCCGCAGTCTCAACGTGCCAAGAATATTGGCCCTGGTAAATTTATAAGTGGGAGAAAGCCACCTTCTTTAACAGAGACGGACTGTTCTCTAGCAGGCCTCATCCCCAAACTATGCCTATTTTTGATGATCCGAGGGATGTTACTATCAAGGCTGTGCGTGAGAAGAAGAAGAGAAAAGGAAGTGTCTCTGACAGCAAGTCTCCACATGCTGCAGCGAAGATGAAAAAGAAGCTAAAGAGAGCTTCTAAGGCCAAGGCTACAGTGGCTACAACGGTAACTGTAGATGTCCCAACGGCTCAACCCGATGTTCAAATACAAAAGGGCGCAACCCATTCGAAAAAAAAAGTTGTTGCACAATCTGCAGATCCCGAGCCAGTGGCAGACGGACAAACAACTATTTGCCAAGATAGAGGGCTCTGGAGAGTCGGCTGCCCCTACGGAGCCAAAGGCCACCTCTCCTGTAAGGGAACCCACACCCATACAGGATCCCTGTCCTATCAAGGTACCAACACCTATTAGGATTCCCTCTCCAATACAGGCTTCCACACCTTTTGCGGATCCCATCCATACAGTAGACCCCAATACTGTAAGGAGTCCCTCCCCATCTACACTAATAAATGAAACTCTTCTCCAGGTACACATTGAACAAGCCTTTGAGCACTTCGTCAACTGGAAAAACTATAGGGTCGCTCCGTATTATGTCTTGTATAATTGGGAAGAGTGGAAGGAGGAAGAAAATTTTGCTCTGGAAGTCACGGATACCCAGGATATCCGAGTCTTAATTCAATGGGAAACTACTTTTGCCGTGAGTTGATTTCTAATTTCTTCTTGGCAAAAGAAAAGACTCGATTGAAAGGGAAGTCAAAATCTAATGACAAAGCCCCGTCGGACATCCATAAGTCCGACCCCAACTCAGATTCTGACGACAATGACCTATAGGCTGGCCTGAGGATCAGCCGAGAAGAGGCACGGGAAGGGGAAATGGCCCAAATGCAAAACCAACAGGGTCATGGGACCTCTGACAGACACCAGTCCCCTACCCCCCAACAGGAAGCTACTAAAGACAATCAGAAGGATTCAGTCCCTCCCGTACAACAAGAAATTTCTAAACAGGAAGCCCAACCCATCTCAGCCCAAGAAGAACAAGATGTAGGTCACAAGTCGTTAGGAATAAGTCCAGGGGGGAGGGGGTGAATAGACTTATTCAACTCTTTTCCTGAATATCAGGTGAGTTTACTCAGCTGATAAAATGTGTAGCTAAAAACTTAACTGCAGATGATAATGCAGAAGCATATGCAGGTGACTTATGTAAACTGTAAAACTTAAGTTATGCGGAAGACAGTCGACTACTATATGGAACAGTAAATATGTATGCAGTAGATAAGTATGATAAAATACAGTAAAACACAGACATTTATAGTGGTTTCAGAGGTGGGGTAATCCTCTACTAGTCCACTTTTCTCCAAACTAGTTGGAGTTGAATTCACTATAACTCTCAACAGTGATAAATGTTACAATGATTCAAATCAGTTACAACAGCTTCCAACTAGTGGAAACCCTTGGCCATTGCAACTCCCTTGGCTGCCTGGCACCTCCTGATTGAAAACCTGTGGATGCCTCAACAACCCACAAGCTGTCTAATACCTTCCAATCAAGAACCCGTGGATGCCTTATCAGTGATGATACTTCTGAAAACCTCATTCACAGAAGTACCCCATAATCAAACTTTTAAGACAAGAGTGTTGTCTTCTCCAACTCAAGAGCTTCTCAGTTTATGATCTTTGAAACTTTGCTCTTCACGATGCTATAGTTCGCTTGATAGTGTTGACTGCTTTTGAGTGCTTTGTTCACTTGTAAATATTGTTCGCATCGTACTTTGCTCATTCTATTCTTCATATATTTATAGTACGAATCTTGAGCTTCTTCATAGCCGTTGCATCTTGTAAAAAATCCGTCATTGGAGAGTGCACTTCTTTGTTTATTCGCTCATCTCTTTGCACGACTTGATTCTCTTTCTTCAAATCTGTTCGTTTGAAGAATCTTCCTGTTGCGCCGATTTTTATATTCTTAAGTCTTCCGGGCACAGATCTTTAGGAATAGATTATTTATTAATTTCCAATAATCAGTCACTCTGTCTACTTGAATTTACGTCCGCGTGTCTTTCCGTTATTGTTGACTTTTTAATGCTTTGCTGACGTGGACTGAGCTTCTTCAAAAACTTGTTGCAGAATAAGTTTGGTCAACCTCCTCTCATATTATGTTTGATCGAAAACCTTGTCTAATAAATAACTCGTCTGTAGTCAACCTACAGCTGATGTTGACCAGACCTTCTCTGATAATAAGTTGTCTGCGGTCAAACTTCTCTGATAAACTCTGTTGACTAGAACTCACCTGATATGTCGCTTGATGATAACTTGTCTGTGGTCAACCTTCTCTGATCTGATGAGTTGACCAAGACTCGGCTGAAGTTATCTTGCCTGACGATAACTTGTCTCCTCCTCGGCTGCTACAGTGTTTTGGTCAAACCTCTCTGATATTCCTATTAACCAAAACTCACCTGATAAAGAAATCGCCTGATGATTTATCTAATACTTTGGCAGTTCTATACTTTAGCCGATATTCTACTGATTATCTTCAGATTTAAACTTAGTCTATTCAATGCGTTAGAATATATTCATTTGGTTCTTCTTTATAGTGCCAAGTACTTAGAGCATACATTTGAATAAGTCACAAATACAGGAATGACATCATCAAAATCTAACAAGTATTCCTACCAATTTCCCCTATCTTGATGATGGCAAAACTTAAGCATTCAAATGTAAACAAGTCTGCACAAAAGTAAAGTGCAAGACAAAAATCAAACTTAGTCAGTTTGAGACAACTAGTAGTTGTCATTCAAGTGACTGTTATAAACTTTCAGAGTTACTACATTACAGTACAGAACCGTCTGAATGAAAATTACAAGTAAAAATGAAAATTACAAGTAACAAACTGTTATCTCCCTCTTCCTCTGATCTGTTTAGCTGGAGGGAGTGTCTTCAAAGGTTTTGCTCCAATGGGTCTTTTTATAACTGGGGTTAACCCATACTTCTTCTTGACAACCAAGGAAGCAAACTTCTTCTGTTCTGGAGATGTGAAATTATTTTCAATGCATACCTTTTTAATTTCTTCCTGAAGAGCAATCTAATCAAGTTCTCCATTCATGATCTTAGGTGCTTCTTCAGGTCTGAAATTTGGAATCATGGGGTATGCATAGAATTCCATTTCAGCATATTTCTTCAAAACTTCCCAAAGTTTGGGGAAATTCATCCCCATGAAGTTTATGAAAGTTTCTTATGGGGAGAAGTACTTGTCTTGAAGTATTTCCCAAAGGTAGTACTTCTCTATGAATTGTTTTCTTGCACTTCCCCACATTGGTTCTGCTTTAGCAGACATGAATTCCTCAACAAATTGGAGTTCTTTTCCTTCCCATTGTAATGGTACAACAAGATCTTGCCTGGTTCTTTTCTTTTTGGCTGCAGGTTGGTCTGATGGTGTAGCTGGCTTTTTTCTTTTCAGGCTTGAGCTAACTGCCTGAATCAAAGGGAGGTCTTGTCTTTTTGGTCTTACATCTTCCTTTTTTCCCTCTTACTCCTATCTTGTCTTTTTGGTCTTGCATCTTCATTTTTTTCCCTCTTACTCCTATCTTCCCCCTTTTTGCCAGCATCAACAACTTTAGCTAGCTATTCTTCCACCCTCAGCATTAACTCTGTCATACCAATCGGCATCCGCGAGCTTGAAGGTGGTGGAGAGGGTTCTTTTCTGTTGATAAGGGTGTCCAACTTGTCATTTATGGACTTCAGCTCAGGTTTGACTTCCGTCGCCAGGAGCTCAGCAAGTGTCTCTTTCACTATTCCTCTGATCAGCTCAGTGATATTTGAGGGTAGATGATAGAGGTGGCTCTGCATGAACAAAGTTCTATCCCGAGTCCTCTTCTCAGATGAGACTTGCCTGTCTGCTGGCGCTTGGTCAGATGTGGTTTTTTCAGGGGTACCGGATTTTTCAGAGTAATCTGCAGGTGATTATGACTTCTCCGGTGCAGATGGCTTCTTAGAATTACTTTTCCCAGCTTGTTCCCCTTGATCCCATTGACCCTCTGATTTCTAAGCTTCAGAAGGTTTAGCTGAGCTGGAGGCCTGATCAGGTGACTTCTGATCACGGTCCTCATCATTATCTTTCCTTCTTACCTCTTTGTTCACTTCCTTCTCCTCCCCTTCCTCTTTCTTCTCATCCTCCTCTTTCTTTTTTTCTTCTTCATCTTGTTCTTTTTCAACTCCTTCCTCCTTTTCATTTCCTTCTCTTCAGCTTCCTCTTTTTTCTTTTCTTCTTCTTTGTCCTCCTTTTCAATTTCTACAATTATAATTCCTTTTTCTTTTTCTACTCCTCTATCTTCCTTTTTTTCTACTTTCTCCTCCTCTCCAAGGGTTTCACCTTGTGATACACCCTTCATAACATGAAGGACGAAGTGGTCCATGTTTTGTTTAAAATGAGACAGGAACCAGTTCTCCTTTAACAACAAAATCACATCTGTATCTTAACAGAAAAACATTACGAGTTGTTCAGTAGCCATGGGGTGATCCCAGGTACTCCTTTCAACAAACTCTCTCAATTGAAGGAAGGTAAGTGTTTTTAACTCCTTCCACTCTTCATAGATGTTGACAAAGGAAAATTTTAGAGATTGTTGTTTTACTAGTTTTAATTTCTCCATGGTGAGGTTCACAGGATTGTTCTCCCCGAGGTTGAGGGAGTATCCAGCTTCTGGTATATCAATAGTTTCCTCAGCATCTTTTTCCTCAGTAACACTTGGGAGTGTTAATAGAGGGATTATATTTGCCACCAGCTCTGAGGAGTGAGCAGGTTCATATTCAAGTATAGCTGGTGCAGGTGATATGACCATCTGCAATTGATCTGGTTGTTCTGGTGTAGGTTCAGGTGTTGTCATAGTCTGCAACTCTTCTTCTTCTGATGAATAGTCCACCAAGCCTCTCTGTCTCTTGGAGGACTGATCAGGTGAAGATTGGATGTAGACAACTTCCTGTGGTTCAGGTGACTTCCTCTTGAATATTTTGGATAGAGTAATGTTGTTGGAGTCAAGAGTCATCTGCAGGTGTGACTTTAGGTGCATGTGACTTGGTCGGATCTCAGCTGCAGAGGGAGCTGATGTCACCTCCTCTGCAATTACCTCAAGTGGGTGATGAGCATCTGCATCTGATTGGACCTCATCTGAGTCCGAAGGTCCTCTGTAAGGTGATGTGCCACTTGTCACTTCATTCAGCATCTCAGCTGCCTTCAGCTGCTTATCTCCCAATTTCTTCAAGGTCTCTTGGTCCAGGTGAGCAAGTCTTTTGCTGATCTGAAATGTTTCCGCTTCTCCTTTGGGTTTGCTAAGGAACTCCAAGATCCAGTTAATTTGAGTTCCATAAGCCAGTTTCTGTCTGAACTTCTTTTCACTATCATCCCAGCTGACTTTATTAACATCCCGGACTAACTATCTGTAGATGTAATCAAGCCAGTTAATTCTGTCCCTTTGTATTAGGGCTCCCATCACAGTGTATTTGGCATAGTAAAGTTGATCGAAACTTCCTCCCTATCTTGTTGGTTATGTCCAGGACATACTTGTATTCTTTCTTTGGGTCTCCCTTCTTGGCCGTGAGTTCGACCTTCATTGGCTTTTCTGGTGACTTGATTTCGTACCAAGTTTCGGTCCGACTATGCTTCAGGGCCTCGACTGCGATGCCCCTGTTCTCCATCTTGAAGGCGTCGGTGATGGTTTGTTGGGTTATTGTGACTACTCCAAAAATCGAGCTTATTTGTTACCTCTGTAAGATCCATAGTATCTAGGTCTATATCCTTGATTTGGATTGTGTACAGGATATGACTGATAGTTTGAGTGGTATGAGCCATTGTATAACCTTGGCTGAGACCTATTATGGAAGTTTTCAGGTCTCCATACCTTATTATCTTGAAAGTTTGGATAACCTTGAGGTTTCCATTAACCTCTCCCATTTTGAAATCTGTTTTTGGGGAGTCTTTGGTAATAATTTGCATAATGTTTTGACTACTACTTCTGCATTGGCCATTGCCTAGTCTCCTATCTAGGTGGCTGCCTTGTAAACCTTGGCTGCTGCCCAAACTATTGACTGGGCTGTTGCTTATTTTGAAATACTTGTTTGTTTATAGGCTCAGCAGTCGGGACATAAGTTTCTCCCTTGATAAAAGTGGTTTTTGAACTAGAGGGAAGTGGCCTCTGGTTTATGCACAATCCATCTAAGGTTATAGATGCTTTCAAAGATGTAATCTCTTTAGCTTGAGCATCTTTTAATTGTCTGAGTTTTGAAAGTTCATCTTCAAGATCTGTGAGTGCATCTGATTTTCAAGGCTGTTAGTCTATCTATTTCAGCAATAGCTATTTTCTCAGTTTCAGCCTGACTGGTTTTGAAATTTTCTGTATCCTGGCTGAGATTGTCAAAATTCTTTTCCAGCTATGTTTTATCATTTCTCAGGTGGGTATTGTCAGCTGTTGCAGCCAGGTGTGCTTTTTTAAGAATTTCAAAATCTTTTAGTAGTTAGTTTACATATTTGTGAAGATCAATATCTTCAAACATATCAGAACTGAAACCTTCTATAGTTTGAGGTTTAGATGTTACCTCTTCATCCTCAAGGTTAGCCATTAGGCAGTTGATTACGTCATCATCATCTCACAGGAATCCACTTGCTGATTCCATGTTCTCTTTGATCAGCTCCGTTTCTTCACACAATGCTGCTAATGTGTCCCATGTTTCTTTGGCATTCTTGCAGTTCTTGATCTTTACCATGGTGTCTTTATCAAGTGTCTGATATAAGACATCTCTGGCCCGGTTGTCAAGATTGGTCAGCTTCCTCTCTTCAGGTGACATTTCTATTCTCTTCTTGGGACTCTTCTCTGGCTTCCCAGCTGCATTTTCTTCAGGTGTGTTGCCCTTCAGAAAGGTGAAGGGACCATCTTCTATGACACACCACATGTCATCGTGTATAGATGAAAAATGTGCATGTATTCTTATTTTCCAGAGGTCATCTTTATCAACAGAGAATACAGGTAATTTAGAGTGCATGTGCTACATGTGTTCTATTTCAAATGAGAGATTTATATATGCTCAGATATATGGATCTGGTTCTGTAAGATTGAACCAACCTCTCAGATACCACTTGCAGGTCACAAGTCATCAGGAATAAGTCTAGGGGGGATGAATAGACTTATTCGACTCTTTTCCTGAATCTCAAGTGAGTTTACTCAGCTGATAAAATGTGCAGCTAAAAACTTAACTGCAGATGATAATGCGGAAGCACAGCTGATAACAATGCGGGTGACTTATGTCAACTATAAAACTTAAGTTATGTGGAAGACAATTGACTACTATATGGAACAGTAAATATGTGTGCAGCAGATAAGTATGATGAAATGCAGTAAAACACACAGGCACTTATAGTGGTTTCAGAGGTGGGGTAATCCTCTACTAGTCCACGTTTCTCCAAACCAGTTGGAGATGAATTCATTATAACTCTCAACCAGTGATAAATGCTACAATAATTCAAACCAGTTACAACAGCTTCCAACCAGTGGAAACGCGTGGCCGTTGCAACTCCCCTGACTTCCTAGCACCTCCTGATTGAAAACCTATGGATGCCTCAACAACCTGTAATACCCATATATTTATCGTGTATTTTGCCTGTATTCGAAACTTGTAGCATTTGATTTTGGGGTATTCATAAGTGAAGTATGATTTTTCCCGTATTCATATTCCAACATTCATGATCATATTGGGAAGAACTTGCAAATTCATGCATACAACTACGTCATAATGTGAGTTAACGGGTAAGCATAACGTACGTTAAGAACTGCAGATAACGTATGTTATGGGTGATGCATACCGTACGTAATAGGCAGTCAAGCAAATCAGGTTGGTCGGCGTATGGGCCAGCTAGGGATGGGGTCCGGATAAGATTCCCGCGTGAACCTGGACAGCTTTTTGATAAAGCAAGTCAAAGAGGAATAACATACGTTAAAGGAGTAAAATAGCGTTTGCTACACATACCATATTACGTACGTAAATGTGATGGTTAACGTACGTTAAGGAGGTCAGAAAACGAGGCAATAGCTATTGGCGAATGTTAACGTACGTAAGGAGTAGCATATAACGTACGTTAACGCTATAGCGTACGTAATTCCTTGAGGCTAACGTACGTAAAGATTAGGATCTTATAAATAAGACATCACCCCATTTCATTTCACAATCATTCTCCTTTGTTCCTTGGCCGATTTCTGCAAGTCCAGAGAGCCTTCCCCCACATTATAATCCTTATTTAGCCTTTCTAATTGGTCATTGAAGTTGGGAAGCATCTTGGATTGGTACTCAAGCTTCCGGTGTTGGGTTTTCACCAAGTGTTTCGTTGTTTCCTCCATATTAAGGTATGTTATTGTTGCTCCAGCTCTGAGTTCATATTTCTAGGATGATTACAAATGCATTTTAGAGATTATTAGACCCCTTTGCAGACATAATTATTGAACATCATGATTTTAGAAAGGTCCAGGTGATTAAACCCAAAGTATACCTTGATTTAGACATGTATGAGTTGAGCCTTACTTACGATGAACCTTAGGATGTAATTTTCTGCGATTGTATCATACATTTGATGATGATTTCGAAATGATCTTATATCAAATGACTTGTTATGATATCACATATGACATATGAATTCAAGTTGAAAAACAATGAGGATGTTCATCAAGAATAAGGTATATGTTGTAAGGAGGAATTCATGATTAGTAAATCTTCATTTTAATGGTTGCGATAAAATGATTATGTTGGTAACAACTATGATAAACCTAGAACCCGACTGAATGTGTTTGCCTTGCTATGAATCGGCCAAACCACGTTTTAGAGGTAATGATAAAAGATTGGAGTATGGAATTATGATGACTTGGAATCCTTGAAATCATAGATGTCGGTATGGTACCCCAATTATGATCGTCTGAATTGCATGAAGCACGATTTTAGCCAACTTAATGTTCGTTGGGTAGTTGAACCGTGAACCGGCCATACATAAGATGTCTAACTCAGTCATAGCTTAGAAACATTAGATGATCGTGTGCTAGTTATGTATACGCATGTTGAACTCTTCGTATTTCTTTATTGTTTAAAGGTTCGAAGCCTGCAAGTGGTTAGACGAAGGGACGACCTTCAAGTGTTTTGGTGTTTGTCGAAGTATTTAAACCTTGTCGTCACTATAAGGCAAGTAAGTTAATTACGTTTTATATATTGATATTATACATGTTGTCGCGCATATGTGTCGTTGTTGTATGTCCACCTCGTGTTGGTCCGACGGGATCATCTTGGGATCTATGTTAGTGTGCGCGGATCATTCGACCGGTTTTTCCACCTCGTGTTGGTCTGACGGGATCATCTTGGGATCTATGCAGTGAACGCTGGATCATTGGAATTACCATGTGTACATGTATCACGCTGTGATCATGTTGTATAGTATTGTGGGTCTTCTCGTAGTAGAGACTCGTTGTTATTGTTTTCATTGATGATGTTGTCATTATTCTTAGTGATATGTTTAATAATCTATTGTTGTATAATTATTGTACTTAGACTAGCATCGTTGTGCTAACCCCTTCGGGGGTGGAAATTTGTTGTATGTTCAGGGTACAAGAGGACAGGGAAGCAACCACTTGAGCTGCATAATGACGAGGGTGCGGAGTGATGTTATGGCCGGGATGGTTTGTCAGTTGCGTTTTGTTTTTAATAAAGTACTCGAGTACGCTGTCGCTTTGTTCTTCCTTTGAAATTTATATTTAGATGTTGGTCGATTTGTACTTTTCATACTCGTGATGTAATAATAAACTTTACAGTTGGTATTTAATAATGTTGTTTTTAAATTGTTAGCCTAGTAAATCCTGACTTCAAGGGTTTACGGCGCTGTAATAATACGGAATATCTCCGCGTGTTACAGAATATGGTATCAGAGCTAAGATTATGGATATCTTGTCCGTTGGGTTAAATTAGGGTTCAGATGTGTTATTTTGAGTTAACCGGCCGCGAATAACATCACTGTACTGCCTACGTCTTCATGTGAGCGGTGGTTGTAAGTTTCCTAAACTCTAACTTGTCCTTTACATGTTATACTTTTTGAATGTTAGTACGATGTTGTTCCCTGTATATTGAGTGTTTATGCTTTCAGTATGATGAGAGGAGGACGTGGACGTGTTCGCGGTCGTGGACGCGGACGTAGAAATGCAGAAAGGGAAGCTTCACCCTCTGTTCCGGATTCGCTGTCAAATGAGGCTAAGTTCAATTCTGGCGAATAGCAAGAGTCTGTTAACAATGAACGAGAACAGATAGTGGAGACAAATGCCAATCCTGCCATTCCCGACATACTACGCCAAGTGGTCAACCAGATGAGCCAATTTGCTCAAGTAGTGGACAGAATGCAAGTGGCAGTGGGATTGCAGCCGGGGGAGAGACAGCAAGGCATCCCAGACTTGGGAAATCGGGTAGACAGATGGCTTCAGGAGGTGGCGAAGATGCACCCACCGAAATTCGATGGTTTTTCTGAGATACCGACATGGGATCATTGGTTGAGAGAACTGGAGAAAGTATTTGCCGGGCTTAACTGCCCAGATGACCGGAGAGCCCCCATTGCCCAGTATTTTCTAATAGGAGAAGCGTGCGAGTGGTGGGAAGCCATCTGACATGTTGATCATGATGCCCATTGGGGAGAGTTCAAACTTATGATGGAAGATCAGTACTGCCCTCGTTCGGTGAGAGAAGCTAAGGTTCGATATTTTTTCTCCGCACCGCCTTCGGATGTGCCGGTGGCTCAGGAGATTAAGACATTTAATCAACAGCTGGCGTTTGTTCGACACATGGTTAGAACCGATGTAGAAATGATGATTCACTTTGATATGAGAATGAATCCATAGATACAAAGGTACATGTCAGGTTTTGAATGCACCACTCTCCGCCAGTATCAAGACAAAGCTCTGGCGTATGAAATGAAAGAAGCAGCTATGGAAAAGTTCTCTGAGTCCAAGAAGCAGAAAGTCTCTGGTAGTTTCATAGAGCACAAGAGTAGTGGGCCCCGCAAAGCCCAGTCATCCTTTAACTCCGGAGCAGTATCAGCCATGACAAATACAGTCAGGAAGTGTTTTGACTGTGGTCGGATAGGACACTATCGACGTGATTGCTCACTCCTTGACGTGACGTTTTATGATTATGGATGAGAAGGACATCGTGCGGTGTTCTGTGAAGAGGCTGTAAAATCTTTTGGAGCTTGTAATTCGCAGCCAGTCCAGAAAGAGGCGAGCATCCCTCAAACGCAACAGAGTATCCAGCCACCCCAAACTTTCGGCCGAGGTAGAGGTAGAGGACAATATGACCGAAAAGAAGCATCGAGTGCAGGGTCCGCACCTCCACATATTTATGAGATGAGAAGGACAGACGATCAGGATGAAGCTGTCGCATCAGGTACCGTTCAGATCCTTTTATAACCAGTTAGTGTTTTGTTTGATACAGGAGCCACACATTCGTATATATCATTGTCTTGTGTTCATCGCTTTAACATTTTTTTGTTTTCATGAATGTGAGCCTTATTTTGTGGGTTTACCGAGTGGGGAAAGAATTGTTGGGAACTTAGAAACTAGAGATTTTCCTGTATCAATTGGAGGCAAAGAGTGGCCCTCAAATCTGATTGTGGTAGAGATACAAGGAGACGATCTGATTCTTGGAGACGATTGGCTTAACCGATATGGAGCTATTGTAAAATACCGGAAGAGGAATATCTCGATGATAGCCGAAGATGGTTCCAAATTATTATTTGAGGGATGGAGACCAGGAAGCTCAGAAAAAATGATCAAAGCTACGAAAGCCGTCAAACTGCTAAAGCAGGGATGTACCGGGTACTGGTGTTGTGCGATGAAGAAAAAGGAAGGAAACATAGAGCTTTCATCTATTCCCGTTGGAATGAATTTCCGGACGTGTTCCCTGACGAATTACCGGGACTACCTCCACAACGAGATGTAGAATTTACCATCAAGCTAGAACCAGGAGCTACACCAATTTCTAAGGCGCTGTATCGTATGCTACCTACTGAGATGTATGAATTGGAGAAGCAACTGGAACAGTTACTGGACAAAGGTTATATTCAGCCAAGTGTTTCGCCCTGGGGTGCACCATTTCTTTTTGTTCTAAAGATAGATGGATCGCTTCGATTGTGCATCGACTATCGGGAGCTGAATAAGATGACGATCAAGAATAAGTACCCGCTGCCACAGATCGATGATTTGTTCGACCAATTGCAAGGAGAGACAGTAATTTTAAAAGATCGATTTGAGATCGGGATACCATCAATTGAGGGTTAAAGAATTATATGTTCCGAAATCAGCATTCAGAACTCGCTACGGACACTATGACTTTGTGGTGATGCCGTTTGGTCTCACTAATGCACCTGCTGTGTTTATGTAGTTAATGAATCGAGTGTTCATAGAGTATTTGGACAAGTTCGTAGTTGTATTCATCGATGATATTTGGGTTTATTCCAAGAGTCCGGAAGAACATGCGCAACACTTACGGATCGATTTGAACCTCTTGAGAAGCGAGCAGTTATATGCCAAACTTTCCAAGTGTGAATTCTGGCTCAAGGAAGTGATGTTCCTTGGTCACGAGGTATCAACGGAAGGGGTCCGAGTAGATCCCAAAAATCTCAAGGCAATTTTAGAATGGAAGTCTCCTAAGAACGTGAAGGAAGTCAAAAGTTTCTTAGGACTTGTTGGGTATTATCGTCGGTTCGTAGAAGGGTTTTCCAAAATTACCCGTCTACTTACTCGATTGCTACAGAAAACCCAAAAGTTTGAATGGAACGATATGTGTCAGGCCAGTTTTGATGAATTGAAGAAGAGATTGATGACGACACCAATTTTAGCACTACCACAGGGAACTGAAGGATTCATAGTTTACAGTGATGCTTCAAATCAAGGTCTCGGGTGTGTACTGATGTAGAATGAGAAGGTGATCGCCTACGCTTCACGACAGTTGAAACCATATGAAGTAAATTATCCAACTCATGATTTGGAGCTGGCAGATATTGTTTTCGCCATGAAGATTTGGAGACACTATCTGTACGGAACTCACTGTCAGATCTTCACAGATCACAAGAGTCTTAAATATATCTCTAGTCAGAAGGAGTTGAACATGCGACAGAGGACATGGCTGGAATTGAGTAAGGACTAAGATTTTGAGATTCTTTACCATCCAGGCAAAGCGAATGTAGTGGCTGATGCACTGAGCCGCAAACCCGTTTCTATTAGAATGCTGAAAACGCTTACGTCCCAGTCCAGCATTCAACGAGAGTTGATTCGTGAAGGAATTGAAGTATGGTTACAAGGAGTCCAAGGGCAACTGCGTGTGATGGAATTAACTTCGTCGTTAATCGCAGATATCAAATCTAATCAATTGGATGATCCCCTGATGATTCGGTTACGTGATGAAGTGAGCAAGGGAAAGGCCCCATGATTTGTAATTCATGAAGACGGAGTTTTGAGATTTCAAAGTCGACTTTGTGTTCCCGATATTGATGCTTTGAAATAGACAATCATGAAGGAAGCTCACAGTACGCCCTATTCTATTCACCCAGGCACTAGTAAGATGTATAAGGATCTGAAGCAGAATTTTTGGTAGAGCAACATGAAGAAAGATGTGGCGGAATATGTCTCGAAGTGTTTAACTTGTCAGCAGGTTAAGATCGAACATGAGTGACCCACCGGAATGTTGAAGCCACTTCCGATTCCTGAATAGAAGTGGGAAGATATATCAATGGACTTTATCACCAGTATGCCGAAAACTAAAACAGAGATGAACATGATTTGTGTGATAGTTGATCGCCTAACCAAGTCGGCTCATTTTATGGGCATTAAGGATACTTAGGGACTAGAGAAGTTGGCACGAGTGTTTATTGCGGAGATAGTCCGATTGCATGGTACACTATAGACCATTATTTCTTATCGAGATGGTCGCTTCGTGTCACATATTTGGAAAGCGGTTCATAGAGCCTTGGGAACCGAGCTGACCTTTAGCACATCTTATCATCCTCAAACCGATGGACAGTCCGAGAAAACTATTCAAACAGTAGAAGATATGTTGAGAGCTTGTGCCTTAGACTGGTCGACTGATTGGGAAACTCATTTGCTGTTGATTGAATTCACTTACAATAATAGTTGGCATGCTTCTATTAAGATGGCACCTTTCGAAGCATTATACGGGAGAAGATGTAGATCACCCTTATGTTGGGACGATTCGTCTGATTTAATCAAAACTGAACTAGAATTAATAGTTCAGACTCAAGAGAAGGTATCTTTGATTCGTGAAAGGATGTTGACTGCCCAGAGTCGACAGAAGTCTTATGCAGACATGCGCCGTCTTCCGTTAGAATTTGGGATTGGGGACCACGTACTTTTAAAGATTTCTCCTACTCGGGGGATTTTTCGCTTTGGAAGGAAGGAGAAGTTGAGTCCGAGATACATTGGACCATTGGAGGTTCTTGAAAGAGTTGGAGAGTTGGCGTACAGGTTGGACTTGCCGCCATCGTTGAGTCATGTTCATAATGTGTTTCACGTATCTCAGTTACGGAAGTACATATCGGATCCCAGTCATGTCATCAATTTCGACGAGATCGAAGTAGATAATGATGGCACGTTCGAAGAGAAGCCAATCAAGATACTCGAGAGTCGAGTCAAGCAATTGAGGAATAAACCAATCTCCTTGGTTAAAGTTCAGTGGTCTCGACACGGAGTCGAAGAAGCAACTTGGGAGATTGAATATATTATGAAGTCGAGATACCCAGAATTGTTTTCGTCTTAAGTGCCGGGACGAAACTTATTTTTAGAGGGAGAGTATGAAATACCCAGATATTTATCGTGTATTTTGCCTCTATTCGAAACTTGTAGCATTTGATTTTGGGGTATTAATAATTGAAGTGTGATTTTTCCCATATTCGTATTCCAACATTCATGATCATATTGGGAAGAACTTGCAAATTCATGCATACAACTACGTCATAATGTGCGTTAGCGGGTGAGCATAACATACATTAAGAACTGCAAATAACGTACGTTATGGGTGATGCATAGCGTACGTAACAAGCAGTCAAGCAGATCAGGTTGGTCGGCGTATGGGCCAGCTAGGGATGGGGTCCGGATAAGATTCCTGCGTGAACCTGGACAGCTTTTTGATAAAGTAAGTCAACGAGGCATAACATACGTTAAATGAGTAAAATATTGTACGCTACACATAGCGTATTACGTATGTAAAGGTGATGGTTAACGTACGTTACGGAGGTCAGAAAACAAGGCAGTAGCTGCTGGCGAATGTTAACGTACGTAAGGAGTAGCATATAACATACATTAAGGCTATAAAGTATGTAATTCCTTGAGGATAATGTACGTAAAGATTAGGATCTTATAAATAAGACATCACCCCATTTCGTTTCACAATCATTCTCCTTCGTTCCTTGGCCGATTTCTGCAAGTCCAGAGAGCCTTCCCCCATATTATAATCCTTGTTTAGCCTTTCTACTTAGTCATTGAAGTTGGGAAACATCTTTGAATGGTACTCAAGCTTCCGGTGTTGGGTTTTCACCAAGTGTTTCATTGTTTCATCCATATTAAGGTATGTTAATGTTGCTCCAGCTCTGAGTTCATATTTCTAGGATGATTAAAAATGTATTTCAGAGATTATTAGACCCCTTTGAAGACATAATTATTGTACATCATGATTTTATAAAGGTCGAGATGATTAAACCCAAAGTATACCCTGATTTAGACATGTATGAGTTGAGCCTTACTTACGATGAACCTTAGGATGTAGTTTTCTGAGATTGTATCATACATTTGATGATGATTTCGAAATGATCTTATATCAAATGACTTGTTATGATATCACCTATAACATATGAATTCAAGTTGAAAAACAATGAGGATGTTCATCAAGAATAAGGTATATCTTGTAAGGAGTAATTCGTGATTAGTAAATCTTCATTTTAATGGTTGGGATAAAATGATTATGTCGGTAACAACCATGATAAACCTAAAACCCGACTAAATGTGTTTGCCTTGCTATGAATCGGTTGAACCACGTTTAAGAGTTAATGATCAAAGATTGGAGTATTAAATTATGATGAATTGGAATCCTTGAAATCATAGATGTCGGTATGGTACCCCTATTGTGATCGTCTGAATTGCATGAAGCACGATTTTAGCCAACTTAATGTTTGTTGGGTAGTTGAACCGTGAATCGGCCGTACGTAAGATGTTTAACTCGGTCATAGCTTCGAAACGTTAGATGATCGTGTGCTAGTTACGTATACGCATGTTGAACTCTTCGTATTTCGTTATTGTTTAAAGGTTCGAAGCTTGCAAGTGGTTAGACGAAGGGACGACCTTCGAGTGTTTTGTTTTTTGTCGAAGTATTTAAACCTCGTCATTATAATGCAAGTACTTCAATTACATTTTGTGTATTGATGTTATACATGTTGTCGTGCATATGTGTCATTGTTGTATGTCCACCTCATGTTGGTCCGACGGGATCATCCTGGGATCTATGCTAGCGTGTGCTGGATCATTGCACAGGTTTTTCCACCACGTGTTGGTCCGATGGGATCATCTTGGGATCTATGCAGTGAACGATGGATCATCAGAATTACCATGTGTACGTTGTATCATGTTGTGATCATGTTGTATGGTATTGTGAGTCTTCTCGTAGTAGAGACTCATTGTTATTGTTGTCGTTGATGATGTTGTTATTATTCTTAGTGATATGTTGAATAATCTATTGTTGTATAATTATCGTACTTGTACTAGCATCGTTGTGCTAACCCCTTCGAGGGTGGATTTAGCGTGCGCTAATCTTCGCCTTTAGCGTGCGCTAAGCCTGCACATTAGCATGCGCTATGTCCTTCAACTAGAGTACGTTAATCAGGCTATACTTAGCTAATTCCAATTGTTCCTGTCTGTCGTCTCGACATACTGTTAGGAATAGTTCCCTAGGACATTCGATGTGCCTGGATTTCTAATTGTAATATTTAAATAAAGTTATTTGATATCATTAATTTTTCGTTGATTATCATAATATGTGCATATTTTAATATTATAATAATCGAATAATAATTATTCACGAATAATAAGATTGTTCAAATATCCCTGGTCCAATCGCGTTGAGTAGAGACTCAGGTGATTAATATACTAGTATAAGTTTGATTGGTAATCATCGGATGATTATGCGTACGGTACGGATCAATCTTATGGGTACTGGTTGGAGAACCAATACTGGACAGACGCACATTGAGATCACTGCATGGATTTGTCATAAGTGAATCTCAATATAACAGTATGTCAATAAATCCTTGAACCTGGGATTATCATAGAGTCCAACATGATAACTGCTATGCCTTGACGTAATCCAACGTCATCTGAAACATGGTGATCATTAAGGTTAGCAATCGGGATTAGTGGAAGTCATGTAGAGGGCAACTGTTGGGATAAGAAATCCTGTACCTTGTTTTGATAAGTGCCAACATATAGCAAAAGGACAAATGCCAATCATACAGCAAATAGCTGTCCCGAAGATGATCGAATAGCTGGATAACTTATCCTGTATCTTGCGTTGCCTCAACATAGAGCAAAAGGATAATTGCCAATCATACAGCAAGAAGTTCATGAGTCGATATGACACCGAGTATGGAAGATGTCTGGAACATCCATACAACATCTTCCATACAGCAGCATTAGGAGATTGCCTACAGCATTGGAACCTACAGCAACAACATTAAAGATGCAACATGTTGGATACAACAAACATGATGTAAGTGTTAGGATAATCAACACTCATCCAACAGGACTGAAGACTGTCGGAATGGAATCTACTTTACTCGCTAAAGTTAAGCCGCCATTTGAAAAGAAGTATTTAAATACTGACTGGATAAAGTATTTAAATACCAGCCGACAAAGATCTTCAGACAAGAAGCAAAATCCGGATCTTATATTTTGCAAGTCAATCAACACGTTGGAACAGACTCTTTGCTCAATGAATCTATTTACAACGGATCTATCCCAAAGGCTATATATATATCCCGAAGTTTAAAGACCAGAGATGACTGAACACCAAGATATAAGATCAAGAACTGAAAACTGAGAAAACTGAGATATACTGAGATACATTCGTGAACATCACAAGAATAGTATATCAAGAGCAAACATATTTCTTCAAGCATTCTGCCACTCTTGAGAGAAGAAATATACAAGTGCTCAACCTTGAACAACATATCATAAGCTCAAGCTCAAGAAGTCAAGCTGTTGTTCAAACCCGTGTTCTTACATTTGAAGAAAACCATCAGCCCTGTGTGGACTGAAGAAACCCTTGCTTTTCCTGAACTGTGTCTGACGGATTTGCATTGTAGGCGAAACTTTGGAACTCTGTGTGAAAAACCAAGTCAAGAAGACGCCAACAACCTTGTGTGAACGGTTGAAAACGACAGGCTTTGTATCAATCTGTGTGAACGATACAAGGATAGGTTTGATTATAGTCACGTAGTTGTGTACGTAGTGATTATAATAAATGTTTTCACTACTGTGCAGAGGACCAGTGGACGTAGAGGGGTTTACCTCGAACCACTTTAAACATCGTGTTATTTACCTTCTGCATTTACTGCTTCTCATTACTGTGATTATTTTTAACTATACATTGCATACACTATATGCACCAAGCTAACAGGAGAAAAACCTAGTTGCTGTATTTACAGCAACTTACTTTAACAGACTTCCGCTACACACTCTTATTTGAAAAACGTACAACTTGTTGTAATAACACTTTTCCAAGCTGTATTATGTATACTTAGTGGCCAACAAGTGGTATCGGAGCAGTTGATTCTAAAAAGAATCAGTCTCATTTTTAACCGAATCAGATCCTAAAATCACCCATTTTTGAAAACAATATTTATCTTTCCTATTCTCATATATGGATACCTCAATGATCAATAAGGTTCCTATGTTTTCTATTAACGAGTTTGATGATTGGAGAATTAGGATGGAATCACACCTTGCAACCATGCACGAAGAAATGATTTTTGTTATTCAAGATGGCCCCATAAAAATCATGAAGGTAAATCCTGCAGCAAGGATTGAAGGCCAAGCTCATGCCGAGATGCTCGAGAAGGAGTGTGAGCAATGGACAACCGACAAGCGCAAGCATGCCAACCTCTACAATGTAGCTAAGAATGCACTATCTGTCACTCTCGACAAAGGCACATTCTCAAAGGTAAAGAGCTGTAAGAGAGCCAAGGAAATCTGGGATAAACTCAAGATGATTTGTGAGGGAACTGAGCTCTCAAAATAAAACAAGATTTCAAAACTAACTCAGCAACTTGAATCTTTCGAAATGAACCCAACTGAAACTCTTGAGGAACTTGACCTCAGATTCACTGGCATTGTCGGTGAACTTGAAGCGTTGGGCAAAATTTATACCCATAAAGAGAAGAACTTAAAAATTTTCAGATCTCTCCCTACCCGATGGGACATAAAAACCACAACTATGCGTGTGTCATGTAATCTCAATGACATATCTACTTTCGATCTCTTTTCTGACCTAAAATTAAGCGAGTATGACATTGACAGGAGAGAGAAGGTGAAGAGTCACCTGCTAGGACTACAACATTAGCCGCTGTATCCAACAGGAGACACAACATGCCCAGCACATCCAAATCTGCCTACAAAAATGCTGACAGTGACGATGATATCCTGTCACAATATGAAATGGCCCAGCTCATGCACAAATTTAAGAAATTCATCAAATAATCGGGAAAGACTGCATACAGGCCCAAGCCTTTTAACAAGGTAAATTCAGAATATTCCCCATCTGGTGATTCTAACCTATGTTATAATTGTAGGAAACCGGGACATTACTCGAATAAGTGTCCGCATCCTAAAGTTCAAAAATTGCCAGAAGCCGAGCAACAAGAAAAAGACGAAAGAAGGCGTGCTTGGAAGAACAAGCTCAAGGCCCTGATCGGCGAATCAGAAGTCTCGCCCGCTCAAACCAAGACCGAGGAATGTCTTCAGGTGTTTACTGACAATGACTCGCCCGATGATGAGCTTGAAGATAAAGCATACATGTGCTTTATGGCTAAAGATATTGAAGACGATGAAGATAGCTATGATGAGGTAAGCTCAACATCCAATATTCCTATTAATGCATCTCATACTTTCAAAAATGTGATGAATGAATTTAAAAACATTTGAAAGGCCCATCAGACATTAAAACGAGAACATATATAGCTCGAAATTTCTAACTTAGAGCTAAAAGATAAAAATGACTTGTTGAGAAATAATTACGAAAATATGTCCATCGATTGCGAAAACAGCAAGCTCACAGTTGAAAAACTCATGGAGAGCAATCATCAACTTGCTCACGAACTAAATGAGGCCAAGTCTCAAAGTGAGAGCAAGACAAATGATTTCGTTCTGCTCGAAGCCAAAGTAAAAACTCTCGAGAAACGAGAAGGAGAACTAGAGACCATCTTGAAATCTTTCGAGAAATCATCTAAAAGGATGGAAGAAATTCTAAGCATCGGGTAACATGCTTATGATAAAAGTGGCTTAGGATACAACTCATTCTCCAATAAAAGGAAAACTAGTACTGTGTTCGTCAGGGGTATGGAACCCATTCCTTTACCTGAGGAGACTCCAAGTCCTGTCAAGGTACCTGTTGCACCGCGTACATCAAAGGTTGCCATTCCGCCACCAAAGTCATATCACAGACAGCGGAATTCTCAGCCATCCAGACCTGTAAGGCGTAACCCTCAACATGCTCCCCGAGCATATCAAGAGCGCAAATAACCATTCAGAAAGAAGTCTGTACCCAAATATCAAAGGCCCACACTGCAGTACTTCCAACAGTACAGCGCGCCTAGATATTGGATACATGAGCCTCGTTATCCATCGAGAAAGAAAGTCGCTGCATAGTATCAGCAACAGCTTTGGGAATCTAATTGGAGACCCAGGAGCCAAGCTGTAAGGCCGAAGAAAATGGCTCCACCTCCAAGACGGCATTCGTACTGGATTAATAATAATAACCCTGAATTTTACATGCATAATAATTATCAAGGTTACAGCAACTATGTGCCTGCCCCACGTAGACATCGCAAGAATGGACCTAAAATAACCTACAACAAGCCGATTGCTTTCAGGCAAATCTGGGTACCTAAAGGCACTAACATCCATGGACCCAACATCCAAAGGGGACCTAAATCTACTTAATTTCTTTACCTACAAGACATCTTAGAGAACGACATCTGGTATTTCGACAGCGGGTGTTCTCGGCATATGACAGGAGATAGAAGCAAACTGTCAGATTTTCTAGAAGGTCGCGGTCCAAAAGTGTGCTTCGGTGATAAATCCAAAGGAAGAACAAGAGGGAAGGGAACCCTGCTTGTAGGAAAATTCAAAGTCACCGATGTGGGATATGTCGAAGGTATACAGTATAATCTACTTAGTATTATCCAGTTTTGTGACAAACAGTTCTCGATAATATTCTATATAGATCACTGTAGAGCCAAAAACATTCTGACCAAAGAAGTTGTACTCACAGGAAGCAGATCAGGTAACATGTATATTGCTGACTGGATGCCTACGAGCTCCATAATTCCTTGTTTTGTTGCCAAAGGCACTGCAGATCTAAGCTGGCTATGGCACAAGAGGATGTCTCACGTCAATTTCAAGACGCTCAACAAGCTCTCCAGACAGGGAATGGTTAGAGGTTTGCCTAGTGTATCATTCCAGAAAGACAGCGTCTGTGGACCCTGTCAGAAAGGCAAACAAATCAAAACCACCCTGAAAAGCAAATCCTACCGTTCCACTCACAGAGTTCTAGAAATGCTACATATGGATCTCTATGGTCCTGTAGACCCGGTAAGTTTGGGAGGTAAGAAATACTCTCTCGTTGTTGTTGATGATTATTCCAGGTATGCTTGGACAATCTTCCTGAGGAAGAAAAAGGAAACCACATCAAAGTTGCCCGAGCACCTGAAGAAGCTTCAAAATGAGAATGGGCTGAGTATCGTGTCCATTCGTTCTGACAGAGGTACTGAATTCACTAACCGCTTTATAGAGCAATACTGTTCGGACAATGGGATACAGCACGAATACTCTGCTACACGAACACCTCAACATAACGGTGTTGCCGAGCGAAAGAACAGGACGATCAAGGAAGCAACAAGGACCATGATTGTCGAAAGCAAGTTGCCGCAGCGTTTCTGGGGTGAAGCAACAAATACAGCGTGCTATACACAAAACCGCTGTATCATCAACATGCATCGCAACAAAACCGCATATGAGGTATGGAACAACAAAACTCAATTAGTTTCGTACTTTCACATATTCGGATGCAGGTGTTATGTTTTGAACAACGGGAAGGATCAACTTAGAACCTTCAATGAGAAGTCGGATGAAGGGATATTTGTAGGATATTCCTCTGTCAGCAAAGCTTTCAGGATCTTTAATAAATGGAAACTGACAGTCGAGGAATCGGTATATGTAGTATTCGACGAACCTCACTATGATCTTACAGGAGTAGAAGATCTTACTCAGAATATCCAAAAACTCTCCATTGATGACCCTTCAACTCCAATAGAACATGTCGTTGACTTAGAAATCAACCCCGCAGCTGTAAGAGCAGATGTAGATGAACCTGATGTTGTACAAGCTAAAGCTGAAACTACAACAACTCCAGATACAGTACGGGACACTGAACTAGAACCCAACAGAAGATGGTTGAGAGATCACCCACAGGAGTTGATCATAGGAAATATTGATGCTGGAGTGTCTACCCGTAGCAGAATACAGAGTACATAAGGAAACGTACTATGTACGCAAGAATCAGAGAAATATCCACTTCCTGTATGGAAGTCTCAAGCTGAACTTTGAAGACTTAATATGTGTAATATCGCTGTATTCTTAGCTCAATCCGAACCTGTTTCTACCAAAGAAGCTCTAGACAATTCTCACTGGATTACATCTATGGAAGAAGAGCTTAATGGTTTTAAAAGAAACAATGTATGGTATCTAGTACCCAGACCTGAGCATCAAGCCGTAATTGGAACTAAATGGGTATTTAGAAACAAGAAGGATGAGAATGGACTTGTTATCAGAAACAAATCCCGTCTAGTCGCACAAGGCTATAGACCGGAAGAAGGCATAGACTACGATGAAACATTTTCCCTTGTAGCTAGACTAGAATCCATTAGGATATTTCTAGCCTTTGCCGCCCATAAGAGCTTTACTGTATATCAAATTGACGTTAAGAGAGCATTCCTGAATGGAGACCTCGCCGAAGAAGTTTATGTTGAACAACCGCCAGGGTTTGTCAACACAGAAGGCGGAGACCTAGTATACAGGCTACAGAAAACACTGTATGGACTTATGCAAGCACCTAGGCGTGGTATGAGACCCTGTCCCTTTACCTTACAAATAATGGATTCGAGAAAGGTGCTGTGGATAAGACCCTATTTAAGATACAGGAAGGTGATGACCTCCTGATGGTTCAAATATACGTAGATGATATTATATTTGGTTCAACTAAACTTGCTTTGTGTCAAAGGTTCTCTCATCTCATGCAAAGTAAATTTGAAATGAGTATGATGGGGGAACATAGTTATTTCCTAGGATTGCAGGTAAAGCAGTTGCCTACAGAAATCTTCATCAACCAGGAAAAGTAAAGCAAGGAGCTTCTCAACAAGTTCGGAATGAACAACTCCAACTCCTCGCCAACCCCCATGACCACTTCCGTGCAAATTAATGCTGATGAAGCTGGAAAGCCAGTTGATCAATCACTCTACAGGAAGCTAATTGGCTCACTCCTATACCTAGTAGCAAGCAAGCCCGATATCCAGTTTGCTGTAGAAGTGTGTGCCCAATATCAAATAGCACCTAAAGAATCACACTTCATAATAGCTAAACGAATCCTTAAGTACGTCAAAGGCACAGTGGATGCAGGACTGTGGTTTCCTAAGAAAGGCGGATTTGATTTGGTTGGCTAAAGCGACTCGGATCTCGAAGGTTGCAAGCTAGATAGGAAGAGTACAAGCGGTACTTGTCACTTTCTTGGACCTGGACTTGTGTCATGGTTCAGTAAGAAGCAATTGGCAAACTCTCTTTCCACAGCTGAATCAGAATACTATGCTGCTAGTAGTTGTTGTATGCAGATCCTTTGAATGCAACAACAACTTTCAAATTATGGAATCATTGCCAAGGAAACACCAGTTACGTGCGATAGCACGAGTGCAATTGCAATAACGCACAATCCTGTATTGCACTCGCGTACCAAGCATATTCATATGAAGCATCACTTCATTCGGAATCATGTTGAGAACAAGGATGTTCGGCTCGAGAAAGTTCATACAGATATTCAGTTAGCCAACATCTTTACCAAACCTCTCACCACAGCCAGATTCTGTATGCTTTGACAAGAACTGGGAATGCTACAGCCCGACTCCCTATAAGTTCTAATGCTTTTACTCAACAATTGAGGAGGAATGCTGTAAGACCCAAGAATACAGTATCCACCATTAATTAACTGTACACTCAGACAATCCGACAACACTGTAGGAATAAAAAGACATGAAATCATCCTACAACTGACGTGTGCCTTAATTAAGGGGGGATACAGTACGACCCATAAATACAGTATTAATCCAAATATTGCTGTAAGAATTGAATCCTGTATGTACCTTTTAAGGGGAACGCTGTATTTTCGCGGATACAGTAGATACTATGGGACATCAATTAATATTATATTAATATTTTATTCATTTAAAATAGTTTTGAGTCCACGTGCCCTGTTTCATAATTCACACATCTTTACATTTAATGCTTTACACGACATCTGGACTGTTTTATCTCAAACGCCGTGATTTTTCAATTAGTTAATGATTTCAAACCGCCATTTCGGGCAATAAGGGTAGTCGAAACGTCAAAAGTGCGACCGGTTATCATTTCGAAATTGGATGGATAAGATGTACCAGTTACGCTCGATTCATCCTATTCGTACATTCAAAACGACGTTTCCCATCTCTTAAATCTGACCGTTCACTATTCATAAATCCTAATCTTCCCCACCCACTATAAAAGGCCTGTTACATGCTCCCTTCGACTCTCTACACTTTCTGCAAAATTAAAAGAGTCCTTGAGCAAACAGCCTATATTGTTTACTGCACTTTACTGCCTTTTCTTTGCAATCTCACTCACTTTTTCTTCAGAAATCATAATGGCATCTTCACAGACATCATCTCCATCCCTTAAGAAAAGAGACACCATCATCGATAGGCGAATCTTCGCCAGATCCGTTGTGCTAAAACATGTTCGTGTTGAAAACAAGGATGTTGATGCCATGGAACTCATCGTTTTAAGAATCCGTCAGCAAGGCCTCGATCACCTTGGAAGCTATACTACTGAGCTCTATAATGAGCGAATCATAGAAGAATTTTATTTAGACACCACTGTTCGATTCTTCTCTCTGAAAAGAGGAGGAACTGTCTCTGACATTTCTGCCACCGTCCGCGGAGTGCAAATCTGCATTGACCAGGATTTATTACAGAATCTATACAGGCTACCATCTGATGGCCTGACCATGGAAGAGCTTGAGATCTTTGGGTCCCAAGAAATCCTCACCGCTTACTGGGGATTATTTACTGGTGCTGCATCGAACACGAATGTTCATGCATCCTGCCACAAGAAGAGTTTTTGCTTGCCATTCGTATACTTACACAATTTTTGCTGCCGTGTTGTTGAAAATAGGACCGGCACATTCAAAATGTGCACCACCCTACGTCCAGAATGATGGTAGCCATCATGTCTAGTGAAAAGGTCAATTGGTGTCAAATCATCCTAAAGAGGCTACAGGAAGAGGCTGTTGAGTGAGGGCATTGTACTTGTTATTATGTAATTCATTATCATAAGGCAAATGTATGTTTCTTTATTTACTAGCAGTTACTGGCATTCCTAACTCATAAATATATATATAGAAACTAGTCCGTGTATTTGAGAGCAAAACATTCCACTCCTTATTGGATAAGGGGGTCGGCACTGGAAAAGTTTATAGCTCAAATATTTAATCATTTGCAAGTCGATGAAACTTGACTGGGCGTTAAGTTTATGTGAAGACTTGTATGACGTGTTCTTTGACATGGAGAGTGCCTGTCGAATACTAATGGTTAGTGGGAGAACACATTATAGGTATGAAAATTGGATTAGTATACTCGAACCGACTCACCCTCGATTCGTCATGCGGATTTCACTCCGGGACAGTCAAGGACGGAATCGAAAGGTTGTGATAGGTATTCATGAACCTTCGACTTGAGGATTTAGTAGGTATGTGCTTGTGATGTCAAGATTTTCATTAGAGTAGTTCGACCCTGTAAACCGTAAGGCGGGGGTCAACATCGACGTGCATCTTGACGGGCAAGTAGCAGGTCCTACTGAATACCAAGATAGAATTCTTTCTCCTGTTAGTGAACGAGTTATATGTCCTATGCGGTTATTGGCAGATGAGATCATAAGTCTTTGGCCAAAGCATTAGAGCTAGTTGCATTGGATACACGAGAGCTCGATGATCTCGATTTGCATTAACTCATGCATAGCGTCAAGTACAGATATGGTTTGACTGACCATGACCCTATAACTTGATTGGGACATTTGAAAGAAGGGTTTATACGCATACTGGTATTCAGAAAAGAATGGTTCTTGAATGATCCCAATCATTCGTTTTCAGTTGGGGTACAGTGTAGGCCGCCAGGATGGCTAGGTGGTGCTACTACTCTTTGGTTCCTCCCATTGTTGACTGAGACGGACCTACCGAGTCGCGCAATAGGATTGACGACGGAATGAATCGAGCTTATTCTCTCACTATGAATATTAGATATTGGATATCTAATTTTGGGGACATTGGATGTATAAATTGATTTATTAGATAAATTAATTTACAGCCAAATGAATTAAATAAATTAGTGGGTGATTAATTTAATTCATGAATATAATTATTTCTTGGAGAAATTAATTATGTTATTATGTATTTCATATAATTAATTAATTAATTAGATTGATTAATTGATATAAATACATCAGAACGAAATAGGAGTTTATCTGTTTGGACTCACGGGAGTTCGAAATGAACCGAACTCGTCCGATTTTTTCATGATAGCCACCCCCTTTTTCCACCTACCTTCCCCTCTTGGTCTTTTGTGTCCATTTTATAATGGAGGACAATAACTTGTAGGGAATATCACATGTGTATGAGTTGTAAGTGTATAAAGTATGATGAAGACTTGACTCCATTATCCCAACCTTTGAGCATATCATCCGTGAGTTTAAGCAAGAAAGAGAGAAAGGAGTTTCTCAAAGTGTTCTTCATCTTCTTCATAGTTTTTCTTAGAGAAATATTGTGAGGATAAATTGAGAGATATAGATTGAGCACTTATAGTGTTATAATGTTGATTAACAAGCTCCTATAATCTTGTTCTAGCCGTATCCTTAGAGGATAACTAGGTTTGGTCGTTCCGATCATTTCTTCGGCCCGTGGCAAGTAGAGACGTGGTGTTTTCGGCATTGGATCATCCAAGAGCTTGGAGCGGATTAGATCGTAGGAAAAATCAACTAAAGGTTGGGGAATCGCTCAAGATAAGGACACCATTTAATCAACGGACTACAAGTGTATGTTTCTCATATCTTCTTGTGCTTCGTTTCTATATTCATATATACGTAGCTCGATCGATCCTCGTAGGGATTCAGATCGAATTAATTTTCATTTTATCGCTTCCGCTGGGCCTTCGTTTTAGGCACTGAATCCCAACAGTGGTATCAGAGCGTAGGTCTTGCGATCGTATATACGATATTGGTATTTGGAATGCTTGATTGGATGGTGAATGATTTGGAATCATTTATAGTCATAATCGTGGTGTATGTTTTCCGTTCGTTGTAGTTATATTTTTCGTAAGTTTATCTCTAAATCTAAATCTTTAATTTCTGGGAAATATGATTTATATTGAAGATATGAAAGTTGAAAAATATAGATATTGGATATCCAGTCGAAAATCTAGCCCCGAATTGCCGTTGGACGGCCCAGGAGTGGACCGAAAGAAGGGGGCCGCAGCCCAGGGCTCAAGGGGCCGCGGCCCAGGGCTGTTACAGCCCATATCATGCATTCTGGACTGGGGGCCGCGGCCCAGGGCTGCTGGGCATCCCTACTTGCTGCCCGATGTGTTTCGGGCGTGGTCCAGCCCCTTTCGGACCTATTTCAGTCTCGTTTTCTTCGTGTATCTTGAAAATTAATTTCCTATATTTTAAATTAGATTTAATATGATTAAAATGATATATGGTTTTTTATTTTATAAGGGAAAATTGATTTATTGGAATACAAGTGATCGACCGAATTATTTTGACTGTTTTCATATTACCGGTTGTGTGAATTGATTGGATCGATTCTATTTGTTGTTTATATGTTGATTGGATCAATGTATCTCTACGCTATCTATTTATATAGTATTTATTGGATGAATGCTTTTGAATGGGGATGTGGTTCATGGACTTAGTTTTGAATCGTTTCGGTTTTATTCGATTGGGTTGTAAAGGCCGTTTTGAGCCTATTTTATTTTACTAGAAATATTTGTATTTAGGATGCAATTTTTCAATGTAAAATTTATATGTAATGACGAAGACCGGAGGAAGATCCGTTTCGAGAAGAAGAAGATTCAAGACCGAAGACTTGTAATTAGATTACGGAGTTTTTGATTCTAGGAACGGTCCATGAACTACATGTTGGTAGCAACTAGGTTGTGAATGTTTATTCATACTGTATGAATGCACAAACGCGCTTAAATGAATTAATGTGCAAAGTGTAACATTAATCGCGAAAATTCTCCCACAACAAATTATTAAGTTTATAAGGGTTCAAGGTTTTCCTTCCCTCCATCGAGCTTTCGAGAAATTGAAATCCAAACGGGATGTGCTATGCTTCCGAGTTATCAGGACAGTCATTCGGGGAGGATGGATAAATTACCGGGAGCGCATTGGATGCCTTTGGTTGGAGCAAATTTTATCCCTAGAAACCTGATAGGTTGCCGAATAAGATTCAATTGTGAAACTGATTTGCGTCGATGGTATAAACTTAACTTGTTCACGAACCATAGAAACCATATAGGTTGAGGGGAGTGAACAAGGGGAAAGAGAAGATCGAATCATCCATTAGATGGGTTGGTGCTGGACACCACTTTATGAAAATTAATAGACTAGAAACCTGTTCGGTTGCCCTCTATTGAGATTTATAAAGAACACGATCACCATTATGAAGTAGAGCGAATGATACTTTCGGATTTCACATGAGAGTTTGTTATTCCGATAAAAATTGTGGGAGCTGGGTAACAAGAATAGGAAAGACCTTAATTCTATACTCAGATCATAATTAAACGAGTCACTAATTAATCTGTCGTACTTAATGCAGACATAACTCTGAATATGACAATGAACCCACTCGCAATTCTACTCGAAAAGAACACCTTGATCGGACCTAACTTCGTGGATTGGCTCCGCAATCTGATGATAGTCCTCATTATAGAGGCACTAGGATACGTCTTGGATACGGACATTCCGGCGCCTCCAGTTTGGACAAAGAGCCAACCAGGAAGAGATTGAAAACCACGAAAAGTGGGTTAAGGATGACATAAAAGTCCGTGCTTACTGGATGGATTCTATGTCTAATGAGCTTCAGAGAGCTCATGAGAAAATGACTTCTGCTAGGCAGATTCTATCTCACTTAATCGAGCTTTATGGTGAGCACATTCGAACTGCTAGATATGAGATATCCAAGCAACTGTTTGGTGCAAGGATGAAGGAAGGTGATAAGGTTGGGGACCACATCCTCAAAATGATATCTATGATCTAGCGATTGGAGGTTCTTGATTTTAAGATGGATACTTCCTTCAAACCGACCTTATCCTACAGTCTCTCCCTGATTCCTTCTCACAGTTTGTTATGAACTTCAACTGCAATGAGATTGCGTGTAACTTAGCTGGGCTAATGAACAAACTGGTGACCGCTCAATCTCAGATGAAGACTCCACAGATGAAGGAGTCTGCCCTTGTGATTTCTTCTGGACCTCGGAGGTCTAAGAATAAGAATAAGAAGAAAAAGACCAAGAAGCAGATGGGACCACAAGTCAAGGACTTCAAGGGTAAGGGCAAGGCCCCGATGGTTCTGAAGAGCAAGAAGAAGGACGCTTGTCTCAAATGCAGTGATCTGGGCCACTGGTCTAGAGACTGTCCAATTCTTCATTGCACTTCAGGTACAGAACTTCTAGTTTTGGAAACAAATTGTTCTGCTACTGTATTTTCTATTTCATGGATACTGGATTCTGGTGCTAGTTCTCATATTTGTAACTTGAATCAGGATCTGGAACAAAGTAGGAAGCTTGGAGCTGTGGAAGTGATGATCACTTTCGAAAGCAGGCATAGTGTCGAGTCAACCGACATAGGATCACTTCTTTTGGGTTTAGAATCCGGTTTTGTTCTGACTTTAGAAGATGTACTTGTTGTTAGGAATACTTGATAGATTTTGATGATGTCTTCATTGTATTTGTTTATTCAAATGTATGTTTATTACTTGGCAAAATGTAAGGAAGAACCAGATGAGTATCTTCTATAGGCCAAATTGTGTAAAGTTAGATACTTGACAAAATGTAAAAAAGAACCAAATGAGTATCTTCTATAGGCCATATAAGTTAGGCTTAAAAAATCGGCTAAGTACCAATCACAGGTAAGTATCTATCAGCCGAGTCTTGGTCAACTCAACTGTTCGGATAAGGTTGACCACATACGAGATATATCAGCCAACCCTTATCAGAGAAGTTCTGGTCAACAATTTAATCAGCGAAGTTGGACCAGACTGCAGTCAAGGAGAAAAGTCAAGTCATCTGAAGTTTGACCATCAGATCAGTCAAGTTCAATCAGATCAGAATACTTCAGACAAATCGGCACATCATAGAAGTCGACATCAGAGAAGGTTGACTGTACATCAGATAGTTTGACCACAGAGAGGTAAATTAAGTGATCAGCCAAGTAAACCAGTCCACGTCAGCATGCGTTGAATAGTCAATAATCACGGAAAGTCACATGCGGGCGATAAGGGACAAATTGGAGAGATTCCCGGAAGGATATGATCTAAATAAATCATCCAGACCCACCTCTGAAGACTTTATTCATATTAAAATCAAAATATTTTGCGCCATCACATGGAAATCATCACAACGGTCGAAAAATAGATTAAAAATAAGGGAATCCAGCCTTGTCACGTTCAGAAAGAAACAAAGAAGTCTATTTCTCCAACGGACGGATTTGTTACAGATTTGCAATGGCTATGAAGAAAAGCTCAAAGGATCGACACCTATATATATCTGAAGATTTGAGCAATCTAAGCAAACAAAAATCTATAGCATCGTGAAGAGCAATATTCTCATTCATATACGAAGAAAGCTCTTAGTTGGAGAAGACAAAACACTCTTGTCTTAAAACCTGAGTAAGGGGTACTTCACTGGTTGAAGTTGCGCGACTGATAGGCATCCAAGGATTTGAAGATCAAGTGGGGCTAGGCAGTCAGAAAGGAGTTGCAACGACAGGATTTCCACTGGTTAGAATTTGTTGTAGCTACGTTGTAGAATCACTGTAATATTTATCACTGGTTGAAAATTATACTGGATTCATCTCCAACTGGTTTGGAGAAAGTGGATTAGTAGAGGATTACCCCACCTCTGAGACCACTATAAATTGCCTGCGTACTTTACTATTTTAGCATCATACTTAACTGCTCCATTCATACTTAACTGTTCCATTAGCTATTTGCTTTCGTCATCAGCTGACTTCCGCATACGTATCAGCTGAGAAACTCATCCTTTGTGGAAAAGAGTTTCAATAAGTCTATTCACCCCCCCTTTAGACTTATTCCTGGACGACTTGTGACCTACAAGTTGTATCAGAGAGGTTGGTTCATTTATTTCCAGAACCAGATCCACATATCTTGCATATATCTATATCTCTCATTTAGAATGGAACACATGCATTCTAGACTACCCTTGTTTTCAGTTGACGGGAATGATCTTTGGAAGATAAGGATGCAGGCATACGAATCTTCTATCCATGACGACATGTGGTGCATTATTGAAGATGGTCCTTTCATATTTGAGAAGGACAACACACCTGAGGAGATTGCAGCCGAGAAGCCAGAGAAGATCCCCAAGAAGAGGAAGGAGCTGACCATTGAAGAAGGGAAGCTGGCCAACCGTGATAAATGGGCCAGAGATGTGCTATATCAAACTCTTGACAAATCAACTATGGTCAAGATCAAGAACTGCCAGAATGCCAAGGAGATTTGGGATTCCCTTGCCATGATGTGTGAAGGTACAGAGCTGATAAAAGAAAACAAGCTGTCTGTCGCCACTCAAAAGTTTGACAACTTCAAGATGATGACCGGAGAATCCATAGACCAGATGGACACAAGGTTCACAGAGATCATCAACGAAACAAACTCCCTCGTAGAAACTTATGGCAATAGGGAGATGGCCTTGAAAGTATTAAGATCTATTAGTCCCGAATGGAGTATGAAGGCAGTGGCCATGATGGAATCCAAAGACCTCAATAAAATAAAGATTCACGAACTATTCTATGACCTGAAGGCTTATGAATTCGAACTTCCAAGTTCATCATCAAACGAGCCTGTAGAGAAGGGAATAGCATTTGCAGCCGAGTCCCTCGCCAAAAGCTTATCTGATGTCAAACCTCCAAATCCACTCGATTTCGAGGAAGAGATGGCATTTATAACGCAAAGATTCAGCAATTTCTGAAATAATTACTCCAAATATAAGAAAAATTATAAGGGGAATCCAAGGAGAAATCAAAAAGCCGGAAGTTGGAAGGTGGAATGCTATAATGTCATAAGAGAGGACACATTCAAATCGATTGCCCTGATCTTAAGAAGGACGAGAGCAAGAAGGAGGTGAGCAGAAAAGAAGACCGAAGGAAAGCCCTCATTGGAGAAGACCAAGATAAAGTGGAATCAAGCAGCGGATTCTTCTCTGATGACGATGAGGAATATGACTGTCTGATGGCCAACCTAGCCGATGAAGAGGTAACATCTAAACCCTCTAATTCAAATAATAGTTTAGACATGTCACAAGACATTGACTTGCACAAGTCTATAAATCAGCTCCTCAAAGACTTTGAGAAATTAAAATCTGCACACTTATCTGTATCAGCCGAGAAGACCCAGCTGCAAGATGAGAATAGGCAGCTGAAAAACAATTTTGAAAAACTCAGCCTAGAGTTGAATAAAACCAAATCTGATCTTGAAAACTAGGCTGCAGACAACTTTAAAAACCAGGCTGATATCACTACAGCTGAGATAAAACGATTAATCGTTTTGAATAGTGAAAAATCAGCTGCACTTGCTCATGTCAAAGCTGAGTTTACTAAACTGACTCAGCTAAGTAAAACTCAGGCTAAGGAAATAACCTCCCTGAAAGCGTCTCTAACTCTGGACGAATTGTGTATGAATAAAAGGCCTCTATATTCTAGATCAAGCCTTGGATATGACCCGAACACTCCCTCTAGTTCTAAAACTACTTTCATGAAGGGAGAAACACTTGTCCCGTCTACTGATCCTAATTACAAACCTGTGTTTCAAAATAGGCAGCAGCCAAGGTATACAAGACATCCACCTATACATGAGACTAGGCAATGGCCAAGGCAGAAGCAGCAGCCCAGACAACATGCCCATTATTATCAAAGACTCCCCAAAAACAGATTTCAAAATGGGAGGGGCGAATGGAAACCTCAAGGTTATCCAAATTTTCAAAAAGAACAAATGTGGAGACCCCAAAGATTTTATAAATGGTCTCAGCCTAGATTTAGAAAAGGCACACATCAATTTTATGAGGCATATCCAGTACACAATCCTAACCGATGATACAGGCCCAGACAATACACACCTTTTAGGGGTAATAACAATAACTTTCACAATCCTAGGAGAAACCAGTTCTCTATGAAACCAACCCCCAAGGACCCACGCAGATTTTGGTACCTAAATCTCTGCTTGTCTGATTGGAGAAAAGGTGGAAGGACAACTACCACATCTCCACAAATTCAAACATTGGAGGTGAAGAATGGTTTGTAGATTCTGGATGCTCAAGGCACATGACCGGGAACAAGAAGGTGATGACAAATTATATTAAAGAAAGAGGTCCAGACGTAATCTTTGGAGATAGCTCTAGAGGTCAGACTAAAGGCTTTGGAGAGCTGCACAGAGGAAACATCACTATATCAAAAGTTCATTATGTCAAAGGGCTCAAATACAACCTTTTGAGCATAAGCCAATTTTGTGATAAGAAGAATTTAGTAGTCTTCACCATTTGGAAATGCATGGTGATAGATATCCTATCTGGAGAAGTGAATCTACAAGGATTCAGAAGGATAGATGTCTATATGATAGATTGGAACACAGGAACTCCTAATACATGTTTTCTATCCAAGACAATAGCTGAGAATGGATGGCTGTGGCACAAGAGACTGTCACCTAAATTTCAAAGCCATCAACAAGATTAGTTCTCAGAAGCTGGTCAGAGGACTTCCAGAAGAAGTATTCAAGAAGGAAGCTCTCTATGATGCATGTCAGAAAGGGAAGGAAACAAGAGCATCATTCAAGCCAGTCCAGCCTACCACTCTCAGAACAAGAATCTTAGATCTACTTCACATGGATCTATTTGGTCCCATCAAGCCAAGGATCATAAGTGGTAGAAAGCATGCTCTAGTAGTAGTGGATGACTACTCAAGGTACACATGGGTTGTTTTTCTCTATAAAAAGAGTGAAACACTAACCAAGTTGCCTGAGCTGCTAAGAAGGATCCAGAATGAGAAATCCCTCTCAATTATCAAGATCAGATCAGATAGAGGAGGATAATTTCTCAACAAGGCAATCACTGATTATAGTGATCAGAATGGGATCCAGCATGAAGTCTCTGCAGCCAGGACTCCATAGCAGAATGGTGTTGCCCAAAGAAGAAACATAACCTTGAAGGAAGTAGCCAAGTCCATGATTGCAGAAGCAGACCTGCCCAAGAGGTTCTGGGCTGAAGCTATCAACACAGCATTCCACACTCAAAACAGGAGTATGATAGTAGGGAGACATGGCAAAACTCCCTATGAGGTTTGGAATGGCAGAACACCTACAGTTGCTTATTTTCATATTTTTGGTTGTAAGTGTTTCATCCACAACAATGGTAAAACCCAACTAAATGCCTTTGATGCTAAAACTGATGATGGTCTCTTTATGGGATATTCATGAAGAAGCAAGGCATATAGAGTTTTTAACAAAAGAACCTTAGTTGTGGACGAAACACCTCACGTTGTATTTGATGAATCTTCTGTTGAGTACACGAAAAAGGTGGAATTAATTGAGAACAAACTCAAATCTGCCACCCTAGAAGAAGTTATCATACATGATACAGGAATGGTGGACTCACCTGCAGACCAGCCTGAAGACCCATCTGTAGCTGATAAAGACCCAACTGCAGATCAGATAGGACCTCAGAACCTACCTGATCCAGTTGCTGCTGATGAAGACCCATCTGTAGCTGATAAAGACCCATCTGCAGACCAGACAGGACTTCCACCTGCAGATGACAAGACTGTAGCTGATCCAGTTGCAGATCAAGGAACCCAGAATCAAGCAGATGCTGAGAGAGAAGAAATACAACAGAGCAAATCTATAGTGGGAACAAACCCTGAAGAAGAAGACATTCCTAAGTGGCTTAAGGATCATCCCATCCAACAGATCATTAGGAAGCTAACTGATGGAGTCAAGACCAGACAATCCACTCTACCCGCAGGAATGGCAATGTTTTCATGCTTTATGTCTCAAATAGAACCCAAGACTACAGAACAGGCTTTGGAAGACTACTCATGGATCAATGCAATGTAAGAAGAGCTTAATCAGATGGAAAGGAACAATGTTTGGGAACTAACAGACAGACCAGATCACAAGAAGGTTATTGGCACCAAATGGATGTACAAGAACAAATGCGATGAATATGGAGCTGTTGTTATGAATAATGCCAGACTTGTTGCTAAAGGCTATGCACAATGTGAAGAAAAAGATTTTGATGAAACCTATGCACCTGTTGCAAGATTAGAAGCCATCAGACTATTCCTTGTGTATGCAGCATTCAAGGATTTCATAGTCTACCAAATGGATGTGAAGAGTGCCTTTCTTAATGGAATTATAGAATAAGAAGTCTATGTGGAGCAACCCCCTGGATTTGTCAAAGAAGACAAAGTCTACAAGATTCTAAAGGTTCTATATGGACTCAAGCAGGCACCAAGAGCATTGTATGAAACATTATATGTGTTTCTAGAAAAGAATGGTTTCAGCAAAGGAAAGGTGGACAAGACCCTATTCAGAGTGGAGCATGAAGACCACATATTATTAGTTCAAATATATATGGATGATATCATATTTGGCTCGACCAATCCAGAGCTGCGTGAGAAATTCTCAAATCTCATGCAAAGAGAGTTTGAGATGAGTATGATGGGCAAACTAAATTTCTTTCTAGGTTTGCAAGTTAAATAGATGGAAAATGGAATTTTCATCAACCAGGCCAAATATACCAGAGATTTAATCAAGAGATTTGGAATGGAATCTGCCAAACCAACAAGAATCCCTATGAGCACAAGCACTCATCTAGATACAGATGAGAGAGGCATATCAGTGGATCCAACTCACTACAGAGGACTTATTGGATCATTCCTTTATCTGACTGCAAGCAGACCAGACATAGGAGTATGTGCTAGATCTCAATCCAAGCCTAAGCAGTCTCACCAGGATGCAGCTAAGACGATAATCAGATACCTTAAGTCTACAGTCAATATTGGACTATGGTATCCTAATGATGATAGTTTTGAGCTATCAGGATACTCAGATGCAGACTTCGCAGGATGCAAGATTAATTGGAAAAGCACCAGTGGAACGTTCCAATTCCTAGGAACCAGACTGATATCCTGATTTAGCAAGAAGCAGATATCTAACTCTATTTCAACAACATAGTCAGAATACCTAGTTGCAGGTAGCTGTTGTGCCCAGATTTTATGGATCAGACAACAGTTAAGGGACTACAACATCATTGCAAATGAAGTTCCAATATGGTGTGACAACAATAGTGCAATTGCAATCACCAACAACCCAATATTGCACTCAAGGATGAAGCACATTGATGTCAAACATCATTTCATAAGAGATCATGTGCTTAATAAGAGAGTTAGAGTAGAAAGAGTCAGCACAGAATACCAGATTGCTGACATATTCACCAAACCTTTACCAGAAGAAAGGTTTTTGTAGCTGAGCAGGGGACTTCGATTACTAGACTGGGAATCTAGTAAAAACGAGAAAGATGGCTGAAGCAGATCAGACGAAGGACGGACTAAGCTAATCACAATCATCAGATCCTACCTGAAGCAGACAAGAAGAATTACCTGATGCAGAGCAGTGAAACAGTCAAACAGTCAACGGTCAACCAGCTAAGTCTCTATCCCTGACAGACTCTTGAATATTTTATTATTATTTAATTACACGTGGCAACTATACGTTCACACGACCTCGACAATGACCGATTAAATCCAACCGTAGTTTTTCAAATTTTCAAAAGCAGGACCAGTGATTAATTTAAATTTAAATTTTAAAATCTCGAAAGGTGGACCACCGCTTAAATAAATAATATTAAAATCCAAACGTCGTTTCAATTTTCTATTTAAAGACGATAAAATCATTTAAACTTTACCTTCTTCAAGCTTTAAAACCCTAGTTTTCAAAGAGCAAAAATCCTTTCGAACTGTCTAATACACTCAGAAAAATCTTTCTTGAGCAGAAATGGAATCCTACTTCAATGGCGTAAATCTGAAGGCTGTGAAGGACCAGATCATTTTTTCTCTGGTGGTCGATTTCAAATGGCTACTCGAAACCAATATGGACAACGATGTGCGTCATCTTATCAGATCTATGAAGACGAATGGGATTTACCCACTTTTGGATATCAGCCCTAAATTTCTCTTCAAAGAGGATGTTATCGCATTCTATAAGGAAGCTCGAGTTCTGGAATCGGGCATCAGGAGTTCAGTCCTTGGAGAACAAGTGGAAATCAAGCCGCAAACCATCGGAAAGGCCTTCAGAATGAAATCTCATGGAATGGCCGTCGAAGCCCTGAAGCAAAACACAGCCGACACGTGGTTGAAGATCAAGGCTCACGAGCAGCTATCAAAGTTGAAGCTGACTGCCAAGAGAAGCGAGATGAGGAAAGAGTATCACTATGCGTTGGATATTACCAACAAAATAGTGATGGGGATGGCAGGCAGCTACGACCAGTTGTCGTCAGCTAAGTTTATGGTGTTGGGAGCACTAATTCAGGATGAACCAATTGACTGGGCTGACTACATTTTCAGGCAACTGGTGCGCGAAGTAAACAAGGTCCAATGGCTAGATGCTGAGAGAAGGTTCAAATCCAAGCTAGCCTTTGGAACTCAAATTAGTTGGATTTTGGAGCAGTTAGGAATGGCGAAGGGAAATCCTGATCCCTTCCACATCAACAACAGACTTGGTCAGTTGGACTAAGAGACTCTAAGGAGATTGGGCGGAGAGAGGAAAGCAGCTAAATTATTAAGGGAAATGTCTAGTGAGACAACTCCCTACAGATATCCATTAAGCTCAGACGAGTCTGATGGAGAGCAAGCTGCAGCCCGCGACCAACCTGCAGACCAGTCTGATTCAGACTCAAACAATACACCTATAGCTTTTCGTTTCAAGAGGAGGGACCAGCCCCTGGAGAGCCATCGGTGATTCATTCTTCACCTGAACCCTCCCCCAAGAGGCCCAGGCGATTAGATTTTGAATAGGAGCAGCAACCATATTTCTTATCCACTCCTGCACTAGATCACATAGAGGATCAGCATGCTCCCTCCAGCCTGGAAACTCAAATGGTTCCTCTTCTAACCCCTCAATTCATGTCTGAAGAAGAAGAAGCAGGATTGATTATCCATATTGCTGAAGTAGACTACACTTTCAACCTCCTCGAGAACAATTTCCTAAACCTGTCTATAGAGCAGCTTCTTATGGTAAAACATCATGTCCTTAAAATTTCATATATAAATGTTTTGGAGGAATGGAAAACTTTGAAATCTATTCCATTTTCTCAACTGCAAATGTTTGTTGAAAAGAGTAGCTGGGACTATCCCCAGGCTACGGAGCAAGTGCTCATGGCCTTCTGTCATGAGACAGATGCAATCTTATTGCTCCAGGAGAACTGGTTCATGTCCCATTTTAAAACCAACATGGACCAGTTCATCCATCTTGCTATGGAAGGTGTTTTGAAGGGGATTGATGAAGAAGAAGAAGAAAAAGATATTAGAATCGAAGAGATAGTGGAGGAAGAAGAAGTAGGAGTTGAAAAAGAAGAAAAAGAAAAAAACATTATAGTTGAAGAAAAAAATAAGAAAAGGAAAAAGAAGATGAAGTTGAAAAACAATCTGGAGAAGAAGATCAGGAAAAGACAGAGGAATTGGAAGAAGAAGAAGATGACGAAGGAGAAGAAGTCGAGCAGGAAGAAAAAGAAAATGATGATGATGATGATCATAATGATGATGATGAGGATAAGAAAGGTGATGAGGATGAAAAGAAGGATGATGAAGAAGAAGAGAAGGAAGAAGAGAAATAAGAAGAAGAGAAAGAGGAAGAAGAGAAGGAAAAGGAGGCAGGAGAATAAAAAGAAGGCAAAGATGAAGCCAGAGCAGATGAGGCTGGGGCACCTGCCCGCTACACCAGCCTAGATGAAGAAGAAGACAGATCGGGGACCCCAGAACAGACCCCATCTGATCATCCGCCTGTAGATAGGAGTCTGCAGAGAGGTAGGTCAACTGCACACCTACCTGCAGGTGCAGAAAGCTCAGGTGACCACTCTCCTCAGACATCACCCATCTCCCCTGTGATGACTGGGCTGATCCGCAACATTGTCAAAGAAACTGTTGAAGAGTTGCTTGCCACAAAAATCTCACCTGACCTGCAGACCATCAATGCCAAAATTGATACCCTACTGTAAAGGAATGCTCCTCAACCTCCTTCTCCTACAAACTCCAGAATGCCCCTTGGCATGTCTGACTGGATGCCTGAGTCGGCGGAATTGACTATCTTGGTTGATCTTTGGCAAAAAGGGGGAAGGAAGTAAGCAGGGGGAAGTAAGAGAAGTATCAGGTCAAGTACAGGCTCAGGAGCTCAGATCGAAGAAGAGGCAGGATATCCCCTTAATTGAAGTTGGGACATCAAGTCAAAAAAGGAAGGAAGTAGCTGATCCTGAGCAGACTGAAGATCAGACTACAGAGAAGAAGAGGATAACAAGGCAAGGAGAAGAGCCAAGGTTCGAATGGGAAGACAAACAAATGTGGCATGTTGAAGAAATTCTGCCTACAGAATTTATGACTAGTTGGGCAGAGGCCAAAAAGGAGTTCACAGAGAAGTATTATCTCTGGGAAATACTCTAGGATAGAGAAAGCTCCCCCCAACAGTCATTCATTAACTACATGGAAACCAGATGGCCTACTCTTTGGAAGATTACGCTTAAATACGCAGCCAAATGGGATCTTTATCCTGTGATCCCTTCATTTAGAGCAGAAGAAGCGCCTACCCATTTGGACAATGAATTGGATGAGCTAGTCCTGCAGAAAGAAATCAAAGCTCTCTGTGAGAAAAATAAATTCTCAACCACAGACGAGCAAGAGTTTGCCTCCCAGATCATCAAAAGGAAATATGGTCTGGCACCTATCTGTAAGAGGCCTATTGGAGCTAAGTTATTTAGGCCTCCTAAGCAAATTGTCCGAAGAGGCATAGGCATATAGGTTTTTCTTTGTAAGTTTTTGTTTTTGAACTACTTGGAATTTTTTCTGTATTTGTTTGTTCATTCGAAGCTGATGTACTTGTAAACAAACTCAGGAAAATTATATAAACAGTCATTTGAATGACAACCTCTAGTTGTCTCAAAGTAAGACTGATTTTAGTTTGTGTCTTGCACTTATGTGCAGACCTGTTATCCATTTGAATAATTGCTTAAGTTTTGCCATCATCAAAATAGGGGAAATTTGTTAGGAATACTTGTTAGATTTTGATGATGTCATCATTATATTTGTTTATTCAAATGTATGTTTATTACTTGGCAAAATGTAAGGAAGAACTAAATGAGTATCTTCCATAGACCAAATTGTGTTAAGTTAGATACTTGGCAAAATGTAAAAAAAAAACCAAATGAGTATCTTCTATAAGCCATATAAGTTAGGCTTTAAAAATTGGCTAAGTACAAATTACAGATAAGTATCTATCAACCGAGTCTTGGTCAACTCAAATGTTCGGATAAGGTTGACCACAGACGAGCTATATCAGGCAACCCTTATCCGAGAAGTTCTGTTCAATAATTCAATCAGCGAAGTTGGACCAGACTGCAGTCAAGGAGAAAAGTCAAGTCATCTGAAGTTTGACCATCAGATCAGTCAAGTTCAATCAGGTCAGAAGACTTCAGACAAATCGGCACATCAGATAAGTCGACATCAGAGAAGGTTGGCTGCACATCAGACAGTTTGACCACAGAGAGGTCAGTTAAGTGATCAGCCGAGTAAACCAGTCCACGTCAGCATGCGTTGAATAGTCAATAATCACGGAAAGTCACATGCGGGCGATAAGGGACAAATTGGAGAGATTCCTGGAAGGATATGATCGAAATAAATCATCCAGACCCGCCTCTGTAGACTTTATTCATATTAAAATCAAAAGATTCGGCGCCATCACATAGAAGTCTTCACAACGGTCGAACAATGGATTAAAATAAGGGAATCCAGCCTTGCAATGTTCAGAAAGAAAAACAAAGAAGTCTATTTCTCCAACGGACGGATTTGTTATAGATTTGCAACGGCTATGAAGAAAAGCTCAAAGGATCGACACCTATATATATCCGAATATCTGAAGTTGAGCAGAATGGTGCGAACTATACTTTAAAGCGATCAAATCAATCTAAGCAAACAATAATCTATAGTATCATGAAGAGCAGTATTCTCATTCATATACGAATAAAGCTCTTAGTTGGAGAATACAAAACACTCTTGTCTTAAAACCTGAGTAAGGGGTACTTCACTGGTTGAAGTTGCGCGACTGATAGGCATCCAAGGATTTGAAGATCAAGTGGTGCTAGGCAGTCAGAAAGGAGTTGCAACGACAAGATTTCCACTGGTTGGAAGTTGTTGTAGCTAAGTTGTAGAATCACTATAATATTTATCACTGGTTGAAAATTATAGTGGATTCATCTCCAACTGGTTTGGAGAAAGTGGATTAGTAGAGGATTACCCCACCTCTGAGACCACTATAAATTGCCTGCGTACTTTACTATTTTAGCATCATACTTAACTCCTGCATTCATACTTAACTGTTCCATTAGCTATTTGCTTTCGTCATCAGCTGACTTCCACATACCTATCAGCTGAGAAACTCATCCTTTGTGGGAAAGAGTTTCAATAAGTCTATTCACCCCCTAGACTAATTCCTGGATGACTTGTGACCTATACTTGTTTTGCCCAAGGGGCATAAAAACATTGTATCCATTGCGATTATGGATCGGAAAGGCTTTTCATTTTTCATTGGTGATGGTTCCTGTAAAATTTATTTTAGAAATAAACTAGTGGGCACTGCTACATTGTTGAATGGACCGTATCATCTAAACCTCAGTAACAAAGTCATTGTGAATACTATGACTAGGAAGCGTGGTAGGGATGAAACTAATCTAGTTTTGAAATGGCATCTTAAACTTGGTCATGTTGGTCAGACCAAGTTTTATAAAATGGAAAAGGATGGACTTATGGGTCCATTGGGATCGGATCCCTGTCCTACTTGCGAATCTTGCCTTAAAAGGCAAAATGACTAAGCTCCCCTTCACAGGGACTTTTGAAAGAGCCGCTTATAAACTAGGATTAATCCATACCGACGTATGTGGTGATTTGGAAGTAGCACGTGATGGATATCGTTATTTCATAACTTTTACAGATGATCATACTACGTCTGGTTATGTATACTTAATGAAACATAAATCCGAGGCCTTTGAGAAATTCCAAGAATTTAAGGCCCTAGTCGAGAAACAAACTAGAAATCATATCAAAGCACTTCAGTCGGACCGAGGTGGCGAGTATATGAGTACAGAGTTTGACGAGTTCCTTAAGGAGCATGGAATAGTATCACAACTAAAACCTCCAGGTACTCCTCAGTTAAATGGTGTGTCAGAAAGAGGGAATCAGACCTTGTTGATCATGGTCCGTTCCATGCTGGGCTATACTGACTTACCGATTTACCTGTGGGGATATGCACTCCTGACTGCTGCATATATCTTGAACAGATGTCCTTCCAAATCTGCTCCTAAAACTTCTCTTGAGATGTGGGAGGGCAGGAAACCAAGTCTTAATCTATTAGGATATAGGGATGTCCCGCCTATGTCAAGAAGACAAAGGTGGAAAAGTTGGAAGCGAGGTCCGCGAAGGGACGTTTCATTGTATTCCCATTTGGGATGATGGGTTATCTATTATACATGCCCAAAGATCGAAAGATCATTGTTGCTTTACAAGCACACTTCCTGGAAGATGAGTTCATTCAGGAAGGCGGAGCAGGTAGAAGTATTTCTTTGGAATAATACAATGAAACTCCTCAGGAGACACCTGTGCAAGAAATTGGAACCGAACCTTCTGAAACAAAAGTACAACCACCTCGTAGGTCTACTAGGGTGTCTCATTTACCAGAGAGGTATGGACTTGTGCACTTGGAGGAGCTGGGTCTCCATGAGGTTCCAAGTGATAGCTAAGAGACCGACCCAACGATCTATGACCAAGCGATGTTGGATGTAGACTCCGCAAAATGGTGTGAAGCTATGGAAGCTGAGATAGACTCGATGCATGTCAATCAGGTATGTACTCTAGTATTCCGCCCCGAGGGCATAGTGCCTATTGGGAACAAGTGGATCTACAAGAGGAAGACTGATGGGGATGGCAAGGTTGACACCTATAAGGCCAGGATTGTGGCAAAGGGTTATACCCAAAATGAAGGGATCGATTACCACGATACCTTCTCGCCCGTAGATATGATAAAGTCTATTTGCATGATGCTCGCTATAGCTGCCTACCACGATTATGAGATATGGCAAGACGTAAAGACGGCTTTCCTTAATGGATTCCTCGAGGAGAAAATCTATATGGAGCAGCCTAAAGGCTTTGTGTCCGAGGTCGATATTGAGAAAGTGTGCAAACTTCAGCGTTCCATTCATGGACTAAAGCAAGCATTGCGTAGTTGGAACTTTCATTTTGACGAGGCAGTCAAAGAGTTTGACTTCGTGCAAAATGAAGAGGAACCTTGTGTATACAATAGGTTTAGTGGGAGCAAGATCGCATTCTTAGTACTATATGTAGATGATATTCTTCTAATAGGAAATGATGTGGAATGCTCAGTTCTGTGAAAGCTTGGCTTTCGAGTAATTTCTCCATGAAAGACTTGGGTAGAAGCAACCTATATTCTTAGTATTCGGCTCTACCGGGATAGAGCTAAGAGAACGATAGGTCTTTCTCAAGCCCTCTATACAGATAAGATCTTAAAGCGATTTAAGATGGATGATTCTAAAAGAGGGTTCCTTTCGATGCGACATGGAATAAAACTCTCCTCGAAGATGTGTTCTCAAACTGAGGGACAACGAAAGGAAATGAGTAATATACCATATGCTTCGGCCGTGGATAGTATTATGTATGCTATGGTGTGTATGAGACCGAGACTTGACATTGCGCATGCTGTGAGCGTGGTAAGTAGGTTTCAGGCAAACCCAGGTAGGGAACATTGGACGACCGTAAAGAATGTTCTCAAGTACTTTAGAAGGACTAGAGATATGGTTCTTATGTAGGGCAGAAGGATGATTCGATGTCTACTTTTGTCTACATATTTACTCTTAATGGAGGAGCAGTATCTTGGCATAGCGCCAAGTAAAGCGCGACTGCTGATTCCACCTGTCAGGCTGAGTATCAAACATCATCCGAGGCTTCCAAGGAAGGGTTTTGGATTAAGAAGATTCTGGGAGAACTTCAAGTGATACCATGTGCTGAGCTGTCTGTTCCGTTGTACTGCAACAACGACGGAGCTGTAGTGCAGGACAAGGAGCCGAGGTTTCACAACAATACCAAACACATTGAGAGGAAGTATCATCTCGTAAGAGAATTTGTTCGCAAGGGATACATTATGCTGCATAGAGTAGACTCAATCGACAACGTCGCTGATCGACTGACCAAGCCACTTCCTCAGGTTAGCTTGGAGCGTCATCTGGAGAACATGGGTATTAGATACCATAGTGTGTGGCATTGAGTGCAAGTGGGAGATTGTTAGGGGTATGCCCTCGAATGCCACTCAGAGGATGTTGAGTTAGGGCATTGTACTTGTTATTATGTAATTCATTATCATAAGGCAAATTGATGTTTCTTTATTTACTGGCAGTTACTGGCATTCCTAACTCGTAAATATATATATATATATATATATAGAAACTAGTCCGTGTATTCAAGAGCAAAACATTCCACTCCTTATTGGATAAGGGGGTCGGCACTGGAATGGTTTATAGCTCAAATACTTAATCGTTTGCAAGTCGATGAAACTTGACTGGGCATTAAGTTTATGTGAAGACTTGTATGACGTGTTCTTTGACATGGAGAGTGCCTATCGAACACTAATGGTTAGTGGGAGCACACGTTATAGGTATGCAAATTGAATTAATATACTCGAACTGACTCACCCTCGATTCGTCACACGGATTTCACTCTGGGACAGTCAATGACGGAATCGAAAGGTTGTGATAGGTATTCTTGAACCTTAGACTTGAGGATTTAGTAGGAAAGTGCTTGTGATGTCAAGATGATTATTAGAGTAGTTTGACCCTGTAAACCGGAAGGCGGGGGTCAACCTCGACGTGTGTCTTGACGGGCAAGTAGCAGGTCCTACTGAATACCAAGATAGAATTCTTTCTCGTGTTAGTGAATGGGTTATATGTCCTATGCGGTTATTGGAAGATGAGATCATAAGTCTTTGGCCAAAGCATTGGAGCTAGTTGTATTGGATACACGAGAGCTTGATGATCTCGATTTGCATTAACTCATGCATAGTGTCAAGTACAGATAGGGTTTGACTGACCGTAACCGTATAACTTGATCAGGACATTTGAAAGAAGGGTTTATATGTATACTGGTATTCACGACAGAATGGTTCTTGAATAATCCCAATCATTCGTTCTCAGTTGGGGTACAGTGTAGGCCGCCAGGCTGGCTAGGTGGTGCTACTACTCTTTGGTTCCTCCCATTGCTGACTGAGACGGACCTACCGAGTCGCGCAATAGGATTGACGACGGAATGAATCGATCTTATTCTCTCACTATGAATATTAGATATTGGATATCTAATTTTGGGGACATTGGATGTCTAAATTGATTTATTGGATAAATTAATTTACGGCCAAATGAATTAAATAAATTACTGGGTGATTAATTTAATTCATGAATATAATTATTTCTTGGAGGAATTAACTATGTTATTATCTATTTCATATAATTAATTAATTGGATTAATTAATTGATATAAATACATTGGAACGAAATCGGAGTTTATCTGTTTGGACTCACGGCAGTCCGAAACGAACCGAACTCGTCTGATTTCTTCATGATAGCTGCCCCCTTTTTCCACCTACCTTACCCTCTTGGTCTTTTGTGTACATTTCATAATGGAGGACAATGACTTGTAGGGAATCTCACATGTGTATGAGTTGTAGGTGTATAAAGTATGATGAAGACTTGACTCCATTCTCCCACCCTTTGAGCACATCACCAGTGAGTTTAAGCAAGAGAGAGAGAGAAAGGAGTTTCTCAAAGTGTTCTTCATCTTCTTCATAGTTTTTCTTAGAGAAATATTGTGATGATAAATTGAGAGATATAGATTGAGCACATAGAGTGTTATAATCTTGATTAGCAAGCTCCTATAATCTTGTTATAGCCGTATCCTTAGAGGATAACGAGGTTTGGTTGTTCCGGTCGTTTCTCCGGCGCGTGGCAAGTAGAGACGCGGTGTTTTCGGCATTGGATCATCCAAGAGCTTGGAGCAGATTGGATCGTAGGGAAATCAACTAAAGCTTTGGGAATCGCTCAAGAGAAGGACACCATTTAATCAACGGACTACAAGGGTATGTTTCTCGTATCTTCTTGTGCTTCGTTTCTATATTCAGATATACGTAGCTTGATCGATCCTCGTAGGGACTCGGATCAAATTAATTTTCGTTTTACTGCTTCCGTTGGGCCTTCAATTTAGGCACCGAATCCCAATAGAGACTTCTAAGCATGCTACCCAGAAGAAATCTTTTGGCCTCATCCTCAACAACATCCTCACTAAGATCGGTGTGCCACAATCGAAAGAAGTCAAGAAGATTGGCTAGCGCAAATACATCGGAGGAAGCAAGCCCTCCATATTCAACAGAGACAGACTAATTGGATCGAGAACCTTTGCCCGGAATCTGCCCCTTTCTGATGATCCTAGGGATACCACTATGAAGTCTGGGAGCGAGGAGAAATCTAAGAAGAGAAAGAGATCATCTCATAGCAAAACTGCCCTTGCTGTCGAGAAGCCAAAGCTATGGCGCAACCCGCTGTATAAATCTCACAGGCCACAACCCCTGCGGAAGAAATAGCTGCAACTGTTCAAAAAGTAGATCCCAAGCCTTTGGCGGCAAGGACGGATAGTAAGCTATTTGCCAACATTGAAGGCTCTGGCGAGTCGGCCGCCCCTTCGGAGCCAAAAGCTGCATCTCCTGCATGGGAACCCACACCCGTAAGGGATCCATCTCCCATCAGGGCACCAACCCCTGTTCGGGATCCATCTACGAAATAGGTTCCCATACCTGTCGAGGAACATGTGCCTATAGTAAACCCAAGTACTATACGCAACCCCTCGCCCAATACTCTAATCTATAACACTTTGCTGTCAGTACAGATTGAATAGGCTTTTGAATGCTTTGTTCAGTGGAAGACCTACATGGTCGCTCCGTACGAAACCCTGTACAACTGGAGCGAGTGGAAGGAAGAAGAATTATTTGTTCTGGAGGTGACCAATTACCAGAACATAGAAGTCCTTATTCAATGGGACAACATCATTTGCAAGGAGCTGATATCGAGCTATTTTCTGGACAAAGCTCAAGCTCGATTGAAAGGCAAATCGAAATCCAAATACACTATTCCTATCAGCCCCAAATCGGACCACGACTCAGACAATGATGATGATGTCTCTCAGGCAGGTCTGAGAATGAGCCGTGAAGAAACTAGAGAACAGGAGTTCTCATGGATGCAACAACAATAGGGACAAGGGACCTCAAGCCAACAACAGTCCCCTTCCAGACAGCAAGAAACTGCCCAAGACAAGGAGGAATCAGTCCCTCCTGTCGCTGAAGAACCGACAGTTTCTCAACAAGCACCCGAGCCTGTTGCCGCACAACAAGAGGATCAAGCCCGTGCCATTCCGCACGAGGAATCAGTCCCTCTGCTGGAGCAGGCAGATGCTGTGAGACAGCAGGAGGATTTAGTCCCTCCTGTACCTTTGTCTACAGAAGCACAAACTGAACAGGCTGACCAACCTACAACCATGCCTACAACTGATGCCCCTGCATCACCTACAACAGTGGAATCCGATGAAGGTTTCCTACCTGAGGATAGACCACACCAGCTGCGCAATCATGTAGCCATGACACAGCTCAATGGAGCTGCAGAAACTCTTGTGCGTCCCAACTCTCCGCGCAATGAAGAGAAGATAGAGCAATTGCACGCCCTTAGTCGCAAAATAGTGTTTCTACAGGATGCTGTAGATGCCCTGTACAACGTTGGCAAGAAACTTGATTGGCTGCATGGGACTGCCATCGACGAGATGACCGACCTGAAGCGTGAAATTATGAAGGTTGAAGAAGCTGTATGCATTTTGCCGAGTGCATTGAAGCAAGCTCTCTCTCAACTACAAAAACGAGTCAAAGCTCTGTATCTCAGAAGCAAAGACTGTAGCCACTCTTCTAGTGACCGACTCCAGACTGAGAGGCCACGATACTAAGATTGACGACATGTCAGTGGTACTCAGTTCCTTATTTTCCAAGATCTCAAGTCTAAAGACCAAACAGGACAGCGCGATGAAGCTCCTGGAGAGCATTGATGCTAAGGTCTCCTCACTTGATGAAGCCAAAAAGGTGGAAGAGTCGAGATAAGCTGCAAGGCTCTGGGTATTGGAGAAAGAGAGAGAATTCGACGCTATACTGGAAGAAAGCGTCACCGCCGTTATAGGCCGCCTGGCCTCACCATCACATTGATAAGGGGTAACTGGTTCTCGTCCTGAGTTCCACGATCCCAAGTTTCCGTGGAAGAATAATGTGCAAAGACCGGCTGAAATCAAATTGCCTGCTAACCGTTAGCCAACTCCCGAAGAAGTGAAGAACTGGAGGAAAAATGAGCTGTTGAGATACTTTGTATGTCTCATTAGGGAATCTGCCATGTTCAACAAGTGAAAAACCCTGACAGAAGCCACAGAAGAGTTTGCAAGGATGCTCGAGCAAGACCTGCTCCCCTTGCCACTTCAAATGAAGTCTAAGCACAGGAAAGGCGAAAGGGTCACCCACCCCGAAGTATGGATTCTTGCCATCGACAAATCTCCCGAAAGAAGAACGATTTATCAAAATCGAGGCAATGAATCCTTATGGAACTGATGGAAAGGTACAGATAATGATCCTGACCGAAGGCCTTGGAGGCATGAACAATACAGGAAATAGCCTGTATGCCCAGTTGAATTTTGTTTTTGTAATTTTCAAATCAAATCATGTAACCTTCAAAGTTATAAATAAAACTCATATTTGATCTTGAAAGATTACAACTCGTAATCTACTTATGTGTTACTTTTTGATTACGAATTTAATTTATATTGCTGCAAACAACAAGTATGAAACTTGTTAAGTATAAAAGTTGTAAGAACTTGTCTGCGAACAGTTCATAGGCTAAGTTGTATTTAACACTAGATTACACTGTAAGATTGTGCCTGCGCGTTAATTAAAAGTTTAAGTTGTAATACACTTCCCTGTTAGATGCTATCATTTTAAAGCTTGCCTGCGTGTAGTTCATATATTTTTTAAGTACTGAAGAACAGAACATTCGACAGAAGATCAAGAAGAAAGCCTCTCCAATCAAATATGTTTAAGAGGTTTTGGCATCAAGGTTTTGGAATCATTAAAGAGGTTTTGGCATTATAAAAAAGGTGGAAATTGTTGGGATAAACAATCCTGTACCTTGTTTTGATAAGTGCAACATACAACAAAAGGACAAATGCCAATCATACAGCAAGTAGCTGTCCCGAAGTTGACCGAACAGCTGGATAACTTATCTTGTATCTTGTGTTGCCTCAACATACAGCAAAAGGATAATTTCTCATCATACAGCAAGTAGTTCATGAGTCGATATGACACCAAGTATGGAAGCTATCCGAAAACATCCATACAGCAGCATTAGAAGATAGCCTACATCATTGGAACCTACAGCAACAACATTAAAGATGCAACATGTTGGATACAACAAACAGGCTGTAAGTGTTGGGATAATCAACACTCATCTAATAGGACTGAAGACCGTCGGAACGGAATCTACTTTACTCGCTAAAGTCAAGCCGCCATTTGAAAAGAAGTATTTAAAAACTGACTGGATAAAGTATTTAAATACCAGCCGACAAAGATCTCCAGACAAGGAGCAAAATTCGGATCTTGTATTTTGCAAGTCAATAAACACGTTGGAATGGACTCATTGCTCAACGGATCTATTTACAACAGATCTATCCCAAAGGCTATATATATCCTGAAGTTTGAACAGAGCTGACTGAACACCAAGATATAAGATCAAGAACTGAAAAATGAGCAAACTGAGATATACTGAGATACATTCGTGAACATCACAAGAACAGTATATCAAGAGCAAACATATTTCTTCAAGCATTCTGCCACTCTTGAGAGAAGAAATATACAAGTGCTCAACCTTGAACAACATATCATAAGCTCAAGCTCAAGAAGTCAAGCTGTTGTTCAAACCTGTGTTCTTACATTTGAAGAAAACCATCAGCCCTGTGTGGACTGAAGAAACCCTTGATTTTCCTGAACTATGTGTGACGGATATGCATTGTAGACGAAGCTTTGGAACTGTGTGTGAAAAATCAAGTCAAGAAGATGCCAACAACCAATCTGTATGAACGGTTGAAAGCGACAGACTTTGTATCAATCTATGTGAATGATACAAGGATAGGTTTGATTATAGTCACGTAGTTGTGTACGTAGTGATTAAAATAAACGTTTTCACTCCTGTGTGGAGGACCAATGGACGTAGAGGGGTTTACCTCAAACCACTTTACATCGTGTTATTTACCTTCTGCATTTATTGTTTCTCATTACTGTGATTATTTTTAAGTATACATTGCATACCCTGTATGCACCAAGCTAACAGGAGAAAAACCTAGTTGCTGTATTTACAGCAACTTGCTTTAACAGACTTCCGCTATGCACTCTTATTTGAAAAACGTACAACTTGTTGTACTAACAATTTTCCAAGCTGTATTCTGTATACTTAGTGGCCAACAACAATGAATAATCAAGATGGGGATTTGTCCCTCTCTTTAGTGAGAGAGATATCTGTTGGGCTCCTCGATGAGTAGGACTGAAGGAAATGCATGGCCATGCTCAAATGAAGAGTCATTTGATTCAATCAGTCTACTTAAAATCGAGAAACCATTTGAACATAATAAGTATGACAATTTTCATGACTTAGTTCAAATATGATATCCCGCGACAAAGGGATTTGACACGTTAAATAGGTTTAATAGACTATAAACTTATATTATTTGGGTAGTCATAATGTCTTGCTAGAGACCGCTTATGATTTATTATTTAATAAGGTATTAAATAATTGCCAACATAATATAAGCCTTTTGGGTCATATATACGACAACTAAAGAGAAGCAAGAATAATTAATAGATATAATATTGGATATTATATTTATTAAATAATGAGTAATATATAATATAGAATATTATATATTATATTATTTAATTTTATCAACGGGGAAAGATAAATATAATATTAGATATTATATTTATAAGAGGATTAAATAATAAGTAATATATATAATATGAGATATTATATGTATGTATTATTTAAAAGTTGAGGGGAAACTAAGCAAATACTAGAGTTTGACTCTAGGGTTTACTTAGTATAAATAAAGGGTCTTGGACAATGAGTTGTCATAAGAAAAATTATACAACCCTAGTTTTTGTAAGACAAAATCGGCCACCCCTTTTTATCTACAGTTCGGCCGAATTACTCTCAGTCCGAAAGTCCGTTTAGGCCATCTCCCTCTTCTTTTCTTAGTTGATTTTGATCAACAGTACAAATCCTGCTGGCAAGGAATTATTTATCATACTATTTATCAACATTATTCGTAAGGATCTAGTAATCGGGCTAGTACCAGTTGTTCGTGTGTGGATCACTGAAAGAGGAAGAGGATTTAATCAGCTTCTGGTCCGAATTCAGATCTGTTCTTCGAATTAAGGTAATTCGACGAACTCTTTATAAATCAATTAAATTACTGCATGTAGATTCTAGTCTGGGTTTTTCGTTAATTTATTCCACTGTGTTTTGCTCATATTTATTGTATTAGATACACGTAAATCCCGACAGTGGTATCAGAGCCAACTTGCAGCGATTTAATTGTTTATGTAGAACATGTTTTATATGCTTTAAATATATTAAAATCATATTCTTGATTATATTTATGAAATAGAGATTTTATAAATATTTTTCTGATTTAATTTGATTAAATTGGATCGTTCAAAATCAATTTTAAATCAGTATTTCGCATAAATTGTCAGGCTGAATCGCTCGAACAAAGACAACCGATTCGGGTAGGTCGGAAAGATTCGGGTCGGTCCAGGTCGTACCAGGACCCGCGGGTTGCGGTAAAATAGAAAAATTATACCGCGCCTGAAGGGATTCGATCCCGCGCTGGTTCAGCCCCGAGGTCGCGTTCGGACCATCTAGGCTGGAGCACTTTTTGTGAATCTTGTTCACTGATATTCTATTTAACTCCTATTTTGTAAAATCAAAATAAATGTTTTCAAAATGCATTTTTGACAGTGGGATTTGAACCCCCGCGGCCGTGTGCTGGTGTAGAGCGCTCGGCCATCTGGGCCAATGTTCCAGATTATTGATTTTTGATCGGATATTATTTTTATACCTGACTGTCAGGCAGTTTCATGTCCTGTTTAATTAATTATGTGATAATTAATTTTAATAGTATGATTAATTAATTATGTGATGAATAATTTTAGTATATGTTTGGTGTATGGCATGACCATAAATTGACCAATGTGATTGGATGTTTCAATTTAATTTTGGGTTGGTTTTACGACCTGCATGTCGTTTAATATTAATTGGTTTTTACGGCCTGAGTCATTTATTAATTTATTGTTATAATTTACGGCCTGCATGTCGTTTGCCATTATTTTTCATTAATGTAATAAAGATAAGAAGGAGATGAAGGACAGACTCGAGGGGCCAATTGATCGCGTATGACGTTCTAAAGAGTTGGAAGATCAATGAAGACCAATTATACCCTTTAGATTGACCTATGTTATTTTCATGTTGGCTCATGAAAATCACGTTAGGATTATGGTCATGCTATACACGGTCCTATGTTTATTATGTCATGTGATGCTATGTATGTTTAAATTTGTGCATGTATGTGATGCGATGTATGTTTAGATGTATGTTAGCCAACATAGACATGCTACATAGGATAAAACCCCTCATTAAAATTTTTTAATGCCGTTCAATTAAAACACCTATCAGGACTTCGATCATCTTGAGCAGGTCATGCCAAAGTTGGGTGCTCGGATTATCTTACTAAGATAGGATGGGTAATGGTGATACCTATATATTTTAATGTACTAAGAATTCAAAATAGTTTTGAACCTTAAGGCATAAGATGGGATTATAACATGCTTAGGCATAAGATGCCAAATCCCATACATATAATCTAAGAGTTACATATGATGTAATCGATAAAGAATTATCCACCTAAAGTAGCTCAATTATAGGCGTCATGCCAAAGCTGAGTTTAGAATTGTGCAAAATGGGGTCTTAGCCCACTAAAATTACAAATGTTGTAAAATTGAGGGTACTTTATTTTAGTGGGAGTAATTTTCGAGAAATAAAATAATGTGACTTAATACTTTACATATTGAATTTTGTAGATAATAGAATGGTATCAGACAACACGTCCACCATTTAACTGCGATCTGTCCTTGAGAAGGACAAGCTCAAAGAAAACGGCAGCAACTATATCTGGATTGGATCCGGAGCTTGAGAATAGTTCTCAAGCAAGAAAGAAAGCTGCATGTTCTTTAGGAAGAAATTCTCGATGATCATGCTGACAGTGCCAACAAAGCAACCAAAGACAAATGGAAGAAACATTGTAATGATTCCATTGATATCAGTTGTCTTATGTTGGTTACCATTTGTCCAGAATTTCAGAAGAATCTGGAAGAAATGGAAGCTTATGAGCTTAATGCTCACCTCAAGGAAACTTTCTCGAAGGATGCTAGGCAAGAGAGGTATGAGACCTTTCAAGCCTTGTATGCTTGCAAGATGGTTGAGGAGACATCTATCAACGCTCATGTATTCAAGATGAAAGGATATATCGATCATCTTGATAGGCTTGGTTTTCCACTTTCTAAGGAGTACTCCACAGATGTGATCCTAAACTCACTGCCCGATAGTTTCGGTCAGTTCATTATGAATTGTCATGTGAATGAGATGGAGAAGCCCATTTTTGAGCTGCATGAGATGCTTAAAATGGCTGAGCAGAATATTAAGAAGAAACCAAGCCACGTGCTGATTGTCAGCAAAGGGAAGTCCTTCAAGAACAAAGGCAAGGGCAAGGGTAAGGAAAAAGTTGCCAAATATAAAGACTCTACTAAGCCAGTTTTCAAGACTAAAGCTCCCAAAGATGAAAATTGCCATCACTGCAATAAACCAGGACACTGGAAAAGAAATTGTAAGGTTTACTTAGAAGAGCTAAAGCTTACCAAGGGTAGTGAGATTGCCACATATATATTTGTTATAGAAGTTAACTTATTTACTTCTAACTCCTGGGTATTGGATACTGTATGTGGATCTCACATTTGTACAAATGTGCAGGGGTTGAGAAGCAGTAGAGAGCTGAAGAAAAGGGAAGTGCATCTAATAGTCGGCAATGGATCAAGAGTTGCTGCACTAGCCGTAGGAACTTATGATCTATTTGTACCCAATGGGCTTTTGTTAGTTTTTAACCATTGCTATTATGTTCCTGCTATGAATAGAAATATTATTTCAGTTTCTACATTAGATTGTAAAAGTTACAGTTTCCTTATTAAGAATAAGATTATTCGTATTTTCTATGACGACTTGCTTTATGGTACTGCAAAGTTATATATTGGCCTTTAAAATAATGATCTAGATGAGTCCAACACTTTGGAAGTCTATAACATTGCATTCAAGAAACCTAAACTCAATGATTCTAAACCGACTTACTTATGGCACTGTTGACTTGGTTGTGTAACACCCCCAAGTTATTCATGGAATATTACAGCGCCGTAAGCCCCGCCGTGGAACTCACAAGGCTAAACATACGCGGAACTATAAATTTAGACCGAGAAGGTCTACATACAATGGAATGAAGAACAATACAAAAGGTGTTCAAGAAATAACCAATGTATCCACAGACATCACAACACAAATAAATACCTCGGCAAACACAGGCCGGAACATCAAGGAAAATGGAAAACAATACTCGAGTATTCAATAACCATTCTAGTACAACAACACTGAATGGAAAACTCAGAACATAACCGGAGGAAAGACACAGTATCACACTTGCCCACCATCTTCGTGCCGACCCGATACTTGCCTATCCGCTCTCCTGGAACGTGAAATACATAAAAAGTATTTCCCCATAAAGGGGTTAGCCGTCGAATAGCTAGTGCAAGTATGTCAAGTATGAAACACAATACTTCTCAGAAATAAAGTAAATGTAACCGTCAATTCATCAATTCAAGACTACTATACCGGAATAACTAAATCTCATAGCATCACATCAATACGTATATGAATACCGTGGAACCGCACCAGAGGCTACGGAACCCTCAAGGGACTCGTCGGTCCATCCGAGAGTGGTTCGTTCATATCATCCGTGTAATCGCACCAAGAGGCTACGAAACCCTCAGGGGACACGTCGGCCCGCCCCAGAGTGGATATAAATATTCATTCCATTAATGTATCTTACTTTCAAAGTCGAGAATGTACAATCATAAATATATACTTGCCTTTGAGACATCGAGAAATTGAACGGAAAAAGGGTATGAGTTCGGTAGGTCCAAGAACGCGCTTCCGGCACCTAAACGATTTGCAAGGAGTATGATAATCAATTATCCATACTCGAATTACATGAAGAAACTCCCGAAACCCATCTACGATTCATGAAAATATACGGATAAACAATTAGAGGTTGGAAAATCGTCCAAACCCTCACAAGTCAGAAAACGGCACAATCCAATCCGTAAAATCATAGGAAAAGCATGCATACGGAATATATACATCATGATCTCAAGGTCCTCAAGCTTCAAAATGGATAAATTGGACGAATCTACGAAAAACCACAAAATTCCCAAAAATAGGGTTCTAAGGATTTTTACCTTGATTCGGACGTTAGGATGGATTAGATGTTGTGAAATCCTTGTTCTCCAACCAAATATGTTGTTTTTAGAAGGAAGATCGCTTCCAATCGCCCAAAATCATCTCTCCCGAGCTATTCCCATCGAAAAGGAGTGAAGAAGATGAAAAATGATGAAATGGAAGTCAACTGTCCTATATATATCTGCCCAGTCTAGCGCACGCTACGCCTCCTTCATTAGCGTGCGCTAGCGGAACCACCTGGTAGTCCAGTGGCTTCTGCCGGCTTCGTTAGCGTGCGCTACAAATGGATGTTAGCGTGCGCTACTAACCATGAATAGCATGCGCTAACGAACTCCTAGCATGCGTTAACCAAGAAGTAGCATCCAGTACTGGAGTCCAGAACCTACTGTCCTCTGCCCTGTACACGCCTTAGCGTGTGCTACCACTATGGCTTAGCATGCGTTATGCAACAGCTTTAGCGTGCACTAGCCGAATACTAGTGTACGCTACCTGATAGTCCAGAAAACCTAGCAACCTCACTGCCTCTGCCAACCAGCCCATTAGCGTGCGCTACGGACGGATGTTAGCGTGCGCTACTAACCACGAATAGCGCGCGCTAACGAACTCCTAGCTTGCGTTAATCCGCCAGTCCAGAGAGCAGTCTGAGTTACTGGTTCTGACCTGACCGGTCCCTTAGCGCGCGCTACGGCTCAAAGCTAGCGTGCGCTAATCAAGCAGAATTAGCGTGCGTTAGCCTAGGCCTAGCGTGCGCTATTTCTCTGGCCCAGAACACTTCCGCAAGGTCTAAACAATACGATCGTGACCCAAACAAGATACGAAACTCAATAACAATATAAACAAAATCTCCAAGCGTTTACAGAGCGACAAAATAAGAGAAACGGCAAGGTCAAACAGTCAATAAAAAGTACGGGTATTACATTCTCCCCCTCTAAAAAGAAGTTTCGTCCCGAAACTTAAGAAATAAATAGTTCGGGGTATTCCACCCGCATCTTCTCTTCCGTCTCCCAAGTCGCCTCCTTGACTCCATGTCTCGACCATTGCACTTTAACCAGTGGAATGGTCTTATGCCGTAGTTGTTTCTCGCAATGCTCAAGGATCTTCACGGGTTTCTCCGGAGAGGTAATATCCTCGGCTACGTCGATCTCACTGTAGTCGATAATGTGGCTCGGATCTGGCACATACTTTCTCAGCTGAGACACATGAAAAACACTATGAACGTGACTCAAAGTTGGAGGCAACGCCAAGCGATAAGCTAAATCTCCAACTCTGTCCAACATCTCGAAAGGTCCGATGTACCTCGGACTAAGTTTCCCCTTTTTCCCGAAGCAGAAAACTCCTCGGGTCGGTGACACCTTGAGTAAGACATGATCCCCCACTTCGAACTCCAAAGGTCGATGACGAGTATCAGCATAAGATTTCTGATGACTCTGGGAAGCCAGCAATCGGTCCCGGATAATAGAAATCTTTTCCTTAGTATCCATCAACATATCCGGCTCCGTCCCAACTAGCTAAGAAGCCTCGTCCCAACATAATGGCGACCTACATCGCCTACCATAAAGTGCCTCGAATGGTGCCATATTGATCGACGCATGGCAACTATTATTGTAAGCAAACTCGATCAACGGTAAGTGAAGCTCCCAATCATTACTCCAGTCTAAGGCACAAGCTCGCAACATATCTTCCAACGTCTGAATCGTCCTCTCTGTCTGACCGTCTGACTGAGGATGAAAGGAAGTGCTCAATCTCAACTCAGTACCCAAAGCCTGATGAACGACCTGCCAAAAATGCGATACGAAACGGCCGTCACGATCCGAAACAATGGTCTTGGGGGCACCATGCAACCTCACGATCTCAGCAATAAAAGGTTCGAGCCAGTCTATCCGGTCCCCAAGTATCCTTAATACCCAAGAAGTGTGCAGACTTGGTCAACCGATCGACAACTACCTAAATCATATTCATTCCAGCCTGAGTTCTCGGCATGCCAGTGATGAAATCCATAGAGATGTCTTCCCACTTCCATTCGGGAATGGGAAGCGGTTTCAACAACCCCGCTGGTCGTTGATGTTCGATTTTGACTTGTTGACACATCAAGCACCGTAGTACAAACTCCGTGACATCCTTCTTCATGTTATTCCACCAAAAATTGCGCTTCAAATCTTTGTACATCTTACTCATCCCGGGGTGGATTGAGTAAGGCGTAGCACGAGCTTCTCGGAGAATTATCTGCCTCAACTCTAAATTGTTTGGAACACAAAGCCTGCCCTGAAATCGCAGAATACTATCCTCGTGAACCATAAAGCCAGGAGCTTTTCCTTTAATTACATCTTCCTTCAGTTGAGAAATCATCGGGTCACTCCACTGCTTTCCTTTGATGTCAGCAACCAAGGACGAAGTAATTTCGAGAGTACACAACTGTCCTTGTACTCGTTGAAGCCAAACTTGTATCCCTTGCTCAACTAAATCCTGACGAATTTTCGTCTGAGATGTAAAAACCTCGAGCATTTGAAGAGATGCCGATTTGCGGCTCAAAGCATCAGCGACGACATTGGCTTTTCCGGGGTGGTAAAGAATTTCCAAATCATAATCCTTTATCAACTCTAACCAACGTCTCTGTCTCATATTCAGCTCCTTCTGACTGAAAATATACTTCAGGTTCTTGTGATCGGTATAAATCCGACACGAAGAACCATACAAATAATGCCGCCAAATCTTGAGTGCGAAGACAATTGCGGCCAATTCCAAATCGTGAGTAGGATAATTCATCTCATAAGGCTTTAATTGTCGTGACGCAAAAGCTATCGTCTTATCATGTTGCATAAGTACACAGCCCAGTCCTTGACCCGAAGTGTCACTATAAACTGCAAAGCCCTCACTACCACGTGGTAAAGTTAAAATCGGCAATGAAGTCAAACGTCTCTTCAGTTCATCGAAGCTATGTTGTCTTTCATCCGTCCAAACAAACTTTTCGGTCTTCTGGAGTAATTTTGTAAGCGGCCGAGCGAGTTTCGATAACCCCTCGACAAATCGACGGTAATACCCTGCAAGGCCCAAAAAGCTACGAACTTCCTTAACATTTTTAGGCGGTGCCCAATCTAGCACTGCCTCAATCTTCTGCGGGTCTACACGAACCCCTTCGGCCGAAATCACATGGCCGAGAAACATAACTTCTTCCAACCAAAACTCACATTTCGAGAATTTTGCATAGAGGTGCTCGATTCTCAAAATGTCTAAAATCAACCGCAAGTGTCGGGCATGTTCTTTCTTATATCCAGAATAGATCAAGATGTCGTCAATAAAGACGACTACACATCTGTCGAGGTACTCGATGAATATCTTATTCATTAACTGCATGAATACTGCCGGTGCATTAGTCAACCCAAAAGGCATAACTACAAATTCATAATGCCCATATCTCGTCCGAAATGCCATCTTCGGAATGTTGGACTCCCTCACCCTGAGTTGATAATTCCCGGATCTTAAATCAATCTTTGAGAAAACTGCAGCCCCTTGCAATTGATCAAATAAATCGTCTCTACGAGGCAAATGATACTTGTTCTTGATGGTTACTTTGTTCAGCTCACGGTAGTGGATGCACAAACGTAGTGAACCATCCTTCTTCCTTACGAAAAGAACAGGCGCGCCCCAAGGCGAAGCGCTCGGTCTGATCTACCCTCTTTCCAGAAGTTCTCCCAACTGATTCTTCAATTCTTGCATCTCAGAAGGTGCCATCCGATAAGGTGCTTTAGAAACCGGAGCCGCATCTGGATCTAAGTCTACGGTAAATTCTATCTCCCGATATGGCGGTAATCCCAGGAGATCATCTGGAAAAACATCGGGATACTCATTAACAACCGGAATCGAAGAGAAATCGACTTCGTTCCCTTCCGTATTCAAGGCATAACACCAATAACCCATACAACCTTTATTCAAAAGTTTTACGGTCTTCATGGCACTGATAAGTAACTTGGATTCGCCCGACTTACATCTCAAAAATGAGTACTCAGATCCGTCTTTAGTCATCATGGTGATAACCTTGGTACGGTAATTCATAATCGCTTGGTGACTATCAAGCCAATCGTCGCCGAGGATTATGTCCTCGCCTTCTATATCAACTACAATCAGATTCGATAACCATTCTATACCAGATATAATCACCGAAAAATCTTTAATCTCCCGGTTCCCCACAATTTTATCCCCGCTAGGCAGTTTCACAATGAAGGGATCGCAAGCAGTCATACAAGTTATATTCAAACGGCGTACACACTCCAAGGAAATAAAAGAATGTGTAGCACTCGTATCAAAAAGTACACGTACTGGATGAGATAAAATATGAATGGTACATGAAGCCACCGCCGCGTCGGGTTCGTCTGATCGACGCATCTCATAAACTCGTGGTTGTACCGAACCGACGCTAGAGTTTCCCCCTCCAGCGTTCTGACCCCGTCGCCGGCCCCTGCCAAAATTCTGCTGAGGTTGACCAAAAGATTGTCACTGATTTATACCTTGGTCAAGTGGTGCTGGGGCAGAAGCCCGAGTGTACAAAGTCTAATTCGGCTCGGAACAATAAGCCGCTCTATGTCCCAACTGTCCGCACATGTGACACTTCAATGGTGGAAAGTTACACTCCAAATTAACATGGCCTGGACGACCATAATTGTAGCAAGTCACCGTGCGATTTGTTGTACCCAGAGTAGAACGGTAACCCCTCTTTCCTTTATTAGAACGTGACGACTGTCCGGCAGAATGGTTAGTTGTCTGTGACCTCTGAAAATTGCCACTCTTAGAGCCAGAAAAATTTTCCGCGACCTTCTGCTTCTTCGATTCTTCAACGGTATCGTTGTCGGGGCTTAACATATCATGGGCTAAAGCTCTGTCCTGATATTCCTTCAGTGTGGTGCAAGCAAATCCTGTGGTTTAGCCTCGAAAAAGGCTCAGATTCAGCCTAACGGGTCTGTGGCACCACCAAACTGAGGAGGGTGCATACGTATTACGTTCTGAAGCAAGGCCTCCATGTTCGGGTTCGGATTATTCAGCTGAACAGTTTGGGCTAAGATGGTCATCTGGGTAGCTAATTGTTGAAGTACATTCGCAACTCCAACGTCCACGCTGTTCCCCTGGCCATTCAACTGGTCGTGCTGACTTTCGGTGTCAGGATGCGCTGAGTTCGAAAAACTGGGGTTGGTCGACCCCGCAACAGAACTGATGGAAACGGCTGCGCCACGACCTCTCCCACGTCCACGGCCACGACCACGGCCACGGCCCCTTCCAGCTGAAATACTGAAGAACACACAAGGCACGTAAGTACGGTTCGATCGCACATCATCAAAGTGACCGATACTCAAAAATACCAAAATAGAAACAAAACGAATAAGGAAACACCCGAAGAGTAAGAGGTCTTACAAGTACCGGTCGCACTGTGATGATGGCAGAGTAGTGATACTGTGGACAAATGACGACTCGTTCGACCCAAAAGACCGACAGCCTAGGTATCCATAGACCTAAGCTCTGATACCATATTCTCTAATACCCCCAAGTTATTCAGGGAATATTACAGTGCCGTAAGCCCCACCGTGGAACTCAGAAGGCTAAACATAAGCGGAACTATAAATTTAGACCGAGAAGGTCAACATACAATGGAATGAAGAACAATACAAAAGGTGTTCAAGACATAACCAATGTATCCACAGACATCACAACACAAATAAATACCTCGGCAAACACAGGCCGGAACATCAAGGAAAATGGAAAATAATACTCGAGTATTCAATAACCATTCTAGTACAACAACACTGAATGGAAAACTCAGAACATAACCGGAGGAAAGACACAGTATCACACTTGCCCACCATCTTCGTGTCGACCCGATACTTGCCTGTCCGCTCTCCTGGAACCTGAAATACATAAAAGGTATTTCCCCCCATAAAGGGGTTAGCCGTCGAATAACTAGTGCAAGTATGTCAAGTATGAAACACAATACTTCTCGGCAATAAAGTAAATGTAACCGTCAATTCATCAATTCAAGACTAGTATTCCGGAATAACTAAATCTCATAGCATCACATCAATACGTATATGAATACCGTGGAACCACACCAGAGGCTACGAAACCCTCAGAGGACTCGTCGGTCCATCCCAGAGTGGTTCATTCATATCATCCGTGGAATCGCACCAAGAGGCTAAGAAACCCTCAGGGGACCCATCGGCCCGCCCCAAAGTGGATATAAATATTCATGCCATTAATGTATCTTACTTTCAAAGTCGAGAATGTACAATCATAAATATATACTTGCCTTTGAGACATCGAGAAATCGAACGGAAAAAGGGTATGAGTTCGGTAGGTCCAAGAACGCGCTTCCGGCACCTAAACGATTCGCAAGGAATATGATAATCAATTATCCATACTCGAATTACATGAAGAAACTCCCGAAACCCGTCTATGATTCATGAAAATATACGGATAAATAATTAGAGGTTGGAAAATCGTCCAAACCCTCACAAGTCCGAAAACGGAACAATCCAATCCGTAAAATCATAGGAAAAGCATGCATACGGGATAGATACATCATAATCTCAAGTTCCTCAAGCTTCAAAATGGATAAATCGGACGAATCTACGAAAAACCCCAAAATTCCCAAAAATAGGGTTCTAAGGATTTTTACCTTGATTCGGACGTTATGATGGATTAGATGTTGTGAAATCCTTGTTCTCCAACCAAATATGTTGTTGTTAGAAGGAAGATCGCTCCCAATCGCCCAAAATCGTCTCTCCCGAGCTATTCCCATCGAAAAGGAGTGAAGAAGATGAAAAATGACGAAATGGAAGTCAACTGTCCTATATATATCTGCCCAGTCTAGCGCACGCTACGCCTCCTTCATTAGCGTGCGCTAGCGTAACCACCTGGTAGTCCAGTGGCTTCTGCCGGCTTCGTTAGCGTGCGCTACAAATGGATGTTAGCGTGCGCTACTAACCATGAATAGCGTGCGCTAACGAACTCCTAGCGTGCGTTAACCAAGAAGTAGCGTCCAGTACTGGAGTCCAGAACCTACTGTCCTCTTCCCTGCACAAGCCTTAGCGTGCGCTACCACTATGGCTTAGCGTGCGTTATGCAACAGCTTTAGCGTGCGCTAGCCGAATACTAGCATACGCTACCTGATAGTCCAAAAAACCTGGCAACCTCACTGCCTCTGCCAACCAGCCCATTAGCGTGTGCTACAGACGGATGTTAGCGTGCGCTACTAACCACGAATAGCTCGCACTAAGGAACTCCTAGCGTGCGTTAATCCGCCAGTCCAGAGAGCAGTCTCAGTGACTGGTTCTGATCTGACTAGTCCCTTAGCACGTGCTACGGCTCAAAGATAGCGTGCGCTAATCAAGTATAATTAGCGTGCGTTAGACTAGGCCTAGCGTGCGCTATTTCTCTGGCCCAGAACATTTCTGCAAAGTCTAAACAATACGATCGTGACCCAAACAAGATACGAAACTCAATAACAATATAAACAACATCTCCAAGCATTTACAGAGTGACAAAATAATAGAAACAACAAGGTCAAACAGTCAATAAAAGTACGGGTATTACAGGTTGCATAAACGAGAAACGCATTTCTAAACTCCACAATGATGGACTTATAGACTCTTTTGAATATGAATCATATGGGACATGCAAATCTTGTTTATTGGGCAAGATGCCGAAGAATCCTTTCACCGGTCATGGAGAAAGGGCTAGTGATCTATTAGGCCTAGTACATACTGATGTATGCAGACCTCTTAACACTTATGCCAGAGGCGGATACCAGTACTTCATTACATTTACCGATGATTTTATCCGGTATGGATATGTTTATCTTATGAAGTATAAACACGAATCTTTTGAAATGTTCAAAATATTCCAAAGTGAAGTACAGAATCAACTTTGCAAGACAATTAAATCCCTTCGATCGGATCGAGGTGGCGAATATTTGAGCCAATAATTCGATGATCATCTTAGGAGTTGTGGAATTGTTTCACAAATTACTCCTCCTGGAACACCTCAGCATAACGGAGTGTCCGATAGGAGGAATAGAACCTTATTAGATATGGTTCGATCCATGATGAGTCGAATAGAGCTTCCATTATCATTTTGGGTCCATGCCTTAGAAACAGCAGTATTCACCCTTAACCGTGTTCCATCTAAAGCTGTTGAAAAGACACCATTTGAGAAATGGACTGGTAAGAAACCAAACTTGTCTTTTCTAAAGATCTGGGTTGCGAAGCATTCGTAAGGCGCCAAGTGTTTGACAAACTGGAAGCCAGATCTGAAAGATGTTTATTTATGGGATATCTTAAGGAAACTAAAGGATATTACTTTTATAAGCCCGTAGAGAACAAAGTGTTTGCTGCTCGAAATGCTGTATTCTTAAAAATGGAATTTATTTCCAAAAAAGACAGTGGCAGAAGAGTAATTATCGAGGAGACTCGATAACCACAAGAAGATATCGCTTCATCGATAGAAACTGAATAGGCTCAACAATGAGTTGAAGAGTCAGTTCAAAGTACATAAGTCCCTCGCAGATCTGATAGGATGCGACATGAACCTGAGAGATATGGGTATCTCAAAATAGAGGAAGATTATGCATCGCTCATAGATGATGAGCCTAGTACCTACACAAAAGCTGCTTCTGGACCAGAATCCGAGGAATGGCTAGAATCCATGAAGTCGACATGCAGTCCATGTATGACAAACAAGTTTGGAACATGATAGATCCACCTGAGGGTGTTAAAACCATTGGGTGCAAATGGGACTTCAAAAAGAAGGACGATAATCTGCAAGTCTATAAAGCTAGACTAGTGGCAAAAGATTATAGACAGATTCATGGTGTTGACTATGATGATACTTTTCGCGAGTAGTCATGCTTAAATCAGTTAGAATTTTATTTACCATTGCCGCATACTATGATTATGAAATAGGGCAAATGGATGTCTAAACAGCATTCCTTAATGGAAATTTACTCGATAATGTGTACATGACACAACCTGAGGATTTTGTTCATCTAGAAAATTCTAAAAAGGTTTGCAAGCTTCAAAGATCCATTTATGGGTTGAAGCAGGCTTCTCGGAGCTGAAATATTCGTTTTGATAAAACTCTCAAAGAGTATGGTTTGTTCAAAATAAAGATGAACCATGTGTGTACAAGAAGGTTAGTAGGAATATATTTATTTTCTGAGTCTTATACGTAGATGACATATTACTCATTGAAAATGACATACCCACCTCGCAGAAGTCAAGACTTGGTTGGGAAGTTGTTTCTCAATGAAAGACTTAGCAGATGCTGCTAATATTCTTGGGATAAAAATCCATAGAGATAGATCAAAGAGAATGATCGGTCTGAGTCAATGTACCTACATTGACAAAATATTGAAGAGGTTCAATATGCAAGACTCTAAGAGAGGACTCTTGCCAATGTCATATGGCATTCATATGAGTACGACTCAGAGTCCTTCGACTCTTGATGAGCGAGCCCGCATGAGCAAGATTCCATATGCTTCGGCCATTGGATCGATCATGTATGCTATGATTTGTACTCGACCAGATGTATCATTTGCCCTTAGCATGACAAGTCGATACCAATCAAATCCAGGTGAAAGTCACTGGACAACAGTGAAAACCATCCTAAAGTACTTAAGAAGAACAAAGGATGCTTTCCTAATTTATGGAGGGGTGGGAAACTGTAATACCACGGGTATTTTATGCTATAATTACCGTGTACTTCATAAATTATAATGCAATTGCTATCATTTACGATGTTGTCTTGTTATAATATGTGGTTTCATTAAAGTGCTACTGCGATACAATTGTGTGATGTGAGTGGAACAGAGGTGACGTACCTTGATGCCATTGAACGATTATTGGTGAGAATATGACGGTGGCCAACGTCTTGTTCCCCGAAGAACGGTTGACGAGTGAAAAGGTAGTCACCCCGAGATGGTTAAAATGCGATAAAATGACTAAGGGATTGAGTGACTAGCGTACACTAGATGACATGCATAACGTATGTTTGATTTGCATCATTACGTATGTTAACACGACTAGGTTACGTACGTAATGTTAGGAGTATGCCCTCGAATGCCACTCAGAGGTTGTTGAGTGAGGGCATTGTACTTGTAATTATGTAAACCAATTATATAAGGCAAATGAATGTTTCTTTATTTACTGGTAGTTACTGGCATTCCTAACTCGTAAATAAACATATAGAAACTAGTCCGTGTATTTGAGAGCAAAACGTTCCACTCCTTATTGGATAAGGGAGTCGGCACTGGAAAGGTTATAGCTCAAATACTTAATCGTCATAAGTCGATGAAACTTGACGGCGTTAAGTTTATGTGAAGACTTGTATGACGTGTTCTTTGACATGGAGAGTGCACCGAACACTAATGGTTAGTGGGAGCACACGTTATAGGTATGCTAATTGGATTAGTATACTCGAACCGACTCACCCTCGATTCGTCACATGGATTTCACTCCGGACACCAATGACGGAATCGAAAGGTTGTGATAGGTATTCGTGAACCTTAGACTTGAGGATTTAGTAGGGATGTGCTTGTGACGTCAAGATTTTCATTAGAGTAGTTCGACCTCGTAAACCGAAGGCGGGGTCAACTCGACGTGCATCTTGACGGCAAGTAGCAGTCCTACCGAATACCAAGATAGAATTCTTTCTCCCGTTAGTGAGCGGGTTATATGTCCTATGCGGTTATTGCGAGATGAGATCATAAGTCTTTGCCAAAGCATTGGAGCTAGTTGTATTAGATACACGATGTACTCGATGATCTCGATTTGCATTAACGCATGCATAGCGTCAGTACGTATAGGGTTTGACCGACCGTGACCCTATAACTTGATCGGGACATTTGAAAGAAGGGTTTATACGTATACCGGTAATCACTACAGAATGGATCTTTAATGATCCCAATCATTCGTTCTCGGTGGGGTACAGCAGTGTAGGCCACCAGTCGCTAGGTGGTGCTACTACTCTTTGGTTCCTCCCATTGCCGATCGAGACGGACCTACCGAGTCGCGCAGACAGATTGACGACGGAATGAATTAAGCTAATTCTCTCATTGTGAATATTAGATATTGGATATCTAATTTGGGACATTGGATATTTAAATCGATTTATCGGATAAATTGATTTACGGCTTAATGAATTAAATATATCACTGGGTGATTAATTTAATTCATGGATATAATTATTTCTTGGAGAAATTAATTATGTTATTATATATTTGATATGATTAATTAATTGGATTAATTGATCGATATAAATACATCGGAACGGAATCGGAGTTTATCTGTTTGGACTCACGGGAGTCCGAAACGAACCGAACTCGTCGTATTTCTTCATCATAGCCGCCCCCCTTCCCCACACCTTGACAAGACTTTGATTTTTAAATCAATTGGAATCTTGATTAGGTGTTTAATGAATAGATATTTGATATCTTTTTCAAGGTGGGGTTAAACATGAGTTGTTCTCATGTGGAAAGGAATTGAATAAGAAGAGAAGACTTGTCACTCTCTAAGATGTGCCAACCGTGAGATACATTGAGAGAGAGAGAAAGTGAGACTTTGAGTTCAAACACTTATCTTCATCTTCTTCTTCAACTTGTTCTTGGTGATTCTTGGAGAAAAATCAAGAAATAAATGAGAGTTGTGAGTTATACACTTAGAGTGTGATAATCTCATATTGGAAGCTTCATCACTTAGCTCTAGCCGTATCCTCGGAGGATAGCAAGGTGATCGCTGCCCGGTCGTTTCTCCGGCGCGTGGCAAGTAGAGACGTGGTACTTTCGGCGTTGGATCGTTCAAGAGCTTGGGGAATAGCTCAAGAGAAGGTTTCCATTTAATCAACGGACTTCGAGGGTTAGTTTCTTATGACTCTTGCTTTTCGTTTATATATTCGTATATACGTAGCTCGATCGATCCTCGTAGGGATTCGGATCGAATTAATTTTTGTTTTACCGCCTACTGGGGCCTTCGTTTTAGGCACCGAATCCCAATAGTGGTATCGGAGCGTAGGTCTTGCGATCGTATATACGATATTGGCATTTGGAATGCTCGATTAGATGGTGAATGATTTGGAATCATTTTAGTCATAATCGTGGTATATGTTTTTCGTTCGTAATAATTGTATTTTTCGTAAGTTTATGTCTAAATATAAATCTTAAATTTCGGGAAATATGATTTATATTGAAGATATGAAAGTCGTAAAATATTGATATCGATATCCGGTCGAAAATCTAGCCCTCAATCGTCGTTTGACGACTTTTTGGACAAAAAGGGTATTTTGGCCGAGAATGACTCGACCGTGTCCCGGTGACACGGTCGTGTCCGCAAAGGTGGCCAAAGCATCACCGAGACCCGATCGCGTCGAGACACGGCGCAGAAACCGCCGAAGTGACTCGACCGTCCTCGATGACACGGCCGTCCGGCAGCCTACCAAGTCATCGCCAGCGACCCGACCGTGTCCTAGACTCGGTCGTGTCCTCGCCGGATTCTTCCGAGCGTGACTCGCCAAGCTGTGCGTGATCGCCGGTAGTCGCCGAGGGTGACTTGGCCATGCCGTCTGCCACCCCGGCCGATTTTTTCGTATTCTTGAAAATTAATCTCCCGCATGTTAAATCGATTTAATATGATTAAAATGATTTATGGTATTTCATTTTATAAGGGAAATTTGATTAATTGGAATATTTATGGTCGATCAATTATTTTGAACGTTATCAAATTACCGATCAGGTGAATCGATGGATCGGTTCGTATTGTTGATTGGATCAATGTATCTCTACGCTTTCCATTTATATAGTATTTATTGGATGAATGCTTTTGAATGGGGATGTGGTTCGTGGACTTAGATTTGAATCGCTCGCTTTATTCGATTGGGTTGTAAAGGCCGCTTTGAGCCTATTTATTTTACTAGAAATGTTTGTATCTAGGATGCAATTTTCGATGTAAAATTTATATGTAATGACGAAGACCGAGGAAGATCCATTTCGAGAAGACGAAGATTCAAGACGAAGACTTGTAATTAGATTACAAAGTTTTTGTTTTCTAGAACGGTCCATGAACCACATGTTGGTAGCAACTAGGTTGTGAATGGTTGTTTCATATTGTATGAATGCCTCAAACGCGCTAATATGATTAAGGTGCAAAGGGTCACGTGAAGCGCGAAAATTCTCCCACTATAAATAATTAAGTTTATAAGGTTTCAAGGTTTTCCTTCCTCCATCGAAGTTTTCGAAATTGAAATCCAAACCGATGTGCTATGCTTCCGAGTTATCGGGTAGTCGTCGGGAGGACGGATAAATTACCGGGAGCGCATTGGATGCCTTCGGTTGGAGCAAATTTTATCCCTAGAAACCTGATAGGTTGCCAGATAAGATTCAATTGTGAAACTGATTTGCGTCGATGGTATAAACTTAACTTGTTCACGAACCATAGAAATCGTATAGGTTGAGGGGAGTGAACAAGGGGAAAAAGAAGATCGAATCATCCATTAGATGGGTTGGTGTTGGACACCACTTTATGAAAATTAATAGACTAGAAACCTGCTCGGTTGCCCTCTATTAAGATTTATAAAGAATTCGATCACCACTATGAAGTAGAGCGACGATACTTAGGATATCACATGGGGGTGTGTTATTCCGATAAAAATAGTGGGAGCCGGGTAACAAGAATAGAAAAGACCTTAAATTCTATACTCGTAACATAATTGAATGAGTCACTAATTAACTGCTATACTTAATGCGCATAAATCTCAATATGACAATGAATCCACTCGCAATTCTACTCGAAAAGAACACCTTAATGGGACCTAACTTTGTGGATTGCCCGCAACTGATGATTGTCCTCAGATAGAGGCACCGGGATATGTCTTGAGACGGACATTCCGGCGCCTCCGTATGGACCCGAGCCAATCAGAAGAGATTGAAAACCACGAAAAGTGGGTTAAGGATGACGTGAAAGTCCGTGCTTATATGATGGCTTCCATGTCTAATGAGCTTCAGAGATCATGAGAAAATGACTTCTAGTGCATTCTATCTCACTTAACCGAGCTTTATGGTGAGCACAAGAGAATCGCTAGATATGAGATATCCAAGCAATCGCTCGGTGCTAGGATGAAGGAAGGTGAGAAGGTTGGGGAACACGTCCTCAAAATGATATCCATGATCGAGAGATTGGAGGCTCTTGATTTTAAAATGGATGCTTCTCTCCAAACCGACGTTATCCTACAGCCTCTCCCCGATTCCTTCTCACAGCTTGTTATGAACTTCAACCGCAACGAAATTGCATGTAACTTAGCCGGGCTAATGAACAAACTAGTGACCGCTCGCCTCGGATAAAGACTCATGATGAAGGAGTCTCGCACTTGTGATTTCTTCTCGACTTCTAAGTCTAAGAATAAGAAGAAAAGACCAAGAAGGATCGACCACAAGCTAAGGACCTTAAGGGAAAGGGCAAGGCCCCGATGGTTCCAAAGAACAAGAAGAAGAAGGATGCTTGTCTCAAGTGCGGTGAGCTGGGCCACTGGGCTAGAGACTGTCCGATTCTTCATGGCACTTCTGTACGTAACTTTTAGTTTTGGAAACAAATTGTTCGCCATCGTATTTTCTACTTCGGATACCGGATTCTCGTGCTAGTTCTCATATTTGTACCGTGAATCGGGATCTGAACAAAGTAGGAAGCTTGGATCTATAGAAGTTATGATCACAATGGAAGCGGGCATAGTGTCGAGGCGACCGACATAGGATCACTTCTTTTGGGTTTAGAATCCGGTTTTGTTTTGACTTTAGAAGATGTACTTGTTTTGCCCAAGGGGCACAAAAACATTGTATCCATTCCGGTCATGGACCGAAAAGGCTTTTCATTTTTCATTGGTGATGGTTCCTAAAATTTATTTTAGAAATAAACTAGTGGGTATCGCTACATTGTTGAATGGATTGTATCATCTAAATCTCAAAGAACAAAGTAGTTGTGAATACTATGACTAGAAAACGTGGTAGGGATGAAACCAACCAAGTTTTGAAATGGCATCTTAGACTTGGTCATGTTGGTCAGACCAAGGTTTACAAGATGGAAAAAGATGGACTTATGGGTCCATTGGGATCGGATCCCTTTCCTACTTGTGAATCTTGCCTTAAAGGCAAATGACTAAGTCCCCTTCACAGGACTTTTGAAAGAGCCGATAAACCAGATTAATCCATACCGACGCTTGTGGTGCTTTGAAGCAAGACGTGACGGATATCAATATTTCATTACGCTTACGATGATCATACTGGGTATGGTTATGTATACCTAATGAAACATAAATCCGAGGCCTTTGAGAAATTCCAGGAATTCAAGGCCCTAGTCGAGAAACAAACTGGTAATCATATCAAAGCACTTCGGTCGGACCGAGGTGGCGAGTATATGAGTATGGAGTTTGATGAGTTCCTTAAGGAACATGGAATAGTTTCACAACTAACACCTCCAGGTACTCCTCGCTTAAATGGTGTGTCGTAAAGAAGGAACCGGACCCTGTTGAACATGGTCCGTTCCATGCTAGGCTATACTGACTTGCCGATTTACCTGTGGGGGTATGCACTCCTGACTGCCGCGTATATCTTGAACAGATGTCCTTCCAAATCCGTTCCTAAAACTCCACATGAGATGTGGGAAGGAAGGAAACCAAGTCTTAATCATATTAGGATTTGGGGATGTCCCGCTTATGTCAAGAAGACTAAGGTGGAAAAGTTGGAAGCTAGGTCTCGAAGGGACGTTTCATTGGATTCCGTGCAGGACGATGGGATATCTATTCTACATGCCCGAAGATCGAAGGATCATTGTTGCTTTACAAGCACACTTCTGGAAGATGAGTTCATTCAGAAGGCGGAGCGGGTAGAAGTATTTCTTTAGAAGAATACAATGAAACTCCTCGAGAGACACCTGTGCAAGAAACTGGAACCGAACTTTCAAACACAAGTACAACCACCTCGTAGGCCTAGTAGGGTGTCTCATTTACTCGAGAGGTATGGGCTTGTGCACTTGGAGGAGCTGGGTCTCCATGAGGTTCCAAGTGATAGCCAAGAGACCGACCCGACGACCTATGACCAAGCGATGGTGGATGTAGACTCCGCGAAATGGCGTGAAGCTATGGAAGCCGAGATAGACTCGATGCATGTAAATCAGTCTGGACTCTAGTAGACCGCCCCAAGGGCATAGTGCCCATTGGGAATAAGTGGATCTACAAGAGAAAGACTGATGGTGATGGCAAGGTTGACGCCTATAAGGCCGGGCTTGTGGCAAAGGGTTATACCCAAAAGGAAGGGATCGATTACCACGATACCTTCTGCCGTAGCCATGATCAAGTCTATTCGCATGATGCTTGCTATAGCCTACCACGATTATGAGATATGGCAAATGGACGTAAAGACGGCTTTCCTTAATGGATTCCTCGAGAGGAAATCTATATGGAGCGACTAAAGGCTTTGTGTCCGAAGTCGATATTCGAGAAAGTGTGCAAGCTTCACGTTCCATTTATGGATCAAGCAAGCGTCGCGTAGTTGGAACATTCGTTTTGACGATGCGGTCAAAGAGTTTGACTTCGTGCAAAATGAAGAGGAACCTTGTGTATAAAAGAAGGTTAGTGGGAGCAAGATCGCATTCTTAGTACTATATGTAGATGACATTCTACTAATAGGAAATGATGTGGGAATGCTCGATTATGAAAGCTTGGCTTTGAGTAATTTCTCCATGAAAGCCTTGGGAGAAGCAACCTATATTCTTGGTATTCGGCTCTCTGGGATAGATCGAAGAGAACAATAGGCCTTTCCCAAGCCCTCTATATAGATAAGATCTTAAAGCGATTTAAGATGGATGATTCTAAAAGAGGGTTCCTACCGATGCAACATGGAATAAAACTCACCTTGAAGATGTGTCCTCAAAGTGAGGAACAACGCAAGGAAATGAGTAATATACCATATGCTTCGACCGTGGGTAGCCTTATGTATGCTATGTTGTGTACAAGACTGACATCGCGCATGCCGTAAGCGTGGTGAGTAGGTTTCGTGCAAACCTGTAGGGAACATTGGACTGCAGTAAAGAACGTTCTCAAGTACTTGAGAAGAACGAGAGATATGGTTCTTATGTATGGCGGTGGAGATTTAGATGTGGTGGGATTCACCGATTCGGACTTCCAAGGACCAAGGACGACTCGATGTCCACTGCTATATATTTACTCTTAATGGAGGAGCATCTTGGCGTAGTGCCAAGCAAAGCGCGACCGATTCCACTGTCAGCCGAGTATCAAGCGGCCTCGGAGGCTTCCAAGGAAGGGTTACGGATTAAGAAGTTTCGGGAGAACTTCAAATGATACCATGTCTTTGAAATTGCTGTTCGCTATCTGCGACAACGACAGAGTAAGCGCAGCCAAGGAGCCGAGGTTTCACAACAGACCAAACATATTGAGAGGAAGTATCATCTCGTAAGAGAATTTGTTCACAAAGGGATACATTGTACCGCACAGAGTAGACTCGGCCGACAACGTCGCCGATCCACCGACCAAGCCACTTTCTCGGACTAGCTTGGAGCGTCATCTAGAGAACATGGGTATTAGATACCATAGTGTGTGGCATTGAGTGCAAGTGGGAGATTGTTAGGAGTATGCCCTCGAATGCCACTCAGAGGTTGTTGAGTGAGGGCATTGTACTTGTAATTATGTAAACCAATTATATAAGGCAAATGAATGTTTCTTTATTTCTTGGTAGTTCTTGGCATTCCTAACTCGTAAATAAACATATAGAAACTAGTCCGTGTATTTGAGAGCAAAACGCTCCACTCCTTATTGGATAAGGAGTCGGCCGAAAGGTTATAGCTCAAATACTTAATCGTCATAAGTCGATGAAACTTGATCGGCGTTAAGTTTATGTGAAGACTTGTATGACGTGTTCTTTGACATGGAGAGTGCCCGTCGAACACTAATGGTTAGTGGGAGCACACGTTATAGGTATGCTAATTGGATTAGTATACTCGAAACTCACCCTCGATTCGTCACATGGATTTCACTCCGGACGATCAATGACAGAATCGAAAGGTTGTGATAGGTATTTGTGAACCTTAGACTTGAGGATTTAGTAGGGATGTGCTTGTGACGTCAAGATTTTCATTAGAGTAGTTCGACCCTGTAAACCAGAAGGGGGGGTCAACCTCGACGTGCATCTTGACGGGCAGTAGCGAGTCCTCGAATACCAAGATAGAATTCTTTCTCGTGTTAGTGAACGGGGTACATGTCCTATGCGGTTATTGGAGATCATAAGTCTTTGCCAAAGCATTGGAGCTAGTTGTATTAGATACACGACAGCTCGATGATCTCGATTTGCATTAACGCATGCATAGCGTCAAGTACAGATAGGGTTTGACTGACCGTGACCCTATAACTTGATCGGGACTTTTGAAAGAAGGGTTTATACGTATACTGGTATTCACTACAGAATGGTTCTTGAATGATCCCAATCATTCGTTCTCAGTTGGGGTACAGTGTAGGCCACCAGGCTGGCTAGGTGGTGCTACTACTCTTTGGTTCCTCCCATTGCTGACTGAGACGGACCTATCGAGTCGCGCATTAGGATTGACGACGGAATGAATTAAGCTAATTCTCTCATTATGAATATTAGATATTGGATATCTAATTTGGGACATTGGATATTTAAATCGATTTATCGGATAAATTGATTTACGGCTTAATGAATTAAATATATCACTGGGTGATTAATTTAATTCATGGATATAATTATTTCTTGGAGAAATTAATTATGTTATTATGTATTTGATATGATTAATTAATTGGATTAATTGATCGATATAAATACATCGGAACGGAATCGGAGTTTATCTGTTTGGACTCACGGGAGTCCGAAACGAACCGAACTCGTCGTATTTCTTCATCATAGCCGCCCCCTTCCCCACACCTTGACAAGACTTTGATTTTTAAATCAATTGGAATCTTGATTAGGTGTTTAATGAATAGATATTTGATATCTATTTCAAGGTGGGGTTAAACATGAGTTGTTCTCATGTGGAAAGGAATTGAATAAGAAGAGAAGACTTGTCACTCTCTAAGATGATGATTGTGCCAACCGTGAGATACATTGAGAGAGAGAGAAAGTGAGACTTTGAGTTCAAACACTTATCTTCATCTTCTTCTTCAACTTGTTCTTGGTGATTCTTGGAGAAAAATCAAGAAATAAATGAGAGTTGTGAGTTATACACTTAGAGTGTGATAATCTCATATTGGAAGCTTCATCACTTAGCTCTAGCCGTATCCTCGGAGGATAGCAAGGTGATCGTCGTTCCGGTCGTTTCTCCGGCGCGTGGCAAGTAGAGACGCGGTACTTTCGGCGTTGGATCGTTCAAGAGCTTGGGGAATAGCTCAAGAGAAGGTTTCCATTTAATCAACGGACTTCGAGGGTTAGTTTCTTATGACTCTTGCTTTTCGTTTATATATTCGTATATACGTAGCTCGATCGATCCTCGTAGGGATTCGGATCGAATTAATTTTCGTTTTACCGCTTCCGCTGGGCCTTCGTTTTAGGCACCGAATCCCAACACGTAAAGCGAGAATTGGTCTTTCGACCAGAATCTTTCTTTTTTGACACGGATTGGGTACTTTCGGTGGGCTAGAAGACAAACGAGTTAACTACTGGTAACGTACATTAATTGTCGACCCTATTCTAAGGTTGTTTACGTACGTTATGATCACTTACGTACGTTATAGATGGGGCAGTCCAGGCAGCAGCCTCTTAGTGACCATTACATATGTTAACTAGAAGAAATTACGTACGTAATGCTCTTTACGTACGTAAACCCTTGAGTGTTAGCGTACGTTAAATGCAACCGTGTGTTATAAATTAACACCTCCTCTTTAATTTCCCTCAGCTTAAACGCTCAAGCAGCCTCCTAAAAACCTTCCCCAGCCCCTCTTAGACGATTCTTAGCCTTTTAAACACTTGTATTAACATAGAGGAGAGGATTACTCAAGCTCCGAAGAAGATTATCAAGGTCGATCGATCCATTTTTCGTTCCTCCTCGTTGTTCTTCGTTCGTTCATCATCGTTCTTCATTTTTCTTCATCTATTAAGGTAAGTTTAGCAAATCCTCGAAGTTATTTTTCGGTGGTGTTGTTATGACAATTGGATTACGGGTATTTGGGTAGTTTTGTTGCTTAACTTTCGTAGACAATCAAACTTGATGAACTTGTAGTAATAAAAACTATCATTGTAAGTATATTTCGTTCTCGAACCATTAATTCATGGATCTTGTTGTAATAATCATATGCAAATTTTACATTTCAAATCGACATTGGAAACATCAACCTTAACGAATCAAATTGTAGGAGAAATTGTGTTAGGAATCCTATCACCGTATGTTAAACTTGTTGAAACCCACCTTGTTAGTATAATTATCAAACGTTAATTCAACTAGGTGGAATCGAGCTTGATAGTATTACCATCATTAAGAATCGACCGTTGAAATCATTGTGTAAAATGGTAATCCACCTAATTGAGAACTCGGAAGAGAACTGAATCAGTAGATAATGGAATTCGATTTTACTATAGTCGATTGTTGACAACCGAAGCAATGTTGGGGATAATCTTGTTAAGTAAATTGTTATAACAATCGATAATCAAAGAATTGAACAATGTAATAATGCGTGTTGCTAGTGAGATTAGAATCATGATATTAGATTTGCAAATCGAACTAAGTTAAGAATTTGGTTAGGAAAGGGAATGAGAAACTAGTTTTATTCACCATTATCCTTACGAAATTTTAATCAATGGATACATGATTGGGTTGAACTCGATCGGTCGTGGAAGATTAGGCGCATGTCAGGGAGTACCAACAAGACGAACTCGGCGTCCATGTCTTCTTTTAAGTCAGCAGTTTCGTACCAACAGAAGGGTGCATCTGATCAGCCTGACCGTAATGACTGCTTCAATTGTGGCGTATCCGGGAATACCAAGGACCGGTGTCACAAGTCGGCTACCAAATGTTTCTCTTGCGGAAAGAGTGGACACATGTCTCGTTACTGCTGGCGAGCCAATCCTGCATAGAATTCAACTTCTCAACAGAGTCAACAAGGCTCTGTACCATCCTCCAGGGTACCTGCCGTTTCCAACAACCGAGTTCCACCCCATCAGACTCAACAACCACCACACGGTACCGGTCGAGGCCGTGGGTGCGGCGGTGGTACTGCATCATTTTCCGAGTCATTGCCGTCTCGTGTATTCGAACTGAGGGCTACGGATGGTCAGTCCGCGCCAGCTATCTTAGGTACACTTCTTGTTAACTCCAAACCTGTTCATGTACTATTTGATACCGGAGCCACACATTCCTATATCTGTGGAATGTGTTGAGCGTTTGAATCTTGCTTGTGTGCCTTGTGAATCCTTTACTGTTAAACTACCCAAGGGTAGTACAGTAGGCTGCAATCTAGAAGTTCGAGACTGCCAGATCCACATCAATGATCGTGGCTGGGCTGCAAACCTTATAGTTTTCCGGCTTCAGAATGAAGATATCATTTTAGGTATGGATTGGATGTTGGGATTCGGTGCCTAAAGTGAAGGCGCAACGGAAGCAATATACGAATGTAATTCGGTCCGAATCCCTTAAGAGGATCGATCAAGCTACGTATATATGAATTTTAAAACGAAACAAAGTAAGATTCGAAATCATACCCTCGTAGTCCGTTGATTAAATGGTTGAGAAGATCCCAGTGACCGCAAATCCGATTTGATAAGTCCTCGATGATGTCCCTTACGAATCCAATCCGCAACAACCTCTTGGATGATCCAACGCCGAAAACACTGTGTCTCTACTTGCCACGCACCAGAAAAATGACTAGAACGACTTCACCTCGTTGTCCTCTAAGAACACGGCTAGAACGAAGTGATAGAGTCTTATAACTATAATCTATATCACTCTAAGTGTATAGATATATATTCTCTCTATTTTTTTCTCAATTTTTCTCTAAGAAAAATATGAAGAAACTTATGGTAAAGATGATGAAGATGAAGAAGACAAGTTACAAAGTCTTTCTGTCTCTCACTTGTGCATACAATGATCCGTAAGTCCATCAACCAAGCAAGGAGAAAGAAATTTTATTCTAGTCTTCAATCATTCACCTAACCCTTGTCCCCTCTTGAGAATACATCACAAGATGTAGTCTTCATCTCATGATATGCCTTTTAATTAAAAAAGCAAGAAGTCTTCCACCACACAGTGGAAGACAAAGACCAATCAATAAGGTAGACAAATGGGACGACCATTAGAACCTAACGGGAGAGTTCGGTTCGTTTCGAACTCCCTCGAGTCCTAATCCGATAAACTCCAGTCCGTCTCGATGTATTTATATTAATTAATTAATCTAATTAATTAATAATATCAAATACAAAAAAATATAATTAATTTCTCCAAGAAATAATTATATCTATGAATTAAATTAATCACCCAGTAATTTATTTAATTCATTAGGCCGGAAATTAATTTATCCAATAAATTAATTAGACATCCAATGTCTCTTAATTAATTAGACATCCAATGTACAATAAATTAGATAAACAATATCTAATATTTATAAAGAGAGAATAAGCTCGATTCATTCCGTAGTTATCCTACTGCGCGACTCGGTAGGTCCGTCGCAGTTAGCAATGGGAGGAACCAAAGAGTAGTAGTACTACCTAGCCAGACTGCGGACTACACTGTACCCTAACTGAGACCGAATGATGGAGATCATTCCAAAACCTTTCTGTCGTGAATACCAGTATACATACAAAACCCTTCTTTCAAATGCCCCGATCAAGTTATAGGGTCACGGTCAGTCAAACCCTATCTGTACTTGACCCTATACATGTGTTAATGCAAATCGTGATCATCGAGCTCTCGTGTATCCAATACAACTAGATCCAATGCTTTGGCCAAAGACTTATGATCTCATCTTCCAATAACTGCATAGGACATATAACCTGGTCACTAACGGGAGAAAGAATCCTATCTTGGTATTTAGTAGAACCTGCTACTTGCCCGTCAATACGCACGTCGAGGTTGACCCCTACCTTCCGGTTTTCTGGGTCGAACTACTCTAATGAAAATCTTAACGTCACAAGCACATCCCTACTAAATCCTCAAGTCGAAGGTTTACGAATACCTTTCACAACCTTTCGATTCCGTCATTGACTGTCCCGGAGTGAAATCCGTGTGACGAATCTAGGGTGAGTCGTTCGGGTATACTAATCTCATTAGCATACCTACAATGTGTGCTCCCACTGACCATTAGTGTTCGACAGGCACTCTCCAAGTCAAAGAACACGTCATACAAGTCTTCACATAAACTTAACGCCCAGTCAAGTTTCATCGACTTGCGAACGATTAAGTATTTGAGCCATAAACCTTTCCAGTGCCAATCCCATTATCCAATAAGGAGTGGAATGTTTTGCTCTCAAATACACAGACTAGTTTCTATATATATATATTTATAAGTCAGGAATGCCAGTGACTACAGTAAATAAAGAAACATACAATTGCCTTCTGATAATGATTTACATAATAACAAGTACAATGCCCTCACTCTAACATCCCCTGAGTGGCATTCGAGGGCATACTCCTAACATTGGATGCCCATGCACAGGACGATACTAGATGCATACCACTTTACTATTTCCATCCTGGCTTGCGATGGTACCACGCATGTTATCAAGGGTCGAGAACACTTCAGTACGAAGGGGTCTCTCAGCCTCATTGCAATGGAACTCTCCTGCGATTCTCGAGAAATTTACTAGTGTTATGTCCTCCAAGAGGATACATTACAACTTTCGGTGGTGAACATTCCGGTGGTGAATGAATTTCCAGATGTCTTTCCCGATGAACTACTAGGGCTGCCGCCGCACCGAAAAGTTGATCTCTCCATTGAACTTGAGCCGGGAACGAGACCTATTTCCAAAGCTCCTTACAGGATGGCACAACCGAGATGCAAGAATTGAAGATACAGCTCGAAAATCTGCTGTAGAAGGGATTGATCCGCCCGAGCACCTCGCCGTGGGGCGCGCCAGTACTCTTTGTTAAAAATAAGGATAACTCTCTACGCTTGTGCATCGACTATAGAGAATTCAACAAGGTCACTATCAAGAATCGTTATCCACTTCCGAGGATTGATGATCGCCTAGATCAATTGCAGAGGGCGGTTGTGTTTTCAAAGATCGATCTACGGTCCGGATATCACCAATTGAGGATTCGGGAGGAAGATATACCAAAGACTGCATTTTGATCAAGGTATGGACATTATGAGTATATTGTGGTATCATTCGGCTTGACCAATGCCCCAGTCGTTTTCATGGAGTTAATGAATAGAGTTTTAATCGCTTTCCTCGATAAGTGAGTCGTGGTTTTTATTGACGACATCCTAATTTATTCTCATAGCCGACAGGAACACGAAGAACATTTGAGACAGGTGCTGAGCGTGTTAAGGCAACACCAACTTTACGCAAAACTTGCCAAGTGCGAATGCTGGATGCCAGAAGTAATTTTCCTCGGACATGTTGTCTCGGCGGAAGGTGTTAAAGTCGATCCACATAAGATCGAAACGATAATGAGTTGGGAACCGCCAAAGAACATAAAAGAGGTAAGCAGTTTTCTAGGATTGGTAGGTTATTATCGAAGATTCGTCGAGGCTATTTCCTGTATCGCTCGACCATTAATGAACCTACTAAGGAAAAGTACCAAGTTTGTTTGGACTACGGATTGTTAGAAGAGCTTTGATGAAATCAAGTGGAGGTTGACTACTGCTCCAGTGCTAGTGCTACCGCAGGTACAGAAGGATTTGTTATATATACAGATGCATCCAAGCATGGGCTGCGGTGTGTCTTCATGCAGAACGACAGAGTTATTGTGTACGTGTCTCGATAATTGAAGCCGTACGAAATGAATTACCCAACGCATGACTTAGAGCTAGCCGCAGTGGTACATGCCCTCAAGATTTGGAGGCACTACCTTTACGGTGTCACTTGTAAGATTTTCACGGACCATAAGAGTCTGAAATATATCTTCACCCAGAGGGAGTTAAACATGAGGCAAAGGTGCTGGTTGGAGCTAATCGAAGACTACGATGTGGAAATCTCATACCACCCTGGAAAGGCTAATGTCATAGCTGATGCATTTAGTCGGAAAACTACATAGAAAGTAATGTTATCCAGCCTAACGGTTCAACCCGAACTACAGCAAGACATCAAGAGGAATGGTACTGAAGTATGGGTACAACACAGTCAAGGACAATTGTGCTCAATCAATACACAATCGTCCTTATTAAACGAGATACATCTAGCACAGATGGAGGATCCCGAACTACATGCGATCGGTGCGAGTATAAAGGAGGGAAATGTTTTCAACTATAAGATCCAGGGGGACTTAGTGAGGTTCAAGAATAGGATATGTATTCCACCGAATGACAAGCTGAATCAAACTATACTGAGAGAAGCACACTCCACTCCCTACTCCATTCACCCCGGAGCAAGCAAAATGTACAATGACCTACGATAGAGTTTTTGGTGGAAAAATATGAAACGGGAGGTGGCTAGATTCGTTGCCCGCTATATGGCGTGCCAACAAGTAAAAATTGAACACCGCAGACCACCCAGAATCATGCAACCCTTACCCATTCCGGAGTGGAAATGAGAAAGCATATCAATGGATTTTGTTACTAAGTTACCAACGACGGTGGTTTGAAAGGACAAAATTTGGGTTATCATTGATCGGTTAATGAAATCAGCACATTTTATTCCAATTCAGGAAGCGATCGGAACAGAGAATTTAGCCACTATTTCCATCAGGGAGGTTGTGAGATTGCACGGTGTTCCCCCATCCATCATATCGTATAGAGACACCAGATATGTGTCCTGTTTTTGGAAAGTCGTCCATAAAGCTATGGGAACCCAGTTGCATTTTAGCATAGCCTATCACCCTCAGACGGATGGACAGACTGAGCGCACGATACAAACCTTGGAAGATATGTTGAGGGCATGTGTGCTCGATTGGGGGTAAGGATTGGGTTAAGCATCTCGGGTTAGTAGAGTTTTCGTACAACAACAGCTGGCACGCGAGCATAGGCATAGCACCATTTGAGGCCATGTATGGATGAAGATGCAAGTCACCGTTATGCTGGGATGATGCTTTTGACACCATGGATACCGAGTTAGATCTGATCTAGGAATCCATTAAGAAGATCTCTGTTGTTCGAAAAGGTATGTTAGCAGCGCAAAGCCGGCAGAAATCATTTGCCAAGAACCAGCAGTGACCGTTGGAATTTACGGCCGGGGATGATGTTTGGGTCAATGTATCGCCTATGCGAGGTATCCGGCATTTCGGCTAGAATGGAAAGTTAAGCCCAAGGTTCATAGGCCCGTCCGAGATATTGGACCGAGTTAGAAAACTTGCATTTCGATTAGCCCTGCCACTGCATTTGGATAGAGTACATAATGTCTTTCACGTCTCCCAATTAAGAAAGTATGTTTATGATCCGAGTCACAAACTCAATTTCGAAGAAGTAGAAATTTCTAATGATGCTACATTTAGAGAAGTGTTGATCGCTATCATGGATCAACGTAGGAAAACATTAAGAAATATGGTCATACCCCTTGTGAAAGTTCAGTGGTCGTACCGCGACATGGAGAAAGCAACTTGGGAGACCGAGTCGAGCATGAGGGAAAATCATCTCGAGTTATTTTCTTAGTTTTGGGACGAAACTATTTTAAGGGGGATGGTATGTAATACAACGGGTTTTCATGCTATAATTACCGTGTACTTCATAAATTATAATGCAAACTATCATTTTCGGTGTTGTCTTCTTATATTATGTGGTTTTATTAAAGTGCTATTGCAATACAATTGTGTGATGTGAGAGGAACGGAGGTGACATACCTTAATGCCGTTGAACGATTATCGGTGCGAATATGACGGTGGCCAACGTCTTGTTCTCTGAAGAACTGTTGACGAGTGAAAAGATAGTCACTCGAGATGGTTAAAATGCGATAAACTGACTAAGGGACTGAGTGACTAGCGTACACTAGATGACATGCATAGTGTACATTAGATTTGCAGCATTACATACGTTAACACGACTAGGTTACGTACGTAAAGCGAGAATTGGTCTTCCAACCAGAATCATTCTTCTTGACACGTATTGGGTACTTTCGGTGGGCTAGAAGACTAACGAGTCAACTGTTGGTAACGTACGTTAATTATCGAGCTTAACATACGCTATTCTAAGGTTGCTTACGTACGTTATGATCCCCTACGTACATTATAGATGGGGCAGTCCAGGCAGTAGCCTCTGATCGACCATTACGTACATTAATTAGAAGACATTACGTACGTAATGCTCTTTACGTACGTAAACCCTTGAGTGTTAGCGTATGTAAATGCAATCATGTGTTATAAATTAACACCCCCTCTTTCATTTCCCTTGTCCTAAACACTCGAGCAGCCTCCTAAAAACCTTCCACAGCCCCCCGTAGACGATTCTTAACATTTCAAATAGTTGTATTAACATAGAGGAGAGGATCACTCAAGCTCCGGAGAAGGTTATCAAGGTCGATCGATCCATTTTTCATTCCTCCTCATTGTCTTCGTTGGTTCGTCATCGTTCTTCATTGTTCTTCATCTATTAAGGTAAGTTTAGCAAACCCTCGAAGTTATTTTCGGTGGTGTTGTTATGACAATTGGATTACAAGTATTTGGGTAGTTTTGTTGCTTAAATTTTGTAGAAAATCAAACCGGATGAACTTGAAGTAATCAAAACTATCGTTGTAAGTATATTTCGTTCTCGAACCATTGATTCATGTATCTTCTTGTAATAATCATATGAGAATTTCACATTTCAAATCGACCTTGAAAGCATCAACCTTAATGAATCAAATTGTAGGACAAATTGTGTTAGGAATCCTATCACCGTATGCTAAACTCGTTGAAACCCAACTTGCTAGTATATTTATCAAACGTTAATTCAACTAGGTGGAATCGAGCTTGATTGTATTACCATCATTAAGAATCGACTGTTGAAATCATTGTGTAAAACGGTAACCCACCTAATTGAGAACTCGGAGTAGAGAATTGAATTAGTAGATAATGGAATTCAATTTTACTATAGTCCATTGTTGACAGCCGAAGCAATGTTGTGGGATAATCTTGTTAAGTAAATTGTTATAACAATCGATAATCAAAGAATTGAACAATGTAATAATGTGTGTTGCTAGTGAGCTTAGAATCATGATATTAGCTTTGCAAATCGAACTAAGTTAAGAATTCGGTTAAGAAAGGGAAAGGGAAACTAGTTTTATTCGCCATTATCCTTACGAAATGTTAATCAAGGGATATGTGATTAGGTTGAACTCGATCGGTCATGGAAGTTCATATTATCATAAGGCGCTTACCGTCGGAATTACGGCAAGTGAAACCTTGCTCGGATTATGTTAATTTTATTTACAATATTCAGAAAACATGAATGTGTCGTTTCGTGATGAATGCCGACCGATTGTCTTTCTCTAGAAATTGTGTTATGAATGGGCCGATGTGTTGGGCGTAAAACCTGAATGGTACCTGTATGGTAATGTGTTGAGGGATAAGACCTAAAATGGCACCCACATTTCGGAGTATTTCCGTGTAGATACTTCCGTGATCCTTGGTCGTGACCTTGGGGTTTATGGGCTAAAAGAGTAAGACAATATCGGCTATACTGTGAATTTTCATATATATTATGTGGTACGGTGTTATGGAATCGTGTTTTTTGTCGTGAAATGCTGCTATTGATTATCATTATCTCATCCCGGTCTGTCTGGCATGATTCGTCGTGTCTGGTAAATTTGTTGCATATGTGCAGGACATTCTCGAGGGTTCCGGCCAGGCTTGAATGGTGTTGGAATAAAGTTCTGCTACTACATGTTTTAATTAAATTTCTGAAAGCTCTATTTATGTAATAATCGTGTTTTGAATATGTTTTCCTTCAAGACATCCTGTTTCATGTGATGTAACCCTGGACTCACCCATTTTATAATGCCTTATTTAAAATATCAATTTCCTAAAATAGCCTTGTGGGTCCCATACAGGATTCACGGCACTGTAATGCCTCGGTAAATTTTGGGGGTGTTACAGAAACTGGTATCAGAGAGAAGTTCCTATTGAAAAAGATTTTGGCAAAATTCCTTTTTATTTCCGAAAATTTTATCCAAAGTCCTACACCCCAAGCGACCGTGACTCTTCAGGGGAATGCAAAGTAAGTAGAGTATGTGTTTTCTAATTGGGTGCAACTTTTAATTTACACAAGATAATTGTGTGTTGAATTGGCCCTTAGATTAATATTGTCTGTAATGGCACACCTTTGACCTAGGAGGAAAGTAAACGATGCTGCAGGTGTTAAGAGTATGTCCTCGAATGCCACTCAGGGGATGTATGAGTGATGGCATTGTACTTGTTATTATGTAATTCATTATCATAAGGCAAATATGTGTTTCTTTATTGGTTCTTGAATGATCCCAATCATTCGTTCTCAGTTGGGGTACAGTCTAGGCCGCCAGGCTGGCTAGGTGGTGCTACTATTCTTTGGTTCCTCCCATTTCTGACTGAGACGGACCTACCGAGTCGTGCAATAGGATTGATGACGGAATGAATCGAGCTTATTATCTCATTATGAATATTAGATATTAGATATCTAATTTTGGGGACATTGGATGTCTAAATTGATTTATTGGATAAATTAATTTACGACCAAATGAATTAAATAAATTACTGGGTGATTAATTTAATTCGTAGATATAATTATTTCTTGGAGAAATTAATTATGTTATTATGTATTTGATATGATTAATTAATTGTATTAATTAATTGATATAAATACATCGGAACGAAATTGGAGTTTATCTGCTTGGACTCACGGGAGTCCGAAATGAACCGAACTCGTCCGATTTCTTCATGATGGCCTCCCCATCACCTACTCCCTCAATTGGTCTTGGTCTTCACTTTGTAGGTTTGTAGACTTGTGACCAATCAAGGGGACAAATATCAACCCTTGGTAATATTGTCTAAAGTAGGAGATTTTGGGGGATTTGAATAAGGATATAATGAAGACTACTCCTATCTCCTTCACACCATTCCATCCTTGAGATTTGAGAGATATAGAGAGAGAAAATCATTTTTCTAGTCTTCATCTTTCCTTATCATTCTTCTTCATATTTCTTGGAGAAATATTGTGAGGATTAATTGAGAGATATAAATTAAGCACTTAGAGTGTTATAATATTGAATATAAAGTTTCCATCACTTGATTATAGTCGTAACCTTAGAGGTTAATCGGGTGATTCTCGTTCCGTTTGTTTATCCTGCGCGCGGCAAGTAGAGAAGTTGTAATTTCGACGTTGGATCATCCAAGGGCTTGGAGCGGAATCGATTCGTAGAGATCAAGCAAATCTTGGGGAATAGCTCACGAGAAGGATACCATTTAATCAACGGAGTACGAGGGTATGTTTTCTCGCATCTCTTGTGTTTTCGTTTATATATTTGTATATACGTAGCTCGATCGATCCTCGTAGGGATTCAGATCGAATTAATTTTCATTTTACCGCTTCCGCTGGGCCTTCGATTTAGCGTGAAAAACGAGCCGAAAATGTAAACGGACCCGACAGCTTGGAGTGTCCGGCAAGGCTCGCGGTTCCGCTCTCTGATCATGGTCTACTAGCCACGGACATGCTCGATAAAGATGTGCAGCTCATTGGCAAGATGTGCAGCCTTCTGCCCTGGCTGCTGGGCAGTGTCCCGGGCTTGGACATATAACCGCATAGGACATATAACCCGCTCACTAATGGGAGAAAGAATTCTATATTGGAATTCAGTAGGACCTGCTACTTGCCCGTCAAGATGCACGTCAAGTTTGACCCCCACCTCCCAGTTTATAGAGTCGAACTACTCTAATGAAAATCTTGACGTCACAAGCACATCCCTACTAAATCCTCAAGTTGACGGTTCACGAATACCTATCACAACCTTTAGATTCCGTCATTGACTGTCCCAGAGTGAAATCCGTGCGACGAATCGAGGGTGAGTCGGTTCGAGTATACTAATCCAATTAGCATACTTATAACGTGTGCTCCCACTAACCATTAGTGTTCGACAGGCACTCTCCAAGTCTTCACATAAACTTAACGCCTAGTCAAGTTTCATCGACTTGCGAACGATTAAATATTTGAGCTATAAACCTTTCCAGTGCCGACTCCCTTATCCAATAAGGAGTGGAACGTTTTGCTCTCAAATACACGGACTACTTTCTATATATATATTTACGAGTCAGGAACACCAGTAACTACTAGTAAATAAAGAAACATTCATTGCCTTATATAAATGATTTACATAATTACAAGTACAATGCCCTCACTCAACATCCTCTGAGTGGCATTCGAGGGCATACTCCTAACAACGGAAACATACACGTATGACTATATATGTGCCTGGCTAAAAATCCTACACAATAACCAATCGGCACGCAGATATGATTCCAGATATGTCACGATACAACATGAAAACGAATTCAATAACTCACCTATCCGATTAAGGATTAAGAAACTCACCGAAGTGACAATAAGGATCAACGAGTTCAACGATTCAAAGGTGATGAACCTCGGAATGCAATCCCATGATAAACGGAACATCATCAAGAACAATATCGAACTACGAATCACAGATTCAATAAGTGTTTCATACAGACGAAACGTATAACCATCACAAGAATTCAATCATCATTATAACCAAGCAAGATAACTTGCCTCAATTCCGTAGGCGAAAGATAGTCCCTCTCCAAATGATCAAACGGACGGTATCCTCGACTAAAATACTCACTCGAACGAGCAACCTATAATGAAACATAATTCATTCAATAATATATTCACATAATATTAATATCAATTCATAGGAAACGACACCAGCAACCTACCCGAATAATTCATTCCACCTAATGAATATTCTACCAATTATTGAAGGATTCTAATACAACTAGTTCGTTTTCCACAATCGGATTACTATACTAAAATGTCCTTTAATACTCTTGCCATTATTAAGAACAAACATCTTGAATTCATCACTAAAATCAGTTTAACCAAGTGCTTATGTTCTACAACATCTACTACTATACAAGGCAATCATAACGAATTCAATATTCAATCTACTATGACATTAACATTCACAATTAACATCTCCTTCTTAAGAACACTATCTACTCTATCATGATGATCAAATACACTCACGTTAACTACACATTCGACTAATGAAAAGTTATTGTTGTAATCAAATCCTTATCATTTCTCAAAGACTTGTTAAGCCAAAAAAGAATGAGGTAATAACTTCTAAGATTTCTGAACAAGAGAACATCATCCCAATATCAACATTGTCAAGTTCTTCCCAAGGTAAGTAAATACCTAATATGGTGTTTTAACACTTTATGATATCAATTCTATTGATTAAATATAACTATGATGAAGCTAACTGATTATCAATGTTCTACTGAGATTATTTTGTCCAGCAAGATGAGCATGATATTTATAAACATGGTTACTATCACTATAACATCAAAACACCTCCATTCCAAACCCTTAATTATCATATTCATCAAGAAGTGTTAAAAAGCTTAATTACAAACATGTTTTACTTGATTAATTCAACACTAGGTGAAGTATTCTACATTACTAACATCATAACTACGAAAATATAGAGGAGAATCGCACAACATACCTCCAGAAATGAAGAACAATCCCCAAAGCTACAAGAACACACTCCAAGTTCAAGAACACCTTCTAAACTTCAAATCAATGAGCTCCACTCCAAGATTTAAGGCTCAAAAACAAGTCGTAAGAGGGTAATATCGGTCTAGGGAGGCAGGGGGCGATATATGGAGAGAAAATCGGGTTGAAGTTGTGAAGAAATGAAAAATAGTCTGTGTATTTAAATAGACTGTACATCAGTAGTGTACGCTATTGAAAGATATTAGCGTATGCTAACACTTTTACGTATGTTAACCCGAAAGTTTTACGTACATAACCATCCTACAGAGGCTACTGTCTCAAATTCACATGCCATTTACGTACGCTAAATAAAAGGTATTATGTACGCTAATTATGGTTGACTTTGACCGTATCGATAGCCCAACACCCTTCACGTGCATGGCCATTCACGTGCGGAACTGATGTCTGATTCCCTCCTAGCGCACGTAATGGATAACAGGTTACGTACGCTAAGACACAGGATTTAACGTACGTTAATCTAACTGTGTAACGTATGCTAACGCCACCAGAACAGGTCAAAAATGCAACTCTCTAATTAACATTGAACCATCAAACATGAAGTGAAATAACAACGATAAGTAACTCAAATCTTTAACATATCAACATTATAGTCATTATACTAAATGCAACGATCCACGACATTCAAATTATTCGATTAATACAACGATATATAAAAATTATAGTTAGATATTACATACTCCCCCCTTAAAAGGAGTTTCGTCCTCGAAACTAAGGGGTAAACAAGTCGGGATACCTCTCTCGCATGCTAACCTCAGTTTCCCAAGTAGCCTCCTAGACTCCATGTCGTGACCACTGAACTTTCAATAAGGGAGTCGTCTTATTCCGCAACTATTTGATCCTTCTCTCGAGTATCCGCACGAGACGCTCCTCGTACGAGTGATCCTCCGCTATCTCGACCTCATCGAACTGAAGTATATGACTCGGATCAGCAACATATTTCCTCAGCTGAGAAACATGAAACACATTGTGAATCCGACTTAAAGCCGGTGGCAAAGCCAATCGATAGGCCAGATCACCTACACGCTCCAAAATCTCAAATGGCCCAATGTAACTCGGGCTCAGCTTGCCTCTCTTCCCAAAATGAAAAACACTTCGAGTAGGAGACACCTTCATTAGCACATGGTCACCAACCTCGAACTCAAGCGGTCGTCGACGGTGGTCTGCGTAGGATTTCTGTCGGCTTTGAGCCATTAACAAACGACTCCTAATCAGAGCGATCTTCTCACGGGATGCTAACAACATATCGAGTTCCGTACCTAAGGATTCTGATAGTTCGTCCCAACACAAAGGGGACCAACAACGACGGCCATATAATGCCTCATACGGTGCCATCTGAATCGAAGCGTGCCAACTATTATTATAAGTGAATTCCAACAAAGGTAGTTGGGTTTCCCAATCGTCCTTCCAATCAAGAGCACACGCCCTCAACATGTCCTCTAGAGTTTGTATAGTTCTTTCAGACTGACCATCGCTCTGCGGATGAAAAGCTGTACTGAAATTTAACTGCGTGCCTATCGGACGATGAACTGCATTCCTGAAATGCGACACGAATCGCCCGTCACGATCCAATACGATACTCTTCGGGGTACCATGTAACCTTACAATCTATTTAATAAATAGTTGGGCCAATCTCTCAGGACCCCACATGTCTTTAATCTCTAAAAAGTGGGCTGATTTGGTCAGCCGATCAACAATCACCCAAATTATATCCCTCGATGACTCGTTGGCAAGCTAGTGATAAAATCCATCGATGTGTCCTCCCATTTCCATTCGGGAATCGAGAGCGGTTTCAGCATTCCTGCGGGTCGCTGGTGCTCAATCTTAACCTGATGACACGTTAAACATCTCAAAACAAATTCGGCAACCTCACGTTTCATGTTCCCCCACCAATAACCTTGCTTCAAATCTTTATACATCTTACTAGACCCCGGGTGAATAGAGTACGGGGTAGCATGGGCCACTCTCATGATAGAGTTCCTCAACTCTTCATCTGTGGGTACACAAACTCGATTCTTGAAGCGTATCAATCCATCCTCGTAGATCACAAATCTAGGGGCTTTCCCTTGAGCTACTTCATCCCAAGCTCGAGATAAGAATGGGTCTGTAACCTGCTTCGATCTAATTATATCATCAAGGGATGATGAAATCTAAAGTGTGCAAAGCAGACTGCTCAAAAGAATATGCTACCTAGACATATCATGGGTCCCTGAATATGCTGTAACCAGACTTCAATTTCCAGCCTCAAAAGATCTAACTGCAATTCTCTTTGAACTGTCAAACGGCCAAGCATCTGCTCCTGCACTGTCTTACGACTCAAGGCATCGACAACCACATTTGCCTTGTCTGGATGATAAAGGATCTCGATATCATGGTCTTTCATTAATTCTAGCAACCTTCTCTGTCTCATGTTCAACTCCTTCTGAGTAAAAATGTACTTCAGGCTCTTGTGATCAGTAAAGATCTGACAGGTAACTCCATACAGATAGTGACGCCAGATTTTCAAAGCAAACACCATGGATGCTAGCTCCAAATCATGGGTCGGATAGTTAACTTCATAGGGTCGGAATTGTCTTGATGCATAGGCAATCACTTTCCATTCCTGCATCAGTACACATCCAAGGCCCTGTCTCGGCGCGTCACTATACACCACGAATCCCTCCATTCCTTTTGGTAGAACAAAGATAGGTGCTGAAATCAATCGACTCTTGAGCTCATCAAAACTTTGCTGACATGCCTCTGACCACAAGTACTTCTTATCCTTCCTCGATAGGTTAGTCATCGGTTGCGCAATTTTGCAAAACCCTTCCACGAACCGTCGGTAGTAACCTGCTAGACCAAGGAAAGTACGAATTTCCTTCACGTTCTTCGGAGGTAGCCAATCTCAAATAGCTTCTGTCTTCTATGGGTCTACTCTCACCCCTTCGGCTTATATCACATGCCTAAGGAAGATAACTTCAGGCATCCAGAATTCACATTTAGAACATTTCCCATAAAGGTGTTCCCGCCTCAATGCATCGAGAACTTGGTGGAGATGACGCTCATGCTCTTCATGGTCATGAGAGTAAATCAGGATGCTGTCAATAAAAACGACTACAAAACGATCTAGATAATTAATAAAAACCCGATTCATCAATTCCATGAGTACCACCGGTGCTTTAGTCAATCCAAATGGCATCACCACGAACTCATAATGCCCATAGCGAGTACGGAAGGTTGTCCTCGAAATGTCAGACTCTCGAATCCTCAACTGATGATACCCGGACCTCAAGTCGATCTTAGAAAACACAGCAGCTCCCTGAAGTTGATCTAATAAATCATCAATACGAGGCAATGGATATTTGTTCTTGATGGTTACCCTATTCAGCTCACGGTAATCAATACACAAACGCAGAGATCCATCTTTCTTCCGTACAAATAGCACTGGTGCTCCCCAAGGGGACGCACTAGGTCGAATATAGCCCCTCTCAGTCAACTCCTCAAGCTGGTTCTTCAACATCTGCATCTCAGTTGGAGCCATACGGTACAGTGCTTTCGAAAGCGGGGACGTACCTGGCTCTAACTCAATAGTAAACTCTACCTCACGATGTGGAGGTAAGCCTAGCAACTCATCTGGAAATACATCTGGGTAGTCTCGGACTACCGGAATATCGACCAATTCAATTGGTCGATCTGCTGTTTTGGTCATGTAACACCAATAACCAATACACACTTGATTAAGCAATTTCACTGCTTTCATAACGCTGATGACTCTCCCGGAACGGCTGGGATTATCACCCCGAAAAATACACTAGAAACCATCATCAGAAGTGACAGTTACCATTCGCTTGCGGACACTATGGCATCATGACGATCCATCTAATCGATACCCAAGATTATATCATCCTTAGATAAATCGACCACAATTAAATTTGGCAACCACTCACGGTCGTTCATACGAATCGGACAGTCCTGGCCTTCACGATTTCCATCTACCATCAGGTAGACCAATCACATAAGGCTCACAATTGATAACATAGTCTAGAGGTAAACAACTTAAGAAAGAAGCAGATATAAAGGAGTGTGAAGCGCCCGTATCAAAAAGGACACATACAGGCTGAGAGTGGATCTCCAGTATACCTGCAATCATGCTGGCCTCGGGATCGTCAGCCTTCTTCATCTCGTAATTCCCGGGTTTCCCAGCTTCGGCACCAGGTGTACACTTTGAATCCCACGACCCATTCCCCTGTTTGCCCATGTCGTCTGATAGGAAGCGGACGGAGGTACACGGTCCTGGACAGAAGACTGAACTGGAGCATGAGATGCTACTGTATCACGTCCCGGTCCATTCCTGCAATAACGAGCACGATGCCCATTCTTCCCACATATATGACATGTGACGGCAGGCTTCGGGCATTTAGAGCTGACGTGCCCCTCGTCCCCACAGTTATAGCACACAACAGATGAGTTGACCGGTCGAGCGTACGATCTGGCTGGCTTAGATGCCATGGGTGGTCGATCAGAAGGGTTTGGAAATGACTGGGGCTTCCTGAATGTCCCCCGGTTACTCTCAGTCTGGTTTTGGTTCCTGTATCTTTTGTTGTTAGACTGTGGTTGCTTCTTGGAAATCTCATTCGCGGTGAGTTCGTATTCCAGATCTTTCTCAATGAACTCCGATAGGGTCGTACAATGGTGATTCAACAGCTGCATTCTCATTCGGGGTTTAAGACTCTTGAGAAAATATTTGATCTTATCAGCATCCGTTCGGACAATCGACGAGGCAAAAGGAAGAAGTGCCTGAAATTTATCGGCAACAGATAGTACATCATTGTCTTCAGATGGGTCCGGGTTTAGCAATTCTGACAGCTTGGCCTCACGGAGTGGCCCTGGATAGTAACAGTCTAGCATGAGGTTTTTAAATTCCTCCCAAGTATATACACCATCAGCTGGCCTCACTGGAAGCCACCAGGTGTGAGCGCCCTTGCTAAGATAGTAAGATGCTACGGGGATGCGATTCTCTTCGGGGCAGTCTACCATCACGAATAATTTCTCAAAGTGTTCAATCCAATGTACAATGTCAGTAGGCTCAGAGGAGCCTTCAAAGGTCGGGGGTCGCTGGTGAGAGATGTCGTTGATGATCCAACTCACGGGACCGCCAAGCACAAGAGGTGGAGGATGAGGCCCCTGTTGCTGGACAGTAGTATCTCTCTGCATAGCTTCCATTAATTGACATATCTGCGTCATCTGGGCCATCATGCCCTACATCACAACGTAAGGATCGACACGTGCATCCTCGCGTACGGTGTGGTGCGATTGGTCCCTAGAAGGCGAATCACTGCCTGCGGAACTATGCTCCACATTCGCACGCCTGTTGGCTTGTGGTATAGGGATTCGGCCCCTTCCACGGCCTCGTCCCCCTCTGCCACATCCTTTCAGATTTCTTTACATACTGAAAGAATCAAACCATAATGATAACCATAAGTATAGTTCATGATACAAATCAAAATTCATGCTAAGTTAATAGCAATAAGGAATTACATATTTAAGAAGACAGTTCACAATAAATTATCGACACTACGAGTGTCACACAGAATATCATATCGACGTCGAGTCGAACAATTTCAATCATATAATCAATCCGAGATTTACCTCAAATTATCAATCAGATAAATCTTGTCACAGATCCTCGAAATAACAAGATCAACAAAGAAATCCATCCTGATATCAACATCATGCCAGTAATTAAATCATGGCTCATAAAGTACATACCGTATTTGGCTCCTAGGGTCAGGCGCTTGCACAGGTCACACGTGACACGAAGGTCTCTTGATACTAGTTCATTTCATAATGACTCTTAAAGAGAAAACGACGCTCTCTGATACCATCTTCTGTAACACCCCAAAAAAGCGGCTATTACAGTGCCGTGGACCCCACACTAGGACCCACCAGGCGATACCAATATACAGATTAAATAAGTATTATCTTGTGATACCGAACCACAATAAATAGTCACTACTCTAATTAGGAGTTTATTAATGATATGGCCAACGACCTTATGAAACACAGGATCCGAAATACAAGTATAAACCAAATGGAGATGAAATATACCTCAAATATTAATACAACCGGACAATAGTTTAAAAGAAGCGGAATTAAAGTAACATTACACGGTTTGAACATAACCGGAAACAAAAGACTTGGGCCCCCCGAACTAGTATCCCTTGAACCCTTCATCGTCACAATGCTCTTCCCGTGCCTTGCCTTTGCCTCGACCTAAAATACAACACAAGTATTTCGCCCAAACCACAGGGTCAGATATACATGATAATAATTCTCAAGACATTATACGATTTACATATATTATATCTCAAGGAAACATCCCGACTATTGAACATACTCCTCAGGCGTATGAATAATCAGTCACTAACTGTCGAACATATCCAATCATACATGGACTATGAACGACCAAACAATATGGCTCAAGATGGACATCACAGTATACCCGATCTGAAAATGCGTCCGTGTATATGTCCACCCCGTATACGGAATCCAGAATATACGTGTGACAATGTACCTAATTAGCCCCACAAACTACGTCTCGTGTGCACAGTCCAATACGGAAACATCCACGTATGACTATATATGTGCCTGGCTAAAAATCCTACACAATAACCAATCGGCATGCAGATATGATTCCAGATATGCCACGATACAACATGACAACGAATTCAATAAATCACCTATCAGATTAAGGATTAAGAAACTCACCGAAGTAACAATAAGGATCAACGAGATCAACGATTCAAAGGTGATGAACTTGGGAATGCAATCCCATGATAAAAGAAACATCATCAAGAACAATATCGAACTACGAATCACAGATTCAATAAGTGTTTCATACACACGAAACGTATAACCATCACAAGAATTCAATCATCATTATAACCAAGCAAGATAACTTGCCTCAATTCCATAGGCGAAAGATAGTCCCTCTCCAAATGTTCAAACGGACGGTATTTGTAATATCCGGAATTTCTACTACTGTTGTTTAATATTATTTTATCCGAGTTATATTGTACAGCATGGAATCTGTATAGTATGGATAAAATAAATAAAGGACTGAGATGTCAGTATCGGTATAATTGTCGTACTTGGTCGACAATTATATTAGAGGATATAGTGCGTCATGTATACGTATCCAGTATGTCGAGACGGACGAGAAAAGTTGGAAATGGCTAAGTGTAAGATTATTAGCACACGCTAATAATCACGAGTAGCGCACGCTATCGTGCAGGTTTAGCGCATGGTACGGACATAACTTTGCGCACGCTAGTGCAGAACAGATTAGAAGGAATCTATATGTGGACCAGGCCACTTTCGGCACATGTTCTGAGTAGTCAACTGGTGTTTGTTGTAAAGCATTAGCGCACGCTAATGCCTGTTGTTAGCGCACGCTAATATCAGTCGGTCAACAGGGAATCTTGGCTTTATTGGTTGCTTTCGGCATGTGGGGTCACGAGCCTATTCGGGGTAGGTGCACACTGTAGCAAGTTAACTACGATTAGCGCACGCTAAGATACAAGATTTTGCGTGCGCTAGATAGTGTAGTTTACGTACGTTATTGCATGGGCATTACATATGTAAGCTGATATGCGGAGCAAGTCAGTAGCCTATGGACTGCGATAGCGCACGCTAACGAAAGAGACTTAGCGCACGCTAAGCATGTAACGTACGTTAAATGAGGATTTTAGCGTACGTTAATAATATGCAGTATATATATGTGTAGTTGGGCATTATCCTTCATTTCGTCCATTCCTTCCTTGCAACCGAGAGAGAGTTTTTAGAGAGAAGTTTGAGGTTCCAAACACTGAGAGATGATGCTCTTTAACAAAGATTAAGCTGAGGAACATGGATTAAAGTCTTGTTCTTGAAATTATTGATGATTCTTGGAATGAAGTTGATTGTTCTCCTTCATGGTTCGTCTATACAAGGTAATAGTTCTTCACTTTTGGATTTCGTTTTGGATTGGAGATTTACGTTCTTGAGTTGATGAATATCATATAAACAAGCTAATAAGTATGATTAGGAGACGGATTACCGGATTATGATGATGTTGTTATTGATATATGGATATTGATGTGATTCATATGGTTTGAATCGTGTTGTCCATCTTCTTCAGATAAGTTGGTTAAATCTTCTCCTCAGTTTCGAATGTTGATGTAATTATTGATAATTACTCCCTGTAATGATGGATCATGGAAGTATTGTTACGTTCTTAAGGTTTTATGATGTTGATATTGAGGAAGATGATATATGGATATAGGACTTGGATTATAAGTTGAATGATTGTTTATATGTTAAAGGATATCGGATTTCGTTGTTTTGATAGCTTTGAACATGGTTTCAAATTACTTAGTGTTCTTGATAATCACCATATGTTGATTCGGTATCTGAAAAACATGCAGCTGTACAGCATTAGCGCACGCTAAGCTTACGGGCTAGCGCACGCTAACGGGAGCTACTTAGCGCACGCTACGTTGTGCGTTTAACATGCGGTAAGTAGGCAGACAGTGCAGTATTTTCGTGTTGTGGTTGTGAATTTGTACTGGTTTGAGTGGGTTGTTCAGACTTATGTTTAACTGGGATGTCATAGAACCGTTGGGTTTGTGGATTGGTTATGTCGGTTATTGATTGTTACCGGATTGTTGTTTATTGATTATTACCATAGGTCGAGATTATTGATCAGTGATTAGAACTGTATGTTGCGGTCGTGTTCGGGTATGTTCGTGAATGGCATAGGGTCAGGGCCGAGGAGCTCGTAGACGAAGGCAATGAGCGGCTTCATCATCATCGTATCGGTATCGAGGCAAGTTATTACTTGCTCAGTTATAATTTTTAATGAATGGTTTCAGTTTCATTTCGTTTATAAGCATATAGCAATGATTATATGTTGTCTTTCCAATTCTGGAAGTTAAATCATAGTGTATATGGTTTATTTCGGTTATTGGCATATTCGGGTATCGAGGTTACATTATGGTAAAGACGAGGATATGAGTATCTATAGTCCATGGTATGTTTGGATCGCCGAGTATCGAGGATAATCGCTGGTGATAATTTGACATTGAGATTTCTCCTGAAGGATTCGGGACAGTATCTTAGTTTGATTCGGTTTAGTACGGATGATGTTGATCATGCATGTTGTCTTTTATGTAACACCCCAATCTAGGCGGATATTACAGTGCCGTAGATCCCCGACTGGGACCCACCAGGCGAATGAAATTGAATGAATTACACAGGGTAAATGTAGTACCGAACCACATTACGAAAATAATTACTCCGATGAGGAGTTTAAGTACAACACACTAGGACAATACCGAATACTAGTGTATTTTATATGAAGATAAAATACACAACACTGAATGAAACGGAGTATCCAAATGAAAATCTGCAGCGGAAAATAAATGACAATAATATGAATAACTGAAAAGAACGGGGCCCCCTACTAGTATGATTGGGACCACTCGCCGTCAACATGTTATTCCCGTGCTTTTGCCTTGCCATGACCTGAAAAACAAAATCCCCAGCCGGGGTCAGTTACACAGAACAACAATCCTCAAGGGTTGAAAATACACAATCATGATATATCTGAAATTATGAATTATTCTGTTGAAACATACGCAATCAAACATGCTATATGAATCAACTATCAGTACGGCTCAAAGGAATGGCGCCACACTACGCCCGGGATGGAAATGTGTCCATGCACAAGCCACCAACGATCAATACACGCGTGGTCTTGTACCTAATCAGTCTCACGAGACACATTGACTCGTGTGCACAGTCCAATGTGAGGCCAACAACCAACACACGACCATAATGTGCCCGACATGAAAATCCTACACATACCAACCGGCACGCCAGTATGACCCGGAATGCCACAATATGACAAAAGTGACAACGAAAATGAATAATGACTCACCAAGATTAAATGATGGTGAAATGAATGATAGCTCAATGAAATAATCGGAACCGTCGTTCCTTATGACTGAGGTGATTAATTGACAATGACAAGTTTTGATACGGTTAATACAATGATGAATGAGTTACGATTATGAATGAACAACAACAAAAGGAATGAATATCCTTTTAACCGAGTAAGAATTAACTTACTCAATACCGATGAAGAATGTCCTTCCACGAACAACGTCCTAAATGAAAAGTCGGTCGCTCGAACAACCTTGAACAACAATAATTACCAACAACCGATCAATACACGAATCAAATACGATCATAACCGACCCAAACGTCGATACAACAATATCCGAACTCGTAGATGTACTCTAACGAAAATGTTGAGATACCCGTGGGTTAAAACCAAACCCAAATTATCGAACCAACTCCAAAATGATTGATTCAAACCAGCACAACATTATCAATGACATCAATAATCTCATAGAAGTCCACAATTCAAGTTAATAATAACGACAATCGGAAATCCCCAAAATAACCGAAGTCAACCCCAAGGGTTCTTGAAACAATTCCGAAAATAACCATTAAATCCGTAAGAATATACTTATCCAAGGTAGATAATCCATATCCAACATATTCCAATGATAATCCAAGCTTACACGAAGAAATCGGGAGGAAAAACCCAAAAATCCGAAATTCTAGATCCAAGAGATTAATACCTTTGATTCGATGAGATGAAGATGATGAAATGATGATTAATCCGAAAGGTGAGCTTGAAGATGATGATTGATGATTACACCTCGAAGAATCCTCTCTGAATCGCTCGAAATCGCCCAAAACTACCGAAGGAATGAAATGAGATGAATAATGACGAACTCTGACTAAACTGTCCAATTTATAGTCAGTCCAGGTTAGCGTGCGCTAGCCCTTGTGCGTAGCGTGCGCTAACGAGTAATTTGGGTAGTCCAGTACCCACTGTCCGAACACGGTAGCGCGCGCTACGTACCTTCTTGTAGCATGCGCTACGGCCATATTACTAGCGTGCGCTAAGATCCGTTATTAGCGTGCGCTAACGAAATATTGATGCCCAGTACTGGAGTCCAGAAAACTGTCTGCCCTCTGATCTGACCTCGATAGCGTGCGCTACAACCATAGTTTAGCGTGCGCTAATATATCGGTTGCGTACGCTAACAACAACACATAGCGTGCGCTATGAAATAATCCAGTGCAGTCCAGTAGCCACTGGACTCAACCTGATCCGTCCCTAGCGCGCGCTACTCCACACATATAGCGTGTGCTACTACAACCCGTTAGCGCGCGCTACTTACCACTCGTAGCGTGCGCTACAAATAATCTCACCTGTAGTCCAGTACCTTCTGGACTGCAGCCAGGACAACCTTAGCGTGCGCTAAAGCTGAGTGGTAGCGTGCGCTACCTATACCCAATTAGCGTACGCTAAAAGGAGTATGTAGCGTGCGCTACTCCTCACGCACAGCTCGCAACGAAATGACAATGATGATAAACGCGGCACGAAACTCCAATCCGATTAGTGATGAATGACGATTGATACACGATACAATTACTCTGAATGATGAATACCATGACTGAATATGAGTGACAAATGATCAATAATGAGTGAAATTACTGAGTGATAATGACTGAATGATAAATACTGAATGATAATTACTGAATTACAACCGGGTATTACATACACCCCCCCTTAAAAGAGTTTCGTCCTCGAAACTAAGGGTAAACAACTCGGGACATGAACTATCCATCACGATCTGCAAACAATAATGTCCAAATAGTTCTCGGGACCAAATCAATCGCACGCCCAAGTCTCCAAGTCTTGACGTCTCGGATCACAATGAACGATCTCCCAAATTATCACGAAGTCTCGGTACGACACCAAAAGGAATGCATCAAACGATCTCAAAATCTCAAGATTCTCAAATACGATCATTATAAGATAGATCAACAATAAATGATCCACAACCACGACACCTTAATACGGATTGAGTTATAGTCATCTGAAAGGCAAGGCTATATATCAAATGTACCCAACATCGATATCCTCCATACCATCGATCTCCTCGATCACAACGATTCAACGAAGACCCAAATCTGAACTCACCGCTTAATATGACCCCGAAAGGTTACCAAAACGAGAGTGACTATGATGAATGATAAATGATTAGAAATCCGACAATGATCAAGAATAACTCGCCGAGGTGAACTAATAACGAAATGAGTGATAACTCGAATGAAATTATTGGAACCATTGTTCCCCGTGAAGTGAATGATTGGTTGACAAATATAAGTCTAAACGGGATTGATATATGATGAATGACCTATGCGAATAATTGAACGGCGATGAAATGAATGATTATCCTATTACCGAGCAAGAATTAACTTGCTCAACACCGGTGATGAATGTCCTGTTGTAACACTGTTAAAGCATACAACAGTTGAACTCGTCGTCTAAGATGAAGATGCTCTCCCAGCACGAATACGACTAGAACGATCTCTTGGACGTCGGAGTCCGATGTCCCTCTGAACTCTTTCCATACCGAGGCAGGAAAGTCACGTGATAATTACAGATCTCGTATGAAGATTGCATTATGGTTTCAAGACGGAATGATAACAATGAGCATACACGCTCTAACAAAATGAATGCATTAATAATGCAATAAAACGATCGTCGACATGACGCCGTGATATGAGAAGATCGCAAGAAAAAAAACAAGTGAGGTGACAAGCCTATCTGATGAAATTCCTGAAATGATTACCTTGAACAAGTTCACAAGGTTGAAAAATTTGATTCACAAGATCAACAACTGAACCGTGAGATGGACTGGATGGTTAATGAATTAATCGAACAATGAGATTGACTCCGTGATGAATGAATTGATTGAACAATGAGATTAACTGAGTGATGAATGAATTGATTGAACAATGAGATTGACTGAGTGATGAATGAATTAATTGAACAATGAGATTAACTGAGTGATGAATGAATTGACTGAACAATGAGATTAACTGAGTGATGAATGAATTGACTGGACAATGAGATTGACTGAGTGATGAATGAATTGACTGAACAATGAGATTGACTGAGTGATGAATGAATTGACTGAACAATGAGGTTAACTGAGTGATGAATGAATTGACTGAACAATTTTAGAAAATCGTTCCACAAACCGCTGATAGTAATCGGCTAATCCGAGAAAGCTTTGGATTTCCTTAACATTTCTCGGAGGTAACCAATCTTGGGTAGCCTCCATCTACTGAGGATCAACCCGCACTCCATCTGATGAAATTACCTGTCCGAGAAAAGTCACTTCGGACATCCAGAAATCACCTTTGGAAAAAAAACTTTCCATAAAGTTGCTCTCGTCTTAACACGTCGAGAACCTGATGAAGATGGACCTCGCGTTCCTCTCGGTCACGAGAAGATCAAAATGTCGTCTATGAAGACAACAACAAACTGATCCAAAAGTCGATGAAAACCTGATTCATTAACTCCATGAATACCGCAGGTGCATTAATCAACCCAACCGGCATAACCGCAAACTCATAATGACCATAGCGTGTTCGAAATGCCGTCCCCGTGATATCCGACTCTCGAATCCGCAACTGATGATATCCAGATCTTAAGTCGATCTTGGAAAATACTGAAGCTCCCTGAAGTTGATCCAAAAGATCATCGATACGGGGTAGAGGATATTTATCCTTGATCGTCATCCTGTTCAACTCCCGGTAATAATACACACACGAACGAACCATACTTCTACTTGACAGATAACACTGGTGCTCCCCACGGGGGCGCACTCGGTTGGAGATAACCTTCCTCGCACAATTACTCAAGTTGAGTCTCCAATTTCTGCATTTCGGTCGGGGCCATCCGATATGGTGTCTTCGATAACGGGGGCGTACCGGGCTCCAACTCACTCGTGAATTCCACAACTCTATGTGAAGGCAACCAAGTAACCCCTTGGGGAAATACATCGTCAATCGATTTCAATGATACCACGAATGATTGAACACCTCGATTGTCTAAGAACGGCCAAAAGGTGACAATGATATAATGAATGATTAAGTAACTCGATTGCCCATGAACGGCCAATCGATGAAAATGATACAATGAATGATTGAATAACTCGATTGCCTATGAACGGCCAATCGATGACAATGATGTAATGAATGATTGAATAACTCGATTGCCTATGAACGGACAATCGATGACAATGATATAATGAATGATTGAATAACTCGATTACCTATGAACGCCAATCGATGACAATGATATAATGAATGATTGAATAACTCGATTGCCTATGAACGCCAATCGATGACAATGATATAATGAATGATTGAATAACTCGATTGCCTATGAACGCCAATCGATGACAATGATATAATGAATGATTGAATAACTCGATTGCCTATGAACGCCAATCGATGATAATGATATAATGAATGATTGAATATCTCGATTGTGGAATTCCTCTGCCTGGTCATATTAAAAATTCCTCTGGAACAACGGGGATCACCTCCCTGAAGCACACATTCGACATCCAACGACGGAAATGATAGTGACCATATGCTTACGAACATTGAAAATGATATCGTGACAATCCATCTAAGTGACACTCAATATTATATCGTCCTTAGATAAGTTCACCACGATTAGGTCCACTAACCAATCGCGGTCATTAAGCTTATTTTGGTATAATTTCCGAAAACCTTCCATCGTTAGGTACACAGATGGTATGAGGTCCACAAGCAATAGGACTAACCGAATTAAGTCTATTCAATCATGACTCGAAAATGAATGAATGTGGTGCATCAGTATCTAAAGGTACACACGGGTTGAAATAAAATTACGAGTATACCTGAGATCGTTCGGACCACCGGATCGTTGATCCTTTTCATCACATGAATCCGGGACCTGCCGGCTCCCGAACCGGACGCTCCCGTCTGATAAATATGAGCTCCACCTTTGATTGCTTCCATTGTCTTAAACGACGCTGACAAAGTAGTCTGATTCTGAATCGCTGATTGTTTCGGGGCCTGAGATGCCGCCGGAGCTGACTTAGAGTCCTTTCGGCAAAAACGGGCCTTATGCCCAGAATTCCCACAATTATGACATGTGATAGACGGCGTCGTACACCTAGTAATCGAATGGCCCGCGCCCCACGGTTGAAACAGATGATGGCCGAATCGGGCCGCCGACTGAGATCCCGCAGGATTAGGTGCCGTAGGAGGTCGCTCAGAAACGTTAGGACCCGCACGAGGTTTCTTGGAGGTTGACCGACCGCCTTCGGACCGATTACGCTTCGTTGATTTCTTGTAGACAGATGAAGGTTGTTGCTCCGCAATTTCCTTAGCAGCAGGCTTATACGTGAGAGTCCTATCGATTAATTCGGCCAGAGAGGCGCAATGATGATTAAGCAATTGCATATGGGTCATCATGACCTGCATAAAAGTGAGTGGATCAACCCGAACATCTTCTGATCGAGCCGAGTCCTGGATACGATTTCCCGATAGCGAGTGATTATTTCCCGAGTTTCGGCCCGCACCGCGGCCTCTCCCCGTGCATCCTTTGACATCTCTCTCCATACTGAAGTAGGAAGGTCGCATAATGATTATATTCCCCGCATGAATATCACGTTATGATTATGTCATGAGATGATGAAAATTAGCATATGCGCTCTAACACAGTGATTACATGAATGATTAACTGAGGTGACATGATCATCTGATGAAATTCTAGAAATGAGTATCTTGAACAAGTTAACCAGGTTGATGATATGATCTTCCAGATCAATAACTGAGTAATGAAATGAATTGAGTAATTAATGAGTTAACATGATCGTCCTTATCATAATGAATGATGAAATGAATTGAGTGATTAATGAGTTAACATGATCGTCCTGATCATGATGAATGATGATGTTTGAGGATTGTTAATTGAGGAGTGATGAATGAATGATTATTGCCAGAAATTATACCATGGCGTTAGAAATCTTACAGTTCTTTCGGTCTGATTGGCTCGGCATTTGCACAGGTCACATGTGACGCGAAAGTCCAATGATACTAGTCCGATGATGATGATTTCAAATGAGACATAACTCGGAAGGTAGTATTCAAAACCACGCTCCGATACCAACTCTGTAACACCCCAATCTAGGCGGATATTACAGTGCCGTAGATCCCCGACTGGGACCCACCAGGCGAATGAAATTGAATGAATTACACAGGGTAAATGTAGTACCGAACCACATTACGAAAATAATTACTCCGATGAGGAGTTTAAGTACAACACACCAGGACAATACCGAATACTAGTGTATTTTATATGAAGATAAAATACACAACACTGAATGAAACGGAGTATCCAAATGAAAATCATGCGGAAAATAAATGACAATAATATGAATAATCAAAAGAACGGGCCCCTACTAGTATCATTGGGACCACTCGCCGTCAACATGTTATTCCCGTGCTTTTGCCTTGCCATGACCGAAAACAAAATCCTCAAATGGGCCGCCATACGTAACAACAATCCTCAAGGGTTGAAAATACACAATCATGATATATCCGAAATTATGAATTATTCGTTGAAACATACGCAATCAAACATGCTATATGAATCAACTATCAAGACGGCTCAAAGGAATGGCGCCACACTACGCCCGGATGGAAATGTGTCCATGCACAAGCCACCAACGATCAATACACGCGTGGTCTTGTACCTAATCACCTCACGAGACACATTGACTCGTGTGCACACCCAATGTGAGGAAAACAACCAAAACACGACAATAATGTGCCAGACATGAAAATCCTACACATACCAACCTGCACGCCAGTATGACCCGGAATGCCACAATATGACAAAAGTGACAACGAAAATGAATAATGACTCACCAAGATTAAATGATGGTGAAATGAATGATAGCTCAATGAAATAATCGGAACCGTCGTTCCTTATGACTGAGGTGATTAATTGACAATGACAAGTTTTGATACGGTTAATACAATGATGAATGAGTTACGATTATGAATGAACAACAACAAAAGGTATGAATATCCTTTTAACCGAGTAAGAATTAACTTACTCAATACCGATGAAGAATGTCCTTCCACGAACAACGTCCTAAATGAAAAGTCGGTCGCTCGAACAACCTTGAACAACAATAATTACCAACAACCGATCAATACACGAATCAAATACGATCATAACCGACCCAAACATCGATACAACAATATCCGAACTCGTAGATGTACTCTAACGAAAACGTTGAGATACCCGTGGGTTAAAACCAAACCCAAATTATCGAACCAATTCCAAAATGATTGATTCAAACCAGCACAACATTATCAATGACATCAATAATCTCATAGAAGTCCACAATTCAAGTTAATAATAACGAAAATCGGAAATCCCCAAAATAACCGAAGTCAACCCCAAGGGTTCTTGAAATAATTCCGAAAATAACCATTAAATCCGTAAGAATATACTTATCCAAGGTAGATAATCCATATCCAACATATTCCAATGATAATCCAAGCTTACACGAAGAAATCGGGAGGAAAAACCCAAAAATCCGAAATTCTAGATCCAAGAGATTAATACCTTTGATTCGATGAGATGAAGATGATGAAATGATGATTAATCCGAAAGATGAGCTTGAAGATGATGATTGATGATTACACCTCGAAGAATCCTCTCTAAATCGCTCGAAATCGCCCAAAACTACCGAAGGAATGAAATGAGATGAATAATGACGAACTCTGACTAAACTGTCCAATTTATAGTCAGTCCAGGTTAGCGTGCGCTAGCCCTTGTGTGTAGCGTGCGCTAACGAGTAATTTGGGTAGTCCAGTACCCACTGTCCGAACACGGTAGCGCGCGCTACGTACCTTCTTGTAGCGTGCGCTACGACCATATTACTAGCGTGCGCTAAGATCCATTATTAGCGTGCGCTAATGAAATATTGATGCCCGATCGGAGTCCGTAAAACTCGCCTCTCGACCGACTCGATAGCGTGCGCTACAACCATAGTTTAGCGTGCGCTAATATATCGGTTGCGACGCTAACAACAACACATAGCGTGCGCTATGAAATAATCGAGGCGATCCGGAGCCACCGGACTCAACCTGATCCGCCCTAGCGCGCGCGCTACTCCACACATATAACGTGCGCTACTACAACCCGTTAGCGCGCTACTTACCACTCGTAGCGTGCGCTACAAATATCTCACCGCACCCGGTACCTTCTGGATCGCAACAGACAACCTTAGCGTGCGCTAAAGCTGAGTGGTAGCGTGCGCTACCTATACCCAATTAGCGTACGCTAAAAGGAGTATGTAGCGTGCGCTACTCCTCACGCACAGCTCGCAACGAAATGACAATGATGATAAACGCGGCACGAAACTCCAATCCGATTAGTGATGAATGACGATTGATACACGATACAATTACTCTGAATGATGAATACCATGACTGAATATGAGTGACAAATGATCAATAATGAGTGAAATTACTGAGTGATAATGACTGAATGATAAATACTGAATGATAATTACTGAATTACAACCGGGTATTACAATTTATGTTGTCGAACATGAGGTCGTCCTAGTTGTTTATCATAGTGTCCTTTCATGTTTTGATTCATATGTTGTTCATGTTGATGAACATATTGATTTGCATATGTGTATGCATAATTGCATTGTTTATGTTGTAAATGATCCGAAGGGATCATGAGGATCTATGCTGAGGGCGCTGGATCGGATGTCTACCATGCATTGGTTCGACGGGATCATCATGGGGATCTATGCTGAGGGCGCTGGATCATTGGACAGGTTTTCCACCATGCGTTGGTTCGACGGGATCATCATGGGGATCTATGCTGAGGGCGCTGGATCGTTGGATTACCAGTATTGTGTTGATGGAATCTTGTGATTTCGCATCATTGATTTTTCCATGTGTTGTTGTTCATATGTGTATTGTTGGTTATCCACCTTATGATAATATGATAGGATCATCAAGGGGATCTATGCTGAGGGTGCCGGATTGTCGGATTTCCACTGAGTATACATCATTGTTATTGTTGTGATCATATTGACGTTGTCATATGATTATGCATGTGTAGGTCTTGTGTTAGGACCGTGCCAGTATGTTGCATTGATCTGATCTGGGATTAGATTGATATGATTGTCGTGGTATTGTGCATCCCGAGGTATGTTCCGTATTTCCCTTGGTATTTGTCTTTGATGGACAATCGGTTTTTGTGTTGAGACTTGATAATGTCACCCGACGGATTTGGGTTGGATAGAGTTAGTGGATTTTCGTAACAGTGAGTTATGATGACGTTTTGAGGATTTTGAGGTATTGTGTGATACACAGTACGAGATGTGAATTTTGGTAAAGTTATGAGGATAAGATTACTTTGGTCGTATTCTTATTTTTGTATTCTCATTGGTATGTAATTATTGATGTGATGTGATTGACATCATTGTTGGACATTATGGCTGACCCCGTCGTGGGCTTTCATTTTAGGTTCTTGGATTTTCTAGCTTGTAGTGGTCATGGATAGATGAGCTGTAACACCCCCAATCCGCTCAGGGATATTACACGCCGTAGAACCTTTCCTCAAGGATCTACCAGGCTGGTAACGACATATAACAACTCAACCATGCCCTTCAGGCTAAAATGACTCAGTAGACCGATTTGGTCTTTCCACAAATACATACAACTCAAATACAACTCATGCCCACGCAGGGGACAAAATACAACCACACCCGTACAACGGGAACAATATAGCAATGAAAATAAAGTACAACAGAACCAACACACGATGTACGGTTCCTCATGTGATTAGTATCGATCATCTTTCATCATCATTCGTGCCGACCCCGTGTTATGCTCCAAAACCCGAATGCAAAAACAGACATCCACCCCGAATACTCGGGGTTAGCAAACTCCACCGTTTTGCTAGTGCAAGAACAAAGTGCAAATACGAGCCATACAATTCACATTCCACGAATAACAATAACCAGGATCCTCAAAGATCCAAACGAAACAAAAAGTACTTCCCGAGGCAAGGGTTTGAGAAAACATTTCAAAATCGAAATATCATAAATCAATGGAAGTAATTTATAAAACGGTTTAGAATGCCATCGAGAGTTTTGATAGAAAATAATTTAGGATTATCAAATCCTACTTTTCAAAATCCAAAAGACAAAAGGGGTCACCGCCCCAAAGGTTTACTTTCCGTAAAATAACCTTTACCAAACCGTTGGGATTTTAGCCCCAAATCCGTCAAATGACCTTTACAAAACCATTGGGATTTTAGCCCCAAAACTCATCAACTCACAGTACACAAGAACGACCACAAGGTTCGTCTCCCAACATCAAAATCCACAAATAAAGGATTTAAAACATAAACAACAAAATACTCTAGAGCCATCCTAGCCAAGTAGGCCAAACGAACAACTTACCTCTTACACACTTAGTCAATGCATGCAATCATGAAAACCGTTCAAAAGCACTCATTTACGGAAATGCTAATATCAAATCACATTTGTAAAATTCACCACAATTAACCGTCGATCCACACCTCCGTGGACCCCTACCGAGACCCCGTCGGATCTAACCCGTAGTGGTTAAAAGCAAAGCTCGTCGATCCACACCTCCGTGGACCCCTACCGAGACCCCGTCGGATCTAAACCGTAGTGAGCATACACACACACGTTACTCATGCAATACTAACATGCTAAGAATGTAAGTTCATTAAGAACACTCACTAGAGATGGCCATTAACTCGACACCATTATCAAACTCTTCAAAAATACAATAACAAGATTAAATACGGAATACACGATTCCATAACTTAAACAATAGGAGTATCATCATAAAATCCTTCAACGTTCAAAATAACCAAATCATAATCAATTCTCAAAACACCGTTCACAAATCACACTCGTTTTGAAAGAAAGCCTTAAACGAGGCCAAACCGAAATCCTTTGAAACTTCATTTCAAACAACCAAACAAACACACCAAGACGATCACTGATCATCATATCCATAAAATAAGAAAAGTATGGGCAAGGTACTTGCCTCGAATAAGAACAACGCGGAGAATCGACCGAAGTAGGTTGGCCCGAACCGACTACGAACCCGCCGACTCCACCGAATGCCAACTCACGTTCACAAACTACGAAGGACAAATAATAACAATGAAATGAATTCCATAACACGACTCAAAGCCGTTGAATTCAAAGAACGAATGACGAAAGTTCACAGATTTCCCCCAAAACGGCCAAGAACACGATTCGTTCCGTCAAATCACGAAAACGGAAATCCAAGTTGAAATATGGATATACAATCCATAGAATATGTTTAACAACATCATTTAACCATAATCGATCCATCGAAAACGGATGAAAAACGAGATCGGGGACAAATCCCCCAAAAAGTCAATTCGAAGGAAATCAAGAAATATACTCCGATTCGACGAAGAACAATGGATTAAATGATGTTAAACACAAGAATACTACCAAGATTAATCATACCCATCATGAATTAATCAACAACACGGAACGAATCGGACGAAAATGCAAAAATCCCCAAATTCACGAAATTAGGGTTCTAAGGAAGATTACCTTGATTCGCTGGATCAAAGGATGATAACGGACGATTGATTGATGTTATGAACTCAATAACTTCATGGATTTGTTGTTAAACAACACGGCTTCGTCTCCTCCGAAACCCCAGCCGCGGACCGAAGAGAAATGAAATGAAAAATGTCGGAGAAAGTCACTGGTCTGTCATATATATACTGGGCCGGAACTAGTGTGCGCTAGCCTTCCCAGACTAGCGTGCGCTATCGGCCAGTACCGGCCGAGCACTCTCGGCCATGGCCCGCATGACCCGGTACCACCGACCAATTCTGCCGACCATGACTCGTCCACCCGACTCCCGCTAGCGTGCGCTACGGCCGGAAGCGCTAGCCGACTGGCCCAAAGAGCCACTTGACTAACAAACTTACCCAGGTAACGTACGCTAGTCTGCCGGCAGCGTGCGCTACCCCTGCCGGTTAGCGTGCGCTACGACCGACAGCAGCGTGCGCTACCTGCCGATCCTGACCGAGTCCAGAACCTCAGGAACCCCACTGTCCGGCCCGATAGCGTGCGTTGGTCGACCAGGCTAGCGTGCGCTACACCTGCCGGTTAGCGCGCGCAGCCTTCCGGCAGTAGCGTGCGCTACGCCGGTTCTTGCCGCACTCGTCCGGCCGATGCCCGCAATCGTCCGGCCAGTCCCGCAACCGTCAGGGCTCGACGACCCGATTTCCGAAAACGCATGGAACGAACACGACGAAAAGTTCGCGGACGACATCAACGACCCTAAATGAAAACATAATACCATAATTAATCATACGCGACCAAGAAACGGGTCGAGACAACAATTACAGATACGGATACCCGTAACTTTCAAGAAATTACAAAATGGCCCAAAACGCCCGGAAATCACGATACGTGATCGAATAACCAAACCGAAGTTCACAACATGTCTAACAAAGTTAAACGGACTTGCGGGAAACTCAAAGCAATAGCCGACGAGATTCGCAAGAATCGAACTCAAGTGCGGAAAAGTCGCTAAAAAGCACGGAACTCAACAAAACGACACCGAAACGAACTCGGATGTCAAAAAGTGTAGAATTAATCATTCTCAGAATGCCGAAACGGTCATGAGCGAGTCGTCAAAACGGACTTCGGCCGAAAAAAGAAATTTACTGAAAATCGAAAATTGCGGATATTACATTCTACCCTCCTTAAAAGAAGTTTCGTCCAGAAACTTAAAACAAGTAGGGAGAAGAAATATTCCGCCAGGAAAAACTCAACGAGATACACAAGAATGCGTAACTAACGCCCAACGGCGAAATGTTACAAACAACGCAAAGGAATATACGGCGTGTAAACACGCTCCACGGCGACCAACACAACGTCGCCGTTAGGGATACAATAAAACCAACAAATGACAAGCGTCATCAAACGGATAATATAGCCAAGTCAATTATCCGACAATCACAAAACACAACGAACGAAAATCAATATGATTGACCAACCCAACGGTACATCAATCAAAACGCGAGCCAATCACTGAACAAAATACGGAATTCCACCGCCCAAGGGTTTGAAGATCGAAAACGAGACTAATTTCCCGAACTTAAGGGAATTACAAAGGAGCCTGAACGCTCAAAAATCACGAAACGAGAACAAAAACCGAACAAACAAACGATCGAGACAACAAAAATCGAACAATCATGTCCGAAACACGAAGGATAATAAAATTCAAACAACAACTCCAAGGTTCACATCTCGACTCGAGACAATATATGATCCGGTGAAAACAACAGGATGTGCATTCACATAAGATCCACAGGAAAGGGAATAGCAATTAAAAAGTCACAACGACAAACGAGTTATTCCGAAACAATACCACACTCGTTCGATAAACAAAAACAAGGGGTAGGACAAGCTCAGAAATGTCAACGAACATAAATGAGTCGACAGAGTCGAAAACATAAGAGTTCCAAATCCGATCCACTTCGAATAAAAGAACTAATAGAACCAGATGATGTCACTCCCGAACAAGGTTCACAAGAATCGAACTGAGCCCGAAAAAGTCACAACGATAACCAGATCAACTCAAAACAAGATCACAGTTCGTTCGGACGATGAAACTGAAATACCGAACAAGTTCATAAAGTACCAACGAACATGAGCGAATCGATAGACTGGAGAAAGAGAAAATACAAAAGTCAAAATAGTACGGGCATTACCTCCGACCTCGTCCACGAAATTCACAAAAACGGGAGCAAGGTAACAAGACATTAAACAATCGACACATAACGGAACGATCACTGATGCACACGGTCATACCATACCAAGCTCTAACAGCTCGCACATACGCGACAACGCAGAAATCGCCACGAGGCGACAACATTCAATACCAACATTCCGCCTCTCACAGGGGGCTAGCACAACCAATGTGTGGAAAGCGACTCAACGCTCACACCGCCAATTCGATCATACTCGGGAGAAAGTATCAAGATGACAACGCGAACATCACACATACATACCCAGCCCTCAAAGGGGAATGGATAGGTTTTAAAAATGAAAAACCTCATTTTGAAAATAATTTGAAGAATACCGGTTGATCTTGAGTATCACCTTTCAAAAAGTACAAACGTGAAACATCGTTATCGAGACATTGGAGAACCATTTCGTATTTGATAAAAATGAGGACACTTTCTATTAGTGAAAACTTTCAGAATATTCGACCCTCGGGTCTAAATAAAAGTGTTTCTAAAACATTGAAAATATCTCAAAGCATTTTGGTCCTCGAAGTAGAAATTTTTTGAAATATATTGTGGCACCTTGGATGTACCACAAGAAAATAACTCATTTGAAAAGTATGTCTCGAAATTTATTTTTCTAAGATACTCAAGGTTTTCAAAAATCCAATAGTCCAGAATGCCCAAAACTCACACATATCGACGTTCACTAAAACAACTCCTAGTACACGCATCAAAACGTTTAAAATCAAGACAATATATGTCTTTAAACGGAAATAAACGATAAAATACCACAGTCGAAGACCGCCTAGGATTCAGAACAAAACCACTGACCCCATTTGAGGCCTCTAAGGACCCTCCCGCACTGGCTAGCGAACAGGTCGAACGCGTATAAGCACAGAGCTTCCACAATAGAACTTGTTAAACGTGCAGATCGATTCGAAATTCATCAACAACGGAGAAAAACAACAATAAAAAGACATCACAAGCGACGATACTCATCGTATAAATCAAATACGAGAGTCGATTAAATACATATCGTGAAATCAAAATCCACATAAGGATTCCACCACTTAACAAATAATCATAAAAATAGCTCGTGTCACATGAGGAACAACACAAAGAAGGGAGACTTACTTCCACAGGTCGCACGAAGATGATGATCGCCCCACGATACTAATCACGACCAACAAACTCAAACGACGCGTCGCGACACGACTCAGTCAGATAAAATCCGACGAAACAAGAATCAAACAACACGAATTGACCCGACAGCCTAGGTTTCCTCAACCTAATCTCTGATACCATTTATGTAACACCCCCAATCCGCTCAGGGATATTACACGCCGTAGAACCTTTCCTCAAGGATCTACCAGGCTGGTAACGACATATAACAACTCAACCATGCCCTTCAGGCTAAAATGACTCAGTAGACCGATTTGGTCTTTCCACAAATACATACAACTCAAATACAACTCATGCCCACGCAGGGGACAAAATACAACCACACCCGTACAACGGGAACAATATAGCAGCGGAAAATAAAGTACAACAGAACCAACACACGATGTACGGTTCCTCATGTCATTAGTATCGATCATCTTTCATCATCCTTCGTGCCGACCCTGTGTTATGCTCCAAAACCTGAATGCAAAAACAGACATCCACCCCCCGAATACTCGGGGGTTAGCAAAACTCCACTGTTTTGCTAGTGCAAGAACAAAGTGCAAATACGAGCCATACAATTCACATTCCACGAATAACAATAACCAGGGATCCTCAAAGATCCAAACGAAACGAAAAGTACTTCCCGAGGCAAGGGTTTGAGAAAACATTTCAAAATCGAAATATCATAAATCAATGGAAGTAATTTATAAAACGGTTTAGAATGCCATCGAGAGTTTTGATAGAAAATAATTTAGGATTATCAAATCCTACTTTTCAAAATCCAAAAGACAAAAGGGGTCACCGCCCCAAAGGTTTACTTTCCGTAAAATAACCTTTACCAAACCGTTGGGATTTTAGCCCCAAATCCGTCAAATGACCTTTACAAAACCATTGGGATTTTAGCCCCAAAACTCATCAACTCACAGTACACAAGAACGACCACAAGGTTCGTCTCCCAACATCAAAATCCACAAATAAAGGATTTAAAACATAAACACCAAAATACTCTAGAGCCATCCTAGCCAAGTAGGCCAAACGAACAACTTACCTCTTACACACTTAGTCAATGCATGCAATCATGAAAACCGTTCAAAAGCACTCATTTCTAGAAATGCTAATATCAAATCACATTTGTAAAATTCACCACAATTAACCGTCGATCCACACCTCCGTGGACCCCTACCGAGACCCCGTCGGATCTAACCCGTAGTGGTTAAAAGCAAAGCTCGTCGATCCACACCTCCGTGGACCCCTACCGAGACCCCGTCGGATCTAACCCGTAGTGAGCATACACACACACGTTACTCATGCAATACTAACATGCTAAGAATGTAAGTTCATTAAGAATACTTACTAGAGATGGCCATTAACTCGACACCATTATCAAACTCTTCAAAAATACAATAACAAGATTAAATACGGAATACACGATTCCATAACTTAAACAATAGGAGTATCATCATAAAATCCTTCAACGTTCAAAATAACCAAATCATAATCAATTCTCAAAACACCGTTCACAAATCACACTCGTTTTGAAAGAAAGCCTTAAACGAGGCCAAACCGAAATCCTTTGAAACTTCATTTCAAACAACCAAACAAACACACCAAGACGATCACCGATCATCATATCCATAAAATAAGAAAAGTATGGGCAAGGTACTTGCCTCGAATAAGAACAACGCGGAGAATCGACCGAAGTAGGTTGGCCCGAACCGACTACGAACCCGCCGACTCCACCGAACGCCAACTCACGTTCACAAACTACGAAGGACAAATAATAACAATGAAATGAATTCCATAACACGACTCAAAGCCGTTGAATTCAAAGAACGAATGACGAAAGTTCACGAATTTCCCCCAAAACGGCCAAGAACACGATTCGTTCCGTCAAATCACGAAAACGGAAATCCAAGTTGAAATATGGATATACAATCCATAGAATATGTTTAACAACATCATTTAACCATAATCGATCCATCGAAAACGGATGAAAAACGAGATCGGGGACAAATCCCCCAAAAAGTCAATTCGAAGGAAATCAAGAAATATACTCCGATTCGACGAAGAACAATGGATTAAATGATGTTAAACACAAGAATACTACCAAGATTAATCATACCCATCATGAATTAATCAACAACACGGAACGAATCGGACGAAAATGCAAAAATCCCCAAATTCACGAAATTAGGGTTCTAAGGAAGATTACCTTGATTCGCTGGATCAAAGGATGATAACGGACGATTGATTGATGTTATGAACTCAAGAACTTCATGGATTTGTTGTTAAACAACACGGCTTCGTCTCCTCCGAAACCCCAGCCGCGGACCGAAGAGAAATGAAATGAGAAATGTCGGAGAAAGTCACTGGTCTGTCATATATATACTGGGCCGGAACTAGCGTGCGCTAGCCTTCCCGGACTAGCGTGCGCTATCGGCCAGTACCGGCCGAGCACTCTCGGCCATGGCCCGCATGACCCGGTACCACCGACCACCCCGCCACCATGACTCGTCCACTGACTCCCGCTAGCGTGCGCTACGGCCAAGCTCGCGCGCTAGCCGCCCAAAGAGCCACCGGACTAACAAACTTACCTGTAACGTACGCTAGTCTGCCGCGCGTCGCTACCCTGCCGGTGCGTGCGCTACGACCGACAAGCAGGCGGCGCTACCTGCCGATCTGGCCGAGTCCGTAACCTCGGGAACCCCACTGTCTCGCCCGATAAGTGCGTTGGTCGACCAAAGAAGCGTGCGCTACACCTGCCGGTTAGCGCGCGCAGCCTTCCGGCAGTAGCGTGCGCTACGCCGGTTCCTTCCGCACCCGTCCGGCCGGTGCCCGCAATCGTCCGGCCAGTCCCGCAACCGTCAGGGCTCGACGACCCGATTTCCGAAAATGCACGGAACGAACACGACGAAAAGTTCGCGGACGACATCAACGACCCGAAATGAAAACATAATACCATAATTTATCATACGCGACCAAGAAACGGGTCGAGACAACAATTACAGATACGGATACCCGTAACTTTCAAGAAATTACAAAATGGCCCAAAATGCCCGGAAATCACGATACGTGATCGAATAACCAAACCGAAGTTCACAACACGTCTAAAAAAGTTAAACGGACTTGCGGAAACTCAAACAAGTTAGCTGACGAGATTCGCAAGAATCGAACTCAAGTGCGGAAAAGTCGCTAAAAAGCACGGAACTCAACAAAACGACACCGAAACGAACTCGGATGTCAAAAAGTGTAGAATTAATCATTCTCAGAATGACGAAACGGTCAGGAGAGAGTCGTCAAAACGGATTTCGGCCGAAAAAAGAAATTTACCGAAAATCGAAAATTGCGGATATTACATGAGCTTCCCGGAGGATACTGGCTAGTGCATGTAATTGTGTATTGAGTTTCCTCATCAGTCGCTGTATTCCGCTGCTAGAGTATTTTTAATTGTTTGGCTTTTCCGTTGCGTGAATATTTTTAAATGACCTTTCATTTCTGGTAATTTGAGTTACTTTCGGAATCATTTTCTAAACTATTGAGTTTCGGTCGTTTGGCCTTGCCCTTTTCAAAATGAGATTTTACGACGGTTTTGCTAAACAAATTTTATATAGTCTTCTAATCTTTTAAATATAGTACCGTCATCGGCCTCTTGGGCATTTGTAAATGTTTGCGAAAATTTCCTTTAGCCTTGTGGGTTCCATCTCGGGGCCCACGGCACTGTAATATTTCCGGTTAAATCTAGGGGTGTTATAGTATCCTCGACTAGAATACTCACTCGAACGAGCAACCTTGAATGAAACATAATTCATTCAATAATACATTCACATAATATTAATATCAATTCGTAGGAAACGAAGCCCGCAACCTACCCGAATAATTCATTCCACCCTAATGAATATTCTACCGATTATTGAAGGATTCTAATACAACTAGTTCGTCTTCCATTGTCCTTTAATACTCTTGCCATTGTTATGAGCAAACATCTTCAATTCATCATTAAAATTAGTTTAACCAAGTGCTTATTTTCTACAACATCTACTACTATACAAGGGCAATCATAACGAATTCAATATTCAATCTACTATGACATTAACATTCACAATTAACATCTCCTTCTTAAGAACACTATATACTCTATCATGATGATCAAATACATTCTTCCTTTAACAACACATTCGATTAATAAAAAGTTATTGTTGTAATCATCAATATACTTATCATTTCTCAAAGATTTGTTAAGCCGAACAAGAATGAGGTTATAACTTCTAAGATTTCAGAACAAGGGAACATCATCCCAATATCAACATTGTCAAGTTCTTCCCAAGGTAAGTAAATACCTAATATGGTGTTTTAACACTTTATTATATCAATTCTATTGATTAAATCTAACTATGATGAAGCTAACTGATTATCAATGTTCTATTGAGATTATTTCGTCCAGCAAGATGAGCATGATATTTATAAACATGGTTACTATCACTATAACATCAAGAACACCTCCATTCCAAACCCTTAATTATCATATTCATCAAGAAGTGTTAAAAAGCTTAATTACAAACATGTTTTACTTGATTAAGTCAACACTAGGTGAAGTATTCTACATTACTAACATCATAACTATGAAAATATAGAGGAGAATCGCACAACATACCTCCAGAAATGAAGAACAACCCCCAAAGCTACAAGAACACACTCCAAGTTCAAGAATACCTTCTAAACTTAAAATCAATGAGCTCCACTCCAAGATTTAAGGCTAAAAAACAAGTTGGAAGAGGGTAATATTGGTCTAGGGAGGCGGGGGGGCGATATATGGAGAGAAAATCGGGTTGAAGTTGTGAAGAAATGAAAAACAGGCTGTGTATTTAAATAGACTGTACATCAGTAGCGTACGCTATCGAAAGATATTAGCGTACGCTAATACTATTACGTACGTTAACCCGAAAGTTTACGTACGTAACCATCCTACAGAGGCTACTATCTCAAATTCACATGCCATTTACGTACGCTAAATAAAAGGTATTACGTACTCTAATTGTGGTTGAATTTGACCGTCTCGACAGCCCAACACCCTTCACGTGCATAGCCATTCACATGCGGAAGTCAGCTGATGTCTGATTCCCTCCTAGCGCATGCAACAGATAACAGGGTACATACGCTAAGACACATGATTTAACGTACGTTAATCTAACTGTGTAGCGTACGCTAACGCCACCAGAACATGTCAAAAATGCAACTCTCTAATTAATATTGAACCATCAAACATGAAGTGAAATAACAATGATAAGTAACTCAAATCTATAACATCTCAACATTATAGTCATTATACTAAATGCAACGATCCACGACATTCAAATTATCTGAGTAATACAACGATAGGTAAAAATTATAGTTGGATATTACAAATTCGAAGAAGGAGAAGACATCTAATCAATCAGGGAGTACCAACAAGACGAACTCGGGGTCCATGTCTTCTTTTAAGTCAGTAGTTTCGTACCAACAGAAGGGTGCATCTGATCGGCCTTACCGTAAAGACTGCTTCAATTATGCCGTATCCAAGCATACAAAAGACTGCTTCAATTGTGGCGTAACCTTGGACTCACCTGTTTATAATGCCTTATTTAAAATATCAATTTCCTAAAATAGACTTGTGGGTCCCATACGGGATTCAAGGCACTGTAATGCCCCGGTGAATTTTGGGGGTGTTACAGAAACGAGCTGGCTGTCAATGGTTACGCCGATGTAAGTTTCGAAACCGACATAGCCGATTTTATATCGCAAACTGATTATGTCTTTGTATTGAATGGAGGTGCTGTGAGTTGGAAGAGTTCCAAGCAAAGCACGGTTGCTGATTCTCTAACAGAAGCTGAGTACCTGGCAGCATCGGATACAACTAAGGAAGCAGTTTGGATCAAGAAGTTCGTTACCGAACTAGGAGTGGTACCGACCATCCAGGGTCCCATAAGCCTTTATTGTGATAATAATGGTGCTATTGCACAAGCTAAAGAGCCTATGTCCCATCATATTTCCAAACATATACTCAGAAAATATCACCTAGTTAGGGAGATCGTCAGACGAGGAGATATTATAATATGCAAAGTGGCAATGAAAGAGAATGTTGCAGATCCACTTACCAAGCCTCTCTCACAAGGAAAGCATGTTGAGCATGCGAGATCGATAGGACTAAAAAAAGTCATGAATGAATGGTCCTAGTGCAAGTGGGAGATTGTTGGGAAGAGTGCCCTAGGAAATTCGATGTGCTTAGATTTGTAATTGTCACATTTAAATAAAGTTATTTGATATCATTTATTTCTCGTTGATTATTATAATACGAGCATGTTTTAATATTATAATAATTGAATAATAGTTATTCACGAATAATAATATTATTCAAATGTCCCTAGTCCAATTGCGTTGAGTAGAGACTCGGGGGATTAATATACTAGTATAAGTTTGATTGATAATTATTGGATGATTATGCGTATGGTACGGATCAATCTTATGGGTATTGGTTGGAGAACCAATACTGGACAGACCAACATTGAGATCACTGCGTGGAAATGTCATAAGTGAATCTCAATATAACAATATATCAATAAATCCTTGAATATGAGGTTATCATAGAGTTCAACATGATAACTGCTATGCCTTGACGTAATGCAACGTCATCTGAAACATGGTGATCATAAAGGTTAGCTATCGGGATTAGTGGGAATCATGTAGAGGGCAATGAATAATCAAGATGGGGATTTGTCCCTCTCTTTAGTGAGGGAGAATATCTTTTGGGCCCCTCGATGAGTAGGACTGAAGGAAATGCATGGCCGTGCTCAAATGAAGAGTCATTTGATTCAATCAATCTACTCAAAATCGAGAAATCATTTGAACATAATAAATATGACAATTTCTATGACTTAGTTCAAATATGATATCGCGCGACAAAAGTATTTGACACGTTAAATAGGTTTAATGGACTATAAACTAATATTATTTGGGTAGTCATAATGTCTTGCTAGAGACCGCTTATGATTTATTTTTTAATAAGATATTAAATAATTGCTAACATAATATAAGCTTTTGGGTCACACATAAAATAACTAAAGACAAACAAGAATAATTAATAGATATAATATTATATTTTTTAAATAATGAGTAATATATAATACATGATATTATATATTATATTATTTAATTATATCAACCAGTAAAGATAAATATAATATTAGATATTATATTTATAAGAGGAATAAATAATAAGTAATATATATAATATGAGATATTATATGTATTATATTATTTAAAAGTTGAGGGGTAACTAAACAAATACTAGAGTTTGACTCTAGGGTTTACTTAGTATAAATAAAGGGTCTTGGATAAGGAGTTGTCATAAGAAAAATTACACAATCCTAGTTTTTGTAAGACAAAATCGGCCACCCCTTTTTCTCTATAGTTCGGCTGAATTACTCTCAGTCTGGAAGTCCATTTCGGCCATCTCCCTCTTCTTCCCTTAGTTGATTTTGATCAACAGTTCAAATCCTTCTGGCAAGGAATTATTTGTTGTACTATTATCAACATTATTCGTAAAGATCTAGCAATCCGGCTTGTACGAGTTGTTCGTGTGTGGATCACCGAAAGAGGAAGACGATTTAATCAGCTTCTGGTCCGGGTTCAGATTTGTTCTTCGAATTAAGGTAATTCGGCGAACTCTTTATAAATCAATTATTGTATGGGTTTTTCGTTAATTTATTCCGTTGCGTTTTGTTCATATTTATTGTATTAGATACACGTAAATCCCAACACATACTAGATACGCATACATGACATACTGAATACATATATTCATTCCAATAATATTCTCATACGATACACAATATCTTCAACTGCAATTGTTGACCAAATACGAAAATTATACCAATGCAGCTGTCTTAGTCCTTCAATTATTTTATCAATACTGTACAGATTCCACACTGTGCAGTATAAATCGGATAAAATAATATTAAAAAACCATAGTAGAAAATCAGGATATTACATTCTACCCCACTTAAAATAAGTTTCGTTTTCGAAACTTGCAGTCCGTCATAACCAACAGTTCAACCAAAATATCCCAAAATCATCACGACAACGATCAATCATTACCAAAAGCGAATAACCGAAATAGTATACTTACAAATGCGTGAAGTCGATGATCTCCTGTGATACTAGAAATTGACTCCACTTTCAAAGCCTCAACACAGATATAAACACTACTCACACGGCCTCGACAAAATCCGACAAAATACTAATACCACAACTATGGCAATTTTGAAAACATCTCAAAATTTGGTAACTCCAAAATCAATTTAGAGTAATTATCATTCCAATATGGAATTTGGAATTTCATGTCTCCTTTGTTTAGAAGCTCGATTACACAATAAACTCATACACAACATCTATATCGTACCTCAAGCAATACCCAAGATTCTCAAAACGTCATCACAACTCACCAATACGGAAATATACCAACTCTGACCAATCCAATCCATCGGATAACATCATCAAATATCAACACGATAATCGATTGTCCATCAAAGACAAGTACCAAACAGAAATACGGAACATACCTCAAGATACGCAATGCCATGATGAATCATGTTAGTCTAATCCGAGATCAGATCAATACAACATACGAACATGGTCCTACAAAAGACTTACAAATGCATACTCACATGACAACTTCAATATGCCCACAACAATAACAATGACGTATACTCATGGAAATCCGATGATCCAGCATTCATTACATAGATCCCAAGATCATCCCATTAGATCAACACGAGGTGGATAACCAACAATATACATATGCACAACAACACATGGGTAATTCAATGATCCAGCGTTCACTGCATAGATCCCAAGATGATACTGTCGGACAAACACGAGGTGGGAAACCCGTCCAATGATCCAGCACGCACAACATAGATCCCATGATGATCCCGTCGGACCAACACGAGGTGGACATACGACAACAATGCACAAATACATGATAACAACAATACACAAATGCATGACAACAATAATACACGAATGTATCACAATATGATCGACATAAAATGACAAAAATGATTAGAGTACTTGCCCGAGTCCTTCGAGAGCAATCTCGATGTCAAAACCATCACCAATGGTTATTCTCAATGTTCGGCGATCCAAAATACCATAGATTGTAGATAACTCATATACTCATCTTTACCAAAATATATCCGTGATACTCAAGCACACCAATAATGAACATAAACCATATACCTTATGATTTAACTCCAAAACCCGAAAGACAACATACTATCCAAATAACAATGCACAAATACATGATAACAACAATACACAAATGTATGACAACAACAATACATGAATGTATCACAACATGATTGACACAAAATGACAAAAATGATTAGAGTACTTGCCCGAGTCCTTCGGGAGCAATCTCGATGTCAAAACCATCACCAATGATTATTCTCAATATTCGGCGATCCAAAATACTGTAGATTATAGATAACTCATATCCTCGTATTTACCAAAATATATCCGTAATACTCAAACATACCAATAATGAACATAAACCATATACCTTATGATTTAACTCCAAAACCCGAAAGACAACATACTATCCAAATCACCAGAATTCATACTTATACTCATTGCTATATGACTTATAAACGAAATGAAGCCAAAATCATTCATTAAATATTATAAACTGAACAAGTAATAACTTGCCTCGATACCGATACAAAGATAGTGAAGCCGTTAGCAATTTCTTGTCTCCGTTTCACGAGCTCCTTGACTCTGACTAAAGCAATTCACGAACATCCTCGAACTCAACCGCAACACACGGTTCTAATCAATGATCAATTATCACAACCTGTTGCACTAATCGATAAAGAACAAGTTCGATAACAATCAACAGTAGATATAACCAATCAACAAACTCAATGGTTCCACAATATCTCGATTAAACACAAATGCTAACAATCTAACTCGAACAATTAGGAACTCATAACCGCAATACGATTCCATAATCTGATAATCATATCAACAATCAATCTAACCCGATAACAAGGATTATAACCTAATTCTGAAATCAATCTCATATACGGATTAACAAGATTCCTCCTTGTTCATAATTGAAAACTCATAGTAAAATAATACCGATATAATCACCAATACGAACTATTCAAATAGTTCAATATCATGAGTAATCATATCCCAAGATTAATCATAACCATTCCAATTCAATATCCTTATCATACTCGTATTGCTATACGAAAATCACATCATCAATCAACATAACTTAATCCTAGATATGAACATTCCATGTTCATATCCAAAAACATCAGTACATCAACATATAATCATCTTGATATGTTATATTCACCAAGAACTTCTTCAAGAACTTCCATTAACACATAATTATGTTCATAATCAACAAAACGACATAGTCCAATGTGTTCTAACATCTAAACCATCATCTAACTCATAATCCAAGACTTATATCATCATATCATCTTCTTTTTCAATACAAACTCCGTGAAACACCAAGAATCATAACATCACTTCCATATTTAGCACCATACAAAGTAAATAATAACAATAACATCAAGAATCCGAAAATGAAAGGAGATATTAACCAACATATCTCTTAAAACAACACAATTCAAAATCACAAGAATCATATCAATATCAATATATCAACAACAACATCAATATAATTTAGTAATCCATCTCATAATCCCAAAGTGAAGAGTAATTACCTCTTTGAAGAAATGGATTGATTCTCAAGATTCAATCCGTTTCCAATCACTTCCAAGCTCAATATTGTTAAAGACATTCAACTCTACAATACTCAAGTGTTTTGGAACCTCAAAACCTTGTCCAAGAACCCTATCTATATGATAAAGGGAAGGAGTGGCCTAAATGAACAATAATTCCCAACTGCACATATATATAATGCACATTACTAGCATGCGCTAACGACTGCATTAGCGTGCGCTAAACCAGTTCGGCAGTAAGTTGAGTTTTTGTCCAACAACTTTAGCATGTGCTACTCTCACTAGATAGCATGCGTTACCTGGCATAGCCTGCGCTAACTGACTTTGATAGCGTACGCTATTGTGGTTCCATAGGCTACTGCCTTACTTCGCATAATGACTTACGTACGTAATTTAACCCACAAACGTATGCAAACCTCATGCTCCATTAGCGTACGTTATTCTAAATCATAGTGTAGGTTAATCTTGTCGTTGACTCCTTTATCTGCACTTGTTCCGAAGATGCCTGTGTCCCACTTGCCGAAAGCACCCACTGTAATACCCGAGATCCTTGTTCCAGATTCGTTGAGTTTTTGGGGTTTTATCGGATTGTTATTGTCCTCATCGTTGGAATTTGGTGTCATGTTTATGTGTGCCTTGTTGGGACGTGTGTTTGGAGGCGTCTCAGATCACTATGTGAGTTTCTGGGTTTTTGTGGTGTAGCGCACGCTAATGCTTGTGGCATAGCGCACGCTACGGCGTTGGGGTTAGCGCACGCTACCAGATGTGTAGCGCACGCTAATCGCGATCCAGAACTACCGGATGGGACTGTGGCTTTGTTAGCGCACGCTAAGGTCGATAACTAGCGCACGCTATCGGCCGCTTAGCGCACGCTCTTCCTTCTTTCTAGCGCGGCCTTTGCGGTAATCAGATCTGCCCAGGCCACCGGATCGACCCGTGACTCGTTAGCGCACGCTACACTCATGGGCTAGCGCACGCTAATGGTGTTATATGCGGAATGTTCTCAGGCGTTGACCTCGTTAGCGCGCTAATGCGGTCTAGTTAGCGCACGCTAATAAGCCCAAAGATAAATATCGACAAGGCTTCACTTCGTCATTTCTCTCCCTTCTTCATCCTTTCCGACGGAGTGAGCTCCAGAGGTGAGTTTCAGCGATCTTCTTCGTCAAGCTTCATTTTGGAACGGATTTGTAGGTGTTTAACAACACCAAATCATCTTCTTGATCCAAATCAAGGTAATCTCTTCTTAGAACCCTAGTTCTTGAATTTTGGGGGTTTCTCCTTAGTTCTTCGATTTAATCCGAGGATGATGAATCGATGGTGAAATTATTGTTGTCTTGGCCATGATCTTCGGATTTTTGAACTCATTCATGATTTTATATCACGCGGAACATAGTTCTTGATTTCTTGGAGACACACTTAGATCCTTGTTGTTTTTAGGATCGATTCGGATTCCGTTTAGTGTTATTGACTCGTGTTAGTGTTATTTTCGTAGTTCTCGTGGAGTTGTCGAGTTCTTGGTCGGTTTTGGAAGTTCAAGGGCTGCCCAACCTCATCCGTTCGTTGTCCGGTGTTTCGTGGTATCGAGGCCTTGTGATTCGTCGTATTTGTTCGCTCGCGGATTTGAGGCAAGTATCTTGCCTATACATTTCATATTTCGTAGTGGTTATAGTCGGTAATCGACTAGGTGTGCAATTGAATTATTTTTTAATGAACTTATAAAAGAATCGGTATATTCTCGATAAAGGTTTTCTATAAAATCTACTTATGTGTTTGTGAACGATTGTGTGGTGCTGAGGATATGTACTAGTGGTGTGCTTTGGAATATCTTCTTTACGTTTGGTATCGTTGTGCGTGATTATGTTGATAGTGGACTTAAGGTTATGTCTTTCTGACAAGAAGTGTGTATATATGTGTGGACGTGTGTACTATTGATGAGTTTGTGATGATCTGTGATGTGAGTATGTGTCGTGTGTCGTGGCCATTCTTAGCAAGTACCTTGATTTACAGTTGAAGTACTTCGGGGGAATATGTTTTTGAATCGTGATTTTGTGAAAGTGGTAATTTCAGAAAATGTGGTTTGTGCCATGTGGTTACTGAGAGTGTGTGAACCGAGTAAAACCAGTGAGGGTCCCCTGGTCCGGTGAGGCTGCGTATCCCTACGGATCACTCGGTGGGCTATACACCAGGGAGGGCCTGACGAGGTGTCTCTGGGGTGTGTATCTTGCTGAGAGGTACAGGGCCAGTATAGCTCGGGAGGTTGTTTTGTGATATGGCACGATGTTGTTTTCGATAATTGTGATATGTCCGGAGTATCACATTTGCATATTCCCAAAGTGAGATACATCATATGTAAGGTCTTGGTACTTGGCTAAAATGGCACCGTATAAGCGTCGTACATTATTTGCTTCATGGTTGCGATATTTTTGGCATAAGGATACGGGCCCGTGATTGTTTCCGTACATTGTGGTTTGGTTATGTATCGAGTGTGACCGTTGTGTTATTCACTCGAGTATGGGATATGGATGTTTTGGGTCGTAGACCACTGTGTTTGTGACCAGATTGGTATCTTTGAGTAAAAACAATTCTTTGGCCCGTGTCCCTATGTGGTTTGTCGAGTTAAAGATTTATTAGCCCGAAATGTCTTTCTAAAACTCCCGAGACTTTTAAATGCTTTTCAAAGAGCCTGCGTGTCTCATTCCAATTTTTCATGGTTTGAACTATTTTATTCAATGAAATATCTCGGGAAATTTTCATTGGGTTGAATTGTGGAATTAATCAAGTTTTTATATTCTTGGAATATGTTGTGTATAGCTCGTATTTGCACTTTATACTTGTACTAGCAAAACAGTGGAGTTTTGCTAACCCCAGTATTCGGGGTGGATGTCTGTATTGCATCCAGTACTTGCAAAGTTGTCGGGAGCGAACCATAGGATCGGTACGAAGGATGATGGAAGACGACGATGCTAATCACATGAAGGTCGTGTTGGGTATTTGGTGAAGTCTTATTGTTTTGTCTTTTTGTTGGGGTATTTTCTAATTTTCGAAGTATTAATGTATCCTAACCCCTGCGTGGGTACGAGTTAGAAAAAGGAGTTTTGTATGTTCGATGTAAGAATTTTTGGTATAAGACCAAATCGGTCTAATGGTTCATTATTTAGCCATATCGGCTATTAATGTGATGTATTGTTTTCGTATTTAGCCTGGTAGATCCTCATGGAGAGGGTCTGCGGCGCTGTAATATTCCCAAGTGGTTTGGGGGTGTTACAGAATATGGTATCAGAGCTTAGGTTGCGGAAACCTAGGCTATCGGGTCCAATCGGGTATTGTCGTGTCTTGTTCTGTCAGATTGTGTCTGTCTAAGTCGTGTCGCGACGCGTCGTCTGGAGGTCGGTAGTGATTAGTATCAAGGTGCAACCATCATCTTCGTGCGATCTGTGGATGTAAGTCTCCCCACTATAATATTGTGTCTCGTATTATACGGGCTTGTGTGATATTTGTGTTAGGTTGAGGAGTTAAATGTGAATCATGAATATGTCCTTCATGTTTGTTTGATTTTTGTAATGTGCCGGTATATGTGTATATATATCCTTGTATAAATTGTTTTACAAGAAGTAATGTTTTGGTGTGGTTACACTAGCTAAGTTCATCAATGTGATATTTTAAATGTTCTAAATGTTCTTGGGTAGTCACGTAAAAATTTATTTTAAAACATCTTTCAAGAAAGGAAAAGCTTGATTTTCGTGTTATGACCTCGAGGCCAAACATTTTGAGAATTCAGACTACTTACATTTTTTCCATTTTTATATTGCAAGTTTCAAAAATTTAATTTTAAACTCATTTGAGGTCTACTAAAAACTTACTTGAAACGTGACTCTCGCTTTTAAACTTTTTGGTTCCATGTATTTCGTTAAAAAGGTACGTGATGAAGATGTTGTTGTTATTCAGCTGTAATACTCCGAGTTGTGATTAGAGTGGTGGTGTGAACGCTGAGTCGTTCAGTATGCACTCATCGAGATAGATCTCTTGACCGAGAGGTGAAGACTCGGTTTGGCACGTTGTTTAACTTCTGACGGTTAAGTGTGTGATGTTATAATTATGGGAACCGTTGGCATTTGGATTTGTACGATGTTGTTTGTTTGTAACCTCCAGTCTAGCACCGTTGGTAGGTGAGTATGGTTGTGTTGCCAACTTGCAGAGTCGGCACACACCAAATTTTGTTGTGGAATGTGCTTTCTGGCTGGGCAAAAGTTTTAGACTGTATTTTTTCGTTATGTCTAACCCTTGCAGTCGATCACTTGTGAGTGTTTTCCGTGTGTGCATTGATATTGTTGTGTGATTATGTAACTTTTGTTGCGTTAAATTTTCTTGATTACTATGCCGAGAGGCAGAGACCTTGGTCGCAACCGTGGTACGAATGACCACGGGATCAGCGCGGGATCGAGAGAATATTGTTGGGAACGATATTGATGTGGATGTTGCTACCGTATTGCAACAAGTAGCAAAGATGACTCGATTGACCAAGGCGATCAACGCAATGCCGATATGATTCAAGGTCCGGACAAATCTATGGTTCTGAGAGGAAATTCGTATGAGTCCCCCTCGATTCGTTGGTGCGACAGATGCACTGGGCTGGGATGGTTGGCTTCTTCAGTTGCAAAAGATATCCGAGGCCATTGATTGCCCTGAAGATCGGAAGGTCCCTATTGCTCGTATCTTCTTAGCGATGATGTTGTTCATTTGTGGGAAGCCGTTAAACCTCGGGATCATGTTGTCATGTGGGCGGAGTTCCAAGAACTTCTGGAAGCTGGGTTTTATCTGGATCCGAGTGGGAAGCATAGGAAGTTGGATGATATTGTGATTAGTAGTGGAGTTGGTGTTTCTGGATTGCAACGTAGTAGTCTTTCCGCTGTGAAACTCCATCGCCCGATGCTTGGGACTGAGAATTTCAAATTGTCGGTATTGCCTCCTGGTAAGCCCAAGAGGTGTTTCAGCTGCTATGTGTCAGGGCATGTTCGTGCGCATTGTCCTTCTCCTGTGACGTGTTATAAGTACGGACTCGTGGGACACCGGGTTCAGTTCTGCGAATTAGTCACCGAGTCTTCCGAGGCCCAAACTTGAGCATTGATATCAGGGCTGACTCTGAGGAGTCCCTGAGAGCGTAGTCTACCAGTTGTATGTTGTGTTATCTCCTTGCCTCGTTGTTTCGAATTTTGGGGATAGACTTCTTTTGCTAGAAGTGGATCGGATTTTCGAACTTTTGTGTTTTCAACTCTATCGACTCATTTGTGTTCGTTGATATTTTCTGAACTTGCCCTACCCTTTGTTTTGTTGATCAAACGAGTTGTGGTAATTTTTCAAATAATCCACTTGTCGTTGTGACTTTTTGTTCGATTACGATTCCATCCTGTGGATTTTTGTGGATGCATATCTTGTCGCTTTACCACATTACCTATTATCTCGAGCCGAGGTGCGAACTTCGGAGTTGTTATTTGATTCTTGTTGGTCGTCGTGATCCGAACTTGACTGCTCGATCGTTATTGTCTCAATCGTTGTGGTTCGATCATTTGTTGTCTGATTTTGTTACTTCGTATCGTGATTTTTGAGCATTCGCATCACGTCGTATTTTCCTTCACTTCGGGAAATTAGCTTCATTGATCTTCCGACCCTCGAATGGTGGAATTTTGTATTTGTGTAGCGTTGAGCTTGCGTCTTGATTGTTATACTGTTCGGGCTGGCCAACCATATTGATCTTGTTCGTTGCGTTTCGTTATCATTCGCATAATGATATGGATGTTATCACCACGTGCAGCAGGTCGTTGCGCAGTCATCGCCATAGCTAGCACGTGTTTTGCGTTTTGTTATCGTTCGATTTCTATTGTCGGAGATTGTTTTGCGCCGATCATTTTGTGTTTTAAGTTTCGGGACGAAACTTCTTTTAAGAGGGGTAGAATGTAATACCCGAGATCCTTGTTCCAGATTCGTTGAGTTTTTGGGGTTTTATCGGATTGTTATTGTCCTCATCGTTGGAATTTGGTGTCATGTTTATGTGTGCCTTGTTGGGACGTGTGTTTGGAGGCGTTTCAGATCACTATGTGAGATAAATGGTTTTTGTGGTGTAGCGCACGCTAATGCTTGTGGCATAGCGCACGCTACGGCGTTGGGGTTAGCGCACGCTACCAGATGTGTAGCGCACGCTAACTGGCAGTCCAGGAACTACTGGACTGGGACTGTGGCTTTGTTAGCGCACGCTAAGGTCGATAACTAGCGCACGCTATCGACTGCTTAGCGCACGCTCTTCCTTCCTTCTAGCGCTTCGGTAAGTACAGATTCTGTCCAGGCCACCGGATGGACCCGTGACTCGTTAGCGCACGCTACACTCATGGGGCTAGCGCACGCTAACGGTGTTATATGCGGAATGTTCGGCGTTGACCTCGTTAGCGCGCGCTAATGCGGTCTAGTTAGCGCACGCTAATAAGCCCAAAGATAAATACTGGACAGCAGGCTTCACTTCGTCATTTCTCTCCCTTATTCATCCTTTCCGACGGGAGTGAGCTCCAGAGGTGATTTTCAGCGATCTTCTTCGTCAAGCTTCATTTTGGAACGGATTTGTAGGTGTTTAACAACACCAAATCATCTTCTTGATCCAAATCAAGGTAATCTCTTCTTAGAACCCTAGTTCTTGAATTTTGGGGGGTTTCTCCTTAGTTCTTCGATTTAATCCGAGGATGATGAATCGATGGTGAAATTATTGTTGTCTTGGCCATGATCTTCGGATTTTGAACTCATTCATGATTTTATATCACGCGGAACATAGTTCTTGATTTCTTGGAGACACACTTAGATCCTTGTTGTTTTTAGGATCGATTCGGATTCCGTTTAGTGTTATTGACTCGTGTTAGTGTTATTTTCGTAGTTCTCGTGGAGTTGTCGAGTTCTTGGTCGGTTTTGGAAGTTCGAGGGCTGCCCAACCTCATCCGTTCGTTGTCCGGTGTTTCGTGGTATCGAGGCCTTGTGATTCGTCGTATTTGTTCGCTCGCGGATTTGAGGCAAGTATCTTGCCTATACACTTCATATTTCGTAGTGGTTATAGTCGGTAATTGACTAGGTGTGCAATTGAATTATTTTTTAATGAACTTATAAAAGAATCGGTATATTCTCGATAAAGGTTTTCTATAAAATCTACTTATGTGTTTGTGAACGATTGTGTGGTGCTGAGGATATGTACTAGTGGTGTGCTTTGGAATATCTTCTTTACGTTTGGTATCGTTGTGCGTGATTATGTTGATAGTGGACTTAAGGTTATGTCTTTCTGACAAGAAGTGTGTATATATGTGTGGACGTGTGTACTATTGATGAGTTTGTGATGATGTGTGATGTGAGTATGTGTCGGGTGTCGTGGCCATTCTTAGCAAGTACCTTGATTTACAGTTGAAGTACTTCGGGGAATATGTTTTTGAATCGTGATTTTGTGAAAGTGGTAATTTTAAAATGTGGTTTGTGCCATGTGGTTACCGAGAGTGTGTGAACCGAGTAAAACCGGTGAGGGTCCCCTGGGTCCTAGAGGCTGCGTATCCTACGGATCACTCGGTGGGCTATACACCGTGGAGGGCCCGACGAGGTGTCTCTCGGGTGTGTATCTTCTTTGAGAGGTACAGGCCGTATAGCTCGGGAGGTTGTTTTGTGATATGGCACGATGTTGTTTTCGATAATTGTGATATGTCCGAGTATCACATATGCAAATTCCCAAAGTGAGATACATCATATGTAAGGTCTTGGTACTTGGCTAAAATGGCACCGGTATAAGCGTCGTACATTATTTGCTTCATGGTTGCGATATTTTTGGCATAAGGATACGGGCCCCGTGATTGTTTCCGTACATTGTGGTTTGGTTATGTATCGAGTGTGACCGTTGTGTTATTCACTCGAGTATGGGATATGGATGTTTTGGGTCGTGGACCCTGTGTTTGTGACCAGATTGGTATCTTTGAGTAAAAACAATTCTTTGGCCCGTGTCCCTATGTGGTTTGTCGAGTTAAAGATTTATTAGCCCAGAAATGTCTTTCTAAAACTCCCGAGACTTTTAAATGCTTTTCAAAGAGCCTGCGTGTCTCATTCCAATTTTTCATGGTTTGAACTATTTTATTCAATGAAATATCTCGGGAAATTTTCATTGGGTTGAATTGTGGAATTAATCAAGTTTTTTATATTCTTGGAATATGTTGTGTATAGCTCGTATTTGCACTTTATACTTGTACTAGCAAAACAGTGGAGTTTTGCTAACCCCCGAGTATTCGGGGGGTGGATGTCAGACAAGGCCAGTACTTGCAGTTGTCGGGAGCGAACCACAGGATCGGTACGAAGGATGATGGAAGACGACGATGCTAATCACATGAAGGTCGTGTTGGGTATTTGGTGAAGTCTTATTGTTTTGTCTTTTTGTTGGGGTATTTTCTAATTTTCGGGAAGTATTAATGTATCCTAACCCCTGCGTGGGTACGAGTTAGAAAAAGGAGTTTTGTATGTTCGATGTAAGAATTTTTGGTATAAGACCAAATCGGTCTAATGGTTCATTATTTAGCCATATCGGCTATCAATGTGATGTATTGTTTTCGTATTTAGCCTGGTAGATCCTCATGGAGAGGGTCTGCGGCGCTGTAATATTCCCAAGTGGTTTGGGGGTGTTACACCCACGATTCCCGAGATTTTCTTTGACTGATCTACAATTAGCGTGCGTTATGCCCATGCTTAGCATGCGCTAATCTTCCATAGTAAACATCCGTTGACCTCATCGAAACATCCGCCCAAAGTAACTGGGTCCACACATAGATTCCTTCTGCACTGATCTCTATTAGCGTGCGCTAACCTTAGGCATTAGCGTGCGCTAATCTTCGCCTTTAGCGCGCTAATCCTGCACATTAGCGTGTGCTATGTCCTTCAACTAGCGTACGTTAATCAGGCTATACTTAGCCAATTCCAATTGTTCCTGTCCATCGTATCGATATACTGGATACGTATACATGACATACTGAATATATATATATATATTCATTCCAATAATATTCTGATACGATACACAATATCCTCAACTACAATTATCGCCCAAATACAGTAATTATACCAATACAACTGTCTTAGTCCTTCAATTATTTTATCAATACTATACAGATTTCACACTGTGCAGTATAACTCAGATAAAATAACATTAAACAACCATAATAGAAATTCAGGATATTACAATCATAAAAATCAAATTTAAAAGTTCAAGGCCAAAATGCCAAAACTCAACAGTTTCAAAATGTACGTTAACCCACCACTTATCCGTACGGACAAAATAGTTTAGGGAATCGATTTTACGAAATAAAACCAAGTTTGTAAAATACCAAAAAGCCATTTTAAAGTACACACACAATTGGTATAAACACAATAGAAACACATTAACAGCGGAATAAAATGAACAGTCAAAATACACGATTCCCAAATTCATGTCATAGCCAGTATCACCGTGAAGCTCATCTCTTCACGACCGCTACTAGCTGGATCTTCGAGTACCTAAAAATAAAGCCCATGTCAGTCAACCACAATACTCAACATTGATAACGATCACATCATCATAAACAATTACATATAAATGTAATTACAAGGTAAGAAAACTACTGTTGTAATCTCACCATCATAACCTTACCAACTCATGGTAATCCATATCAAATCAATCCTTACTGTAATTCACACCTCGCATTCACAAATAACAAAATGAAACCAAATCAAAACATGTGTATTGTATCCAAACAATACCAAAAATCCTCAAAACATCATCATAACTCATAACTGTGGAATAATCCATCCATGCCAAATCCTGTCCGTCGGGTCACACAATCAAATCTCAATCCTGATAAATGATCAATAATACATAATGCATTTCTGAACAACTGCCCAAAATAATGGCAACAAATCCCGAAACATCGACACGAAGTCGGAACATCTATACAATAAATAATAATAACCAACCAAGAAACCCGCCAAGAATACCATCGACAAGAAAACTCCAATACGACCAACAAAAGGTCAACCACAACCGAGAATATAATCAACATGATAAACTCCAATACGACCAACCAAAGGTCAACTACAACCGAGAATACCATCAATATAATAACTCCCAAAACAATTAACAAAGGATCAACAATAACCGAGAATACCATCACATGGAAAGCTCCAACACGATCAACAAAGGATCAACAGCGACCAAGAATACCATCAACATGGTAAAATACAAACAATATCAACAAATTCACGAGAGAATCGTAATCTCAAACTTTTGATTACATGCGATGAAGCACGCACTATAAATCAACCAGATTATAATCTTAAAATCACATGGTATACGCAATCACACATGCTGTATAAACCAAGTCCGATTATAATCTCAAATAATTGATCATATAAAATCAAACATGCTATATGAAACGACCAGATTATAACCCAATCTCGCTGAAAACACACGCAATCCAACATGCTGTGTGAATCAACTACATTATAGCTCAAAGGATGGCATCACACTACGCCCATAGTGGGAAATGTGTCCGTGCACATATCACCGGTGCCTGAGGATCCAGAGCAGACGTGTGATACTGTACCTAACCAGTCTTACGAGCACAATCAGCCCGAGTGCACAGTCCAATGTCAGGCCAACTACCAACACATGACTTTATATGTGCCTGACATGAAAATCCTACACATATAGTGTAACCTCTTTAAATTAATACTAATAACCTCTATAAAATTAATATTTTTCTAGTCCAACTTGGGCCCCAAGTGTAAATTAATAATTTCAATAAATTGATAAGATAATAATTTTTTTGAGACCCCTTTATAAATCAAGGGTCCCATCAACATCATAAATTAATAATCTCAGAAAATTACAAAGATAACTAAGATAACTTAGTAAAATATGACTCTAGTGTTGTTGTTTTCTATTAAATTCAAATCAAAAGGAATCTCATCTCTCATTTTTCACAGCACTTAAAAGCTCCGGTGTGGTATACTCTGACTACATGAAAAAATTATGGAGCATTTTCGACGCTTCTATTGTTTCCTTTCGTGTAACTGGCTCTAATGATACCGTATCATCCTGAGCTTCATCCCCAATTCGATTTTCAATTATGGTATCAACAATTTATTATAAGCTTTGGATTTTTGAACATCCTTCATTTTCACCCGGATAATCCAATTAATGATTGACATCTATTTGATTGTGATGATGAAAATTCTTAATCAATGCAGCGAGTTCATGAGTACCTGCTTCAGTATCCGCATGTAAATTTGTTGAATCTTCTTCATTCACTGAACGGAATTTACAATGTTTGAAACAATTGGCTATTATCTCTTGCTGCACATTTATAGTCCAGGTTGAGACTGCAAGATTAATGGTGTCTAGAACATTAAGCTTTTCTGGATCAAATTGTCCCAACTCATGGCCTTCTAGTATCATACGGCAGAGCCTCGTACGATAGTGCATCTTGAAAGCTCTTATTATCCAAGGTTGAATCTTTGATGTCATGTGTTGTTGCCCAAAATATTTATCCGAAGATTAATACTGCTGGAAGACGGACAACAAACAACAATTGCGGGAGCACTTCCGAGAGAAGATAAATAATACAAGATTTGCCGGGTTTGTTAGGCCCGGGCTTGAATGCTCTCGCGAGATGTTATTAATACAAATATTCGTGGATACAAGTATTAATGTGAGAAATCTAAATACAATGAGTGTAAAAAGACTCTGTTAATCCGGCTCTTGAGCGAAGCTTGGTGTTCTTCGTCCCGCCGATAATCTGCTCGAGGAGATAGGCCGGGAGAAGTAAGACCGAAAGATAACTGTTGCCAAGAGTTGGATGTTAGCCAAGTGTAAGTGTTTGCTTCTGTATTGCGTATGTAATGTGAGAATGCAGAGTGTTCAGAGAGTCAGAATCTCGGTCCCTTTTACAAGTGCCTGCTGCCTTGTATATATAGAGGCTGAGGGGCCCTGTCTCCTAGTGGGCGATCGCCTTTCGGCATTTAATGTAATGGGGCGATCGTCCTAAAGGGCACGTGGGCCGCCTGCCAAAAGTCCATAGATCCAGCCGGCAGCTAGCTGAGTGGCCCAACGAGGAGCCGGCACGCGTCCGGAAGTACTGTCACAGGAGGTCCCACTTTGCTACTTTCGGCGGACTTTGTCAGTAGGTGCAGTAGGCGCCAGGCTGTAGTCACATGTCTTGTCCGCCAACTCCTCTCGCAGGTCTGGGCCCTGTTGGTCGGTGAGGTAGGTGACAGGTTTGTCAGCGCCTTTTGTGGATCTGCACGTGGGGTCAGTTTGAGACTTGGCCTTGGCCGACTGGATGGCCATCGGCCCAGATCGTCATGATGCGGTCGCCTCTAGCTGATCATCCGATGTCGCCATCGGCCAGTGGATGGAGGTCGCCAAGGGTCGGTCGCCGAGTATCGAGAGACGATCGTATCTGAGGTCGATCGCTCGGCACCGGGACTTGTCCTGGGACCTTCGGTTGGCCAGACTAGCATGTCCGTTGGGTTATGGCTCGGTCGCCAGGGGTCGATCGGCGGATCTACCTTGGCCGCTCGGCAGTAAGTCGGTCGCTCGGCCTCGGAGGCAATCGCCGGTCGGAAGGTGTTAAATCTTGACACAACAATTGCCCCTCAGCTTGCTCCTATGTTGAAGACATGGGGCGAGGTGGTTCTTGCTGGTGACCGTGCTGAGCTGACTTACGATTTCGGACTTGGGCTACCACGGTCGATTGGCTTAGCTATCTTTCGGTCTTGTACCTGCAAAAACAACATTGGCCGATCCCCCATGGAAACTTGGTGGTTTCGCTTTGTTTGAGGAATCGTGCACAGTCGCGTAGATCGATGGACCGACCCCATGACCGTGTCTTGGTGCGCGAAGACAATGAGTGTCTCGTGACTCACTTTATTATGAGGGTCCTCTGTTAGGCTGCGCCTCGCCTCGTATCTAAACGAAGGGCGTGCGGTCTCGGTCTAGAGGAGTCCTTGCGCGGGGCAGCGTCGGATGAATCAACTCCACGCCCGCGGCTTGTTAGCTCTACTTCCACCTCGGCCAGCCATGGAGATGGCCGATCTCGACGGTGTACGTTGAGACGGGGATTGTGGTACGTGTCCACTGATTAATGTTGGAGAGCCCTCCGACTACGCCGGCCTCGTATTTAAACGAAGGGCGGGCGATCTTGGCCGAAAGGGACCTTGCATGGCCGAAGCAGCCGGTTCCATCGACTGCCAGGACCATGGCTTTATGATGTGCGGTGGAGGCGATCTTATGTCTTAGTCCGTCATGTTATATGCTGGACTGTAGATGGCGATCGTGTCCTCCGGACTGCGGATGATGTAGCGTGATGATCGGCGATCGGGCCGGAAGACTGGCGATCGTCGCTCGTCTGCCGATCGCTTATTCGTAGGTCGATATTGGCGATCGGGCGGGAGATCGTCGTCCGGGTGCCGATCGCGCTGCTCACAGGCTAAGAAGAAACCTTTGCCTGGCCAGAAAATCTGCGGCTCTAGCCCGGAAGGCTGCATAGGTCGTAGGTTGGGTCTTCGTGAGATGCCTGAACATAGGTGAAAAACCCTGAAATCCTCCTAGGACTGCGTAGAGGGCGGTCTCATCGCTTACGGGCTCGCCATTGAGGATGATTACGTCTACCCGGTCGATGTAGTCCGAGTCGGACTCTTCTTCTCCCTGCTTGATTTGCATCATGCGAAGGGGACCTTCGGGCCGGACGACCCTGGTGGCGAAGTACTCCGTGAAGACGTGCGCCAGCTCGTTAAAGGAGCCAATGGACCGAGGTGGCAATGAAGTGTACCACCGGTGGGCGAGGTCGTCCAGCGTCAGAGGGAACATTCGGCACTGCGTCGCGATGCCCCGCACCCGGTCATGTAGATGTTGAACTTCCTCGGGTGCACACTGGGGTCCGATCACCCCTCGTACACGGGCGTTTGCGGGGAGCGATCTTATCCGCACGGGGCGAGCTCGATGTCGATCGTGGCGGCTCGCTTGGCGGCGATCGTCTTCTTGGCGCCGCCCAGATTCCAGGAGCGCTTTCATGCCGTCGAGTTGACGTTGCATCGCGCCCATCGCCGTGGCTTGGTCGCTTGCCGATCGGCTTTGGGAGCAGAGGCCGAGGCGATCGTGTACCGATCTCCGGGCTCCAGCCGCCGACCTCGGCAATTCGGCGAGGGAGCGGACGGCTAGGCGCCTTCCGGGAGTCGGGTAGGCCGAGCTCACGGTGACGGACTCAAACTCCGTCGCCTCGTAGGCTGAGGCCGGGCCGCCCGTGCAGTCGGGTCACCGCCCGTGCGATCGAAGACGAGGTGCCCCGGTGCGCGGCGCCTCTTCTGCGGGACGGAGCCTCTGGCGATCGCTCGGCGATGACGCCTTGAGCTTCGCTGACTTTCGTGGACGGCCGAGGGGGCGATAGCAGGAGGCGCGTTGAGAGCACTCCGTCGCTCCTGTAGGACGGCCAGGGCCCCTTCGATCTGTTCCTTGGTTTGGAACCGATCGAGCGAGAGGCTTGGGCCGCCGTCCAGGGACGGGATCGAGCGTCTCTGACCGCGGCGGCTACCTTCCACCATCGGCTGCGGCTCGGACTGGGACGGAACAGGGGGTCTGGCCGGCTGGTCAGCGGCTTTCTTCGACGCGGAGGCGGAAGACATGATTTCTGAAGGATTTCTTTGAAGTGCAGTAAGTGTCACTTCAAGTATCTGCCCCGAGAACAGTGAGTGTTCTTCGGAACGGTAAGTATAAAAAATCGAGGGTTGGATTGCCCTCCTTCTAGCGCCAATTGTTGTTGCCCAAAATATTTATCCGAAGATTAATACTGCTGGAAGACGGACAACAAACAACAATTGCGGGAGCACTTCCGAGAGAAGATAAATAATACAAGATTTGCCGGGTTTGTTAGGCCCGGGCTTGAATGCTCTCGCGAGATGTTATTAATACAAATATTCTTGGATACAAGTATTAATGTGAGAAATCTAAATACAATGAGTGTAAAAAGACTCTGTTAATCCGGCTCTTGAGCGAAGCTTGGTGTTCTTCGTCCCGCCGATAATCTGCTCGAGGAGATAGGCCGGGAGAAGTAAGACCGAAAGATAACTGTTGCCAAGAGTTGGATGTTAGCCAAGTGTAAGTGTTTGCTTCTGTATTGCGTATGTAATGTGAGAATGCAGAGTGTTCAGAGAGTCAGAATCTCGGTCCCTTTTACAAGTGCCTGCTGCCTTGTATATATAGAGGCTGAGGGGCCCTGTCTCCTAGTGGGCGATCGCCTTTCGGCATTTAATGTAATGGGGTGATCGTCCTAAAGGGCACGTGGGCCGCCTGCCAAAAGTCCATAGATCCAGCCGGCAGCTAGCTGAGTGGCCCAACGAGGAGCCGGCACGCGTCCGGAAGTACTGTCACATGAGGTCCCACTTTGCTACTTTCGGCGGACTTTGTCAGTAGGTGCAGTAGGCGCCAGGCTGTAGTCACATGTCTTGTCCGCCAACTCCTCTCGCAGGTCTGGGCCCTGTTGGTAGGTGAGGTAGGTGACAGGTTTGTCAGCGCCTTTTGTGGATCTGCACGTGGGGTCAGTTTGAGACTTGGCCTTGGCCGACTGGATGGCCATCGGCCCAGATCGTCATGATGCGGTCGCCTCTAGCTGATCATCTGAGGTCGCCATCGGCCAGTGGATGGAGGTCGCCAAGGGTCGGTCGCCAAGGGTCGGTCGCCGAGTATCGAGAGACGATCGTATCTGAGGTCGATCGCTCGGCACCGGGACTTGTCCTGGGACCTTCGGTTGGCCAGACTAGCATGTCCGCTGGGTTATGGCTCGGTCGCCAGGGGTCGATCGGCGGATCTACCTTGGCCGCTCGGCAGTAAGTCGGTCGCTCGGCCTCGGAGGCAATCGCCGGTCGGAAGGTGTTAAATCTTGACACAACATCATGTTAGGTGGTAGAAAGAACAACTCAACATTTTCTAGTCCTTCAACAATTTTGGGATGGGCATGATAATTATCTACCACCAACAAAAATTTTCTACCATGCATTTTTCAATCACGATAACGAACATATTCATCAAAAAGCACACTAGTCATCAATGCTCTCCTGTTAGCACGATATTCACTATTTAAGCAACTCATATTCACATTCTTGAAGCAACGTGGTTTAACATACTTAGCAATAATCCATAAAGGAATTTTTTCTAATCCATCTTCATTGCAACAGATAACAATGGTAAGCCTTTCTTTATCCTGTTTTTTTCCTTCCAATTGCTTTGTTGCAAGAGAATGATCGGCAACCTGTAAAACAAACTAGTTTCATCCATATTAAACACATTTTTCATGGGGAGCTGGTTTATTTTCTCCCTTATAAACTCCAATTGTTTCTCCATTTCTTGTGTATCAACAGAGTCACTTTTTTCAAAACAACGAAATGACTTGATACCATGTCTCATCTTAAACTTCTCAAGCCAACCTTGAGAAACTTTGTTCGACCCAGCAGGTTGTTGAGGATATAACATATTCATTGTCTCTCTCGCCTTCTCCATAATGAGCTCTCCCGGTATATTCACACGATCTTGGTATTGTAGGAACCACTCATGAACAACCTTTTCCATACCTGGAAACTTTGCTGGTTTGTGCCTCTTCGTTTATCCTCCTTTTTCTATGTTAGCATTAAGATACTCAAATGACCTCTTGAGAGTGTCTGAAATAGTACCTTGACTAACTTTCAAATGAAAATTCTGAGCGAGCCACTGTTGCAAGTCTTTTTGGGTAAGGGTGGGATGATCTCTCTTGTACTCACATAGTGACTTACGTATTTGGTCGGTCATGGTTTTTTTTTCAACACCTTTTAAGTGAGAAGTCATTGTATTTGTTGGTATGTTTTTACAAATCTTTTGTTGTATATATAGTAATTCTTCCATAAGTATTTAACATTGGACATATTGTATGTATGAATCTAGTTTTAAAACATTGAACATACGTACGAATCTAGTCTTAAAATATTGAATAATTAGATTCAAGTTCCTAACATTGAATACTTATTAATATCTCTATATAATTAAATTTAAATTCATATAATTTTGATGTAATTAATTTTAAATCGGTTGAATATAAAATAACTCTTTAAATTAATAAATTTTTAATTTATCGATTAATTAATACCTCTCTAAAATTAATATTTTTTCCGGTCTCAACTGTATTAATTTATAGAGGTTCTACTGTACCAACAACTAGCACACCAGTGTGACCTGAAATGTCACAATATCAACATGACAACGAAACTCAAAGAATCACAATTTTAAAAAGAGACTGAACGAAGTGAAACAACGACATACCAAAAAATGAATGATCGACACGACCAACGATATCAAAAAAACAGTCCTAAGATCATCATCACTCAACGACCGATCCACGCGATCAACAATATTAACACAATAGTCCTGGGATCATCATCCCTCAACAATCGGTCAACACGATCAATAATACCAAGCCATGGTCCTAGGATCAACATCCCTCAGCAAATTATTAATACGAATCTCATTATATGAAGCATAAAACAATGTACAACATATACAACATTCATGTGAATCATTATCATCATAACTGAGCAATACTTAAATTACCTCAAAGCCGGTGGCAATATCCTTTCCACGAACAAATATCCCTGGAGGAATACATAATTATTCGAATAATCTTGAATGAGGTACAATCCATTCAATATCAATAAATTGTTATCCCGTCATCGATAGCGTCGCAATAGACCTTCCTCGGTATCCGACATAGACTGAAGATAACTCATACCTTGGTCTTCACCGAAGTGTACACTTAATACTCAAGTATACTACTAACATATTTAAATCATATTCATCATGATTTAATCCAATCAAAGTACATCATGCAAACCGTTATCTCCACAATTCACATTTATAATATCATTGCTATATAATTATAAATGAAATGGAATCAAAATCATTCATTAAATATTATAAACTGAACAAGTATAGACTTACCTTAAATAGCTGCATTAGTAAAGAAGATCCGTTACGGCCTCCGAGATCCGATTTCCACGCCTAAACAAGGTACTGATATTTCGCTATCAACAATTTACTACTGCGATATAACTACAACGTACATTTATTCAACTCCTCATTAATTATGATAATATCATCATATATTATGTTAGTTAATTAAGGAACATCATAGACATCTCAAATATGATGTCTAATACTCAAATTATAATAATCAATATTGTAACTTTATAATCACTTAAATCAATACTAACTCAATATTGATTATCATTACTTAATAATCAAATATATATTTATCCAAGTCGAAAACATCATTATCGATGAACTCATATTATAATCAAATCTTCTATATCGAATATAAGAATTTATTAATTATTTACATCAAGATAATTATGCTTAATCACATATCTTGTTTATTTAAACACTTCGTTAAAATAAAAATCCTTAAAAGCTCGATTATTGATTATCTAATTAATTTATGAATAATTTCCAAAATTTTATCCTAGTCTAAATACGAAGACCAATTTTACCACTATTAAATATTAATTATTTCAATAATCAATTAAATATAATTAATCTTATAATATCCTTTCACCATTTAAACGAGACTATCAAAATGTCTAATAATCATTTAAATGAGTATTTTAAATCTCATAAAGAATATTTATTTATATTTTGTCAAATATCCATTTTATGAATATTTTACTAAGATATAATTACCATAATAATTCCAAAATTAAAAAGTTATACACTTTAAAGTTTTGAAATATTTTCCAAATATCCATACAGTAAATAATTTAATATTTTAAGGAAGAAAATCGAAGTTTTTAGGTATTTAAGAATTTATAACATTTTTAATAATGTCAATAATCTTTAAAATAAATAAATCACCAAACTATAACTAATATGGGGGTTTGAACACCTACCTCGAGTTAATATTTTAGAACGGGGAATCTCACATCTTCCCATCGAAAAATTAACGAAAATCTCTCTCGGACAATTCGTTGGACACTTGGCTTACTTGGCCTGGAAAATCTGCCCTGACTTGCTGTAAAAACACTGATTATCACCAATAAAACGGATCAGAAGCGGAACTCAAGAACAAGCATTTTGCATAGAAATACTGTCTCTAAATCGCTTGAAATGGGATGGAAAATAAAGGTCGGGAACAGATGTATTTATAGGTTACAAAATAGGTCCTCAATCAACAAAGTTGGTGCGACGCAGCCCATACGTCAGCGGCTTGACATGAGGGCGCGCATCATGCCCGGCGACTTTTGGCACCCTTGACCGAATCACGCACGCGGGCACGCGTGGAAGCTTCCGGCAGCTGGTAGTCCCCACTAAATCGATCATAAGTTCTTCGCCCGAACTCGAAATGACTCTCCGTTTGGACCTTTGGAAAGCTACGCAATTCTATACAATACTGTTAATTTTCATGACTTGTGAACTCCTAAAAATCCGTGGTGATTTTTCAAAGTTGATAATTGTCCATGACACTTCCTAGAAAATGTCTACTCTTATTTCTACTAACACTTTCGGTGCTCCTTTCTTATTTTAAATAGTCCAAGACCACAATGCATCTCCAATACATCCAAATAAATTTACAAGCTCATATTTAGTCCGGAAAATTTTTCTAATTTTTGAATAATTTATCGAATAATACAATGTTGGCCACCATCACATTCTTACTAATAATATTCGATGATATTAGAAAATACCACCCGTCATCTTATTCTCATCCACTCAATATTTCGTCCGGAACCAAAAAAAAGTATTCATAGTACCCGTACTCCAACAAGGTCAATGATAAAATATTATTTTAAAATTCAGGATATTACATACGACCCCCCTTAAAATAAGTTTTATACTCGAAACTTACAATCATATCACAAACAACAGCTCAACCAAAATTTTCAAACTCATCACGAAAGTAATCAATCGTCGCCACAAGCGAATAACCAAGACAGTATACTTACAGGTGTGAGAAGCTGATGATCTCCCGTGGTACTAGCATACGACCCCAATTTCAAAGTCTCAATATCATTGCAAACACAATTTGCACAAGTCTCGACAAAAACATCAATATGCTAGTACCGCAATTATGGCATTCTTAAAATACTTTCAAAAATTTTGGAAACTCCAAAAGAATCGGTTTGACTCAAAAATCAGAAAATATATTTTCTAAAAGTCACGCTACTACTGTACCGGTAGAACCGCATAACACACATGCCCAGTTTCACAAAACCCAAGCTCTGATACCATCTTCTGTAACACCCCCAAACCATCCGGGGATATTACAGCACCGCCCGCGCCGAAACCCACAAGCCTAAAAATCATTTTCACAATCATTTCAACATGCCAAGAAGGTTGATGACGGTATTATCTTTCAATTACTCAAATACTTTCCAAAACTCCCTTTTCTAAATACCATCATAAAATTCAAATTTAAAAGTTCAAGGCCAAAATGCCAAAACAAAACAGTTTCAAAATGTACGTTAAGACACCACTTATTCGTACCGATAAAATAGTTTAGGGAATCGGTTTTACGAAATACACCCAAGTTTGTAATGTAACACCCCCAAAACTATCCGAGATATTACAGCGTCGTGGGTCTCGCTCCAGAACCCACCAGGCTAAAAACCATTTCAAAAACATTTAAAAACGCCAAAAGGCCGATGACGGTAATGTTTTAAATACCCAAATATTTCCAAAAACATAGTTCTCAAATACCATCATAAAAAAACCATTTGAAAAATACAAGGCGGAATGCCAAATCTCGATAGTTTCAAAATGTACGTTAAGCCACCCCTTTTACGTACCGATAAAATAGTTTAGGAAAAATCGGTTTAACGAAATAACCCAAGTTCGCAAAATACCAAGAGGCCATTTTAAAATATACATGAGTTGGTAAAAATACCGAAAAGCCATTTTGAAATGTACACATGCAGCGGAAACAGACACAGTTCAAAATATACAATTGCAACGGAAATAAAACAACCAGAAAGAATACTCAATTCTCTGAAAACATGCCACAGCCAGTATCACCCGGGAAGCTCATCTCTTCACGACCGCTACTAGCTCGATCTCCGAGTACCTAAAATAAATCCCACGATGGGGTCAGCCACAATACTCAATAATGGTAACGATCACATCACATAAATAATTACATACCAATTTAATTACAAGTAAGAATACTACCAATGTAATCTTACAGTCATAACCTTACCAATCCATAGCAATCCATATCAAATCAATCCTTACCATTATCCACACATCGCATTCTCAAATGATGAAATGAACTCAACAACAAACATATGTACTGTAATCAAACAATACCAAGAATCCTCAAAACATCATCATAACTCATAAGCATGAACTGATTCATCCGTGCCAAATCCTATCCGTCGGATTTGCACCGTCAAATCTCAATCTGGATAAAAACTAATATAACACAATATATCTGTAGATCAACTACCACAAGAAAAATATAACAAGTCCCGGAACATCGACGTACAATCGGAATGCTTATACGATCAATAACACTGATCAACCAATAACTCGACCGAGAATATCACTAACATGTAACTCCGATACTACCAACGAAGGATAGACAATAATCGAGAATACCAGCAACATGATAAACTCCAACACAATCAACAAAGGATCAACAATAACCGAGAATACCCTTAACAAGGTAAACTCCAACCATGATCAACAAAGGATCAACAATAACCGAGAATACCCTCAACAAGATAAACTCCAAATGATCAACACTAATGTATCTCAAAGAAATAACTCCGACTATCGAACATACCCCTCGGGCGTATGAACATCCAGTTGCAAACCGTCGAACATATCCAATCATACATGGACCGACCTGTAACACCCTGATAAGTGGTAATTTTACCACTTATTTCTAGGATTTTATACTAGGTTTTTATCTCGTTTCGTGATTAATGTGCTCGTATTTGGCTTATTTATGATTAGTCGAGCCGTATTACGCGTTTGGGTTGGTTTTAGTGTGTTTGCAGGTTTTTAGAGCCAAAAGGACCCAAAACGAGACAAAGGACCGAGAGTCGAGTCAAACGGACGAAGAAACGGATTTTTGCGCCAAACAGAAGACCCTATCGGCCAGCCTATCGGCCGATAGGGCCGTCCGAAAAGAGCTCCTGCCTATCGAGTGAAGTAATCGACGAACCACCTATCGGCCAGCCTATCGGCCGATAGGCCAGGCCGAAAGGCTTCCCAGCGGGCTCTCGTTTTTGGACGGATTTTGACTCTTTTGGATATTATTTATTTCCTAGATAAGGGCTAATCTGTAATTTAACCACTTAGGCTATATAAACCTGTTTTTAGACCTAGTTTTGATTATCTTGGATCTATCTTTTCAGCAGCCCTTTTTCATCTTTTATTATCTAGAGCAGATTTTTACACTTTTTAGCAAGATTTATTCCTTTGATTCAAGAACTTTTTGGAGGAGAGTTATTATTGAAGACTCGGAGTTCATACGAACGGGTTGTAATTTCTCTTTTCATATTAATAATATGCATTCTTCATCAATTTCTTGTTTAATTTCAATCATGTCTGGCTAATTCATTGATTGATTCTAGGGTTAGTAAATTTAATTGATGTTCACATGATGTTCTTTTGATTACCTTTTGACCTTTCATCCTAGGCTCGTGTTCAAGTTGTGTTAAATCTCATGTTAGATTAAAGGGCCCTTAATCGATGCATGTTAGCTAATTGATTTTGTCCGGAAGGAGTAATTGATTAGTGGAAATACTTGACACGCAATATGATTTTATCTTGAGACCTAGCGGAGAAAGATAAATCATAGATAAATAAGTTGGTGCTTTTTAAGTGATTTTAATTCTTTGAGCCCTGACGGGGAAAAGGGTTTTAATTAACTATCTTTCTAGGTTGCCTTGACAGGAATTCTAGATCGTAGAGTGATTATTTCTAGGATTGAATTAAATTTTGGGGAAAAGGAATCAAGTGAACGAATTGTGTGAACTCAATTAGATGATACTACCCTAGGATCAATTACCTTTCGACTTGTGATTTTATCTTGCTAATTTGCTTTATTTGCTTAATTTGGATATTTCATCTTTTATTTAATTTTTGTTCTTCGATTTTTAAAATTAGATAATTAGAATCAAAACAATTTTTCGGATTCCTAAATAGCAGTCAAATTTTGAGTAGAGTTAATTCCTTTATTTTCGACACATCAATTCCTTGGGTTCGACACCTTGGAAATACTCCGAGGTTTTACAAATTTTAAAATTGATCGGATTTGAAAACCATACTACGCGAAACCAAGCGATCAATTTTTGGCGCCGTTGTCGGGAATTGATAGAAAATTTAAGGGAATAATTCAAAAGAAGAGATTGTTACTTTAGGTAGTTTACTTTTATTATTAATATTCGATCTCGTTTCCTCACATCTTGTTTTCTTTTCCTTGTAGGCGGTGCATGATCACGAGATCCCAAGGAAAGAACTTATTTCCTTTGGACCCGGAAATCGAGAAGTCTTTGAGGAGGAAGAAGCAAGAAGCGAGAACCGAGACTATTACTATACCTTTCGTTGATACCATGGCCGGCATTGTTGACCAACCACGAGAACTCGCTCGTCCCGAGAAGATCCCTTTGAATGCCCGCTTTCGACCTAAGCTGGACGATTATCAAGAAGGAGGTTGGGGAAAGATTGATGCCAACAACTTCGAGCTTAAGCCGTCCCTCATTGCTACAGTGAAGTCTCAAACATACGGAGGAGGAGTTAATGAAGATCCAAACGCTCATCTAGAGTCGTTTTTGGATATATGTGCCACTATCAAGCAAAACGGAGTGCCTCCGGATGTCATTAAGCTCCGCCTATTCCGATTCTCCTTAGAAGACGATGCGCTAGATTGGTACAAGAGCCTAGATCGGAAGGAAATTGGTACTTGGAGAGAGATGACTCGGTTGTTCTTAGCACAGTTCTATCCTCCCTCGAAGGTGCAAAAACAAATCAATGATATCTTGCAATTCGAGCAATATGAGGATGAATATTTATACGAGGCATGGATCCGATTTAAGAAGCTACTTCGCAAATGCCCACAGCATGGAATTGACAAAGAGGAGATCTATATTCGGTTTTATCGGGGTTTGACGAGGAAGGCTAGAAGAGAGTTGGACTATTCATCGAAAGGGGGATTTCTAGCTAACGATTATGAAGAGGCCAAAAATCTCATAGAGCTAGCGGTAAACAATGATTATGAGGAGGTGACCGATAGGAAGATGACCAGAAGAAAGGTTCCATCCGGTGACGAGGACGCCTACGGTGATTTGAAGGCGAAATTTGAAAAACAACAAAAAGAGCTTGAGATGCTAAAAAAGAATACTTTGGGAGTCAATTCAGTTTTTGAAGAGTTAAACGAGCCGATTGCAGTTAAGGAGGATGTGAACTACATGCAAGGAGGAAACTTCCGGCAAGGGGGAAATTGGGGGAACTCTTATCCGAACAATCGAAACCACCCTAATTTCTCCTATGCCAATCCGAACAATGCTCTCCAGCCACCACCGGGATTTAACGTGAAAAATGGGGTTATTCAAGAGCCGATTGCTAAGACACCTATGGAAGAGATGTTGGAACGGTTGGAGGCGAGTCAAAAAGAGTTTATTTATAAAGTAGACAAGAGGTTCGGGGCTCTCGAGCATAGTGTGACATCTATTGGAAACTCAGTGATAGCCTTGACAAAGCAGATGTCGATGGTGGAAACCCAAATGAGTCAAATGGCGAACGCCCAAGCCGGATTTCATAAGCCGGGCCATTTTCCGAGCAGCACCGAGACCAACCCGAAGACTCAACAATGCAACGCAATCGAGCTTCGGAGTGGGACAAAGTACAGTAATCATGGGGCTGGAGTTAAGGAATCTGGAAACGAGGAGGTATTAGAAACGGGAGCGAAACGAGAAAGAAGATGAAATACAAGAACTATCGGCCGGCTATCGGCCGATAGCCCACCCGATACCCATACAAAGATGCGGCGGAAAGCCTATCGACCCACATATCGGCCGAAAGGCTCTGGAAGTTCGAATATGAAAGATTTTGAGGAAAAAGCTCCATTTCCACAGCGTTTGGCCAAGTCGAGATATGATGAAAAGCTTCAACAATTTATCGACATGTTTCAAAAGGTGAATATCAACATTCCACTTCTAGACGCTTTGAGAGACATGCCGGGGTACGTGAAATTCTTGAAAGACGCTGTGGCAAGCAAGAGGAAGTTGAGGAAGTTTGAAACAATAAATATGACAGAGGAGTGTAGCGCTATCATTCAAAACAAGCTCCCACTCAAGCAGAAGGATCCGGGACGTTTTACTTTGACATGCATGATTGGCGACCAAACGTTCCGTAATGGGTTGTGTGATCTCGGAGCAAGCATCAATCTTATGCCTCTATCCATCTTTAAGAGGTTGAAGATTGGGGAGATAAAGCCGACTACCATTTCTCTACTCATGGCGGACCGGTCGATCACTTATCCGAGGGGAATTGTGGAGGATGTGCTCGTTAGAGTCCAACACTTGGTCTTCCTACCGATTTCGTAGTTCTTGATATGCCCGAGGACGAAAATCAACCATTGATCTTTGGGAGACCGTTTCTAGCGACGGGGAGAGCACTTATCGACGTCCAGGAGGGTGATCTTACCTTCCGGGTTAACGATCAAAATCTGAAAATTTCCATCTATGACGCGATGAAGAAGCCCGACGATGCGCCAGAGGAATGTTTTGAAATTGAGTCTATTATGCCGCCCCCGACCGACTTGTTGGAGCATTGTATTTCACACTCCATTTACTCACATTCTGAGGTTGATGAAATTTCCGAGGATTTGCCGGAGTATGTTCGAATGTTGGAGGCGAACGAGTCTCGACTTAATGAGAGGAGCGTATGCTATCTTGATATCAACAAACCCGTTCAAGGGGGAGTTGTCACTGAAGACCCGGGTTGAATGAGGTATCGTCTAGCTAAAGACGTTAAACGTAGCAGTTGTTGGGAGGTAACCCAACGTATGTATGTATATTAGTTCGTTTTATTCATTTATTTTCAATTTTTCGTTTGCGTGATTTTTGTAGTTTCTAACTTCGTAGTAGCTTTGTTAGTTTTTGTTAAGTTCTAATCCATGCATGCCGAGTTTTGAATACCTGCAGGTCTTTCATCGCCATATCCAAGCAAAAATGGGACCAAGTATGTGAAGTAGAACGAGCTGAAAAAATTTTTGGGACAGAAAATCCTATCGGGCGAGCCTATCGGCCGATAGGCCCGGCCGATAGGCTGAGAAAATAAACAAATTTTTATTGATTACAAGCAGTGGTCGATAGGGTATGCCTATCGACCGATATACCACCCGATATAAAGGTATGTAAGAGACAGAAGCTCCTATCGACCCAGCCTATCGGCCGATAGGCCTGGCCGATAGGAACATACCCGGCCCAGTATCCACTTCGACCCGGTTGATTTAATACCCTTTTAAACACTTCACACCCGATTTTCTCACACACTACACAACTTTCGGCCGATAGAACATAAGAGAAAGGGGCGAATTTTTTTTCTACTTTTCTTCCTTCAAACTCGATCAAGGTACGTAGTTTCGACTCTTAATCTTCTTGTTTTTCAATTCTATACATGTTTTGAAGTACTTTGACGGATTCTTTTTGGAGTTTTGATGTAAATCGAATTGGGGATCCACTTTTTGGGGCTTTTGCTAAACTTTGATGTTCTTTGAATTCTATGCCCGATTGTTGATAGAATCTTGAGGGAATCATGTTATCTATGCTTAATTGTTCATGGGTACTTCGAATTGGGGGATTAATTGATGAAATTGAACGAATTTTGAAAAAAACCCCCAAATTGGAAGAACCCTAATTTTGAAATTGTTGAAATTGGGGTAAATTTGTTGAATTAAATTGTTAATTGGGATTGATGTGAGTTGAATTGTTGATGAATTAGATTGGATTGGAGAGAATTTGCCCTAATATGTTCATAGTGTGTTGTTTTGTTATTGTGGGTTGTGATTTTGATACTTTGAATATGAAATGGGGGATGCGAAATAAGTTTGGGGGGGGGGGGGGAAGAAGTGCGGCTTTGTTAATTTCTTTACGTGTGAGTACCGTGTTTGCCTTGTATCTTTATTTGCTTGTGTTGGTGCCCGTTGTGTTTATTTGTGCTTATCATTTTGGTGTTGCATGGTTTTGGCTTTTTGTTGCTTAGTTTTTAGATTTTTTTTTATTCATTTTCGTTCGGTGTGTTTGCTAGTTTCTATTTTCTATTTTTTTGGTCGTAGTAGTTTTTTTTTTTTTTTTTTTTTTTTTTTAGATTTCATGTTTGCTTTTATTTGCTTTTCGTTGTTTGTTTTAGATAGCCTTGCTTGTCTTTAGTTTTTCCTTATTAGTGAATTTTTCGTGCTTCTAATTGTGTGATACCGATGTTACGACACTTTGTTTTCTCTCAAGAAAGCGGTCGAGTTTTAGTCGAGTTGTAGTCGATTATTTCTTTTGCATGTATTCATTTAGGTCCAAAGTTTTTTTGTGATTGTAGAGGTCTTGGCGGATAAGAGACGATACATACTTGTTTTAAAATCACCGTCAATACGTTTTGGTTACATCTTCCTGATAGTGAGTTGTACTGTTTCGTCGATCGTGTTGGCACTTAGATAGAGTTTAGAGTCGGCCGTTTTCCCAAAATTGAGATAATGTTGTTCTATGAAGGGAAGTCTAGTAACCTGGCATTCGCGCGACCGTTGTTTACCCTCGCGTAAAAGCACGACTGGATTAGACTAGTGATTTAGTTATTTCACATGTGCCAATGATAGGGAACTTAGTAACCGGGTATTCGCGTGACCCATTGCTTACTCTCGCGTAAAACGGCGACCTTGATTCGGACATGCGGAAATTATATATTCGAGTTGTTTCTCCGCTGTAGACGGGAACTTAGTAACTAGAAGCATCCATGTGCCCCATGAGTGTCTTTTACGTCAAACGGTTTCCTAATACATGAGAATGGAAGTTCCACCCTAGGATTACCCCGATGAAACATCCCGAGATCCTAACCTAGTGGTCAACTCGAATTAAATTCGTGAACATATATATAAGGGAATACTGACCGAGGTTTATTTGTTATGAAACTCGTGAAAAATGTGCCACTCGACTGTGTAACGGGCGAACTAGCTTGTTTATTTTGGCCTTTCATATTGACGGTCGATTTGACTCACGTTTTGTTAATCTTTGAGCTGGATTTTCTTCATGAACGAATGATTAGGACTGAACTTGACTACTTTGTGGAATCATTATTCTGAGTGCAGCTCGCTTTTACGACACTCGGATTATTTAGAGAGAATTATAGGGTAGTATTGATTAGGTTGAACACTATGAGTTGCACGATGATTCACGATTTTCTTTTTCTTTTCTTTTTGTTGTTCGGGACGAACAAGGCTTAAGTTTGGGGGGGTTTGATAAGTGGTAATTTTACCACTTATTTCTAGGATTTTGTACTAGGTTTTTATCTCGTTTCGTGATTAATGTGCTCGTATTTGGCTTATTTATGATTAGTCGAGCCGTATTACGCGTTTGGGTTGGTTTTAGTGTGTTTGCAGGTTTTTAGAGCCAAAAGGACCCAAAACGAGACAAAGGACCGAGAGTCGAGTCAAACGGACGAAGAAACGGATTTTTGCGCCAAACAGAAGACCCTATCGGCCAGCCTATCGGCCGATAGGGCCGTCCGAAAAGAGCTCCTGCCTATCGAGTGAAGTAATCGACGAACCACCTATCGGCCAGCCTATCGGCCGATAGGCCAGCCAGGCTTCCCGTGAGCTCTCGTTTTTGGACGGATTTTGACTCTTTTGGATATTATTTATTTCCTAGATTAGGGCTAATCGGGATTTTAACCCCTTAGGCTATATAAACCTGTTTTTAGACCTAGTTTTGATTATCTTGGATCTATCTTTTCAGCAGCCCTTTTTCATCTTTTATTATCTAGAGCAGATTTTTACACTTTTTAGCAAGATTTATTCCTTTGATTCAAGAACTTTTTGGAGGAGAGTTATTATTGAAGACTCGGAGTTCATACGAACGGGTTGTAATTTCTCTTTTCATATTAATAATATGCATTCTTCATCAATTTCTTGTTTAATTTCAATCATGTCTGGCTAATTCATTGATTGATTCTAGGGTTAGTAAATTTAATTGATGTTCACATGATGTTCTTTTGATTACCTTTTGACCTTTCATCCTAGGCTCGTGTTCAAGTTGTGTTAAATCTCATGTTAGATTAAAGCGCCCTTAATCGATGCATGTTAGCTAATTGATTTTGTCCGGAAGGAGTAATTGATTAGTGGAAATACTTGACACGCAATATGATTTTATCTTGAGACCTAGCGGAGAAAGATAAATCATAGATAAATAAGTTGGTGCTTTTTAAGTGATTTTAATTCTTTGAGCCCTGACGGGGAAAAGGGTTTTAATTAACTATCTTTCTAGGTTGCCTTGACAGGAATTCTAGATCGACCGAGTGATTATTTCTAGGATTGAATTAAATTTTGGGGAAAAGGAATCAAGTGAACGAATTGTGTGAACTCAATTAGATGATACTACCCTAGGATCAATTACCTTTCGACTTGTGATTTTATCTTGCTAATTTGCTTTATTTGCTTAATTTGGATATTTCATCTTTTATTTAATTTTTGTTCTTCGATTTTTAAAATTAGATAATTAGAATCAAAACAATTTTTCGGATTCCTAAATAGCAGTCAAATTTTGAGTAGAGTTAATTCCTTTATTTTCGACACATCAATTCCCTTGGGTTCGACACCTTGGAAATACTCCGAGGTTTTACAAATTTTAAAATTGATCGGATTTGAAAACCATACTACGCGAAACCAAGCGATCACACCCCCAAGACCGTATGGGAATATTACACGCCGTAGACCCTTTCCACAAGGATCTACCAGGCTAAACATCCATAAACAACCAAATGCTTTCCCTGGCAGGGTCAAACAATATAATAATACAGACCATTAAGGTCACTTACACATGAATACACAGACTGATGAGGTCACACAACTCCATCAACAAAAATGACTAAAACAACATTACCCACACAGGGGTCGAAACACAATACATCGGAAGACTGAAATCAACCCTGACAACATAACAAAAATCTAAACAACTCTCGACTCTTGATTAGTATCGCAGCTCGTCATCCTCTTGTGCCAATCCTGTGACTGCTCCCCTGAACCCGCATGTACCTGGACGCAAAACAGACATCCACCCCCCGATTACTCGGGGGTTAGTAAAACTCCACTGTTTTACTAGTGCAAGTATCAAATCATATGAAAACTAACGCACAAACATTAATCAATAATCAAACACAATATTTAAGTATCAAATTATTCCCGGGGGTTTTAATAAGGGAATTTAAGCTATGAAGCATTTCGAAAATAAGTTCATCACCTTGGGAATTTTGGAATTTCAAAACCTTTAAAACTCTGAGTCCTGGTTAACCATGCCTTTCAAAAGAAGGGTTGAGGGCTTTAACCCAAATCTTATTTCATAAATCAACAGTTTGCAATACGGAAAACATTTACTCAAGCTTAGGACTCGGTCCAACATTCATTTTCATAAAACTTTTCCTTTCAAAACTTTGATTTGAAAATAAACATATTCATGACACCGTGATCCACTGTCACGTGTCTCCGTAGGTTCAACAACCCGCACGGACTACACCACGCACAATTAAACAAACATAATCAATTCCGGCACCGTGATCCACTGTCACGTGTCTCCGTAGGTTCAACAACCCACACGGACTATTAACCAGACGTAACCAATTCCGACACCGTGATCCACTGTCACATGTCTCCGTAGGCTCAACAACCCACACGGACTATATCAATCACAACAATCACACACACAGTCCTGACACCGTAGTCCACTGCCATGTGTCACCGTAAGCCCCGTCGAGCTCACCCGGTTGGACGTACTGTGTCCGAAACTCATGGTCCACTGCCATGCGTTATCGTAGGCCTCGTCAGACCAGCACGATTGGACCTCAGTACCTCACTAAGTTCTGACCCTGTAGTCCACTGCCACGAATCCTCGTAGGTCCCGTCGAACCAATACGAGTGAACTTAGCGGCCACACACATATTCACATTCACATTCACATTACATACAACAATGAGCACAATTAATCAATCACGTTGATCACCACAAAATCGTACATCACACGCACATAACACAATCTCAACACTCGCAACAACTATCATCAATCAACGACACATAACCAACATAACACACGTTCGGTACACAATGCATTGCACAGAGACTAACACGTATACCAATATAACACTATTATCACAAAGCCTTCAAATTTCGGAAAACACAAACAACTCAAACGGAACATATTTACGAAGGCAAGCAAAATCATCATAAATCTCATACGTGATTACTAGTCGCAAGATACATGTCGTATAATAAGATACTTGCCTTGATAACCGCTACCGAACGCTCCAAAGAACACGGTTCGACCGAGAAGCTCGAACCCCAAAGAAGGCAACGAACGGAAGGGTTCCGACTCGAGTTCTTCACAAGAAACTCGACCCTAAAAACATATAATCAATAAATCATCGATCATACGACAATCGTAGAACGCCCGAAAACCCCTCTATGACATTTTACCGGACACCTTCAAGGCGTCGATCAAGAACTCGACCAAAACAACGAATCGATACGATCCAACCATGGAATAACAAGGAAAATAATATAATACATCTAAATAATCATCAATCCATCACAATCCTAAGTTAAATCGGATTAAACGGACGAAATGGAACAAAATACCAAAAATCCCCAAAATTAGATTTCTAGTAAATCTGACCTGATTCGGTCGATCAAAGGATGTTATAGCACGGATGATTGATGATATGCACTCCAAGACTTCATGGATTGATTGTCCAACAACATCTCTCCATGATTCCTACACCTCCAGCCGCGGAAGAGAAGGAAGAGAGTGAGAAAATGGGTGAAAAACCCGACTGCAGGGCCTTAAATAGGCTGCCGGCCGGCCGGGTTACGTACGTAACCCGCCAAGGCTTACGTACGTAACCGAGTCACTGCCCCAAATCTGCCGGCCCGTTACGTACGTAACCGGACAGGGCCTTACATATGTAACCGGCCTTACGTACGTAACTGCCGAGCACTAACGGCCGTAACTCGGCCAGTGCCGGCCCGGGGCCCAGACTGCCCGGCCATGACTCGGCCGGGGCCAACTCCGATGGCCCGAACGACCCCGAAACCCAAACCTGAATACGAATCGAAGATACGGTTACGAAGTACTCGCAAATATGAACTCGAGCACTAAGAGAACACACGATTCCGACCACCCGAAGGCTCGAAATTCGGCAACAAAAAGTAATTACCCCAAACTTTGGGAAATTACGAAAATGGCCCAAAACATCCGAAAATCACGATACGTGATCGAATAACCAAACCGAAGTTCACAACACGTCTAAAAAAGTTAAACGGACTTACGGGAAAATCGAAACAGCAGTTTCGAACGAGATTCGCAAGAATCGAACTCAAGTGCGGAAAAGTCGCCAAAAAGCACGAAACTCAACAAAACGACACCGAAACGAACTCGGATGACAAAAAGTGCATAATTAATCATTCTCAGAATGACGAAACGGCCATGAGAGAGTCGTAAAAACGGACTTTCTCCGAAAAAAAGAAATTACCGGAAATCGAAATTACGGGCATTACATTCTACCCTCCTTAAAAGAAGTTTCGTCCCGAAACTTAAAACAAGTAGGGAGAGGAAATATACCACCAGGAATATTTCAATGAGATGCACAAGAATGCGTAACTAACGCACAACGGTGAAACGTTACAAACAACGCAACGGAATATACGGCGTGAAAACACGCTCCACGACGACCAACACGACGCCACCGGTAGAGACATAATAAAATCAACAAGTGACAAGCGTCATCAAACAGATAATACAATCTAGTCGATTATCTGAACAATCACAAAACACAACGAACAAAAATCAATACGATTGACCAACCCAACGGTTCATCAATCAAAATGCGAGCCAAACGCTGAACAAATACGGAATTCCACCGCCCAAGGGTTGGAAGATCGAAACGAGACTAATTTATCGAGCTTAAGGGAATTACGAAGGAGTCTGAACATTCAACAATCACGAAACGAGATCAACAAAAACCGATCAATCAAACGATCGAACCACAACGATCGAGACAACAAAAATCGAACAATCACGTTCGAATCACGAAGAACAATAAAATTCAAACAACAACTCCAAGGTTCACATCTCGACTCGAGACAATATATGATCCGGTGAAAACAACAATATGTGCCTTCACATAAGATCCACAGGAAAGGGAATAGAAATTGAAAAGTCACAACGACAAACTAGTTATTTCGAAACAATACCACGCTCGTTCGATCAACAAAAGCAAGGGGCAGGACAAGCTCAGAAAATGTCAACGAACATAAATGAGTCGACAGAGTTGAAAATACGGAAGTTCAAAATCCGATCCACTTCGAATAAAAGAACTAATAGAACCAAAAGATGTTACTTCCGAACAAGGTTCACAAGAATCGAACCGGACTCGAAAAAGTCACAACAATAACCAGATCGACCCAAAACAAGATCACAGCTCGTTCGAACGATGAAACCGAAATACAGAACAAGTCCAGAAAGTATCAACGAACACGAGCGAGTCGATAGACCTGAGAAAGAGGAAATGCAGAAGTCCAAAAACAATACGGGTATTACATTCGACTTCTTATAAAATAAATGTCGTCCCCGCAACTCACAACGACGGAAACAAGGTAACAACACAAAAAGCAACCGACAGAAAAATCTCCCATGGGCCTCTCAGAGCCGATTCTGATATCTGTACTGAAGTTCGCGCCCCGAAAGACTCGGAACCCAACTCGCAAAACTGGATCCTGTGACGAGAAAAATAATTGGTACGTGCATGCCCCCGGCACACCACGGTTGAAACACCTCGGCTCGGCATACCGAAAATACAACTGCTAGGTACAATGGAATACAACGTCGCAAAACAACAAACCGGAGATGCCAACTTGGCATAAAATATCAACACATACTAAAATCACAACAACCACGGCATTGTTCGATGATTGCAACAGCCCGAACGATAGCCAGCACAAAATCACAAACCTCATGAACAATCACCCATGTGCATAAACGCACAAAAATCCAAGCTTTAACAACTCACACTCGTGCGACAACACGCAAATCACCACGAGGCGATAAACAGTAAACACCAGTTCACACCTCTCACAGAGGGCTAGTACAATAATTGCGTGGCAACGCCTCGACATTCATGCCACCAATTCGATCATACTCGGGAGCAACATCAAAACGACAAAGCAAAAATCATACATACATTCCCAAACGCAAACGGGAATTGATAGGTTTAAAAAAAGAAATAAAAAACCACCTTTTGAAAATAATTTAGAAAAACACCAGTTGATATTGAGTATCACCTTTCAAAAAAAAAGTACAAACGTGAAACATCGTTATCGAGACTTTGGAAAACCATTTGGCATTTGATACAAATGAGGACACTTTCTCTTAGTGGAAAACTTTCAGAATATTCGACCCTCGGGTCTAAGTAAAAGAGTTTATAAAACATTAAAAAATATCTCAAAACATTTTGGTCCTCGAGGTAGAAGAATTTTGAAACATATCGTGGCACCTTGGAAGTACCACGAGAAAACAATTCATTTTAAACGTACGTCTCGAAATTTATTTCTAGGATACTCAAGGTTTTCAAAGATAATTCAATGGGCTAGAATGCCCAAAAATCTCAGGTAATTACACGGAACATTATAGCGCTGTGGGTCCCGCGCCGGAACCCACCAGGATAAAAATCATTTACAAAAATGCCAAAAGGGCCGATGACGGTAATATTTCAAAAACTCACAAAAGCCATTTACAAAAGAACTCACGCAGCGGATAAAAAAAATACAGTCCAACATGCACATTCCAATTGAATACGTCTCACAGCATCTAGTTTAAACATATAACAAAACCATTCCTCGGAGTTTCTCACGAACTCAATCGTCGATACCTTTTCGAAATCCATCAAGGTTTACAACTTCCACACCATACCACACCACCTGGTGGTTCAAAGATAAAACAATAATGTGCTCAGTTCTATACACATACTATATGCCACAAGTACTAAACACAACTATATTACACAATACTGTGTAAATAAAATCATGCACCGCAATTAACTCACTAAGGTAAAATCGAGATACACAGGTACTTCGCATAAAAGAGGAGACTTACATCCACAGGTCGCACGGAGGTGACAGTCGCCCATGATACTAATCTCGTCCGACAACATAACCGACACGTTGTGACTACGCACAACTCAATTTGTCACTGACGACTCGAACGACAAGACAACACATTACTCGACAAATCGCGACTTGACTCGACCCGACAGCCTAGGTTTCCACAACCAAAGCTCCGATACCATAAATGTAACACCCCCAAGACCGTATGGGAATATTACACGCCGTAGACCCTTTCCACAAAGATCTACCAGGCTAAACATCCATAAACAACCAAATGCTTGCCCGGGCAGGGTCAAACAATATAATAATACAGACCGTTAAGGTCACTTACACATGAATACACAGACCGATGAGGTCACACAACTCTATCAACAAAAATGACTAAAACAACATTACCCACACAGGGGTCGAAACACAATACAGCGGAAGACTGAAATCAACCCTGACAACACAACAAAAATCTAAACAACTCTCGACTCTTGATTAGTATCGCAGCTCGTCATCCTCTTGTGCCAATCCTGTGACTGCTCCCCTGAACCTGCATGTACCTGGACGCAAAACAGACATCCACCCCCCGATTACTCGTGGGTTAGTAAAACTCCACTGTTTTACTAGTGCAAGTATCAATTCATACGAAAAGTAATGCACAAACATTAATCAATAATCAAACACAATATTTAAGTATCAAATTATTCCCGGGGGTTTTAATAAGGGAATTTAAGCTATGAAGCATTTCGAAAATAAGTTCATCACCTCGGGAATTTTGGAATTTCAAAACCTTTAAAACTCTGAGTCCTGGTTCACCATGCCTTTCAAAAGAAGGGTTGAGGGCTTTAACCCAAATCTTGTTTCATAAATCAACAGTTCGCAATACGGAAAACATTTACTCAAGCTTAGGACTCGGTCCAACATTCATTTTCATAAAACTTTTCCTTTCAAAACTTTGATTTGAAAATAAACATATTCATGACACCGTGATCCACTGTCACGTGTCTCCGTAGGTTCAACAACCCGCACGGACTACACCACACACAATTAAACAAACATAATTAATTCCGACACCGTGATCCACTGTCACATGTCTCCGTAGGTTCAACAACCCACACGGACTATTAACCAGACATAACCAATACCGACACCGTGATCCACTGTCACGTGTCTCCGTAGGCTCAACAACCCACACGGACTATATCAATCACAACAATCACACACACATTCCTGACCCCGTAGTCCACTGCCACGTGTCACCGTAAGCCCCGTCGAGCTCACCCGGTTGGACGTACTGTGTCCGAAACTCATGGTCCACTGCCATGCGTTATCGTAGGCCTCGTCAGACCAGCACGATTGGACCTCAGTACCTCACTAAGTTCTGACCATGTAGTCCACTTCCACGAATCCTCGTAGGTCCCGTCGAACCAACACGAGTGAACTTAGCGGCCACACACATATTCACATTCACATTCACATTACATACAACAATGAGCACAATTAATCAATCACGTTGATCACCACAAAATCGTACATCACACGCACATATCACAATCTCAACACTCGCAACAACTATCATCAATCAACGACACATACCCAACATAACACACGTTCGGTACACAATGCATTGCACAGCGGCTAACACGTATACCAATATAACACTATTATCACAAAGCCTTCAAATTTCGGAAAACACAAACAACTCAAACGGAACATATTTACGAAGGCAAGAAAAATCATCATAAATCTCATACGTGATTACTAGTCGCAAGATACAAGTCGTATAATAAGATACTTGCCTTGATAACCGCTATCGAACGCTCCAAACAACACGGTTCGACCGGGAAGCTCGAACCCCAAATAAGGCAACGAACGGAAGGGTTCCGACTCGAGTTCTTCACAAGAAACTCGACCCTAACAACATATAATCAATAAATCATCGATCATACGAGGAAGAATAATCGTAGAACGCCCGAAAACCCCTCTATGAGATTTTACCGGACACCTTCAAGGCGTCGATCAAGAACTCGACCAAAACAACGAATCGATACGATCCAACCATGGAATAACAAGGGAAATAATATAATACATCTAAATAATCATCAATCCATCACAATCCTAAGTTAAATCGGATTAAACGGACGAAATCGAAAAAAATATCCAAAATCCCCAAAATTAGATTTCTAGAAAATCTGACCTAATTCGGTCGATCAAAGGATGTTATAGGACGGATGATTGATGATATGAACTCCAAGACTTCATGGATTGATTGTACAACAACATCTCTCCATGATTCCTACACCTACAACCGCGGAAGAGAAGGAAGAGAGTGAGAAAATGGGTGAAAAACCCGACTGCAGGGCCTTAAATAGGCTGCCGGCCGGCCGGGTTACGTACGTAACCGGCCAAGGCTTATGTACGTAACCGAGTCACTGCCCCAAATATGCCGGCCCGTTACGCACGTAACCGGCCTTACGTACGTAACTGCCGAGCATTAACGGCCGTAACTCGTCCAGTGCCGGCCCGGGGCCCAGACTGCCCGGCCATGACTCGGCCAGGGCCAACTCCGACGGCCCGAAAGACCCCGAAACCCGAACCTGAATACGAATCGAAGATACGGTTATGAAGTACTAGCAAATATGAACTCGATCACTAATAGAACACACGATTCCGACCACCCGAAGGCTCGAAATTCGGCAACGGAAAGTAATTACCCCAAACTTTGGGAAATTACGAAAATGGCCCAAAACTTCCGAAAATCACGATACGTGATCGAATAACCAAACCGAAGTTCACAATACGTCTAACAAAGTTTAACGGACTTACGGGAAACTCGAAACAGCAGTTTCGAACGAGATTCGCAAGAATCGAACTCAAGTGCGGAAAAGTCGCCAAAAAGCACGGAACTCAACAAAACGACACCGAAACGAACTCGGATGACAAAAAGTGCAGAATTAATCATTCTCAGAATGACGAAACGGCCATGAGCGAGTCGTCAAAATGGACTTTCTCCGAAAAAAAGAAATTACCAGAAATCGAAATTATGGGTATTACACGACCAAACAATATGGCTCGAAGATGGACATCACAGTACGCCCGATCTGGAAATGTGTTCGTGCACATGTCCACCCCGTATACGGAATCTAGGATATACGTGGGACATGTACTTAATTAGCCTCACAAACTACGTCTCGTGTGCACGGTTCAATGTGGAAACATCAACACATAACCATAGTGTGCCCAGCTAAAAATCCTACACAATAACCAATTGGAACGCAAATATGATTCCATATATGTGAAGATGCAACATGATAACGAAACTCAAAGAATCACATATCCAATAAGGATCAAAAAGACACACCGAAGTGAACAATGACACACGGATAATGAAAGATCGACACGACCGACAATATCCGAAACAAATATCTTGGGAACACAATTCCCAAAGAATGATCAACGCTGTAACACCCCGAGATATTCGGAATAATTACAGTGCCGTAAATCCTTTGTATAAGGATTTACAAGGCTAATTTGAAAACTATGGAAAATAATACAAAAGTGTCATTAATAAAAGGAAATTCAAACCCGTTTGACAATTAAAATAAGTTAATTATTACAAAATGTTCCCAAGACAACAATAACATAAATGTACTCGAGTACTGAAATAACCAGAAATAAGACAACATAATCCACATCACTGAGCCACTTCATCGTCATGTTGGTACTATGGCTGCTTCCCCACTCCTCGGCTACCTGAACATCAAAACAAATGTCCACCCCCGAAGGGGTTAGCAAAACAATGCTAGTACAAGTATCGCAATACATAAATCATCAATGCACCATAAAACATACAAATAGACTTCCGTCATCGGAATCCAACGATGTGAATCCTCACGATTCCATCAACACAATACAGGGTAATCCAACGATCCAGCGCCCTCGGTATATATCCCCATGATGATCCCGTCGGACCAACGCATGGTGGAAAACCCGTCCAACGATCCAGCGCCCTCAGCATAGATCCCCATGATGATCCCGTCGGACCAACGCATGGTGGACATTCGATCCAGCGCCCTCAGCATAGATCATCATGATCCCCTCAGATCATTTACAACACAAACATTACCATTATGCATACACATATGCAAATCAACACGTCCATCGACGTAAATATCATGACAACTCAAAGAATACAATCTCATATTCAACAACACGAATAAATCGTACACATAATCAACAATGCAATATCAATAAGCTTAAAATACGATACTTGCCTCAAAGATGGCAAGAACAAATCACTCCAACGATCTCAACACACTCGAAGGCCGTCTCCTTCGATCAATGTAGCAAGCTCGAACCTTAACAAAAGAAATAATATAGAATTCATCTTATGTCGTATGAATGTCTAACAACCCGGTCTACGGACGAAGCTCTAAAAATGTAATCTGCCTGAACTAATTAGCGTACGCTACGCACTCTACGTAACGTGCGCTAAGCCTGCCCGTTAGCATACGTAAACGACTAAGTCTAGCGTATGCTAACTTATGTACTGACAGTCCTCTCTGATCAGCCGACTGACTCGCTTGATGACATAACGTACGTTACGTACCAAACGTAGCATACGTTACTCATCCCCGATAGCGCACGTTAATATACATATCTTAGCGTGCGCTAACCGTGCATGGTAGTTTACTACTAGGCAGAAAACTTGAGCTAGTGGTGATGAAACTCAAGAAATCTTCAGTGTTAAAGCATGTCATCTCCATGCATATCATGCTCACATGGTTTGTGAAAGATCTTTACGAATTAAACGACTCTGAGATAAAAGGATACATATAATCATCACAATACCATAATTCATCTTGATCTTCAAGAAAATATCCTAAGTTCAATCCATTCCATGTTCAAAAACGTATGATTCCATTATGTAAAGACATAAGAACTTGATAATCTCCATAAACTTGTCATAATCCATTTGAAGCTACATGAATATGCTTAGGAGTTCAAACACTAAAAGGTTCTATGGTTTAAATAATGAGGAAGTACCGAGACATCGAAAAATATCCTTCTAACAACATGATCCCAAATCATGATCAAAACGTCCTTTAGAATATTACTAATATTGGTGAAGAATCAGATACCTCAAAGTAGTGAAGAACACGAAGGAACTTGAAGAAATCCAACACCGGGGCTTGAACACCAATCTCCAATGATCTACAATCTTCAAACTCGTGCTAGGAGGATGATATGAGAGGTTGAGGATTGAGGAAGTAACTCTCTAAGTCTAAGAATTCGGTTTTGGGAAGTGAAAAGATCTGAAAATATGAAAAAGTGTGATGTCCTATATATAGAAAAGGGTTATTAGCACGCGCTAGTCCATAAATATAGCAAGCGCTAACGGTCATACGAAGCTTACTGACTTCACTGTACTCAGCGTTTAGCGTGCGCTATCCTCATATCATTAGCGTGCGCTACCGCGTTGACTTGGCTTTTCCCGAAAGCCGTCCAGGTTCATCCCGACATAATCCGACCAAGATCCGCGGCTGATCTCACCTACCACCCTGTCTCAATCATTTTGACTATGTATAGCGTGTGCTAAGGTTCATGCACAGTATGCGCTACGGATCTAAATTAGCGTACGCTACACTTAGTCGATAACGTGCGCTACATGCGCAGGATCACAATTTAGATCACATTCATGAAATCATACGCTCAACAACACCGGATTATGAAATACGGAGAATAATATTCAGATCAAAATGCAACAATTACAATATCACAAGGTTCAATTACACATCAGAAATCTCGGGTATTACATCCTCTCTCCCTAAAAACAAGTTTCGTCCCGAAACTTAAGATGAAAACAACTCCGGATACCTAGTCTTCATATTGTCCTCCGTTTCCCAAGTGGCCTCTTCAACTCCGTGTCATGACCATTGTACTTTAACCAAGTGTATTGATTTATTCCTCAATTGTTTGATCCGGCTCTCAAGTATCTTGATTGGTCTCTCTTCGAAGGTGCCGTCATTAGCTATCTCGATCTCATCGAACTCAATGATGTGACTGGGATCTGGTACATACTTTCGCAATTGGGATACATGAAACACATTGTGAACGTGACTCAATGATGGCGGTAAGGCCAACCTGTATGCTAAATCCCCAACTCTCTCGAGGATCTCAAATGGTCCGATATATCTCGGACTTAGCTTACCTTTCCTCCCGAAATGGGAAATTCCACTTGTAGGAGACACCTTCAATAGTACGTGGTCCCCAATGTCGAACTCTAGTGGGCGACGATGCACATCTGCATAAGACTTCTGTCGACTCTGGGCAGTCAACAGTCTTTTCCGAATCAGAGCTATCTTCTCCTGAGTCTGAACTATCAATTCCGGTTCCGTCCCGATCAAGTCGGAAGAATCATCCCAGCACAGGGGTGATCGACATCTTCTCCCGTACAAAGCTTCAAACAGTGCCATCTTAATAGAAGCATGCCAACTATTGTTATATGTGAATTCAATCAACGGTAAGTGAACTTCCCAGTCAGTTGACCAATTCAAGGCACAGTTCTAAGCATGTCTTCTACTGTCTGAATAGTCCTTTCGGACTGACCGTCCGTCTGAGGATGATAAGCCATGCTAAAGTTCAGCTCGGTCCCCAAAGCCCTATGAACTGCCTTCCAGAAGTGCGACACGAAGCGACCATCTCGATCTGAAATAATGGTCTTCGGCGTCCCATGTAATCTGACTATCTCTGCAATAAATACTCGCGCCAATCTCTCGGGTCCCCAAGTATCTTTAATTCCTAGGAAATGAGCCGACTTGGTTAGTCCATCAACTACAACCTAAATCATCTTCATTCCTGTCTTGGTCCTTGGCATACTGGTGATGAAATCCATCGAGATATCCTCCTACTTCCACTCAGGGATCGGAAGTGGCTTTAACATTCCGGCAGGTCGCTGATGTTCAATCTTAACCTGCTGACAAGTCAAACACTTCGAAACGTATTCTGCTATGTCCTTCTTCATATTTCCCCACCAGAAGTTTTGTTTTAGATCCTTATACATCTTACTGCTACCCGGGTGAATAGAATAGGGCGCGCTGTGAGCTTCCTTCAGAATTGTTCGTCTCAAATCATCAGCATCGGGAACGCAAAGTCGACTCTAAAATCTCAGAACTCCATCATCTTGTATCATGAATCCTGGGGCCTTTCCTTTCTTTACTTCGTCATATAACCGAAGGATCAGAGAATCGTTCAACTGCTTAGATTTGATTTCCTCGACTAGTGATGAAGTCAGTTCCATCACATATAGTTGCCCTTGGATTCCTGGTGCCCATACTTCAATCCCTTCGCGGATCAATTCTCGTTGAATGCTGGTTTGGGACGTAAGTGCTTCCAACACTCGAAGGGAAGCAGGTTTACGGCTTAATGCATCGGCTACTACGTTTGCTTTACCCGGATGATAGAGAATTTCCAAGTCGTAATCCTTGATCAATTCTAGCCACCTTCTCTGTCTCATGTTTAATTCTTTCTAACTGAAAATGTACTTGAGGCTTTTATGATCTGTAAAGATCTGACAATGAGTGACGTATAAATAATGTCGCCAAATCTTCAAGGCAAAGACCACAGCTGCTAACTCCAGATCATGAGTCGGGTAATTAACTTCGTACGGTTTCAACTGTCCAGAGGCATAGGCAATCACTTTATCCTTTTGCATCAATACACATCCCAGACACTGATTTGAAGCATCGTTGTATACCATGAATCCATCAGTTCCATCTGGTAACGCTAATATAGGTGCTGTCGTCAGTCTCCTCTTAAGTTCCTCAAAACCAGCCTCGCATTTCTCATCCCACGTGAACTTTTGGGTTTTCTGTAACAGCTGAGTGAGCGGACGAGCAATTTTGGAAAATCCCTCTACAAAACGACGATAATATCCGGCAAGTCCCAAGAAACTCTGGACTTCTTTCACATTATTAGGAGATTCCCATTCCAAGATTGCCTCGACTTTCTTCGGGTCCACCTGAACTCCGTCAGCTGATATTACATGCCCAAGGAAGGTCACCTCTTTAAGCCAGAATTCGCATTTGGAAAGCTTCACATAAAGCTGTTCATTCCTCAAGATGCTCAAAACCACACGCAAATGCTCGGCATGCTCCTCTGTGTCTTTCGAATAGATCAAGATGTCATTGATGAAGACGACCACAAATTTATCCAAGTATTCTAAGAATACCCGATTCATCAATTGCATAAATACCGCAGGAGCATTGGTAAGTCCAAATGGCATCACTACAAATTCATAATGCCCGCATCGATCCAAAGCATTTCGGTATATCTGATTCCTTAATTCTCAACTGATGGTATCCTGATCGTAAGTCAATCTTCGAGAATACCCTTGCCCCTTGCAGTTGATCAAACAAATCATCGATCCGAGGCATAGGATACTTGTTCTTGATCGTCACCTTATTTAGCTCCCTGTAATCAATACATAATCGGAGGGATCCGTCTTTCTTCCGGACAAAGAGAACGGGCGCTCCCCAAGGAGAAATGCTAGGTTGAATATAACCCTTCTGTAATAATTCCTCCATTTGCTTCTTTAGTTCATACATCTCGGTTGGTGCCATGCGGTATGGTGCTCTGGAAATAGGAGCAGCTCCAGGCTCTAATTCGATAGTGAACTCCACTTCTCTCTGCGGAGGTAACACAGGTAGTTCGTCAGGGAATACATCTGAGAATTCATTCACAACTGGAATAGATGAGAGCTCTACTCCTTCCTCTTTCCTCATGGCATAGCACCAAAGTCCATGACATCCCTACTTCAGTAATTTCACAGCTTTCATTGCTTTGATCAATTATCCCGAGCTTCCCGGTCTCCATCCTCTGAATAAGTGTTCAGATCCGTCATCAGCAATGATAGAAATGACTCTCTTTCGGTAATTCAGAATAGCTCCATAACGGTTGAGCCAATCGTCTCCGTGAATTAAGTCGTCACCATGGATGTCAACTACAATAAGATTCGATGGCCAATCTCTCCCTCCTATAGACACTGGAAAATCTTTAGTTTCTAGGGTTCCCATAATTCTCTCTCCGCTCGGCAAACCCACAACATATGGTTCACAATCAAATAAACACGAGATTTTCAAACGATTAACACAGTTCAAATATATGAAGGAATGTGTAGCTCCTGAATTGAATAAGACACTAACTGGTTGCAAAAGGATCTGAATCGTACCTGATGCAACAGCCGTGTTCTGATCTTCTGACTTCTTCACCTCGTAAATATGCGGAGGAACGGACCCAGCGCTGGATGCCTCTCTTTTCCCAACATTCTGCTGTTGGAAATCACTTTGTTGCGTCTGGTTTACACTAGTGTCCTTCGGAACCGGTGCAGGAGTGCGAGTACCAAAAGATCGAGTCGCATTTCCACAAAATGTTGCGCGATGCCCTTCCTGTCCACACTCGAAACAGGTCACAACAGGTACGAAACAGTCACGTCGAACATGCCCCGCTTTGCCACAGTTTTAACATTTCTTCCCTGTGTCTGAAATGGTTGGTGCTGCCCGGAACTTCTTTCCACCTCGAGAAGGATGCGGAGGCCTCCTGGATGGATGAAATGAGGACTGGCCCCTGCGGGGCCCACTACTATTATTCTCCGTGAAGTTGCCAGACAATTTCTGCTTCTTTGCTTCCGTTGACTTTTCTACTGCCACCTCTTTCATATCATAGGCCAGTGCTTTGTCTTGATACTGTCGCAAGGTAGTACATTCAAATCCGGACATATACTGCTGAATTTTCGGCTTCATCTGCATGTCAAAATGGAAAATCCTCTCCGCCTCGGTTCTGACCAAGTGGCGCACATAAGTCAGCTAGTGATTAAAAGTCTTAATCACGTCTGTCACAGATGCCTCTGAATTTTGTGGTGAGAAAAACTCCCGGACTCGGACCTCTCTAACTGGGCGAGGACAATATTGCGCTTCCATCATTAATTTGAACTCCGTCCAGTCAGCATTATGCTCCTCAGCTCGAATGGCCTCCCACCAGTCGAAAGCCTCCCCCGTCAGAAGATACTCGGCGACTGGAACCTTTCTGTCGTTGGGACAGTTAATCCCTGCAAAGATCTTCTCTAACTCCTTCAGCCAATGATCCCAAGAAAGCATCTCAGCAGAACCGTCAAATTTCGGAGGGTGCAATTTGACCACCTCAGTAAGCCATTTGTTTCCCCGATTATCGTCGTTATGCTGCTGTCCCATCGCTGTATGCATGCGATCAACAACCTGAGCAAACTGGTTTATCTGAGCAACCACCTGTTGAAGCACTCCCGGCACGTTAGGATCTGCATTATTATTAGCTGATCCCTGCTGTCCTCCAGAAAGGGAATCGGTTCGACTAGCGGATAGTTTTGGGGTAGACGCCGAATCCTCCTGTCTCGCATTTCCACGTCCGCGTCCACGACCTCCCCTCAACATACTGTAAACAAAAATACTCAATATCCAGGGCAAACTTTTCTAAAAGAAAGTCCGTAAATATTCACAAAACAGGAATTAAATAAAACGGTAGTATTTGGGATTATGAGACTTACAACCACGGTCCACACGACGATGCTGGCTCAGCAGTGTTGTTACAAACGACCAATAATCAAATAACGTAAACAGACCCAACTAACCCGACTGCCAAGATATCCATAAATCTTAGCTCCGATACCATATTCTGTAACACCCCCAGATATTCGGAATAATTACAGCGCCGTAAATCCTTTGTATAAGGATTTACAAGGCTAATTTGAAAACTACGGAAAATAATACAAAAGTGTCATCAATAAAAGGAAATTCAAACCCGTTTGACAATTCAAATAAGTTCATTATTACAAAATGTTCCCAAGACAACAACAACATAAACATACTCGATTACTGAAATAATCGGAAATAAGACAACATAATCAACATCACTGAGCCACTTCATCGTCATGTCGGTACTGTGGCTGCTTCCCCGCTCCTCGGCTACTTGAATATCAAAACAAATGTCCACCCCCGAAGGGGTTAGCAAAACAATGCTAGTACAAGTATCGCAATACATAAATCATCAATGCACCATAAAACATACAAACAGACTTCCGTCATCGGAATCCAACGATGTGAATCCTCACGATTCCATCAACACAATATAGGCTAATCCAACGATCCAACGCCCTCGGTATAGATCCCCATGATGATCCCGTCGGACCAACGCATGGTGGAAAACCCATCCAACGATCCAGCGCCCTCAGCATAGATCCCCACGATGATCCCGTCGGACCAATGCATGGTGGACATTCGATCCAGCGCCCTCAGCATAGATCATCATGATCCCCTCGGATCATTTACAACACAAACATTACCATTATGCATACACATATGCAAATCAACACGTCCATCGACGTAAATATAATGACAACTCAAAGAATACAATCTCATATTCAACAACACGAATAAATCGTACACATGATCAACAATGCAATATCAATAAGCTTAAAATACGATACTTGCCTCAAAGATGGCAAGAACAAATCAATCCAACGATCTCAACACACTCGAAGGCCGTCTCCTTCGATCAACGTAGCAAGCTCGGACCTTAACAAAAGAAATAATATAGAATTCATCTTATGTCGTACAAATGTCTAACAACCCGGTCTACGGCCGAAGCTCTAAAAATGTAATCTGCCTGAACTACTTAGCGTACACTACGCACTCTACGTAACGTGCGCTAAGCCTGCCCGTTAGCGTACGTAAACGACTAAGTCTAGCGTACGCTAACTTATGTACTGACAGTCCTCTCTGATCAGCCGACTGACTCACCTGATGACATAACGTACGTTACGTACCAAACGTAGCGTACGTTACTCATCCCCGATAGCGCACGTTAATATACATATCTTAGCGTGCGCTAACCGTGCATGGCGGTTTACTACTGGGCAGAAAACTTGAGCTAGTGGTGATGAAACTCAAGAAATCTTCAGTGTTAAAGCATGTCATCTCCGTGCATATCATGCTCATATGGTTTGTGAAAGATCTTTACGGATTAAATGACTCCGAGATACAAGGATACGTATAATCATCACAACACCATAATTCATCTTGATCTTCAAGAAAATAGCCTAAGTTCAATCCATTCCATGTCCCAAAACATATGATTCAATTATGTAAAGACATAAGAACTTGATAATCTCCATAAACTTGTCATAATCGGTTTGAAGCTACATGAATATGCTTAGGAGTTCAAACACTAAAAGGTTTTATGGTTTAAACAATTAGGAAGTACCGAGACATCGAAAAATATCCTTCTAACAACATGATGTTCGACTACGTACGAATATAACTGACTAGATAATCCCAAATCATGATCAAAACGTCCTTCAGAATATTACTAATATTGGTGAAGAATCACATACCTCAAAGTAGTGAAGAACACGAAGGAACTTGATGAAATCCAACACCGGGGCTTGAACACCAATCTCCAATGATCTACAATCTTCAAACTCGTGCTAGGAGGATGATATGAGAGGTTGAGGACTGAGGAAGTAACTCTCTAAGTCTAAGAATTCGGTTTTGGGAAGTGAAAAGATCTGAAAAAATGAAAAAGTGTGTTGTCCTATATATAGAAAAGGGTTATTAGTGTGCGCTAGTCCATAAACATAGCGTGCGCTTACGGTCATACGAAGCTTACTGATTTCACTGTACTCAGCGTTTAGCGTGCGCTATCCTCATATCATTAGCGTGCGCTACCGCGTTGACTTGGCTTTTCCCGAAAGCCGTCCAGGTTCATCCCGACATAATCCGACCAAGATCCGCGGCTGATCTCACCTACCACCCTGTCTTAATCATGTTGACTACGTATAGCGTGCGCTAAGGTTCATGCACAACGTGCGCTACGGATCTAAATTAGCGTACGCTACACTTAGTCGAAAGCGTGCGCTACATGCGCAGGATCACAATTTAGATCACATTCATGAAATCATATGCTCAACAACACCGGATTATGAAATACGGAGAATAATACTCAGATCAAAATGCAACAATTATAATGTCACAAGGTTCAATTACATATCATAAATCTCGGGTATTACAAACGCGATCAACAATCTCAACACTACCATCCTGGGATCAACATCCCTTAATGAACAACCAAATACGAATCTCATTATACGAAACCTCAACATATACAACAACTCAACATACTAATTATCCTCATAATTGAACAATGCTTAAATTACCTCAAAGCCGAAGCCAATATCCTTTCCACGAACAAACCATCATCCCGACAATTTACACTTATAATATCATTCCTATATGAACTATAAATGAAATGAAAGCGAAATCATTCATTAAATATTATAACAGAACAAGTATAAACTTGCCTCGATACCGATACCACGAATCCGTGATCAAAATCCATTGCCTTCGTCTACGAGCTCCTCAGCCCCGACCAAAAGCAATCTATGAACTCTTCAGCCTCAACCGCAACACAATGGTCGTAATCAACGATCAATTATCACGACCTAATGAAATAATCAAATGACAACACATCCGATAATAATCAATAATCGGTATAACCCACCAATCAAACTCAGCGGCTCAACAATACCTCGATCATATACAAAATCGAACAATACAACTCAAACAATTATAAACTCATGTCCACAATACCAACCGCAACTCGACAATCATAATTAACAATCAATATAACTGATCCAAAACCCAATATTGAACAATGTATCGACTAAACACAGTATTGAACAATCCAATTCAAACCATTATGAATTCATAATCACAACACGAAAATATTGCACTGTCTGCCTACTTAGCGCATGTTAAACACATAACGTAGCGTGCGCTAAGTCGCTCCTGTTAGCGTGCGCTAGCCAGTAAGCTTAGCGTGCGCTAATGTTGTACAGTTGCATGCATTCCAAGCATCGACTAACACCTTGCGACTATGAATATGAATGTAAAGAAAATCGTACTCCAAGATTAACAATAACTTTTCAAAATACAATCTCATCATCACGATCCATATCTTATCATACGAACTCAATCACTACAATCAACATAATGTTAGTTTTAATTATCGTATCCATGTTTATAATCAAAACCAATATATATCTTTCCTCTTTGATGTGATATATATACCAAGAACACTAAGAATACCATGATTCCATAATCGTGTTCATGACAACCATCATAATCCGATATGCTAATATGTAAATAATCACCCAAGTCATATATATCCATATATCATCTTAACATCAAAATCCGAAATGAAGGGAGACATAAATCGCCATATCTCTTGAAGATAAACAACACCATAACTACCATCATATCAAGGTGATATCAACAACAACATCAGCATCCGAAAAATGAGGAGAAGGATTAACCCATATATCTCAATAAGACGAACAACGCCGTACAAAACCATACGAATCATATCAATATCCGCATATCAATAATAACATCAAGATAGTTTGATAATCCAATTCGAAATCATACTTATCAACTCATTAATATGATAATCATCAACTCAAGAACACCAATATTCAATCCCCAAAATGAAATCCAAAGTGAAGGTTAATTACCTCTTTGAACAAAAAGATTGATTATTAAGGTTGAATCCATTTCCAATCGATCCCAAGCCCAAACATTGATAAGGACGATCAACTCCATCATAATACAATATTTGGAACCTCAAGACTCTCTTTATGAACTCCATTCCAAGAACCATTAATAATTTCAAGAACAAAGCTTTAATCCATGCTCTCCATCTTAATCTCGTTCGAGATCATCATCTCAGAGTGTTTAGGAACTTCAAGTACCTACCAAGGCTCTCTCTATCGACTGAAGGAAGGAGAATGGACAAAATGTCTCTCAGCACCCGTCTGTCTCCTTTTATAAAACAAATTACTAGCGTGCACTAAACCTTGTATTTAGCATGCGCTACAGCCTTAGCGTGCGCTAACTGACTTTGTTATCATGCACTATCGCAGCCCAGAGGCTACTGTCTTGCTTCGTATATCAACTTACGTACGTAATGTCCATACATTAACGTACGTAACCATTCTGTCTAGCGCACGCAAGTCCTTAACCTTAGTGTACGTTATCCGCAGTTGACTTCTACAGTCTGCACCTACCACCCGTGCCCCCACATGCCGAAAGCATCCGCGATTACCGGGATTCTCTCTGCCCAATCTGGAATTAACGTGCGCTAATCGTAGGGTTTAGCATGCACTAGCCCTACATGAAAAACATCCGTTGACCTTATCCGGTCACGCGTCGAAAGTGGCCGGGTCCACTCGCCGAAAGTTAATATCCCCTGTTGACCGATCTAAAATTAGCGTGCACTACCAAAATGCATTAGCGTGCGCCAAATGCATATAATAATCAACCTGGGCCTACCTGTCGGCCACCTTCCAAACCTTATCCAGAATACCTTACGTTCGTTAGGGTTCCTCTTTAGCGTACGTAACATAAACCTCTTATCGTGCGCTAAGTAAGCACCGTAGCGTGCGCTACATACACATCATAGCGTGCGCTAGGCTTACATTGTAGCGTGCGCTAACGTGGTTGTACTTGGCCATTTTAAGCGATTCTTGTCCAATGTCTCGGCATACAGAATACGAACATACGGCATACTGAATACATATATTCATTCCAATACTATTCTCATATGGTATACCCGATATCACAATAAAACAATCTGATACACGATATCCTCAAATGTAATTATCGACCAACTACGACAATTATACCAATACAGCTGTCTTAGTTCTCAATTTATTTTACCCATACTGTATAGACACCAAGCTATCCAGTATATCTCAGATAAAATAACGCGAAAAAATTATACTGAAAATCCGGGTATTACATACTACCCCCTTAAAATAAGTTTCGTCCTCGAAACTTGCAACCCTATCACAACAACAGATCAACCAAAATTTCCAAACATATCACAAAAGCAATCAATCATCGCCACAAGCGAATAACCAAAATGGTATACTTACAGGTGCGTTAAGCCGATGATCTCCCGTGATACTAGCACACGACTCCCATACGAAGTCCCAACACAATACCAACACACACCAATATCACAAATAACAATTTGAAAAGATCTCAAAAATTTTAGAACCTCCAAAAATCGGTTTGACTCAAAAGTCAGAAAAATCATTTTCAAAAGTCACGCTACTACCGTACTGGTAGAGCCACATAACACACATGCCCGGGTTTCACAAAACCCAAGCTCTGATACCATATTTTGTAACACCCCCAAAACTATCCGGGATATTACAGCACCATAGGCCCCGCGCCAGAACCCACCAGGCTAAAAACCATTTCAAAAACGTTTAAAAACGACAAAATGCCGATGACGATAATGTTTTAAACACCCAAATATTTTCAAAAACATATTTTTCAAATACCGTCATAAAAATACCAATTGAAAAATACAAGGCGGAATGCCAAATCTCGATAGTTTCAAAATGTACGTTAAGCCACCCCTTATACGTACCGATAAAATAGTTTAGGAAAAATCGGTTTAACGAAATAACCCAAGTTCGCAAAATACCAAGAGGACATTTTAAAATATACATGAGTTGGTAAAAAAATACCTAAAAGCCATTTTGAAATATACACATGCAGTGGAAAAAGACACAGTTCAAAATACACAATTGCAGCGGAAATAAAACAACCAGAAAGAATACTCAATTCTCCGAAAACATGCCACAACCAGTATCACCCGGGAAGCTCATCTCTTCACGACCGCTACTAGCTCGATCTCTGAGTACCTAAAATAAAGCCCACGATGGGGTCAGCCACAATACTCAATAATGATAACGATCACATCATATAAATAATTACATACTAATGTAATTACAAGTCAGAATACTACCAATGTAATCTTATAGTCATAACCTTACCAATCCATAGCAATCCATATCAAATCAATCCTTACCATAATCCACACTTCGCATTCTCAAATGACGAAATGAACTCAACAACAAACATATGTACTGTAATCAAACAATACCAAGAATCCTCAAAACATCATCATAACTCATAAGCATGAACTGATTCATCCGTGCCAAATCCTATCCGTCGGATTTGCACCATCAAATATGGATAAAAACTAATATAACGCAATATATCTGTAGATCAACTACCACAAGACAAATATAACAAGTCCCGAAACATCGACGTACAGTCCGAATGCTTATACGATCAATAACACTGATCAACCAATAACTCGACCGAGAATATCACTAACATGATAACTGTTGGAACATTTTGTTCTATACATAAATTAAAAGTGTTTTGATGAATAATGCTGATAAGCGAAACAAAACAACGAAGAGACGAAGCCAAGCATCGAAGGAAAATGAAGTGCAAAATGCTGAAGAAAAGCAAAGCTAACGTACGTAATGTGGGATCACTAACGTACGTAATATATGGACTTTTACGTACGTAATGAAAGTTATATAGCGTACGTAAATGAGTTCAAACCAAATGAACGTTGGAGCAACCAAAGTCAGAAAAGCATGCAACGGACATATGACATCAGCAGTGACGTAAGGCTTAACGTAGGTACCCAATGAAATGTTAACGTACGTAATCAAAAATGACGAAACTCCCTGAACTATTTTGTGAATATGCTAACGTACGTAACCAGGCAGTGTTAACGTACGTAAAGGATCTTACGTACGTAATGGAGAGCATATAGCGTACGTAATGAGCAGTCTGGCAGCTAATGGCTAGTTTGGTGATGGAGCCTATAAATACCATGCTTATGGTATTGATCAAGCACAACAACTTCAAGCATTATATACATTGATCAGAGATTGATATTCATTATATTGTTGTTGTAATATTAAGCTTACATTGCGTGATTGAGTGTTATACACAAAATCATACACGAGCGGTAAAAGAAAAGATATGATTGGATTCGGTGTTATTAGGATCAAGGATCCGGCATTGTTAGAATCGCAATTGCTATCTTCGTGAGGTTTATATAGTACCCATAGAAAGCTAGAACGGTTGATTCCTTGTCCGATAGAAAAGGAAAACGGTTTAACTTGGACCGACGCAAAGACAAGTACGAGTGGTTTATCACGGACCAATAGAAGACGTGATTGTAACGGTTATACCTTGACCGATAGAAGAGAGGCATAGAGGTTTTTATCTTGAACCTATAGAAAAAGATAAAGAGAGGATGTAGGCTCGTTTATAGCCGAACCTCTATAAATCCTCGTGTTCTTTATTTTCCGCACTTTTTATTTATGCTTCCACAAACGGTGCAAATATCCGATCTCGTACCCAACAATTGGTATCAGAGCGGTACTCCAATACGCGGCTTAACATCTGAGGATAAAAAGATCCAATGGCGTTTCAATTCTCTCCAGTCTAAGGCCTTGCTCTCAACCGACCACCTTTCTTTGATGGCTCAAATTACTTGACATGGAAGAAAAAGATGTCGATCTTTATTCGTGCTTACGATATAGAGATTTGGAAGATTATTTGTCTCGGCCCAAAAGTTCCTATCAAATCTGACGGTACGCTCAAATCCTTTGAAGAATACGACGATGCCGATTGGAAAAATGACCATCTAAATTGTAAGGCCACCAAACTTTTATTTTGTGCCTTAAATCCAGAAGAGGTCAATCGAATCTCATCGTGTGAGAGTGAAAAAGAAATATTGAAAATTCTAGAAATCACACACGAAGGGACGACTCAAGTCAAGGAGACGAAAATCAATATGCTTCTCCATGACTACGAGTTATTCATGATGAAAGGTGACGTGTCCATCACCAATATGCTCGACCGATTTTCGGTCATCACAAATGGACTTGCTTCATTCGGTAAACCATTGTCTAGTAGTGAAAAAGTTAAGAAAATTTTACGATCACTACCTAGCGAATGGGACGACACCGTGACCGCGATTATGGAATCCAAAGATCTCAACACGCTCGATTTTAGTGCCTTTGTTGGTTCACTTATCAATTATGAGATCGTGTTAAAATCACGAAGTGTCAAGCCAAAGCCGAAGGAACGATCGTTAGCCATGAAGGCTAAAATATCGAGAAAGAAAGAAGAAATCCCGGTGGATGATAGCGACGAAGAAGCGGCATATTATGCCAAGAATATTAATAAATTCTAAACTTTATTAAATCGGAGGAAGAAGGATATCTCGAGCGAATCTAAGAAGTTCGACAATTCCTGTCGACTATGTGGAAAACCAGGCCACTTCGCTAAGCATTTCCGTGCCAAACCCATGATGATCCCATCGGACCAACGCATGGTGGAAAACCCGTCTAACGATCCAGCGCCCTCAGTATAGATCCCCATGATGATCCCGTCGGACCTACGCATGGTGGACATTCGATCCAGCGCCCTTAGCATAGATCATCATGATCCCATTGGATCATTTACAACACAAACATTACCATTATGCATACACATATGCAAATCAACACGTCCATCGACGTAAATATCATGACAACTCAAAGAATACAATCTCATATTCAACAACACGAATAAATCGTATACATGATCAACAATGCAATATCAATAAGCTTAAAATACGATACTTGCCTCAAAGATGGCAAGAACAAATCACTCCAACGATCTCAACACACTCGAAGGCCGTCTCCTTCGATCAACGTAGCAAGCTCGAACCTTAACAAAAGAAATAATATAGAATTCATCTTATGTCGTACGAATGTCTAACAACCCGGTCTACGGCCGAAGCTCTAAAAGTGTAATCTTCCTTAACTACTTAGCGTGCACTACGCACTCTACGTAACATGCGCTAAGCCTGCCCGTTAGCGTATGTAAACGACTAAGTCTAGCGTACGCTAACTTATGTACTGATAGTCCTCTCTGATCAGCCGACTGACTCGCCTGATGACATAACGTACGTTACGTACCAAACGTAGCGTACGTTACTCATCCCCGATAGCGCACGTTAATATACATATCTTAGCATGCGCTAACTGTGCATGGCAGTTTACTACTGGGCAGAAAACTTGAGCTAGTGGTGATGAAACTCAAGAAATCTTCAGTGTTAAAGCATGTCATCTCCGTGCATATCATGCTCATACGGTTTGTGAAAGATCTTTACGGATATAATGACTCCGAGATACAAGGATACGTATAATCATCACAACACCATAATTCATCTTGATCTTCAAGAAAATATGCTAAGTTCAATCCATTCCATGTCCCAAAATGTATGATTCCATTATGTAAAAACATAAGAACTTGATAATCTCCATAAACTTGTCATAATCGGTTTGAAGCTACATGAATATGCTTAGGAGTTCAAACACTAAAAGGTTCTATGATTTAAACAATGAGGAAGTACCGAGACATCAAAAAATATCCTTCTAACAACATGATGTTCGACTACGTACGAATATAACTGACTAGATAATCCCAACTCATGATCAAAACGTCATTCAGAATATTACTAATATTGGTGAAGAATCACATACCTCAAAGTAGTGAAGAACACGAAGGAACTTGAAGAAATCCAAGACCGGGGCTTGAACACCAATCTCCAATGATCTACAATCTTCAAACTCGTGCTAGGAGGATGATATGAGAGGTTGAGGATTGAGGAAGTAACTCTCTAAGTCTAAGAATTCGGTTTTGGGAAGTGAAAAGATCTGAAAAAATGAAAAAGTGTGCTGTCCTATATATAGAAAAGGGTTATTAGCGCGCGCTAGTCCATAAACATAGCGTGCGCTAACGGTCATACGAAGCTTACTGACTTCACTGTACTCAGCGTTTAGCATGCGCTATCCTCATATCATTAGCGTGCGCTACCGCATTGACTTGGCTTGTCCCGAAAGCCGTCCAGGTTCATCCCGACATAATCCGACCAAGATCCGCGACTGATCTCACCTACCACCCTGTCTCAATCATGTTGACTACGTATAGCGTGCGCTAAGTTTCATGCACAGCGTGCACTACAGATCTAAATTAGCGTATGCTACACTTAGTCGATAGCATGCGCTACATGCGCAGGATCACAATTTAGATCACATTCATGAAATCATACGCTCAACAACACCGGATTATGAAATACGGAGAATAATACTCAGATCAAAATGCAACAATTACAATATCACAAGGTTCAATTACACATGAGAAATCTCGGGTATTACAAACGCAATCAACAATCTCAACACTACCATCCTGGCATCAACATCCCTCAATGAACAACCAAATACGAATCTCATCATACGAAACCTCAACATATACAACAACTCAACATACTAATTATCCTCATAACTAAACAATGCTTAAATTACCTCAAAGCCGAAGCCAATATCCTTTCCACGAACAAACCATCATCCCGACAATTTACACTTATAATATCATTCCTATATGAACTATAAATGAAATGAAAGCGAAATCATTCATTAAATATTATAACAGAACAAGTATAAACTTACCTCGATACCGATACCACGAAGCCGTGACCAAAATCCATTGCCTTCGTCTACGAGCTCCTCAGCCCCGACCAAAAGCAATCTATGAACTCTTCAGCCTCAACCGCAACACAATGGTCGTAATCAACGATCAATTATCGCGACCTAATGCAATAATCAAATGACAACATATCTGATAATAATCAATAACCGGTATAACCCACCAATCAAACTCAGCGGCTCAACCATACCTCGATCATATACAAAACCGAACAATACAACTCAAACAATTATAAACTCATGTCTAAAATACCAACCGCAACTCGACAATCATAATTAACAGTCAATATAACTGATCCAAAACCCAACGGTTCCACAATGTATCGACTAAACACAGTATTGAACAATCCAATTCAAACCATTATGAATTAATAATAACAACACGAAAATATTGCACTGTATGCCTACTTAGCGCATGTTAAACACATAACGTAGCGTGCGCTAAGTCGCTCCTGTTAGCGTGCGCTAGCCAATAAGCTTAGCGTGCGCTAATGTTGTACAGTTGCATGCATTCCAAGCATCGACTAACACCTTGCGACTATGAATATGAATGTAAAGAAAATCGTACTCCAAGATTAACAATAACTTTTCAAAATCTAATCTCATTTTCATGATACATATCTTATCATACGAACTCAATCACTACAATCAACATAATGTTAGTTTCAATTATCGTATCCATGTTTATAATCAAAACCAATATATATATATCCTTCCTCTTTGATGTGATATATATACCAAGAACACCAAGAATACCATGATTGCATAATCATGTTCATGACAACCATCATAATCCGATATGCTAATATGTAAATAATCATCCAAGTCATATATATATATATAAATATATATCCATATATCATCTTAACATCAAAGTCCGAAATGAAGGGAGACATAAATCGCCATATCTCTTGAAGATAAACAACACCATTGTTGACTCAAAATGTATTTTGATGATTATTCCATTCAAAACATTTAATTAGATCAAATAATGTTAGCGCACGCTACTCATCTTATAGTAGCGCACGCTATCGAGATATTCATGTACAGCCCAGACAGTCAGCTGCAGCCCAGTGAAGTCACCTGATGAATAGCGCACGCAAGTCATTCAATATTAGCGCACGCTAAGTAACTAAAGTTAGCGCACGCTATACAATCCATATTAACGCACGCTATCGCATTATTCCAGAAGACAGTGAGGTTTGGAATGAAATCTGAAATGAATTTTGCGCACGCTACATACATCAACTTACATACGCTAAAACAAGGATATAGCGCACGTTACTACTCAGCTCTTGCGCACGCTACCGATATCACGGTCAGTAGTCCAGTAGCTACTGGACTCAATATGTCAAGGATTTTACGTACGCTACACAGGGTAACGTACGTTAATGAAAGAAATTAGTAGCGCACGCTAAGGTATAGGCATTAGCGCACGCTAAAAGGAGTCAGCATATTACCGTTTGATTTTCTACCGTTGGAAGGCAAGAGTCAATGAAGATCCGGAAAATCAGGAAAAGTTGGATTTAATTAATGCTAGCGCACGCTATGCATACTTGATAGCACACGCTAATCTCAAATTTAGCCGTTGGATAAAGAGTCGTTGGAGAGACAAACGGACATTTTCAAAGTCAAGATTGAAGACTTGTTGACCAGACGTTAACGCACGCTACCGATACATGACTAGCGCACGCTAGCCATACTATTTTACCGTTGCAACAGTCTTTGTGACCGTTCAGAGAAGCCAAGTCAAAGATCGATAGCGCACGCTAGAGAACATTATTAGCGCACGCTAATAATACGTTTTTCAGCATTTGAAGGATGGCTCTCATCTATAAATACCCAAAAGGACTTGGGTATCAAACACACAACTTCAAGCATTCAAGCATACAAGCATACAAGCAATCAAAGCATACTTGAGCTCAGTTTTATATTTTTTATTACATTTCAAGTTGTGAGAAAAGAAAGATACAAGAGTGATTCTCATTGTAATATCTATTATTCTTTGTATTCTTTCATTTGATTGTAAGTGTTGCATCACTTACACTTGAGCGTAAAAGAAACGAATAAAGAGTCACTAATCCGGTGTTATTAGGATCTTTGATCCGACATTGTTAGGATTAAACTCTCATATTCGTATAGTGAGGATTATCTAGTTCCTATAGAACACTAGATAAACAAACATTTATATTGAGAGAGAGTTTGAGCTTGGACCGATAGAAGACAAGCGATTGTAACGGTTGTGAACTCGGACCGATAGAAGACGAGTCAAGATTGTGGTTGTTCTTGAGCCAATAGAAAAAGAAAGTCGGAGAGAGGACGTAGGCAAGTTGCCGAACCTCTATAAATCTTTGAGTCTTTAAATTCCGCACTATTTTCTATTTACTCGCAAGAAATTTCGTTATTCCGCTTTACCACTATTCAACCCCCCTTCTAGTGGTAAATTTATCTCTTCAGTTGGTATCGGAGCGGGTCTCTTTTTAAAGGTTTAACCACCTAAGAGAAAAAGATCCGCAAATGGCACTTCTTGGCCAAATTGAAGGAAATGCTCTCAACCGTCCTCCTTTCTTTGATGGTTCCAATTTCATGACGTGGAAAAAGAAGATGGCGATCTTCGTTCAAGCCTACGATATTGAAATCTGGAAGTTATTGCTCTTGGTCCTAAACTTGCTAAGAAAGAGGATGGATCGTTGAAAAAGATCGAAGAATTCAACGACGAGGATTGGAGAAACACGCACGTCAACTCACGAGCTACTCAACTTCTCTATTGCGCTCTTAATCCCGAAGAACTAAATAGGATATCGTCCTATGAAAGTGCAAAAGAAATTTGGGAAATTCTCGAAGTCACTCATGAGGGAACCACCCAAGTCAAGGAGACCAAAATCAACATGTTACTCCATGACTACGAATTATTCTCCATGAAAGACTAGGAAACGATCACAAATATGTTGGATCGATTTTCGGCTATAACAAATGGTCTTGCATCTTTCGGAAAGCCTATATCGAGAAGCGAAAAAGCTAAGAAAATTCTTCGATTGTTGCCACGAGAATGGGATGCCACGGTCACCGCGATCATGGAGTCCAAAGATCTCAACAAGCTCGAATTTAGTGCCCTCATCGGGTCACTCATCAATTACGAGATCGTTCTCAAGTCTAGAGGCACAAAGCCAAAGCCTCGGGAAAGAGTGGCCGCATTCAATGTTGATAGCGACGTTGAGGAAGATGTTCCCGAAGATGAAGACGATGAGGAACTCGCTCTCTATGCCAAAAACTTTAGAAGGTATAAAAACCTAATTCAAAAGAGGCGAAGTTTTCTTGGTCGGGATGGCAAACAGGAGCAAAAGAAGAGTGGCTATACTCCCATCAAGAAGTTCGACAATAATTGTCGGAAATGCGGTCAAGCCGGTCACTATGCCAAAGAATGCCGAGGATCCTCTTCAAAACCTCAAATGGAAAGATTCAAAAAGAAGGAGGCCCTAATCGCTTCTTGGAGTGATTGTAACACCCCCAAGATATTCGAGGTGTATTACAGCGCCGTGGACCCCTACCTGGGATCCACCAGGCTAACACAAGAAAACACCTCTCGACTAACCGTCTCGGTTAGCAAGGAAACAGTTGTTAACAACAAGAACATAAAACAACACGTCCGGTACAACCGGCATAATAAACATCAACCGACAAATACAGTAACTCCAACAAAGACCAATCACAATCTGAGAGGAAAAGCCTAAGTACTCGCGAGTACAATCTATAAGTTTACAATTTGGAAAACACCCACATCGAAGAGACAATAGGAAATAACAAGACTCAATTGCACATGTCAACAACCTTGACCGACATCCTCGTACCATCCCAGCGCCCGCTCGTCTGGCTGAACATAACCTGAAATCCATAACAAGAATTTCCCCGACAACGGGTCCCCAAAGGGGTTAGCAATTACGCTAGTACAAGTAATCAAGGCAAACCAATCGCTTACACATTTCATAGTACATGCACCAATATCATTTCAAAAACCAAAACCAGACATGTTTTTTCCGGAAACAAACAGTCAAATAATCAATTTGCCTAGGACCAGGACGCCACCATGAATCCCACCCGAGGCCTCTAAGGACCCCTTCCGGGCTGGCTACTTTACAACAACAATTCACGCACAGGCATCGCCTAGGACCAGGACGCCACCATGAATCCCACCCGAGGCCTCTAAGGACCCTCCCGAGCTGGCTAGCGAAACAACTCATGAATCCAGAGTGAAGTCATAGATTCCCCCGAGGCCCCGTCGGACCCTCCCGAGGTGAGTAAAGCACACACAATATACATTACCATTTCACGTTAAGCATAAAGGTTTCCAAGAGTACTTGCCTTGAATAATAGATGACGCAACGAACGGAAAGGATAGTCACCGACGAACACTAGGAATCAACGGAACCGAACCTAACGATTCGAAGAACATAATCACAACCAATTCTAGACGAATACGGAAATGGAATACACCCGAATACCCGCCTACGATTCATGTATATTCGAATAAAAATAACAACGAGGGCGGACCACAACCAAACCCTCTCGATTCCGCAAAACTATGAAAATATACCATGAATCCGTAGGAAAATTAATGATATCAACAAGATAAATCATATTCATCAAGAATCCATCAACAAAACGGAAAGAATCGGACAAAAACCCCATAATCCCCAATTATCCAAAAGGGAGGGTTTCAAGAAATATTACCTTAGGAGATTCAAGTACTAAGATCCGTAGAACACGCGTTGGATTGATCGTCCGGGCTTCACTACCGAAGAAAAATGGTGAAATTCAACCCCTCAATGGATAAAGATGAAGAACTCTTCCCCTCTCTCTCACTCTCTCTCGCGATGCAGATGAAATGAAGGAGAAGACGACCGATCTCGTCTAATAAGGACGAGATTGCACAATTACCGCTTTGTGTGCCGCGGCACAAGTGTGCCGCGCAGCCAAAAATTACTCCCAGGTTTCGGCATTGTGCCGCGGCACAGTCTGCGTGTGCCGCGGCACCCGATACAGTTGGGTTTAGGTCGCAGAAGACACACGAGTGTGCCGCGGCACCGGATAGGTGTGCCGCGGCACTGGCCTGGCACTGTGCCGCGACACCGGATGGGTGTGCCGCGGCACACAAGATAAGATTAAACCGGTCTCGCTTTCGGCGGTGCCCAAGACTTCCGACAAGCACGCACCGGTCCGGCCACCGCCACCGCCATGACCCGATGCCTCGATTTCCGAAAACGTACGGAACGAACACGACGAAAAGTTCGCGGACGACATCAACGACTCGAGATGAAAATGTAATGCAATAATTAATCATACGCGACCAAGAAAAGGGTCAAGACGACAAATACAGATATGGATACCCGTAACTTTCAAGAAATTACAAAATGGCCCAAAACGTCCGGAAATCACGATACGTGATCGAATAACCAAACCGAAGTTCACAACACGTCTAACAAGGTTAAACGGACTTGCGGGAAATTCGAAACAGCAGTTTCGGACGAGATTCGCAAGAATCGAACTCAAGTGCGGAAAAGTCGCTAAAAAGCACAGAACTCAACAAAACAACACCCAAACGAACTCGGATGACAAAAAGTGCAGAATTAATCATTCTCGGAATGACGAAACGGTCATGATAGAGTTGTCAAAACGAACTTCCTACGAATAAATAAAAATTACCGAAATTCGAAATTGCGGATATTACAGTGATGACGAGGAGGAGATTGAAAGATCTCTAGACGCAAATCTTGCTTTAATGGCACTCGACTCCGAAATTAATGTCGAGGTAAGTTCTAAACTCAATGATGACGAATATGACTCTTTTGATTTTTGTGATTCACAAGAAGTTCATCATGATGATGAGTTATTGAGTGCGTTTGAATCCTTGAATACGGAGTATGACGAGATGGTTAAATTAAACATATCTTTAAAGAGAAAAATAAAATCTCTAGAACTCGAAAATTCCTCTCTTCAAAACAAGGGCAAAACTATTGAGATCGACCATACATTATGTTTTGAAAAAGAAAATGTTTTGAAAATCGAGTTAACAAAAACTTAAAAGGAGCTAAAATATATTTTGAACAAATTTACTCTCGGAAACGAGAAATTCGAAAGGCTCCTATCTATTCAAAATTCGCCCTTGCTCAAACACGGTCTTGGTTTCGATCCTTTCAAACGGGAACAATCCCTTATCAACCTTGACAAAATAAAGAAAACCGAAACCGAGAACTCAAAAGATTCTTTCAAACGAGTTCACAATGTTAATGCTCATTCAAAGCTAAGAACCATCAAAGTTAAGCAAATATGGGTTCCTAAAGGGACAATTGTTCCGAATGCTATAAGCATAGTTAACTTTGGAGGACCCAAACGGGCTTAGGTACCGAAACAACCGAGAAATTCTACTTTTGTAGGTACCGGCACCAAGGAAAAACAAGTGGTACATTGATAGTGGATGCTCAAGGCACATGTGCGGCTCCGAGGACTTATTTGAAGACCTCGAATACCAAGAACAAGGACATGTGACCTTTGGAGATAATCAAAAGGGAAAAATCAAAGGCATCCGCAGAGTCGGTAAGGAACCTTCTCCTTCTATCAACAAAGTATTATTTGTTGAAGGTTTGCATCATAATCTTCTTAGCGTTTCGCAACTTTGTGATGAAGGTTTTAAAATTCTATTTGAGCAAACGCATTGCACGGCATTTAGAAATAATAAAATTGCATTCATTGGTTTGAGATGTGGAAACATCTACATTGTTGATCTTAATGATAAGAGCTCATTCAATGAAAAATGTCTTATTACATTGGATGATAATGCATATGTATGGCATCGAAAATTGGGGCATACTTCTTTACCTATTATTTCTATTTTATCTAGACACGACCTTGTTCGTGGATTGCCCAAACTCAAGTTTGATAGAAAGCATTTGTGTGAATCATGCATAAAAGGGAAACATACTCGAGAATCGTTTAAACCAAAATTCGAGGTTTCCACTAGTCGTGTTCTTGAACTTGTGCATATGGATTTGATTGGACCATCAAGACATGTTAGTTTAAATGGTAAACTTTACACTTTAGTTATTGTTGATGATTTCTCTCGATTTACTTGGGTTATATTTTTAGCACATAAGGATGATGCATTTTCCGAATTCTCTAAATGGTGTCGTTTGGTATCAAATGAGAAAAATCTCTCCATAATTTCTATTCGCACCGATCACGGAGGTGAATTTGATTTCACTCCGTTTGAACTTTTATGTGATAAATATGGTATTAATCATAACTTTTCGGCTCCTAGAACGCCTCAACAAAATGGAGTTGTTGAAAGGAAAAACCGATCTTTGGAAGAAATGTCGAGGACAATGCTTAATGAATACTCTCTTCCACGATACTTTTGGGCCGAAGCAATTTTTACGGCATGCTATGTGATTAACCGGGTTCATGTTCGTAGAACTCATCTTAAAACCCCGTATGAATTATGGAAGGGCAAAAAGCCCAACATTGCTTATTTTCATCCTTTTGGTTGCAATGTATTTATTTTGAACAATGGCAAGGATAACTTAGGCAAGTTTGATGCCAAATCCGACTTCGGAATATTTCTTGGTTATTGCACTAATAGTAAAGCATATCGTGTTTATAATATTAGAACGAATAAAGTTGAAGAGTCCATACATGTTAAATTCAATGATATGATCTCACCCCCGAGAAAGGTAGAATACTTTGATGATGCAGGTACTTTTCCGGATCCCTCACCCGAAGTGAAGAAAATTTCGGAAATCGAAACGAACACAATCGTTGATTTACCGAAAGATTGGAGGCACATCAAAGACCATCCAAAGGATCTCGTGATTGGAAACATTGAAGACGGTGTTCAAACCCGAGGAGAACCACCGAATTTATGGCTCATTGTGCTTTTGTATGCGAAATAGTTCCCAAGAATATATCCGAAGCTCTCGATGATGAAAGTTGGGTGATGGCAATGCAAGAGGAGCTTGTGCAATTCAAGCACAATAATGTATGGAATTTAGTTCCCGCTCCTAAAGATAAAACAATTATCGGAACTAAATGGGTGCATAAAATCAAGAGTGACGAAGACGGCTATCCAATTCGAAATAAATCTCGTTTGGTCGCTCAAGGATATAATCAAGAGGAAGGTCTTGATTACGAAGAAAGTTTTGCTCCTGTGGCTCGACTCGAAGCCATTCGCTTGCTTTGTGCATTTGCCGCACATAAGAAGATTAAACTATTTCAAATGGATGTGAAAAGTGCATTCTTGAATGGGTACATTCAAGAAGAAGTCTACGTCAAGCAACCTCCCGGTTTTGAAGATCATCAATTTCCGGATCATGTCTACAAGCTCAACAAGGCACTCTACGGGTTGAAGCAAGCACCCCGAGCATGGTATGATCGTTTAAGTCAATTTTTAATTGCAAATGATTATAAAAGAGGCAAAGTCGATAATACCTTGTTTGTTAAAATATTGAATGATGATATACTAGTTTGCCAAATCTACGTTGACGACATTGTATTTGGAGCTACTAATGAATCCTTGTGCCAAGATTTTTCTAATCTTATGAAAGGAGAGTTCGAAATGAGTATGATGGGAGAATTAACATTCTTCCTCGGGCTTCAAATCAAGCAATGCGAAGATGGAATTTTTATCCATCAAACGAAGTACTCAAACGACCTCCTCAAGAAATTCAATATGGATAGTAGCAAGGTGATATCTACGCCAATGTCTTCATCATTAAAGCTTGAGAAAGATGAAAATGGCAAATCCGTAGATCAAAAATTATATCGAGGTATGATCGGATCTTTGTTATATTTGACTGCATCTAGGCCAGATATAATATTTGCTACATGTTTATGTGCTCGATTCCAAGCTAATCCCAAGGAATCACATTTAATTGCTTGTAAACGCATTTTTCGCTACTTGAAAGGAACTATTGGACTAGGTCTATGGTATCCTTCTTGCTTGGATTTTAATTTAATTGCATATAGTGACGCCGATTTCGGCGGATGTAAAATTGACAAAAAGAGTACTAGTGGTACATGTCATTTTGTTGGATCATGTTTAATATCTTGGGGAAGTAAAAAGCAAACCAGTGTAGCACTGTCTACAGCTGAGGCCGAATATGTTGCTGCAGGGAGCGCCTGCGCTCAAGTGTTATGGATTAAAAATCAACTTCGCGACTACGGCATACATTTTGAAAATACCCATATCCTATGTGATAACACTAGTGCAATTAATCTGAGTAAAAATCCTGTATTGCACAGTAGAACTAAACATATAGATATCAGACATCATTTTTTACGTGATCATGTTCAGAAAAAAGACATTTGTTTAATTTTTGTCGGGATGAAGGACCAACTTGCTGACATTTTTACAAAACCTCTTCCCGAAGAATCATTTAATTCCATTCGTTTACAACTTGGCATGGGACATGTAGACAACTTTTGAAATAAGCTTACTACTCAAAATATCAAAATCCTTGATTCGGTTCACTCGCTAGCGCGCGCTAGCTTCACTTTCTTAACTCGCGCTAAAACTTGCTTTCGATAGCGTACGCTAACTTCACTATCTTGCGTACGCTAACTAAAAACTTTTCGAATTCCATTTTAGCTACTGGACAGTCCAGTAAGCTTTTCATTTTTACTTAACGTACGCTAATTCTATAATCCTAGCGTACGCTAACTAAAAGTTCGCTGACTATATATATTTCCGTACGACCCAAAAACACATCCACTCTCTCTAACATACGCAATCGCCAGAAATACCCTTCCAGCGAAAAAAACCCTAGACGCACATCCGATCCAAATTCTACGATTTTCTCCCTCAAAAACTTCGATTCTCTTCGTTTCTCCTTCATAATGTCAAGCAAGAATCGAAAGGCCATGGAGAAGAACTACAAACGCCCTCGCAACAACGACTTTGACAGCACTCGATTCGTCTCCTACATTGCGTCGAAGATTTTCTTCGATATCCTTCCACAGGAGAGTTTGACCGATTGCTATTTCTTCAACTTTAGCAGCCTTGAACGGGTCAAGGTAAGCATTCTCGATTTCTTTGAGGCATTAGGTATTGCACGTTTTGTATAGTGCAAAGAGATTGTGTACCCTGAGTGTGTCCGTCAATTTTATGCGAATCTGCACCTTGGTGATAGTGGTGATAATGGAGGTTTAGTGCTCGAAAGCCTCGTGAACGGAACTGTGGTGAAGATTTCTTCGGAAATTCTTCACGAGTTGTTTGGGTTATCGAAAGACGGGTATGATTGTTGTGGGAAAACCATTGCCGAGGAGTCTACGGTGTCCGAGAGAGAGATTGGTGATTTTCTGTGTTTGAAAACGGTCATCGAAGTCACGGATGACGTTTTCGAGAACAATGATTTCGGTATACACATTCGCTTGTTGTTGGCCGCTCTAACAAAATGTTTAATGCCAAAAGTCAACACCCAACACAAGTTAGTCGGTGTTGATAAGAATATCGTGTATAGGGTGCTGAAGGATGATCGAGTGGATTTCACTGGGATTGTGATAAGCTGGATGAAAGCAAAAGGAGAGTCTTTTCGGTCGAAAAACTACATATCGAGAACTAGGAAATCTGGACTTTCATTTGGTTCAATTCTTACGGTGATTTTTCGGCATTTTCGTGTCGACTTGTCTAATGAGGCACACGTTCCGGTGTCTCGGGGACACGAGATAAGTGACATAACCCTCAAGGCCATGCATTATGTCGAGACATTCAATCGAGACTGGGTATTGTTTCCATATCTCCGGGATAATGACCAAGTGCCGAAGGGGACACGGATGCCTACACCGGCCGAGCGTGTGACGCACCGAGGACCCCACACGCTTAGGGAGCTGCAATCCAAGTCTTTTGTTCGTCATCCAAAGACGAAAGGAAAGCGCCCGATGAGAGATGTTGTCACGGAGGAAGAGGAAAGTGACCTTTGTGCTCGGATGCGGAGCATCGAGACCTCTCAAGCTGAAATTCGAGAGGATGTTCGGGCTCTACGTTCGGAAGTCCGGGAAGTGCGCGGGTTGATCTCTGATTTCATCCGTTTCGCACACCCTTCGTTCCCTTTCCCCTCGTCATCTTCCGACCCTGCTCCTTATATTTGAGGATTTTTGATGTTTGGTTGTAGAATCTTATTGTTCGAATAATCTTTATGTCTCATGTCATGAAAACTCTATGTATTGCTTGAATTCCATCTTAATGATATTCGCATTTCACTTCATTTGGCATTTGTTGTTTACAAGTATTGTTGTTTACGTAATAATGGCATTTTCGTTGATATTTGTTATAACGCAACAATTCAGGGGGAGTTCCTTTTTGTTTATGTCAAAAAGGGGGAGAATACTCCAAAAACCAAAATATACTAATTTATCGAACAAGTTTACCTTGATTCGAATCATTTAAAATGTTTTTTTGCACGTATTAATTAAATGTTTTGACATCATCAAAAAGGGGGAGATTGTTGACTCAAAATGTATTTTGATGATTATTCCATTCAAAACATTTAATTAGATCAAATAATGTTAGCGCACGCTACTCATCTTATAGTAGCGCACGCTATCGAGATATTCATGTACAGCCCAGACAGTCAGCTGCAGCCAAGTGAAGTCACCTGATGAATAGCGCACGCAAGTCATTCAATATTAGCGCACGCTAAGTAACTAAAGTTAGCGCACGCTATACAATCCATATTAACGCACGCTATCGCATTATTCCAGAAGACAGTGAGGTTTGGAAGGAAATCTGAAATGAATTTTGCACACGCTACATACATCAACTTACGTACGCTAAAACAAAGATATAGCGCACGTTACTACTCAGCTCTTGCGCACGCTACCGATATCACGGTCAGTAGTCCAGTAGCTACTGGACTCAATATGTCAAGGATTTTACGTACGCTACACAGGGTAACGTACGTTAATGAAAGAAATTAGTAGCGCACGCTAAGGTATAGGCATTAGCGCACGCTAAAAGGAGTCAGCATATTACCGTTTGATTTTCTACCGTTGGAAGGCAAGAGTCAATGAAGATCCGGAAAATCAGGAAAAGTTGGATTTAATTAATGCTAGCGCACGCTATGCATACTTGCTAGCGCACGCTAATCTCAAATTTAGCCGTTGGATAAAGAGTCATTGGAGAGACAAACGGACATTTTCAAAGTCAAGATTGAAGACTTGTTGACCAGACGTTAACGCACGCTACCGATACATGACTAGCGCATGCTAGCCATACTATTTTACCGTTGCAACAGTCTTTGTGACCGTTCAGAGAAGCCAAGTCAAAGATCGATAGCGCACGCTAGAGAACATTATTAGCGCACGCTAATAATACGTTTTTCAGCATTTGAAGGATGGCTCTCATCTATAAATACCCAAAAGGACTTGGGTATCAAACACACAACTTCAAGCATTCAAGCATACAAGCATACAAGCAATCAAAGCATACTTGAGCTCAGTTTTATATTTTTTATTACATTTTAAGTTGTGAGAAAAGAAAGATACAAGTGTGATTCTCATTGTAATATCTATTATTCTTTGTATTCTTTCATTTGATTGTAAGTGTTGCATCACTTACACTTGAGCGTAAAAGAAATGAATCAAGAGTCACTAATCCGGTGTTATTAGGATCATTGATCCGGCATTGTTAGGATTAAACTCCCATATTCGTATAGTGATGATTATCTAGTTCCTATAGAACACTAGATAAACAAACATTTATATTGAGAGAGAGGTTGAGCTTGGACCGATAGAAGACAAGCGATTGTAACGGTCGTGAACTCGGACCGATAGAAGACGAGTCGAGATTGTGGTTGTTCTTGAGCCAATAGAAAAAGAAAGTCGGAGAGAGGACGTAGGCAAGTTGCCGAACCTCTATAAATCTTTGAGTCTTTAAATTCCGCACTATTTTCTATTTATTCGCAAGAAATTTCGTTATTCCGCTTTACCAGTATTCAACCCCCCTTCTAGTGGTAAATTTATCTATTCAACCATAACTATCATCAAATCAAGGTGATATCAACAACAACATCAACATCCGAAAAATGAGGAGAAGGATTAACCCATATATCTCAATAAGACGAACAATGCCGTACAAAACCATACGAATCATATCAATATCCACATATCAATAATAACATCAAGATAGTTCGATAATCCAATTCGAAATCATACTTATCAACTCATTAATATGATAATCATTAACTCAAGAACACCAATATTCAATCCCCAAAATAAAATCCAAAGTGAAGGTTAATTACCTCTTTGAAGAAAAGGATTGATTATTAAGGTTGAATCCATTTCCAATCGATCCCAAGCCCAAACATTGATAAGAACGATCAACTCCATCATAATACAGTATTTGGAACCTCAAGAATCTCTCTATGAACTCCATTCCAAGAACCATTAATAATTTCAAGAACAAAGCTTTAATCCATGCTCGCCATCTTAATCTCGTTCGAGATCATCATCTCAGAGTGTTTAGGAACTTCAAGTACCTACCAAGGCTCTCTCTATCGACTGAAGGAAGGAGAATTGACAAAATGTCTCTCAGCACCCGTCTGTACCCTTTTATAAAACAAATTACTAGCGTGCGCTAAACCTTATATTTTGCGTGCGCTAACTGACTTTGTTATCGTGCGCTATCGCAGCCCAGAGGCTACTGTCTTGCTTCGTATATCAACTTACGTACGTAATGTCCATACATTAATGTACGTAACCATTCTGTCTAGCGCACGCAAGTCCTTAACCTTAGCGTACATTATCCGCAGTTGACTTGCTACAGTCTGCACCTACCACCCGTGCCCCCACATGCTGAAAGCATCCGCGATTACCGAGATTCTCTCTGCCCAATATGGAATTAGCGTGCGCTAACCCTACATGACAAACATCCGTTGACCTTATCCGGTCACGCGTCGAAAGTGGCCGGGTCCACTTGCCGAAAGCTAATATCCCCTGTTGACCGATCTAAAATTAGCATGCACTACCAAAATGCATTAGCGTGCGCCAAATGCATATAATAATCAACCTGGGCCTACCTGTCGGCCACCTTCCGAACCTTATCCAGAATACCTTACGTACGTTGGGGCTCCTCTTGAGTGTACGTAACACAAACCTCTTAGCGTGCACTAAGTAAGCACCGTAGCGTGCGCTACGTACACATCATAGCGTGCGCTAGGCTTACATTGTAGCGTGCGCTAACGTGGTTGTACTTGGCCATTTTAAGCGATTCTTGTCCAATGTCTCGGCAAAAAACCATTTCAAAAACGTTTAAAAACGACAAAAGGCCGATGACGGTAATGTTTTAAATACCCAAATATTTTCAAAAACATATTTCTCAAATACCGTCATAAAAATACCAATTGAAAAATACAAGGCGGAATGCCAAATCTCGATAGTTTCAAAATGTACGTTAAGCCACCCCTTATACGTACCGATAAAATAGTTTAGGAAAAATCGGTTTAACGAAATAACCCAAGTTCGCAAAATACCAAGAGGACATTTTAAAATATACATGAGTTGGTAAAAAATACCGAAAAGCCATTTTGAAATATACACATGCAGCAGAAAAAGACACAGTTCAAAATACACAATTGCAGCGGAAATAAAACAACCAGAAAGAATACTCAATTCTCCGAAAACATGCCACAACCAGTATCACTCGGGAAGCTCATCTCTTCACGACCGCTACTAGCTCGATCTCCGAGTACCTAAAATAAAGCCCACGGCGGGGTCAACCACAATACTCAATAATGATAACGATCACATCATATAAATAATTACATACCAATGTAATTACAAGTCAGAATACTACCAATGTAATCTTACAGTCATAACCTTACCAATCCATAGCAATCCATATCAAATCAATCCTTACCATAATCCACATTTCGCATTCTCAAATGACGAAATGAACTCAACAACAAACATTTGTACTGTAATCAAACAATACCAAGAATCCTCAAAACATCATCATAACTCATAAGCATGAACTGATTCATCCGTGCCAAATCCTATCCGTCGGATTTGCACCGTCGAATCTCAATATGGATAAAAAGTAATATAATGCAATATATCTGTAGATCAACTACCACAAGACAAATATAACAAGTCTCGAAACATCGACATACAGTCCGAATGCTTATACGATCAATAACACTGATCAACCAATAACTCGACCGAGAATATCACTAACATGATAACTGTTGGAACATTTTGTTCTATACATAAATTAAAAGTGTTTTGATGATTAATGCTGATAAGCGAAACAAAACAACGAAGAGACGAAGCCAAGCATCGAAGGAAAATGAAGTGCAAAATGCTGAAGAAAAGCAAAGCTAACGTACGTAATGTGGGATCACTAACGTACGTAATATATGGACTTTTACGTACGTAATGAAAGTTATATAGCGTACGTAAACGAGTTCAAACCAGATGAACGCTGGAGCAGTCAAAGTCAGAAAAGCATGCAACGGACATATGACGTCAGCAGTGACGTAAGGCTTAACGTACGTAACCAATGAAATGTTAACGTACGTAATTAAAAATGACGAAACTCCCTGAACTATTTTGTGAAGATGCTAACGTACGTAACCAGGCAGCGTTAACGTACGTAAAGGATCTTACGTACGTAATGGAGAGCATATAGCGTACGTAATGAGCAGTCTGGCAGCTAACGGCTAGTTTGATGATGGAGCCTATAAATACCATGCTTATGGTATTGATCAAGCACAACAACTTCAAGCATTATATACATTGATCAGAGATTGATATTCATTATATTGTTGTTGTAATATTAAGCTTACATTGAGTGATTGAGTGTTATACACAAAATCATACACGAGCGGTAAAAGAAAAGATACGATTGGATTCTGTGTTATTAGGATCAAGGATCCGGCATTGTTAGAATCGCAATCGCTATCTTCGTGAGGTTTATATAGTACCCATAGAAAGCTAGAACGGTTGATTCCTTGTCCGATAGAAAAGAAAAACGGTTTAACTTGGACCTACGCAAAGACAAGTACGAGTGGTTTATCACGGATCAATAGAAGACGTGATTGTAACGGTTATACCTCTACCGATAGAAGAGAGGTGTAGAGGTTTTTATCTTGAACCTATAGAAAAAGATAAAGAGAGGACGTAGGCTCGTTTATAGCCGAACCTCTATAAATCCTCGTGTCCTTTATTTTCCACACTTTTTATTTACGCTTCCGCAAACGGCGCAAATATCCGATCCCGTACCCAACAATTGGTATCAGAGCGGTACTCCAATATGCAGCTTAACATCCGAGGAGAAAAAGATCCAATGGCGTTTCAATTCTCTCCAGTCGAAGGCCTTGCTCTCAACCGACCACCTTTCTTTGATGGCTCAAATTACTTGACATGGAAGAAAAAGATGTCGATCTTTATTCGTGCCTACGATATAGAGATTTGGAAGATTATTTGTCTTGGCCCAAAAGTTCCTATCAAATCCGACGGTACGCTCAAATCCTTTGAAGAATACGACGATGCCTATTGGAAAAATGACCATCTAAATTTTAAGGCCACCCAACTTTTATTTTGTGCCTTAAATCCGGAAGAGGTCAATCGAATCTCATCGTGTGAGAGTGCGAAAGAAATATGGAAAATTCTAGAAATCACACACGTAGGGACGACTCAAGTCAAGGAGACGAAAATCAATATGCTTATCCATGACTACGAGTTATTCATGATGAAAGGTGACGAGTCCATCACCAATATGCTCGACCGATTTTCGGTCATCACAAATGGACTTGCTTCATTCGGTAAACCATTGTCTAGTAGTGAAAAATTTAAGAAAATTTTACGATCACTACCTAGCGAATGGGACGGCACCGTGACCGCGATTATGGAATCCAAAGATCTCAACACGCTCGATTTTAGTGCCCTTGTTGGTTCACTAATCAATTATGAGATCGTGTTAAAATCACGAAGTGTCAAGCCAAAGCTGAAGGAACGATCATTAGCCATGAAGGCTAAAATATCGAGAAAGAAAGAAGATATCCCAGTGGATGATAGCGACGAAGAAGCGGCATATTATGCCAAGAATATTAATAAATTCCAAACTTTATTAAACCGAAGGAAGAAGGACATCTCGAGCGAATCTAAGAAGTTCGACAATTCCTGTCGACTATGTGGAAAACCAGGCCACTTCGCTAAGCATTGCCGTGCCAAACCCAAGAAGGAGGTCCTCGTGGCTACTTGGAGCGATGAAGATGAAGATGATGATTTCAATCAAAATAATCTCGCTCTCATGGCCCGGAGTTCATTCGACGATAGCGACGTCGAAAGCCAAGTAAGTACATCCTCCCATGATAAACTTATTGATGCATTTGAATTATTACATACGGATTTTCGAAACGCTTTATCCGAAATAAAATCCCTTAAGTCTAAAATTAAATCTTTGGAAATTGAAAATTCTAAAATTATCGAAAATTGAAAATTTGTTGAAATCGATCATTCAAAGTGTATTGAAAATGAAAATATTTTAAAGAATGATCTTGTGAAAATTCAAATCGAGCTCAAAGATTTAACGAAGAAATTCTCGTGTGGAAACGAGAAATTTGAACAAATGCTTGGTGTTCAGAAATTCACTTTAAATAAAGAGGGGTTAGGATTCAAAACTTGTTTGAATAACAAATCCGTTAATTTCAAGATATCCCATTGTGAAAAGTGTTTAAAAATCGGGCATCATATTTCAAGTTGCAAAAGCCCGAGACGAACGATAAAAATTAAGAAAATCTGGGTTCCTAAAGGAACAATCGTTTTAAATATCGTCTACGTTTCTAAACAAAAACCAACTATCGGTTGGATCCCCAAACATTGATTTTTGGTATTTTACTCAGGGGGAGTAATTTTTTTTAAAACGAATAATATTTTCAGGAGGAGTTAATACCCTTGTATCTATTTTTCCATATTTCATTATTTATTGATTTTTTTTGGTAATTTATTGCATTTTTTGATGAATACAAAAAGGGGGAGAGATAGGAGAATGGAGAAATAAGTCGAAAATCTGATTAACCGTGAAAGGGGGAGAAAAATCAAAGAAAATCGATAGCCTACAAAAAGAATTGGAAAAACGAAGGAGTTGAACAAAAATAAGGAGAAGTCGAAAATGAAGGAAAAGAAAAATGAGGAGATGTTGAAAAGACGATGAAAAATTAAAAAATGAGAAAAGAAAAGGAGAAAGGAGAAAGAAGGAGTCCAAAAAGAAATGAGTGAAGAAACTAATGAAACGGACAAAGTCGAAAACTTTGGTCTGTACACATATACATATATTTGTATTTTTGCAGGTAAATCCCATTGACGAAGTGTTGTTTTGTAATCATCAAAAAGGGGGAGATTGTTGGAACATTTTGTTCTATACATAAATTAAAAGTGTTTTGATGATTAATGCTGATAAGCGAAACAAAACAACGAAGAGACGAAGCCAAGCATCGAAGGAAAACGAAGTGCAAAATGCTGAAGAAAAGCAAAGCTAACGTACGTAATGTGGGATCACTAACGTACGTAATATATGGACTTTTACGTACGTAATGAAAGTTATATAGCGTACGTAAACGAGTTCAAACTAGATGAACGTTGGAGCAGTCAAAGTCAGAAAAGCATGCAACGGACATATGACATCAGCAGTGACGTAAGGCTTAACGTACGTAACCAATGAAATGTTAATGTACGTAATCAAAAATGACGAAACTCCCTGAACTATTTTGTGAAGATGATAACGTACGTAACCAGGCAGTCTTAACGTACGTACAGGATCTTACGTAGGTAATGGAGAGCATATAGCATACGTAATGAGCAGTCTGGCAGCTAACGGCTAGTTTGATGATGGAGTCTATAAATACCATGCTTATGGTATTGATTAAGCACAACAACTTCAAGCATTATATACATTGATCAGAGATTGATATTCATTATATTGTTGTTGTAATATTAAGCTTACATTGAGTGATTGAGTGTTATACACAAAATCATACACGAGCGATAAAAGAAAAGATACGATTGGATTCAGTGTTATTAGGATCAAGGATCCGGCATTGTTAGAATCGCAATTGCTATCTTCGTGAGGTTTATCTAGTAACCATAGAAAGCTAGAACGGTTGATTCCTTGTCCGATAGAAAAGGAAAATGGTTTAACTTGGACCGACGCAAAGACAAGTACGAGTGGTTTATCACGGACCAATAGAAGAACTGATTGTAACGGTTATACCTCGACCGATAGAAGAGAGGCGTAGAGGTTTTTATCTTGAACCTATAGAAAAAGATAAAGAGAGGACGTAGGCTCGTTTATAGCCGAACCTCTATAAATCCTCGTGTCCTTTATTTTCCGCACTTTTTATTTATGCTTCCGCAAACGGCGCAAATATCCGATCCCGTACCCAACAATAACTCTAATACTACCAACAAAGGATAGACAATAATCGAGAATACCATCAACATGATAAACTCCAACACGATCAACAAAGGATCAACAATAACCGAGAATACCCTCAACAAGGTAAACTCCAACCATGATCAACAAAGGATCAACATTAACCGAGAATACCCTCAACAAGGTAAACTCCAAATGATCAACAATAATGGATCTCAAAGAAATAACTCCGACTGTCGAACATACCCCACGGGCGTATGAACAACTAGTCGCAAGCCGTCGAACATATCCAATCATACATGGACTATGAACGACCAAACAATATGGCTCGAAGATGGACATCACTGTATGCCCGATCCAGAAATGTGTCCGTGCACATGTCCACCCCGTATACGGAATCTAGGATATACGTGGGACATGTACCTAATTAGCCTCACGAACTACATCTCGTGTGCACGGTTCAATGTGGAAACATCAACACATAACCATAGTGTGCCCAGCTAAAAATCCTACAAAATAACCAATCGGAACGCAGATATGAATCCAGATATGTCACGATGCAACATAACAACAAAACTCAAAGAATCACATATCCAATAAGGATAAAAAAGACTCACCGAAGTGAATAATGACACACGGATAATGAAAGATCGACACGACCGAAAATATCCAAAACAAATATCTTGGGATCACAATTCCCAAAGAATGATCAACGCGATCAACAATCTCAACACTACCATCCTGGGATCAACATCCCTCAACGAACAACCAAATACGAATCTCATCATACGAAACCTCAACATATACAACAACTCAACATACTAATTATCCTCATAACTGAACAATGCTTAAGTTACCTCAAAGCCGAAGCCAATATCCTTTCCACGAACAAAACATCATCCCCGCAATTTACACTTATAATATCATTGCTATATGAACTATAAATGAAATGAAAGCGAAATCATTTATTAAATATTATAACTGAACAAGTATAAACTTGCCTCGATACCGATACCACGAAGCCATGACCAAAATCCATTGCCTTCGTCTACGAGCTCCTCAACCCCGACCAAAAGCAATCTACGAACTCTTCAGCCTCAACCGCAACACAACGATCGTAATCAACGATCAATTATCGCGACCTAATGCAATAATCAAATGACAACCTATCCGATAATAATCAATAACCGGTATAACCCACCAATCAAACTCAGCGGCTCAACAATACCTCGATCATATACAAAACCGAAAAATACAACTCAAACAATTATGAACTCATGTCCACAATACCAACCGCAACTCGACAATCATAATTAACAATCAATATAACTAATCAAAAACCCAACGGTTCCACAATATCTCGATTAAACACAGTCTTGAACAATCCAATTCAAACCATTATGAATTCATAATCACAACATGAAAATACTGCACTGTCTGCCTACTTAGCGCACGCTAAACACATAACGTAGCGTGCGCTAACTCGCTCCCATTAGCGTGCGCTAGCCAGTAAGCTTACCATGTGCTAATTATGTACAATTGCATGCATTCCAAGCATCGACTAACACCTTGCGACTACGAATACGAATGTAAAGAAAATCATACTCCAAGATTAACAATAACTTTTCCATATCCAATCTCATCATCACGATCCATATCTTATCATAGGAACTCAATCACTACAATCAACATAATGTTAGTTTCAATTATCGTATTCATGTTTATAATCAAAACCAATATATATATCTTTCCTCTTTGATGTGATATATATACCAAGAACACCAAGAATACCATGATTCCATAATCATGTTTATGACAACCATCATAATCCGATATGCTTATATGTAAATAATCAACCAAGTCATATATATCCATATATCATCTTAACATCAAAATCCGAAATGAAGGGAGACATAAATCGCCATATCTCTTGAAGATAAATAACACCATAACTATCATCATATGAAGGTAACAACAACATCAACATCCGAAAAATGAGGAGAAGGATTAACCCATATATCTCAATAAGACGAACAACACTGTACAAAACCATACGAATCATATCAATATCCATATATCAACAATAACATCAAGATAGTTCGGTAATCCATTTCAAAATCATACTTATCAACTCATTAATATGATAATCATCAACTCAAGAACACCAATATTCAATCCCCAAAATGAAATCCAAAGTGAAGGTTAATTACCTCTTTGAAGAAAAGGATTGATTATCAAGGTTGAATCCATTTCCAATCGATCCCAAGCTCCAAACGTTGATAAGGACGATCAACTCCATCATAATCTAGTATTTGGAACCTCAAGACTCTCTCTATGAACTCCACTCCAAGAACCATTAATAATTTCAAGAACAAAGCTTTAATCCATGCTCTCCATCTTAATCTTTTTAGAGATCATCATCTCAGAGTGTTTAGGAACTTCAAGTACCTCCCAAGGCTCTCTCTATCGACTGAAGGAAGGAGAATGGACAAAATGTCTCTCAGCACCAGCTTGTCCCCTTTTATAAAACAAATTACTAGCGTGCGCTAAACCTTAAATTTAGCGTGCGCTACAGCCTTAGCGTGCGCTAACTGACTTTGTTAGCGTGCGCTATCGCAGCCCAGAGGCTACTGTCTTGCTTCGTACATCAACTTACGTACGTAGTGTCCATGCAATAACGTACATAACCATTCTATCTAGCGCACGCAAGTCCTTAACCTTAGCGTACGCTATCCGTACTTGACTTGCTACAGTCTGCACCTACCACCCGTGCCCCCACATGCCGAAAGCATCCGCGATTACCGGGCTTCTCTCTGCCCGATCTGGAATCAGCGTTCGCTAATCGTAGGGTTTAGCATGCGCTAACCCTACATGACAAACGTCCATTGACCTTATCCGGTCACGCCTCGAAAGTGGCCGGGTCCACTCACCAAGATTCCGTGTTGACCGATCTGAAATTAGCATGCGCTACCAAAATGCATTAGCGTGCCCTAAATGCATATAATAATCAACCTGGGCCTACCTGTCGGCCACCTTCCGAACCTTATCCAGAATACCTTACGTACGTTAGGGTTCCTCCTTAACGTACGTAACACAAACCTCTTAGCGTACACTAAGTAAGCACCGTAGCGTGCGCTATGTACACATCATAGCGTGCGCTAGGCTTACATTGTATCGTGCGCTAACGTGGCTATACTTGGCCATTTTCAGCCATTCTTGTCCAATGTCTCGGCATATAGAATACGAACATACGTCATACTGAATACATATACCTCCCAGTCGGTTGACCAGTCTAAGGCACAAGCTCTAAGCATGTCTTCTACTGTCTGAATAGTCCTTTCGGACTCACCGTCCGTCTGAGGATGATAAGCCATGCTAAAGTTCAGCTCGGTTCCCAAAGCCCTGTGAACTTCCTTCCAAAAGTGTGACACGAAACGACCATCTCGATCCGAAATAATGGTCTTCGGTGTACCATGCAATCGGACTATCTTTGAAATAAATACTCGCGTCAATTTCTCGGGTCCCCACGTGTCTTTAATTCCTAGGAAATGAGATGACTTGGTTAGTCGATCAACTACAACCCGTATCTTGTTCATTCCCTTCTTGGTCCTAGGCATATTGGTGATGAAATCCATCGATATATCCTCCCATTTCCACTCAGGGATCGGAAGTGGCTTCAACATTCGGGCAGGTCGTTGATGTTCAATCTTAACCTGCTGACAAGTCAAACACTTCAAAACGTATTCTGCTACGTCCTTCTTCATATTCCCCCACCAGAAGTTTTGTTTTAGATCCTTATACATCTTACTGCTGCCCGGGTGAATAGAATAGGGCGCGCTGTGAGCTTCCTTCAGAATTGTCTATCTCAAAACTTCATCATAGGGAACGCAAAGTCGACTCTGAAATCTCAGAACTCCATCATCCTGTATCACGAATCCTGGGGCCTTCCCTTTCTTTACTTCGTCACATAACCGAAGAATCAGAGAATCGTTCAACTGCTTAGATTTGATTTCCTCGACTAGTGACGAAGTTAGTTCCATCACGTATAGTTGCCCATGGATTCCTGGTGACCATAATTCAATCCCTTCGTGGATCAATTCTCGTTGAATGCTGGTTTGGGACGTAAGTGCTTCCAACACTCGAAGAGAAACAAGTTTACGGCTCAGTGTATCAGCTACCACATTTGCTTTGCCTGGATGATATAGGATTTCCAAATCGTAATCCTTGATCAATTCCAGCCACCTTCTTTGCCTCATGTTTAATTCCTTCTGACTGAAAATATACTTGAGGCTCTTATGATCTAAAAAGATCTGACAATGAGTGTCGTATAAATAATGTCGCCAAATTTTCAAAGCAAAGACCACAGCTGCTAACTCCAGATCATGAGTCGGGTAATTAACTTCGTACGGTTTCAATTGTCGAGAGGCATAGGCAATCATCCTATCCTTTCGCATGAACACACATCCAAGACCCTGATTTGAAGCATCGATGTACACCATGAATCCCTCGATTCCATCTGGTAACGCTAGTATAGGTGTTGTCGTCAGTCTCCTCTTAAGTTCATCAAAACTAGCCTGGCATTTCTCATTCCACACGAATCTTTGAGTCTTCTGCAACAGCTAAGTGAGCGGACGAGCAATTTTGGAAAATTCCTCTACAAAATGGCGATAATATCCAGCAAGTCCTAAGAAACTTCGGACTTCTTTCACGTTATTAGGAGATTCCCATTCTAAGATTGCTTTGACTTTCTTCGGGTCTACCTGAACACAATTAGCTGATATCACATGCCCAAGGATGGTCACCTCCTTAAGCCATAATTCACATTTAGAAAGTTTTGCATAAAGCTGTTCATTCCTCAAGGTGCTCAAACAATACGCAAATGCTCAGCATGCTCCTCTGTATCTTTTGAATAGATCAAGATGTCATCGATGAAGATTACCACAAATTTATCCAAGTATTCTAAGAATACTCGATTCATCAACTGCATGAATACCGCAGGAGCATTGGTGAGCCCGAATGGCATCACCACGAATTCATAGTGTCCGTACCGGGATCTGAAAGCAGATTTTGGTATATCTGATTCCTTAATTCTCAAATGATGATATCCTGATCGCAAGTCAATCTTCGAGAATACCCTTGCCCCTTGCAGTTGATCAAACAAGTCGTCGATCCGAGGTATAGGATACTTGTTCTTGATCTTCACCTTGTTTAGATCCCTGAAATCAATACATAATCGGAGGGATCCATCTTTCTTTCGGACAAAGAGAACTGGCGCTCCCCAAGGAGAAACGCTAGGTTGAATGTATCCCTTCTGCAATGATTCCTCCATCTGCTTCTTTAGTTCATACATCTCGGTTGGCGCCATACGGTATGGTGCTCTGGAAATAGGAGCGGCCTCAGGCTCTAATTCGATATTGAACTCTACTTCTCTCCGTAGAGGTAACCCAGGCAGTTCGTCAAGGAATACATCTGAGAATTCTTTCACAACTGGAATAGATGAGAGATCTACTCCTTCTTCTTTCTTCATGGCATAGCACTAAAATCCGTGACAACCCTGTTTTAGTAATTTCACTGCCTTCATAGCTTTGATCAATTTTCCCGAGCTTCCCGGTCTCCATCCTTTGAATAAATGTTCAGATCCGTCATCAGCAATGATAGAAATGACTCTCTTTCGGTAATTTAAAATAGCCCCATAACGGTTGAGCCAATCATCTCGGAGAATTAGATCGTCACCATGGATGTTAACCACAATAAGGTTTGATGGCCAATCTCTCCCTCCTATAGATATTGGAAAATCTCTAGTTTTTAGGGTTCCAACAATTCTCTCTCCGCTCCGCAAACCCACAACATAAGGCTCACAATCAAATAAACACGAGATTTTCAAACGATTAACACAGTTCAATGATATGAAAGAATGCATAGCTCCTGAATCGAATAGGACACTAACTGGTTGCAAAAGGATCTGAATCGTACCTGATGTAACAGTAGTGTTCTGATCATCTGACTTCCTCATCTCGTACATGCGTGGAGGAACGGACCCAGCACTAGATGCCTCTCTTTTCCCAACGTTCTGCTGCGGAAACCACTTTGTTGCATCTGGTTGACACTTGTCTCTTTCGGAACTGGTGCTGGAGTGCGATTACCAAATGATCAAATCACATTTCTGCAAAAATTCGCACGGTGCCCTTCTTGCCCACATTCAAAACAAGTCATAGAAGGAACGGGACAATCATGTCGAATATGCCCTGCTCGACCACAATTATAGCACTTCTTTGATGCGTCCGATACTGTTGATGTTGTCCGGAACTTCTTTCCACCTCGAGAAGGATGCGGAGGTTTCCTGGACGAATAAAATGAAGACTGGCCCTTGCGGGGCCCACTACTCTTGTTCTTCGAGAAGTTGCTGGACATTTTCGGCTTCTTTGCCTCCATCGATTTCTCCACCGCCGCCTATTTCATGTCGTAGGCCAGCACCTTGTCCTGATATTGTCGCAAGGTAGTACACTCAAATCCGGACATATACTGCTGAATCTCCGGCTTCATCCGCATATCAAAATGAAAAATCTTTTCCGCCTCCGTCCTAACCAAGTGTCGCACACAAGTCAGCCGATGATTAAAAGTCTTGATTATGTCTGTCACAGATGCTTCCGAACTCTGCGGGGAAAAGAACTCTCGGAATCTAGCCTCTCTAACTGGCTGAGGACAATACTGTGCTTCCATCATTAATCTGAATTCTGTCCAGTTAGCATTATGATCCTCAGGTCGAACAGCTTCCCACCAGTCAAAAGCCTCCCCAGTCAGAAAATACTGGGCAATAGGAACTTTTCGGTCTTTGGGACAGTTGATCCCTGCAAATATCTTTTCCAACTCCTTCAGCCAGTGGTCCCAAGTAGGCATCTCAGCAGAACCTTCAAATTTTGGCGGGTGTAATTTGACCACCTCTGTAAGCCACTTGTCTTCCCGATTATCCTAGTTGCGCTGCTGGCCCATCGCTGTCTGCATGCGGTCAACCACTTAAGCGAACTGGGTCATCTAAGCGACCACCCGCTGAAGCACCCCTGGCATGTTAGGATTTGCGTTGTCATTCGCTGATCCCTGTTGTCCTCCAGAATGGGAATTGGTTTGACTAGCCGATAATTTTGGGGTAGTCGCTGAATCCTCCTGTCTCACATTACCACGTCCGCGTCCGCGTCCACGACCTCCCCTCAACATACTGTAAACACAATTACTCAATATCCGGGGCAAAATTTTCAAAAATAAAGTCCGTCAATATTCACAAAACAGAAATTAAGTAAAACGGTAGTATAAGAAATTAGGAGACTTACAACCACGATCCACATGACGACGCTGGCTGAATAGTGATGTTACAAACGACCCGTAAATCAAATAATGTAAACAGACCCAACTAAACCCGACTGACAAGATATCCATGAATCTTAGCTCCGATACCATATTCTGTAACACCCCGAGATATTCGGAATAATTACAGCGCTGTAAACCCTTTAAGTAAGAATTTACAAGGCTAATTTGAAGAAACGTAAAAATAATACAATAGTACCATAAAAGTTCAAAATAGAAAACCAGTTTCGAACAGATCAAATGAGTCTATTATTACAACCATCTCGAAATATTAATAAGACACGCGTACTCGAGTATTGAAAATGAACCAAAAAGACAAGTCGCAATAACAATAAACATCACTGAGCCCCTTCGTCGTCATGTCAGTACTGTGGCTGTTTTCCTGCTCCTTGGCTACCTGAACATCAAAACAAATGTCCACCCCCGAAAGGGGTTAGAAAAACGATGCTAGTACAAGTATCATATTACACAAATCGAATATGCAACAACAATGCATAACAAAATACACAATATGGACTTCCACTACCGGAATCCAACAATGCGAATCCACATGATTCCATTAACACAGTATGGGTATTCCAATGATCCAGCGCCCTCAGCATAGATCCAAGATGATCCCATCGGACCAACACGAGGTGGAAAAACCTGTCCAATGATCCAGCGCCCTCAGCATAGATTCCAAGATGATCCTGTCGGACCAACACGAGGTGGACATCCGATCCAGCGCCCCCAGCATAGATCGCACAACATACACAACACAACTTATGCATACATATATGCAAAATCACTATGTTCATCAACATGAACATACAAGTAATCAATAACGAATATCATGATAATTCAACAAAGTAAATCCCATGTTCAACAACATGAATAAACCATATGCATGCTCAAAATCCCAACATTTAACGAATTTCAAAATACGATACTTGCCTCAAAGATGGCAAGAACTAATTACTCCAATGATCTCAATACACTTGAAGGCCGCCTACTTCGATCAAACGTTCGCAATGCTCGTCCCTTTAACAAACAGGAAAAATAACAGCAACTCAAAACAAGTTTAAACGTATGAACACCTAACGTCTACCACAGTCGGGTTAACACTCTAAGCTAGCCGGCTCATGGTTCAACTCACCCGACGATCTCTCGGTCTATCTAGAGTCACTCAAATCACCGTAATTTCGTACTTCGATTTCTGATTATCGTTGTCATTACCAAGTTTGGTTATATAACACCTCGAATACGAATTCCAAGGTTAATTCATCTCTATACTTCGCTTTTCTGCAAGCTGCCATCTTCGCCAAAGTTTCCCGTTCAAATTAATTATCACCCATCAACACTCTCCGTTCGGATCATCAACAAGAAGATAAACAAACCCTGTAAACACAATGAGTTGTGAATTACGTTGGAGGTCATATCATTCTATCCGAAGATTATATCTAAGTGACCACTCTAAGAATTTCTTTCTTTGCTAAGATCTCATTCTAGGTAATGATAATAACAATACACCGACACACATTTGATTCGGAAAAGACAACCCAACTATACAACAACCTCAGAAATCAGATTCTTAGTTTCAACTCAGTAAGGTTCGGTTGATGATCTTCTTACTCAAAGGGGTTCTAATATGATTACTTCAAGTTTACATGGTATGGTGTTCAACCTAATCATTAATCCATAACCTTGATAAATTCCAGGAGGAAGTTATAATCCGAATAAGAACACGAATTCTAAGTTCGGGCAGCGACACATACCTTGTATGGAAAGAAAAGACGAAAACTCTTGATGAACTCAACGCTGGAAGCTTGAACACCAATCCTCAAAGCTCCTCGCCTTCAATGATGTGTTAGGAGGCTGATATGAAGGTTGAAGATGGAGAGGGTAACTCAGTCGCGAAATTGGAGTGTGGATTGAAGTGGAACTCTGAAAAATGAAGGAGGGTGCTGTCCTATATATAGAAAATGGTTATTAGCGCGCGCTACGGCCATATCCATAGCATGCGCTAACGGGCTTGCAGTCTACTGTTTCTGCCTGGTCTCGACTTAGCATACGCTAATCATCCCTTTACGCGCGCTAAGTACAGAAATTAGCGTACGCTACCACTCATATAGCGTGCGCTAACGGCCATACAAAGCTTCACTAACCTCACTGTACTCAACTTTAGCGTGTGCTAGCCTCATAACATCGGCGTGCGCTAAGCACCGTTGACTCGACTTTTCCAAAAGCCGTCCAGATTCATCCTGACATGTCCCGACCAAGATCCGCGGCTGATCTCACCTACCACCCTGTCTTAATCAAGTTGACTACGTATAGCGCGCGCTAAGGTTCATACACAGCGTGCGCTACGAAACCCAATTAGCGTGCGCTACGCCTAGTCGTTAGCGTGCGCTACAAGTGCAAAATTACAATTTTGAACACATTCATGAAATCATACGCTCAACAATACCGGATCATGAAATACGCTGGATAATACTCAGATAAAATACAACATATACAATGTCAAAATGTTCAAAATACACATTAGAATCTCGGGTATTACAACGTCTACGAAACACAAAGTGTCTCGGCAAAATACTTGCCTCGATACCACGAGCAACGGAGCAACGAATGGACACGGTCGGGTAGCACTTGCACTTCCAAGAACGACCAAGAACTCGACAATCCCACGAATACTCCGGGAACAATGCCATCACGGGTCAACAACATTAATCGGAATCCAAATCGACACTAAGAACAACAAGGACCCGAAGGTTACTCAAAGAAATCGAAATCATGCTCCGGGTCACATAAAATCAATAAACGAGTCACCAATCCGAAGATCACAACTAGGATAACAAGAATACACAACCGATCGGATGAGATCGGGTAAGAATCATGAAACAAAGGAAAACCCACAAATTCAAGAAACTAGGGTTCTAAGAAGAGAATACCTTGATTCGAACAAAGAAGATGATTAGATGATGTTGAACATACAAAAATCCACTCCAAGATGAAGCTTGATGATGAAGATCGCCCAAAACCGCCCCAAGAACTCGCTCCTGACGGAAAGAGACGAAGAAGGATGAGAAATGACGAAATAAAGGTTGATGTCCAGTATTTATACTAGACAGTTATTCGCGTTTTTCTCATGTCTGTGGGTAAGGGAAAATCACCATTCAATCCGGTCTACGGGGCAGTTTCGTATATTGCTTTTCCGTACAGGGTAGTACTCTTTGAAAGATAGAATATCACCGCGCGCTAAACAAACTGCATTAGCGCGCGCTAACGGGGTCACTGCTCTAGAACATTCTGCCCACAACACTGTTAATATGCACTAGCCATGAAACATAGCATGCGGTAACGAGGCATGTGACCAGTCCAGTGGATTTTGGACAATTCCGCACTTACCAGGTAGCGTGTGCAAAGCTAATAATAATGTGCGCTAATACGGACGATAGCATGCACTAACTACTAAACTTAGCGTGCGCTATCGAGACTCCAGTCCCAGTCCAGTAGCTCCTAGACTACCTCTGAACTCCAGTTAGCATGCGCTGCACATCCTGTAGCGTGCGCTAACTGCAACACAGTAGCGCGCGCTACACCACAAGCGTTCGCGTGCGCTACACCACAATGAACCAAAAACTCATGCAATGATCTGAAACGAATCATACAAGTGTCTACTCATGACACACCCAAACACGGCACAACATTCCAAGGACATGGACAACGCCAATCCGATAACCCGCAGAAAAACTCAAAAAAAATGGAGCGAAGATCTCGGGTATTACATTCTATCCCCCTAAAATAAGTTTCGTCCCCAAACATAAAACATGATATAGTCCACGCAAGGCAATCTCAGATGATGCACATTATCGATTGCTGACAGTACACAACGAACCCCAAGCAGTACAGAACTGCTACAATACGATTCTCTATGCTAGAGCGATAACAAAACGCAATGAAAAAAAGTCACTATGGTATATTAATCCGAATAGCACCACGACCAAAACACAAGTATAACGCTGAACAAGAATGAAATTCTGGTAGCCCCAAAGCTTTTGAAGATCTGATACAAAGAAAATCATTTGAAACTCTGGAAAATTATGAAATGGCTCAGACGCTCAAGAATCACGACACAATACCAAAAGATAACAATCGGACAATAACAATCGAACAACAATGGTCGAACAACAATGATCGAGCGGCAACAATCAAAACAACAACGATTGAACAACCACTCTGAAGTTACACGTCAAGTCAAGACATTAAATGATCTTACAAGAACTACAAGATGCTCAATTCATATAAGGTTCACACAAACTGAACCGAACTCGAAAAAAGTCATAATGATAAACGGATTAACCCGAACAGTATCAGTACTCGATCGAGCAACAAAGACAAAGAATAGAACAAATTCAGAAAATACAAACGAACACAAATGAGTCGATAAGATTGAAAATACAGAAGTTCAAAAATCCGTTCCACTTCTAAATAAAGAAGTTTGCCCCCAAAATCCTAAAAAACGAAACAAGGAGAAACATAACATGCTCTGGTAGACTACACCTCTCAGGAACCTCTTAGGGTCAATCCTAACATTGGTGCTCAAGTCCGTGCCTTGGAAGACTTGGTTATCAACTTGCAAAATTGAGTCCGGTGTCCCTCGAGTCCGCACTTGTAACATGTTACTGGCGGAGAAGGACAATTTGCACGTACATGTCCTCATGCATTACAGTTAAGACACCTCCTGGCTTTACCAGGAGTCAAAGCTGACGACTTAGAACTCTTAGTCCCACTCATCGGGCGATGGAGCTTCACCACAGAAAGACTACGGCATTGCAATCTAGAAACACCAAATTTAGTACTGCCCATAAGATCATCAGATTTCCTGTGTTCCTTCCACTCGGGCACACGTTCTGATGATAACGAAGCTAGCTCGTAAGCTAAGGCTCGATCCTGATAATCTCTTAATGAAGTGCAGGTGAATCCCGTCATATACTGGCAAATCTCCAGCTTCATCCGCATGTCGAAGTGACGGATCTTCTCTTCTTCAGTCCTCACCTGATCTCGCACATAACTGAGTTGTTTGCGATAGTCGATGATATCATGCAACACCAATATATCTTGCGGTTCTGCCAAGTAAGAATCACGAATCCTCTGATCTCTAATTGGTTTCGGACAAAACTCAGCTTCCATAAATTCCTAGAAATCTGTCCACATGACAACACGGTCATGAGGATTAATAGATTTCCACCAATTAGCGGCATCTCTATCAAGAAGGTACTGAGCGATAGGCACCTTCCGCTCTCCGAGGCAATCAACTACCTCGAATATCTTTCCCAATTGGAAAAGCCAACCATCCCAGCCCAACACATCCACAGCACCGGTGAATCGAGGGGGATTCATATGAACTACCTCTCGAAGCCATTGATTTACACCGACGTTCTGAGTCACGTCAGTGTTGCGTTGAACTGCCTTGGTCAATTGAGTCATCTGTGCTGCTACTTGTTGCAATATAGTAGCAACACCCATACCAATATCACTCCCGGCAATATTCTCTCGATCCCGCGTCTGATTATCATGGCCACATGTACCACGATTACGACCACGACCTCTTCCCCTCGGCATACTAACAAGTAACCACCTAGTGCAACATAAAACCATAACACAAAATCACACACAACAATTGTCATCACTAGACAACACACATAGAATACGGTCACAGATGATCGGTCTAACGATCTCAAAAGTTAGACCTAATGGCAAGTATGCAGTTCCATAGCTTCTGTTCATACTGATTAGCGCGCACTATAATAGAGACTTAGCGTGCGCTAGCCATTCCGCATTAGCGCGCTCTAACTGCACACTTAGCATGTGCTAACTGCTCTAATTCAGCAACACGTTATGAACATATACCAAACAATACCAAAATCGAAGGTTACAAATAAACAACATACGAATCCAAACGCTGTTGATTCACATGATTACATCATCCCGTGAGCAACCCTAGAAAAAACAACTTACATTCAAAACCGAAATTCCACCTCTCAGTAAAGAGGACAAACACAACGAGTACATACCGAACGACTCGGCGTTCACACCTCATTTTAATCACATGTCTGAGCACTATTGCCCAAACAACGATAACATCATCACCACCTACCTTCTGACTGACAATCATGAAACCGAAAAGTTAAAAGCGAGAGTCACGTCTTGAGTAAATTTTGTAAACCTCATTTGAGTTTTAAAAAAAATCGCGTTTTGAAAACTTATAATACAAGATGAAATTGAAATATTAGTTTGAATTCTCAAAAAAAATTCGGTCTTGAGGTCATCATACGAAAATCAACTTTTTTCTCCCTTAAAGGATGTTTTAAAATAAAATTTATGTGACTCCCCCAAAATATCTAAAGCTTTAAAATATCGCATCGATAAACTTTTCCTGCGTAACCACACCAAAACCATTACCCATGTAAAATGATTTACACAAATATATATTTATATATATATATATAAGTATACACCCGCACCACTCTTCATCCCAATAGAAAACGAGAATCAAACAAGTATGGAATACGTATTCACAATTCATATTTAAACTCCACATCATAACACAAAATCACACAAGCTCGTATAACACAAGGTACAATATAGTAGGGAGACATACATTCACAGGTCGCACGAAGATGATGGTTGCACCTTGATACTAATCACGACCCACACCTCCGATGACGCGTCGCGACACGACTTGGTCAGACAAAATCTGACAAGACAAGACTCGACAACACACAACTTGACCCGACAGCCTAGGTTTCCGCAACCTAAGCTCTGATACCATATTCTGTAACACCCCCAATCCACTCGGGAATATTATAGCGCCGCAGACCCTCTCCGTGAGGATCTACCAGGCTAAATACAGAAATCACAACACAATACATGCCGACATGGCTAAATAATGAACCGTTAGACCGATTTGGTCTTTTACCACAATATACACATCATTTATACATAACTCTTTCTCACAACTCATGCCCACACAGGGGATAGAATACATCAACACTCCCATAAGGCGGGAAAAATACCACAACGGAAAAACAAAACAACAAGACGATACCAAAATACTCAACATTGGTCTTCACATGATTAGTATCATCGTCATTACATCATCCCTCGTACCGATCATGTGATTTTCTCCCTAATAACATGCAAGTACCTGGACACAATACAGACATCCACCCCCCGATTACTCGGGGGTTAGCAAAACTCCACTGTTTTGCTAGTGCAAGTATAAAATACAAATACAAGTCATACACATCATACTCCAAGAACATAATGATCGTGAATAGTCATCCAAACAACAATAACAACAGACTTCCCGATATAATTTGCTTGAATAAAACAGTTCGAAAAACGAAAGTTGGAAATGTAGCTCGATATAAATTTTAAGAAAACATTTTAAGATCACGGGAGTTTTGAAAACATTTGAGAATTCTCACTTATCGAAACCACTGGGGGACACAGCCCAAAGATCATTTTCCAAAGTACAATACCGATAACAAAACACGGGGTCCACAACCCAATCATACCATTTCGATCACGAATCATGGTGTCCACGGCCCAATTATACACATCAACATATTCCTAAGGATTATTCACGTCCCGTGATACAAGCCACGAACCTCAGATGCTCCCACAGAACATACTCGAGTGCATAACCCAATGGGAAACCACACAATATCACATGTCACCGCGACAACAATCACATAACTACAACCATACATACGTTCATAGTTATCCCATCATCGGGATAGCAAGCCACGAACCTCAGAGCCTCAACGAGACATACCCGATAGGACAACCCATGACACGTACGTCACACAACCAAACCACAACCATAAATTATCTCGACATAGCGCTAACAAGCTACGAACCTCTAACTCCCCGCATGACATACCCGGATTAGATAACCCCATAAGTTATCCCGGCATCGGGCTACCAAGCCACGAACCTCGGAGTCCCTGCAAGACATACCCGATTGGATAACCCCACGATCACGCCCGATCCATACTAGCAAGGACAGATCCCGGAGATTCAACAATCTTACCTGGTGGCAGATCATTTACAACAATCACACAACAATAAGCAAATACCAAGCCAAACAATACTAAGCATCACAACCTCCTTTCAAAGGAGTAACAACTAATATCACACAACGTCACATATTCACCGAACAAGTACACGTATCGATACACAATCCTCGACAAGTGAGTAACGGTCTACTATATTTACGAAATATGATTATAACAACCTCCAACATACAACACTAACACACAAATTCCGGAAAAACATTTATTCACGAAGCATACGAGTTATCGTTGAAGGAAAACCTTTTATCGAGAATATACCGATCCTTTTTGCAAGTTCATTAAAACATTAAAGTTCCACATATAATCAATTACCAACTATCACGTCTACGAAACACGAAGTGTATGGGCAAGATACTTGCCTCGATACCACGAGCAACAGAGCAACGAATAGACATGGTCGGGTGGCCCTTGCACTTCCACGAACGACCAAGAACTCGACAATCCCACGAATACTACGAGAACAATACCATCACGGGTCAACAACATTAATCGGAATCCGAATCGACACTAAGAACAACAAGGACCCGAAGTTTACTCAAAGAAATCGAAATCATGCTCCGGGTGACATAAAATCATTAAACGAGTCACCAATCCAAAGATCGCAACCAGGACAAAAAGAATACACAATCGATCCGATGATATCGGGTAAGAATCACGAAACAAAGGAAAACCCCCAAATTCAAGAAACTAGGGTTCTAATAAGAGAATACCTTGATTCGAACAAAGAAGATGATTAGATGATGTTGAACATACACTACGCCATAAGTGCTCATAGGCAATGCTTTGGTGTTTTTAGAAAACGCTGTGGTAGGTTCTGTATTTTAAGTAATATTTCTTTAATTCTCGATCCTTCAATTAAAAAGGTATGTTGAACTTTTTATTTTGGATTTGATTTGAAATATTAAATTCTTTTTTTGTTTAGATCTCAACGATTGCTCAAAGGTTTCATAATTTTTTTCCCTTGATTGATTGCTAAGTGTATTTTGCTCGTGTGGTTATATTATATTATCGGTTTTTATTATCCCAATCCGAACCCAGCCCAAAAACCCATGGCAGCAATTTTTAGTGGGAGCCGGCCGATTGAGATTATTAATCTCCCCTTTATCAGACCGTCCGATCTCCCCCTTATAACCCCCTAACCCTACTCCCTCTTCTCACTGCCTCCATCATTCTCTCCTCGTCCCTCTCTCTCTTTTTTGTTTCTTCTCTCTCAACGCCCAATACCAAACCTGTCCTCGACCTAAAGTGGAGGACCCACTGATGGAAACCTCAGTTCTCCCCAGATCCATCACTCATCAGATTCGTCCACCATAAAAAATGCCCACCGCCACCTCCGCCGCATCCCAACCCGATCCATCATCGGGATCCATCGACCCTGCCTTCCAATTCATCTGAGTCCTGCCATTCTCCTTCCTCCGCTCGCCATACCTCCCACTGAAGCTGCCACATTCACCCTTCTGTCGCCAATAACAGTCTACTCCCTCATCCTCCTCACATACTTCATGGTTGTCTCTTGCATCGTCTACAATGTCATAGTCAAGCCTCCAGGCATCGGATCCACACAGGATCGCTATACCGGGGCAGTCAAGCCCATTATCTTCCTGTCGGGTCGGGTCAATTATCAGTACATCATTGAGGGCCTCTCGTATGGGTTCATGTTCGTGCTTGGTGGTGTTGGGATCGTGCTCTTGGATTTGGCGCTCGACAAAATCGGGCGAAGAGTGTGAAGGTGTCGTATGCTTCGACAGGGGTTACGTTCGTCGCGATTTCCTTTGTTATGAGTATGCTCTTTATGCGCATTAAGATCCCTGGATATCTTCGCTGATTTGCTTTCTATTTTGTTTTCACTTTCTCTTTTTTTTTTAGGTTTTACAATTGTAATGCGATGACACTTAGCTACTTAATGATACTCTTATTGCTCCGACATACAATACTGTGGATTACGCAAATTTGAACTGACTTATCTTTTTCTAAAAAAAATGTCCTCGACCCTGAAAATTGGAATCAATTCTCATTCACAAAATTTGCGGGAAGTGGCAAAAGTTGAAAATAAAGACTGTTATCTTTCCGTGGTGTGCCATTACAACATGAAAGATTTTCTGTTTGTTGTGGTTTGGAAGGAATTTTTACACCTGGAAGAAGATGGAGGAGAAAAATAGAATTAATTCAACCTGTAGAAATTCATTCTTTTCTGTTAATTGCAACACAAATGATCTTCTTTGTGTCCATGTAAAGGTATGGTTTCTTAAACATTATTCTCCCCTTCTCATCTAGTTTAATGTTATGAAGTGTAATCTTTTCAGTAGAAAAAAAAAAAGCAATCATGATGGCTAACTATGTAATATGTGATGCTTTTGTTAGGCTTTTTAATACATGGAAATGATGTGAAACTTGTATTTACAGAATGTTTCCCCTGCACATGCACCGGATATCATAGTGTTTATAGATGCCATAACAATAATTTTTGAAGAGGCGTCAAAAGGTGGGCTGCCATTATTTCTGCCAATTTCTTGCATTGAATCTTGGAGCAACTACAGTTTTACGAATTTAGCGCTCAAGTTTTCTCTCCAAAAAAATCATGAAATTAAGATGTTGCGTCTTGGAACTTGTGAGACTTGCTCGTTAATATGTTAGTCAGTTAGTGACATGTTTACTTCTGTAAAGACTTGTACCAAAGCTTCTACTTTTCACCCCTTACTGTTGTATTAATCTGGATATAGCTGTCCCTGTTGGGACTCTGTCTACCTCCCTGATGACAAGAATATTATTTCTCATCCATTAATACTAGAAGAAGCGAGAAATAGAAATATGATAGAAACCCCTCGTTTATGCTAAATAAGATGCAACAGTTTCTAACCATTGCCAAAAACATGTTGCTGGTATTTTCTCATGAAAGGGACACAATGGAATGGCAAATTGTAACCCCCTAACTTGCTGCTCATTTAATGCTCTGAAGGGTAGATTTTGTAAATATCCCTTTTAAGTTCTAAGCATGTGTTCAGCGTTTATTGATGTTAATCCTTCTCCTTTCTTTCTGTTTTTTTATTATGGTTTATGGTATGCTGATGGCTAGATCTACATACGAAGGTATGAAACTAGCAAATGGACAAAAATGACCATTTGTTCTGACTTGTGCTGGATTTGTGGGTAGCCAAAGGCATGCTGCAACCTGGACAGGAGATAATCTTTCTACTTGGGAGCATCTCCACATGAGTATCTCCATGGTGGTTCAATTGGTAAGCGAAGAAGATAATAATGAGGAATAGTTTAGTCGTGAATTCATCATTTTTTAAGGGTATAAGTCTTCCATATGAAACGCTTTTGCTGATTACTCAGTTTGTTTGATTATGATAGTATCATTATTGGTTCAGGCTCAAGTATTCTAATTCGAACAAGAAAGAAAAATGTCATTGAAAACATTGGAAAAGCATATTCTTTGGATTCAAATTTTAATTTAATTTTAATGAAATTTTATAATATCTATTCAGATTAGAGAATTTGGAGCAATTAAAACCTCGACAGTGGGTAAGTACAAAAAAATTGTTATTGCTAAATGTGCTTACATGTCTAATAAGTAATCCATTTATTTATCTTTTTTTTTTCGTATCTAAATTGTGGTAATCCATCTAATCTGATTTTTCTTAGTGAATTTGTGCAATTAATTAATATATATTTGTTATATATATTTCCTGGTATTTATCGATATATATAATAATATATATTTGTTATATATATATATAAATATATATTCTACAGTATTATAATATATATTATATATTAGTTATATATATACATATTATAATATATATACAATCTGAATTACACATATATTATATATTAGTTATATATTAATATAATATATATATATACGGTCAGATTCTTCTGTTTATTTTTAACAAACTGGTCATGAAATGATTTTAGATCTTCTAGAAAATGGAAGGGTGATTCTGCTTATTTCTTGACCTATATGATGAAGATAATTGATGAAGATAATTCTGCTTATTCTGCTGATATTGGAGAATTTTATGCAACAATATCAAGTGATCAAGATGATAATGGCACTCCTATGACTCAAGGAGGCACCACTTATCAGTTATTTCAATATGTAACTTTTGGTCACTTGTATTTAGACTTATTAATTTTGTACTGTTTAAGTTAGATTGGTGGTGTTGCTTGGCTTTGGTACTTTTGAAGTTAAATTGGTGGTTTGTATTTTGTATTTTGTATTGGCATCCTTGTTGGTTTTTAGCTACCTTGGTTTATTTTGGATGGGTTGATGTAAATATAAAATAATTATTTCAAAATATTTATATCAAGTGTTGCCTTCAATTTTAGCTGGTGTTGTATTTATAAAAGTAGTATTACAAAAAAAAACTGCTGATGTGGCATAGATGTGTGGCCCATTGCTGACGTGGAACAAAGGTAGAGGCCATTGATGACGTGGCATAAATGTGGGCCCCATTACTGACGTGGCATCAAGGTGGGACCCACTGATGATGTGGCACAAAGGTGTGATCCACTGATGATGTGGCACAAAGGTGTGATCCGCTGATGATGTGGCACAAAGGTGTGATCCACTGATGATGTGGCACATGTGGACCCTATGTTCTGTTTTTTTTTATATCTTAGGCAACATCGTTTGTTGTTGCCTTACTTGGTTATGTTGTTACATTATAGGCGTAATGCAATACTTTTCCGTTGTTGCAATAGAGACTAAAAGTGTTGCCTAGAGTTTGGTGTTGCCTTTGGCCTAAAGGCAACACTTTTCCTGTCTTCTGCAATAATAAATAGGCATTGCCTATGAGCACTTATGGCATAGTGATACACAAATCCACTCCAAGATGAAGCTTGATGATGAAGATCGCCCAAAATCACCCCAAGAGCTTGCTCCCGATGGAAAGAGATGAAGAAGGATGAGAAATGACGAAATAAAGGTTGTTGTCCAGTATTTATACTGGACAGTTATTAGCGTGCGCTAAGCATACTGCATTAGCGTGCGCTAACGGGGTCAACGCTCCAGAACATTCTGCCCGCAACACTTTAACGTGCGCCAGCCAAGAAACATAGCGTGCGCTAACGAGGCATGTGACCAGTCCAGTGGCTTCTGGACAATTCCGCACTTACTAGGTAGCGTGCGCAAAGCCAACAATAACGTGCACTAACTACTAAACTTAGCGTGCGCTATCGAGACTCCACCCCACCCAGAGCTCTGATCGCCTCGAACTCCTGGGCTAGCATGCGCTGCACACCCTGTAGCGTGCACTAACTGCAACACAGTAGCGCGCGCTACACTACAGGCGTTAGCGTGCGCTACACCACAATGAACCAAAAACTCATGCAACAATCTGAAACGAAATCAAACAAGTGTCTACTCGTGACACATCCAAACATGGCACAACATTCCAAGGACATGGACAACGCCAATCCGATAACCCGTAGAAAAACTCAACGAGACTGGAGCGAAGATCTCGGGTATTACAGTAAGAAGATGGTTTGGCGACCGATTTGCCGCAATTGCTCGATTCTTGCTTCGGTGCGAGGAGAGTGGGGAATGAGCAATTTTGGAGTCAGTGGGATCTCTTAACTTTTCGATGACGATGTTATGTTTTGGCTTTTTAGGGCTATCGTCATATAGGGAGTCCTCATGTGGTTCATTTGGTGAACCTGTAGGGATAGTTGTTAATACCTGCTCGGTGGCTGGAACATTTGTCGGTTCAGCATGTGCTGCTATCTGGGAGACAAAAGGGACCGATTACTCCTACCTTATTGGGGTGTCTATAGCCTGTTGTACAGGAGGGATTGATTCCTACTGTTGTCTCTCAGCTTCCACCTGTTCCTTATGAGGGAATGAATCATCCTATCGGACGGTGCGGGACGCACCCTTCTCTATCGAAGGGACTGATTCCTCCTTTGTGGGAGATGCAGATTTCTCCGGCTGCTGAGAAGGTACAGCAACTTCATTGGTTACCAGAGCGACTGATTCCTCCTGTATGTTGCCATCCTGGCCTGCTTCATCTTGAGGGGTGAGGGACTTGTATTTTTCCGTTGATGTCCCCTGGCCCTGGGCAGCCTGCAGCTTAGTAAAGTCCTTTTCACGGGCATCTTCACAACTCATTCCCAACCCAGCCTATAGGGCGTCATCATCCCCATCAGAGTGTGGATATGAGTGGTGACCTGAGCTCCGAGTCCCATCTTAGGATGGTTTCTTTTCCTTTAGTCGAGCCTTATTATTTTCCATATAATATTTCGTGATCAGCTCGTGGCAAAAAGGATCATCCCATCTGATCAGGACATCGACATTCTGGGTGTCTGTGACCTCTAGTATGAAAAGTTCTTCCTCCTTCCAGTCATACCAATTGTACAGGGTGTTGTATGGGGTGACCCTATAGTCCTTTCATAATTTGAAGTGTTCAAATATGTCTTTACTTATTGTCTTTACTGTTTTCTTACTGCCTGTGTGATTTTAGTATACTTACTCTGAAAACCCTGTAAGCACCAAGCTAAAAGGAGACCATTCAGTTGTTGTATTTACAACAACATAGTTTCAGACTTCCGCTACACAAACAAACTTCGAAAAAGGACACAACTTATTCAACCCCCTTTTAAGTTATATATAATTTTATACTGTGACAAACAAGTGGTATCGGAGCAGTCGATTCTACAAAGAATTGGTAAATTTTTAACCTGAATCAGATCTACAAAATTAGTAGCCTTTGAAAGCTTTACTTTTATATCTTTATCATTTATTCTACTTTCGACATGTATACATCTATGATAAGCAAAGTTCCCATATTTTTCATTAACGAATTTGATGACTAGAGAATAAGGATGGAAGCCCATCTTACCACAACTCGCGAAGATATAATCATTGTCATCCAAGAAGGACCAATCACGATCATGAAGGTCAATCCAGTTGCAAGAATATAAGGACAACCTCATGCAGAAATGCTTGAAAATGAACGGGAATAGTGGACAGCTGATGATCGCAAGCATGTGAATCTTGACAATGTTGCCAAGAATGTGCTATTTGTCACTCTTGACAAAGGCAAATTCACCAAGGTAAAGAGCGGAAAGAAAGCCAGGGAAATCTGGGAGAAACTCAAGTTGATATGTCAGGGAACTGAGCTCCCAAAAGAAAACAAGATTTCAAAACTAACTCAGCAATTTGAATCCTTTGAAATGAAATCTTTCGAAACACTTGAGGACCTTACCTCAGATTTACCGTCATTATGGTGAACTTGAAGCATTAGATAAAGGCCCACAAGGAGAAAAATCTTAAAATTTTGAGATCAGTTCCTGCCCGATGGGACATTAAGACCACAACTATGCGTTCCTTTTAATTTAGACGATATATCTGCTTTCGATCTCTTCTCTAACCTCTAAGATTTTGAGTACGATTTGACAGGAGAGAGAAAGCCAAAAGTCACCTGCTATAACTATAGCACTCGCTACTGTATCCGACAGGGGACACAACTCTACCCCCAGCACATCTAAAGCCGCATCTAAGGCAGTTAACAACGACGTTAAGATCCTGTCACAAGATGAAATGCCCTTGCTCATGCACAAATTACGAAAATTCATTAAGAAATCCTGAAAGGCCCCATATAGGCCTAAATCATTTAACAAAGTGAGTTCGGAATCACCATCTTCTGTAGATTCTAAAATGTACTATAATTACAGGAAACTGGTACAATATGTAAATAGATGTCCTCATCCTAAAGTGCAGAAGTTGCCCGAATCCGAGGAATAAGAAAGGACGAGAAAAGGCGCATCTGGCGAAACAAGCTAAAAGCCCTGATCGGAGAATCAGAAGCCTTGCCCACACCGATCAAAATAGAGGAGTGCCTACACACAATCACTGACAATGACTCCTCCAATGATAAAATCAAGGATAAATCCTACGTATGCTTTAGGGCAAAAGAAGAGGATGATGATGAAGACAGTGAGGATGAGGATATCAAGTAGAAGGACATCTGGTATTTCGATAGTGGATGTTCTCACCACATGATAAATGATATCACCGAGCTATCAGATTATGTAGAATGTCACGGTCTAAAGGTGTGATTCGATGATAAACCCAAAGGAAGAACAAGTGGGAAAGGAACCCTGCTTGTAGGAAAACTCACCAATGGAGCCTACGTAGAAGTACTATAGTACAATCTTCTTAGCATTAGCCAGTTCTGTGATAAACAGTTCTTGGTCAAATTCTATCTAGATCACTGTAGGGTGAAGGACACGAAGACCAAGCAAATTGTCCTTATAGAAAGCTGATCAGGTAACATGTATATTGCTGACTGGAAACCCACTAGTACCGTAATTCCTTGTTTTGTTGTCAAAGGCACTGCAGATCAAAACTGGCTATGGCACAAGAGGATGTCTCATATCAATTTCAAGAATATCAACAAGCTAGCTCAACAGGGAATGGCCAGAATCTTGCCCGATGTTTTATTTCATAAAATCAGTGTTTGTGGACCTTGTCGGAAAAGCAAGCAGGTCAAGACCTCTTTGAAGAGCAAATCATACCTTTTCACCAACATGTTCCTGGATTTGCAACATATGGTGTAATACCTGGTTATAATTCATTCATTATCATTCAGTAATTATTAGTCAGTAATTGCCACTCGGTAATTTTTTTCACTCATTAATAATCACTCATCATTAATGATTCATTCGTTTGTATTCTTCATTTGTGTATTTTAGCCGTGTATCAGTTACTGATCGTCATTCATCTCCGTTTGAGAATCGAGTTGAGAGTATTACTATAATCATCGTGATTGGTAGTCCTGTGTTGGAAGTATCACCTATTTCATGTTAGTGGACTTAATTACATTCATACGAGTTTTGTATGTCCGATCATTTGCCTTTTGTAACGAGAAGATGGAGTTGTCGGATTTTTGCCACTTCCAACAGTGAGTTACGGCTATAATTTATCAGGCATTACGGCCGTAACATGCATTTGTTGGCTTAAGGATGTTTTGGCCGAAGGGGAGATACGGGCGTAAGGATAGATAGGCTACGGATGCAACATGCATTCGTGGTTTTGAGGACATGTCGGACGAAGAGGGCTTACATCCGTAAGGGTTGCGGCATACGGCCGTAAGTTGAGGCAGGTACGGCCGTAAGGCTTGGCTGGTTATGGCCGTACGATTCGAGCAGGTGCCCTGTCAGTTTGGACGAAGGCTTCATACGCCCGTAAGTCTTGCTGAGTACGACTGTATCAGTCTAGATACGCCTGTAAGGCATGCGGGTACGGCCGTATATCTGTCGGTAGATTTTTTCGACGAGGCCGAGTTACGCCCGTAAGGAGGGCTTTGTTACGGCCGTAAGGCCGTTGACCTTGGAAGTTATGGCCGTAAGAGAGGCCGATTCTGGCCGTATTTAAAGGATTTAACGGGATTTTTATGCTCATTTCACCACTTCCTCATCTTGGTTCCGAGAGAGAGAGTTGGGGGGAGAGATTTTTCATCATCAAACACTTGTGTGTTCAGATTTCATCATCTTCATTCATTTGTGAAGCTTGGATAGTCGATTTAACACGTGTTCATCGGATCAAAGTGTTTGGATCTTCAAATGTAAATTCTTCAACATCTTGGATTTCAATTTTGTGTTGTGATATGATGTTTTGGACGTTATAATCATGTTGTATGAATAGATACACATATGATTCTGAGTTGTATGAATATTCATTGGATTATTGAAGGATTATTCAAGAACACTTTGAATATTGAGTTGGATTTGGGGGTTTTAGATTAGTTGCGGTTGAAATCACGAATTGGATATTCATATGAGATTATTGATTGTATTGAAGATGTGTAGTTGGTTGGAAACACTCCTTGGGGATTTGATATTGGTATAATTAAGGATTGGTTGTAAACAAATCGAAGATTGGTTACAACGTGTTTGATATAATGCCCCAATGAACTTGGTTTAGTCGTATCGACGTTTTGAGTTAGTTATAATCATGTTTGATTTGTATATTGAACGGATTGTTGGTAATTTTGTTATTCAAGGTGGTTCGAGCGACGGACACCTCATTTAGGACGTTTGTTCGTGGAAGGACATTCTTCACTGGTGTTGTCTAAGTTAATTCTTACTCGGTTAAAAGGATATTCATTTCTTTCGTTGTTGTTTAGTCATAATCATAATTCATTCATAATTTATTAACCGTATTGAGACTTGTAATTGTCGAATAATCACTTCATTCACGAGGTACGATAGTTCCAATCATTTCAGTGAGCTATCATTCACTTCATTATTATTTCATCTCGGTGACTCATTCTTGACTTTGTCGGATTGATTCATTAATATTCATCATGGTCATTCTCATTCATATAACCTTCTGGGTTCGTATTGCGTAGCCGGGTGGTGATGTGTGGACTTTTTAGTTGGGCACATGATGGTCGCGTGTTCGGGTTCACCGACACAATGGACTGTGCACACGGTAACGTACCTCCGTGAGACTAATTAGGTACAAGGGCGGGTGTGTCCGGGCGCTCGTCTTGTGCACACGCACATACCATTACGGGCGTACTACGATGCCCTTCTTCAGCTTAATTTCATAATTAAGATATATCATGATTGTGTATATTCAACTCTTGAGGATTGTTGTTCTGTGTAACTGACCCCGTTGGGGGACATTGTTTTCAGGTCATGTCAAGGCGAAGGCACGGGAAGAGAACGTTGGCGGCGAGGAGTCCGAGTGATACTAGTAGGGGCCCCTAGTCCTTTCAGTCATTCATATTGTCTTCACTTTATTTGAGCTGCAGATTTCCATTTGGATACTCATTTTCATTCAGTGTTGTATATTTTATCTTTATATAAAATATACATGTATTCTGTATTATCTTGGGTGTGTTGTACTTGAAACTCCTCATCAGAGTAATTGATGATATAATGTGGTTCGGTACTACAATCATATCATTTAAGTCATTAATTATCATTCGCCTGGTGGGTCCCAGTCGGGGGTCCACGGCACTGTAATAGTCGCCTAGTTTGGGGTGTTACAGAGTTGGTATCGGAGTATGGTTCTGAATATTACCTTCCGAGTCATGTCTCATTTGAGATCATCGTTCATCAGACTAGTATCATTGGACTTTCGCGTCACGTGTGACCTGTGCAAGAGCCAAGCCCCTCAGACCAAAGAACAGTAAGACTTCTGACGCCATGGTATAATTTCTGGCAATAAGAATCACTCATTCATCATTCAACAGTCAACAATCCTCAATCCTCATTGCATTGGTGATCACGTCGATCACGTTAACACATTAATCACTCAGTTCATTTCACTGTTCAGTTGTTGATCTTGAGGATCGTATCATTAATCTTGTTAACTTGTTCAAGATAATCATTTCAAGAATTTCATCAGATAATCATATCACCTCAGTTGATCATTCATGTAATCATTGTGTTGGAGCGCGTATGCTCATTGTCATCATTTCATAACGTAATCATAATGCGGTACTCATGCGAGATATATAATCATCATGTGACTCCCTACCTCAGTATGGAGAGAGCTGTCATAGGACGTAGGGGAAGAGGCCGTGGTGCGGGCCGAAACCCGGAAGCTCATGTTTATAGACACGCAAACGCGAGGATTAACGTCAATTCATCAAGTAGGAATGCTGCCACTCATTCATCGGGAAATGATCATACACCGCCAAGAAGTCTTAATCGGGTCACAGCTCTATCGATAGGTGCTCAGGTCGATCCCCTCATTTTTATGCAGGGCATGATGGCCCAGATGCAATTGCTTAATTGTCACTGTGCCACTCTGACCTAATTAATCGAGAAAGCTCTTACTGATGAGCTTACTGCTAAGGAAATTGCCGAGCAACAACCTTCATCTGCTAGCAAGAAGTCAAAGAAGCGTAACCAGTCTGAAGGTAGTCAGTCAACCTTCAAGAAGTCTCATGTGGGCTCTACTTTTTCCGAGCGACCTCCTATGGCACATAAGCCCGCAGAATCTCAGTCTCGAGCGGCCAGTTTGGCCATCACCTGTTTCAACTGTGGAGCGCCGGGTCATTTCAGCACTAGGTGTTCGAGGCAGACTATCCCATGTTTCAACTGTGGGATTGCCGGGCATAAGGTCCGTTTCTGCCGAATAGACTCCAAGCATACTCCGGTGGCATCTCAGGCCCAGCGGTTCAGAATCAGTCCACTCAGTCCGTGCTGTTTAAGACGACGGGAGAAACTAAAGGCGGAGCTCATACTTATCAGACAAGAGCATCCGGTTCGGGGGCCGGCAAGCCCCGAATTCACAAGATGAAGAGGACCGACTATCCGGAGGCCCGAATGATCTCAGGTATACTCGGAATTCTATCCCAACCTGTGTATACCCTTTGTGATACTCGTGCATCGCATTCATTCATTTTCGAGTCATGTTTGAGTAGACTACTTCTGGATAGTTCCACTAGTTGTGAGCCTTGTCATTGGTCTACCAGATGGTAGAAGAATTTTCGGAAATCGTGAGGTTAAGAATTGCCAGAATTAATCTTAAAAACCGCGATTGGTTTGCGGACCTAATCATGGTGGATTTACCTAAGGACGATGTAATATTGGGTATTAATTGGATGGATCGTCATGATGCCATCCTCAGCGTTCGTAAGCATATGTTCACTATCATTTCAGACGATGGAGTCGGGTGTGTATTTTAGGGAAGTAATCCCAGTTGATCCGGAAGAATCATTAATATGATGAAAGCAGTGAAATTACTCAATTAGGGTTGTTCAAACATTCATTGTATCATTGTCATTGATTGACCGTTCTAAGGCAATCGAGGTGTTCAATCATTCATTGTATCATTGTCATCGATTGACCATCCTAAGGCAATCGAGGTGTTCAATCATTCATTTTATCATTGTCATCGATTGACCGTCCTAAGGCAATCGAGGTGTTCAATCATTCATTGTATCATTGTCATCGATTGGTCGTTCTAAGGCAATCGAGGTGTTCAATCATTCATTGTATCATTGTCATCGATTGGCCGTTCTAAGGCAATCGAGGTGTTCAATCATTCATTATATCATTGTCGTCGATTGGCCATTCTAAGGTAATCGAGGTGTTCAACCATTCATGGTATCATTGTTATCGATTGACGATGTATTCCCAGACGAGCTACCTAGTTTACCTCAACAGAGGGATGTGGAATTCACGATAGAGTTGGAGCCTGGTACGTCCCCATTATCGAAGGCACTGTATTGGATGGCCCCGACCGAAATGGAGGAACTAAAGAATTAATTGGAGGATTGGACCGAGAAGGATTATATTCGACCGAGTGCGTCCCTGTGGGGATCACCAGTGTTATTTGTCAAGAAGAAGGACGGTTCTTTTCGTTTGTGTGTCGATGATCTCTTAGATCAACTTCAGGGAGCTTCAGTATTTCCAAGATCGACATAACATCTAGATATCATCAGTTGCGAATTCGAGAGTCGGATATCGCAAGGACGGTGTTTCGAACATGCTATGGTCATTATGAGTTTGTGGTAATGCCGTTTGGGTTAACTAATGCACCTGCGGTGTTCATGGAGTTAATGAATCGAGTTATCATCGACTATTTGGATCAGCTTGTGGTTGTCTTCATTGACGACATTTTGATTTATTCTCGTGACCGAGAGAAGCACGAGGCTCACCTTCATCAGGTTCTCAACGTGTTGAGATGAGAGCAACACTATGGAAAGTTTTCCAAATGTGAGTTCTGGATGTCCGAGGTGACTTTTCTTAGACATGTAATTTCGTCAGGCGGTGTACGTGTCGATCCTCAGAATATGGAGGCAATCCGAGATTGGCAACCTCCGAAGAATACTAAGGAAATCCGAAGCTTTCTCGGATTAGCAGGCTATTACAGACGAGCTGTGGAAGGATTTTCTAAAATCGCTCAACCAGTGACGAACCTTTTGCAGAAGGATAAGAAATACACGTGGTCCGATGCGTGTCAGCAGAGTTTTTGAGGAACTCAAGAGTCATTTAATTTCAGCACCTGTCCTTTCCTTACCGCAAGGGACATAAAGATTTGTGGTTCATAGTGACGCGTCCGGACACGGTCTCGGATGTGTACTAATGCAGAATGGGAAGGTTATTGCCTATGCTTCGCGGCAACTGAGACCTTACGAGGTCAATTATCCGACCCACGATCTGGAGCTAACAGCCGTGTTTTTCGCGTTGAAGATTTGGTGTCATTATCTTTATGGTGTTACCTATCAGATATTCACCGATCATAAGAGTTTGAAGTATATATTTCACTCAGAAGGAGTTAAATATGCGACAAAGGCGGTGGTTGGAACTAATCAAAGGTTATGATATTGGAGTCCTGTACCACCCGGGCAAGGCAAACGTGGTCGCCGGTGCCTTGAGTCGTAAGTCCGTTCAGGAGCAAATGCTTGCTCGTTTAATAGTTCAGAAGGATCTTCAGCAGGAATTCCAGAGACCCGAGATCGAGGTTTGGGTTCAGCGAGTACAAGGACAACTTTGTATGTTAGAGAGTTCATCGCCACTTGAGGAGTCGATCAGAGTGAATTAGGGTTCAGACCCATTTTCATTGCACATCCGAGAGGATGTGGCTTAGGGGAAAGCCCCTGGATTTGTGGTCCACGGGGATGGACTATTGCGATTTAAGAATAGGTTATGCGTACCGGCGAACGACGAGTTTGAAACCTCAATTTTGAGAGAAGCTCATACTACCCCTTATTCTATTCGTCCGGGGTCTAGCAAGATGTGCAAAGACTCGAAAAAAAATTACTGGTGGAGTAATATGAAGCGAGAAGTCGCGGAATTTGGTTCGAGATGCTTAATCTGTCAGCAAGTCAAGATAGAACATCAGCGGCCGGCGGGTATGCTGAAACAGCTCCCTATTCCAAAGTGGAAGTGGGAGGATATTTCAATGGATTTCATCACGAGTTTGCCGACGAGTCTTCGTGGTATGAATACAATTTGGGTAATTATGGACCGTTTAACTAAGTCAGCTCATTTCCTTGAGATTAAGGATATGTGGGGTCCCTAGAGACTTGCCCAGTTGTTCATCAAAGAGATAGTGAGATTGCACAGTGCTCCTAATAGTATCGTTTCTGAGCATGACGGGCGATTCGTGTCACATTTTTGGAAATCAGTTAATCATGCCATGGGAACTCAGCTTAATTTCAGCACAACTTTCCATCCTCAGTCCGACGGACAATCTGAGTGAACTATTCAGACGTTGGAGGACATGTTGAGAGCATGTGTCCTTGATTGGAAAGATGATTGTGAAGCCCAACTACCGTTGATCGAGTTCACGTATAATAACAGTTGGCATGCTTCGATTATATGGCACCTTACGAGGCCTTGTACGGTTGTCGTTGTCAATCTTCTTTGTGTTGGGACGACTTATCAGAATCAATCGACACTGAGCCCGATATGCTTATAGCTGCCCGTGAGAAGGTAGCTTTGATCAGGAGTCATTTGTTGACCGCTCAGAGTCGACAAAAAATCATATGTAGATAATCGTCGTCGATCATCAGAATTCGATACAGGTGACCATGTTTTGGTCAAGGTATTCCCGAGTCTAGGTATCTTTCGTTTCGGGAAGCGGGGAAAGTTGAGTCCGAGATTCATTGGACCGTTTGAGATTTTGGATCGAGTAGGCAATCTGGCTTATCGATTGGCTTTACCTCCGGCGTTGAGCCGAATTGATAATGTGTTTCACATCTCTCAGTTGCGGAAGCATGTTGCCGACCCAAGTCACATACTTCAGTTCGATGAAATCGAGATCGCGGATGATCATTCATATGAGGAGCGTCCTATACGAGTCTTAGAGCGGCGAATAAAATAGTTGAGGAATAAGATGATTCCTTTGGTTAAAATTCAGTGGTCTAGACACGGAGTCGAAGAGGCTACTTGGGAAACTGAGGATAGTATGCACGAGAGTTATCCCGAGTTGTTTGACCCTTAGTTTCGAGGACGAAACTCTTTTTAAGGGGGGGGGGGTATGTAATACCCGGTTGTAATTCATTCATTATCATTCAGTAATTATCAATCAGTAATTGCCACTCAGTAATTTTTTTCACTCATTAATAATCACTCGTCATTCATGATTCATTCGTTTGTATTCTTTGTTTGTGTAATTTAGCCGTGTCTCAGTCACTGATCGACATTTATCTCCGTTTGAGAATCGAGATCAGAGTATTATCATAATCATCGTGATTGGTAGTCCTGTGTTGGAAGTATCACCTATTTCATGTTAGTGGACTTAATTACATTCATACGAGTTTTATATGTCGGATCATTCGCCTATTGTAACGAGAAGACAGAGTTGTCGGATTTTTGTCACTTCCAGCAGTGAGTTACGGCCGTAACTAATCAGGCATACGGCCGTAACATGCATTCGTTGGCTTAAGGATGTTTTGTCCAAATGGGAGATACGGCTGTAAGGAGAGACAGGCTACGGCCGTAACATGCGTTCGTGGTTTTCAGGACATGTCGGACGAAGAGGGCTTACGGCCGTAAGTTAAGGCAGGTACGGCCATAAGGCTTGTCCGATTACAGCCATACAATTCGAGCAGGTGCCCGGTCAGTTTGGAGGAAGGCTTCATACACCCTTAAGTCTTGCCGAGTACGGCCGTATCAGTCTAGATACGCCCGTAAGGCATGCACGGGTATGGCCGTATGTCTGTCGGTAGATTTTTTCGACGAGGCCGAGTTACGCCCGTAAGGAGGGCTTTGTTACGGCCGTAAGGCCGTTGACCTTGGAAGTTATGGCCGTAAGAGAGGTGAGTTACGGCCGTAACTCAGAGCTGTATTTAAAGGATTTAACGGGATTTTTATGCTCATTTCACCACTTCTTCATCTTGGTTCCGAGAGAGAGAGTTGGGGGGAGAGATTTTTCATCATCAAACACTTGTGTGTTCAGATTTCATCATCTTCATTCATTTGTGAAGCTTCGATAGTCGATTTAACACGTGTTCATCGGATCAAAGTGTTTGGATCTTTAAATGTAAGTTCTTCAACATATTGGATTTCAATTTTGTGTTGTGATATGATGTTTTGGACGTTATAATCATGTTGTATGAATAGATATACATATGATTATGAGTTGTATGAATATTCATTGGATTATTGAAGGATTATTCAAGAACACTTTGAATATTGAGTTGGATTTGGGGGTTTTCGATTAGTTGCGGTTGAAATCACGAATTGGATATTCATATGAGATTATTGATTGTATTGAAGATGTTTTGTTGGTTTGAAACACTCATTGGGGATTTGATATTGGTATAATTAAGGATTGGTTGTAAACAATCGAAGATTGGTTACAACATTTTTGATATAATGCCCCAATGAACTTGGTTTAGTCGTATCGATATTTTGAGTTAGTTATAATCGTGTTTGATATGTATATTGAACGAATTGTTGGTAATTGTGTTATTCAAGGTGGGTCGAGCGACCGACACCTCATTTAGGACGTTTGTTCGTGGAAGGACATTCTTCACCAGTGTTGTGTAAGTTAATTCTTACTCGGTTAAAAGGATATTCATTCCTTTCATTGTTGTTCAGTCATAATCATAATTCATTCATAATGTATTAACTGTATTGCGACTTGTAATTGACGAATAATCACTTCATTCATGAGGAACGACGGTTCCAACCATTTCATTGAGCTATCATTCACTTCATTATTATTTCATCTGGGTGAGTCATTCTTGACTTTGTCGGATTGTTATTCATTAATATTCATCATGGTCATTCTCGTTCATATGACCTTCTGGGTTCGTATTGCGTCGACGAGTGGTGATGTGTGGAAATTTTAGTCGGGCACATGGTGGTCACGTGTTCGGGTTCACCGACACAATGGACTGTGCACACGGTACCGTACCTCTGTGAGACTAATTAGGTACAAGGGCGGGTGTGTCCGGGCACTCGTCTTGTGCACACGCACATACCATTACGGGCGTACTATGATGCCCCTCTTCATCTTAATTTCATAATTAAGATATATCATGATTGTGTATATTCAACTCTTGAGGATTGTTGTTCTGTGTAACTGACCCCGTTGGGGGACATTGTTTTCAGGTCATGGCAAGGCAAAGGCACGGGAAGAGAACGTTGGCGGTGAGGAGTCCAAGTGATACTAGTAGGGGGGCCCAGTCCTTTCAGCCATTCATGTTGTCTTCATTTTATTTCCGATGTAGATTTCCGTTTGGATACTTATTTTCATTCAGTGTTGTATATTTTATCTTCATATAAAATATACATGTATTCTGTATTATCTTGGGTGTGTTGTACTTGAAACTCCTCATCGGAGTAATTGATGATATAATGTGGTTCGGTACTACAATCATATCATTTAAGTCATTAATTTTTATTCGCCTGGTGGGTCCCGGTCGGGGGTCCACGGCACTGTAATAGTCGCCTAGTTTGGGGTGTTACATATGGATCTCTACGGTCCTGTAGACCCTGTCAGCATGGGAGGTAAGAAATATTGTCTTGTCATTGTTGATGATTTTTTCAGGTACACTTAGACCATCTTCCTAAATAAGAACAAAGAGACAACCATAAAGCTGCCGGAACACCTGAAAAAGCATCAAATGAGAAAGGTTTGAATATTATATCCATTCGTTCCGATAAAGGCATAAAATTTACAAACTGCTTTATAGAGCAATATTGTGCGGACAATGGCATACAGCATGAATACTCAGCAGCCCATAATCCTCAACAGAATGGTTTGCTAAGCGAAAGAAAAGGACACTTAAGGAAGCAACAAGAACCATGTTAGCTGCAAGCAAGTTGCCACAGCATTTCTGGGGAGAAGCAACAAATATAGCATGTTATACACAAAACCATTGTATCATCAAGAAGCACCACAACAAAACAGCATACGAGGTATGGGACAATAAAACTCTAATCTTTGCGTACTTTCACATATTATGCATGTGTTATGTTCTCAACAATGGGAAGGATCAACGGAAGACCTTCGATAAAAATATAGATGAAGGTATATTTGTTGGATACTCGTCTGTGAGCAAAGTATTTAGGATATTCAACAAAAGGAAGCTGACAATAGAGGAATCAGTACATGTAGGCTTTGATGAACCTCATTACGACCCTACAGGAATAGAAGACCTAACCCAAGTTGTCCAGACGCTATCTATTGAGGAAATCCACGGATTCCAAATGACCCTGTTGTGAATATAGAACTTAATCATGCTGCTGTAAGAACAGAAGAAGTAGTCGAAGCTGATGTTGTAGAAGCTAAATTCGAAACTATAGCTCATCAGGACATGGCAAGGGATGCTGAACTAGAACCTGATAGGAGGTGGTTAAGAGATCACCCTTAGGAGCTAATAATTAGAGATATTGATGCTAGTGTGTCCACCCGAAGAAAAATACAGAGTACACATGGAATTGTACTCTGTGCATAGGAAGAGAGAGAATCCAATTCTGAAAAGTCTCAATTCCCTGTATAGAAATCCCAAGATGAACCTAGAAGACTTTCTAAGTGCACTCTAGCTGTATTCCCAGCACAGTCTGAGCCTGTTTCGGCCCATGAGGCTCTTAAAAATTCTCAGTGGATCACTTCTATGGAAGAAGAGACCAACAGTTTCGAAAGAAATAACGTTTGGTACCTAGTCCCTAGACCAACCCATCAAGCAGTCATAGGAACCAAATGGGTATTCTGGAACAAAAGGGACGAAAATGGACTAGTCATAAGGAAAAAATCCAGATTAGTTGCCCACGGTTATAGATAGGAAGAAGGAGTAGCTTATGATGAAACATTTGCCCCTGTAGCAAGACTAGAAGTCATTATGATATTTCTAGCGTTTTCAGCTGAGAAGATTATATATCAAAAGGATATTAAGAGCGCAATCCTGAATGGAGACCTAGCCGAAGAAGTTTATGTTGAACAACCTCCAGGGTTTGCTAATACAGAATGTGGAGACCTTGTGTACAGGCTAAGGAAAGTTTTGTACGGGCTCAAGCAAGCATCTAGGGTATGGTATGGAACCCTGTCACTATATCTCATCAATAATGAATTTGAGAAAGATGTAGTTGACAAAACCTTCTTCAAAATCCAAGAAGGTGACGATTTTCTCATAGTACAAATATACGTAGGCAATATTATTTTTAGTTTAAGTAACGTTGATTTGTGTCAAAAGTTCTCTCATCTCATGCAAAGTAAATTAGAAATGAGTACGTTGGGAGAACTTATCTTTCCTTAAGATTGCAGGTTAAACAACTTCCTACAGGTATATTCACCAACCAGGAGAAATATAGCAAGGAGTTGCTCAACAAGTTCGGGATGAATTCTTCCAAGTCCTTATCTACCCCCATGAGCACTTACACATAGATAAATGCTGACGAAGATGGAAATACGGTTGATCAATCACTCTACAGGAAGCTTATAGGCTCACTCCTGTACCTAACAGTCAGTAGGCCCAATATCCAATTTGTTGTAGGAGTGTGTGCTTGGTATCAGGTAGCACCTAAAGTGTCACACTTCACCACAGCCAAAATAATTCTTATATACGTAAAAGGAACAATAGATGAAAGATTATGGTATCCTAAGAAAGGAGGATTCGATTTGGTGGGCTAAAGCAACTCGGATCTTGGAGGCTGTAAGTTGGATAGAAAGAATTTGAGCGGGACTTGTCACTTCCATAGACCAAGACTTGTGTCATGGTTAAGTAAGAAACAATTGGCCAACTCGTTTTGTACAGCTGAGTCAGAATATTATGCTGCTGGAAGTTGTTGTATGCATATCCTATGGATGCAACAGCAGTTATAGGACTATGGCATTCATGTAAGAGAAACTCCAATCATGTGCGACAGCGTGAGTGCAATCGCAATCACGCACAATCTTGTATTGCACTTGAGGACCAAGCACATTTATATTAAGCATCATTTCCTTCGGAATCATGTGGAGAATAAAGATGTCTGGATCAAGAAAATTCATACAGACATTTAGTTGGCCGACATCTTTACAAATCCTCTTAGAACCATCAGGTTCCATATGTTCCGGCAAGAATTGGGAATGCTACAACTCGACTCCCTGTAAGTTTTTAGATTTTACTCATCTATTGAGGGGCAATGCTGTAAGACTCATGTATAAAGTGTTCACTTTAATTAATCGTACACTCAGAAGTATGAGTTATATCCTTATTGGAGGAAGAAGAAGGTATAATTACCTTCTTACTTATGAAGTGCGCATTAACTAAGGGGGAACACAGTAGGACCCAAGAATACATCATTAATCACCAATTGCTATAAGAATTGAATCATGTATGACCTTTTAATGGGAAATGCTGTACTTTCGCAGATATAAAACAAAACTGTAGGATTTAATTAATAATTTAAGTGTATCTAAATTCATACACTTAAACCTTTCAAAATTATTTCTAGTCCACGTGCATCGTATGAATTTAAAATGATTTACTTTTCAATACTAAAACAACATCTGGACTCTAATGCCTTAAAACTCGCGATTTCAAATTCAAACTGCATAATCATGCAATAGTGCAAGCTGAACTGTGTCAAAGATGGGACCGGGCATTAATTTCAAACACTGACGGATTAGATGTACAAGTTACATCTGAATTCATCCGGTACGTTCATACAAGGATGGTTGACATCCCTTAAATCTGATTGTTCACTATAACCTAGCTTTCTGCATACTATAAAAGGCCCAGTATGCTGATCCACGAAATCTTTACGCTTTATGCATATTAAACGAGCCTACAACATACATCTTACATATCTTTCAAACTCTCAATCTACTATCTCTCTAGAAAAATGTCATCTTCTCAGACTTCATCTCTCTCTTTGAAAAAGAAGGACATGATAATCGACGGACGTATCTTTGCTCGCTCTATTCTTCAAGAGCACATAATCTCTAAAGACGAAGACATGCCTGGGATGAACTTGGTCATCTCTCGCATCAAATAAACATGTTTGTACAGCTTGGGTAATCTTCACCCAGAGAACTACAGTGAACATATCGTGGAAGAATTTTTCCTTGATACTGAATTTATGTATGCATTTGACAAGAAGGGCTATGCCCTTGCTGCCGTTGTTGCCCTCTGATGGACTGATGTTGGAGAAGTTATAAACCTTTGGGCCTGATGCCCTAGTGAAGGCCTACTAGAACTTATTCACTGCCAACTCTCTGTCATCACTAGTGCATATTTCTTGGCACAATAAGAACTTCACACTGTCTTATCTTTATCTTCATGATTTTTACTGCAGAATTATGGACTGGATCTTTCGAGATGTGTACCAGCCTGAGATTCTGGATGAAATGCCTTCAGGAACAGGCTTCCAAACCAGATTCCACTAGAAAGTCTTTTGGCCTGAGCTTGAACTACCTTTTTACTTGCTGTTGCATACAACAGTCACCTAATGCCAAGAGGATCATAGGTGGTTTCGAGCCCACTGTCTTCAATAAGTCGACTCTTCTTGCCAACAGGCCAAGACCCGTCTCCCTAACTAGGTCGAGTGATCCTCGAGATTTTACTGATCACTTGGCGAAAACGAAATCTGTTGACAGCAAGAAGAAGCTGGTCAGCAAAAAGAGACCCATTCCCGACAGCAGCTAGCCTACATCTATCGAGAAGAAGAAGATGATGAAGACTAATAAGTCTTCTAAGTCGAAAGCTGTTTCTACATTACCTCAAGTGACTACAGCAGTCACTGAGGCAGTTCCGCCTACTGCACCATCTACCGCAGTAGCTGACCCATATGGCGCAACCCCCATGGAAGAAACACTAGCTGCTCCTACAGTAGATCCTGAGCTTGTGACGGCTATGACGGATGACCAGTCGTTTGTCAAATTTGAAGGCACTGGTGAATCGGCTGCCCCTTCAGAGCCGACATTCACCACCCCTACCCCTATAAGGAGTCTCCCTCCAAACAGGGAATCCCAACCTGTCAAGGATCCCTCTCCTCAACAGGCTCTCATACCTATAGAGGATCCCAACTGGACAGTAGAACCCTCTAATGTTTGGAGCAGACTGTTCTCCAGGTCAGACTGTTCTCCAAGTCCAGATCAATGAAGCATTCTAACACGTCAAAATATGGAAAGCATATAGGGTCACCCCATACAACTCCCTGTATAACTAGGAAGACTGCAAGGATGAAGAGCTGTTTGTTCTGGAAGTTATGGACACCCAAAATGTCGAGGTCCTGATCAGAGGGGATGATCCCTTTTTCCATGAGCTGATTACATCCTATTATGTGGCAAAGGAAAAGGCCCGACTGAAAGGGAAGACTCAGTTCGATGACAAGACTCGGAGCCCAGCCATCACTTAGATCCCAATTCATATGGAGACAATGATGACATTCAAACACGTTTGAGGGTGAGCTAAGAGGATGATTGTGAGGAAGAATTCTCTAAGTCCAAGGCCGCTGGGGGCCAGGGAAGTTCGTCTGGTCATGCTGCACCAGACAAGCAATAAGAGAAACCATCATCTCCCACCAAGGAGGGATCAGCCCCTCCGATTGGAGAAGATGGATCATGTGCCGTCTAATAAAAGGATTCAGTCCCTTCTATGGGACAGGCAGAAGCTGGGAGCCATTAGGAGGAATTAGTCCCTGTTGTACAATAGGCTACAGAAACCAAAAAGTGGCAGGAGAAATCAATCCCTTCTGTCTCCCAGACAGCAACAACAGTGGAACCATCCGTGGTTCCCACTCCCGAACAAGTATCCACTCCTATCCTTATAGGATCACCATCCGAAGCAGATGAGGATTTCCAAACTGACGATAGACCCCAGAGGACACGGCGCAAAGTCGTTCTCAAATGACTTGGATAGCCATGTGACTCCAAAATCGCTCACCCCCACTCTTCCCGCAATGAATCTCGGATTGAGCAACTTCAGCAAATTGGTCGCCAAACTGTATTCCTATAGGACGCTATCAAAGCCTTGTATGATGTCGGCAAGGATCTCGAATGGATGCGCGAGACTGCTCAGGATGGTTCCCTAAGCTGCAAAGGGCTATGTAGGATGTTGAAAAATCATTCCGCCTCATGCCAAACACCTTATGGCAGGCCCTCAATCATCTTAAACAGCATCATGAGAGAATTCTAAAGCAAGAGCAAGAAAAACTGTGAGTTGCGGAAGCCAAAGCGATCGCCTCCCTCGAGTACATTGGATAGAGACTTACTGGTCACATTCAGAAAACCGACGACCTTACAGCAGTGGTTGCTAGTCTAGTGGACTCAGTCAAAGATATGAAAGACAAGCAAGCTGAATCAGTAGATATTTTTCGTAATATTCACGGTAAGGTCTCTGAGCTTGATAACATCAAAAAAGGGGAAGAGGCTCGAGAGGCTGGAAGGAGATGGAGGATGGAGAAGGCGAAGGAGATGGAAGCCATCCTGGATGACAGTGTTGCCACAACCATCGAAAGACGGGGCGGACCCATGCCAGGTCAAGGAGCTAGAGGATACAGGGTAAATGGTTCTAGTCCTGAGTTCCAGGATCCCAATTTTCCTTGGAAAAACACAGTGCAGAAGCCCCCTGAGATTCCACTCCCTACAGATAGGGAGACATCAGCTGAAAGAGTTGAAGGCATGAAAAAAAATGAACTGGTGAGACACTTTTATACTCTCATCAGGGAATTCGCCATGTTCAATTACTTCAAGCCTCTGGGAGATGCTGCAAATGAGTTCTTAAGGCTCATATCAGATGGAAAGCTCCCTCTACAAATCCAACTGAAATCTAAGCATCATAAGGGCGATCTATAGGTCACAAGTCATCCAGGAATAAGTCTAGAGGGGGGTGAATAGACTTATTGAAACTCTTTTCCACTAAGGATGAGTTTCTCAGCTGATAGGTACAGATGACTTGAAGTCGTCTATAGATAGGTATGCGGAAGTCAGCTGATGACGAAAGCAAATAACTAAACAATGGAACAGTTAAGTATGTATGCAGTAGGTAAGTATGATGATGAAAGCAGTAAAACACGCAGGCAGTTATAGTGGTCTCAGAGGTGGGTTAATCCTCTACTAATCCACTTTTCTCCAAACCAGTTGGAGATGAATCCACTATAATTCTCAACCAGTGATAAATATTACAGTGATTCTACTTAACTACAACAACTTTCAACTAGTGGAAATCCTGTCGTTGCAACTCCTTCCGACTGCCTAGCACCTCTTGATCTTTAAATCATTGGATGTCTATCAGTCATGCACACTTAAAACAGTGAAGTACCCCGAACTCAGGTTTTAAGACACGAGTGGTTGTCTTCTCCAACTAAGAGCTTTCTTAGTATATGAACTGTGATCTATTGCTCTTTATGATGCTATAGTTCGCTTGGTTGCTTTGATTGCTTTAATTGCTCGAGAGTGTTGTTCGCATCGTACTCTGCTCAAATCAAATCTTCAGGTATTTATAGATGTAGATCCTTGAGCTTCCTTCATAGCCGTTGCATTTCCTGTAACAAATCCATCCGTTGGAGAAATAGACTTCTATGTTTTTCTTTACGAACGTTGCAAGGCTGGATTCCCTTATTTTAATCTATTTCTGACCGTTGTGAATACTTTCACGTAGAGGTGCCGAAACATTAGATTATAATATGATTAAAGTCTTTAGTGGTGGGTCTGAATGAATATTTAATTCATTTGCTTTCCGGGAATCTCTCCAGTCTGTCCCTTATTGCCCACATGTGACTTTCCGTGATTATTGACTTTTCAGCGCATGCTGACGTGGACTGGATTACTTGACTGATCACTTATCTTATCTCGTATAGTCATCCTTATTTGATGTCGGACTTCTCTGATGTAACTTCTCTGAAATGAAGTTCTCTGTCCTGACTGATCTTCTCTGATATGAAGTCTTCTGACCTGATGAACTTATCTAATATGATGGTCAAACTTCAGTTGACTTGACTCCGTCTGATCACTTGACTGCAGTTTGGTCAAACTTCTCTGATAATTATTTTGACCAAGACTTCTCTGATAAATCTCTTTCTTCAGAACATTGTCTGATGATAAGTCGTCTGTGTTCAACCTTGTCTCATCAGTTGAGTTGACCAGGATTTCTCTGATATGAACTTATCTGAGATTTATACTTAGACGATTTTTAAGCCTAACTTACATGGCCTATAGAAGATACTCATTTGGTTCTTTTTTACATTTTGCCAAGCACTTAAAAACATACATTTGAATAAACAAACAAATATATGGTTGATATCATCAAAATCTAATAAGTATTCCTAACAAATTCCCCATATTTAGATGATGGCAAAACTTAAGCAAGATATTCAAATATAGAACAGGTCTGCACAGGATGAAGTGCAAGACACAAATCAAAATTCAGTCTTGTTTTGAGACAACTAGTGGCTGTCATTCAAATGACTGTTATATAATTTTCTCAGTTGATTACAAGTACATAGCCTGAATGATCAAACAAGTGCAGAAAATTACAAGTACTTCTAAAAACAAATTTACCAGAAAAAAAACTACAAGTACAATACAATGTCCTATCTACCTCTGCCTCTTCCTCTCCGGACAGTTTGCTTAGGAGGTCTAAACAACATTGCGCCAATGGGTCTCTGACAGACAGGAGCTAGTCTATACTTCCTCTTGATTACCAGAGATGCAAACTCTTGCTCCTTTGCAGATGAGAGGTTGTTTTTCACATAGAATTCCCTGATCTCACTCTGCAGAGCCAGCTCATCCAGCTCATTGTCCATTCGAGTAGGAGGTTCTTCAGCTCTGAACGGGGGAATCATGGGGTAGGCATCCCATTCTTTTGCACATTTTAATAGGATGGTCCAGAGAGTTGGCCATGTTGAGTCCATGAAGTTGATAAATGTCTGCTGTGGGGAGCATTGTTTATCCTGGAGTAACTCCCAGAGATAATATTTATCAATGAACTGCTTCCTTGCGTCTCGCCACACTGGAAAAATTTTAGCAGGTAAGAATTCTTCAACATGCCAAAGCTCTTTTCCTTCCCATTCATATCTTAGCTCATCCCCCAGCCTGGTTCTCTTCTTCATGGCTGCAGGTTGGTCATCGTCAGGAGCAGGGGCAGCCAATTCTTTCCTCTTCATGTTAGACGTCCCAGCTTCAATGAGAGGGAGGTCACTTATCTGATTGGTCCTCAGCTCCCTTCTGACTACCTCAGCAGCATCTTCTTCCCCCTAACCTCTTGCTTCCTTTCCTCTCTCTTCCCCCCTTTTGCCAGCGTCAACCAATATGGCTAACTGCTGTTCAACTCGGGACATCCAATCAGGCATGCTAAGTGGCATTCTAGAATTTGTAGAAGGAGGAGGAACATTCCGCTACAGTAGAGTGTCTATTTTATCATTGATGATTTTGAGGTCAGGTTTGATCTATGTTGATACGAGCTGGCCAACAGTCTCTTTGACTAGTTGTTTGATCAGGTCAGCCATCTCAGATGAGATAGGTGTTGCCTGTGGGGAATGGTCTCCAGAGCTTTCAACGCCTGCAGGTCGCTTGGCGATCGACCTGCCTGTCTGCAGACTCCTGTCTGCAGGAGGCTGATCAGATGGGGTTTTATCAGGGGTCCCCGATCTGTCATCCTCATCTTCCGAATGATCTGAGCTGGGGGCTTGATCAGGTGCCCCGGGCTCATCCGCATCTCCGGCATCATCTTCATCTCCGGCATCCTCCTTCTTCTCTTATCCTTTTCCTTCTTCATCTTGATCATCTTTTTATTTCTCAGGTTCCTTCTCATCTTCCTTCTCATCTTCTTTTTCTTTTTATTCTTCCTTCTCATCTTCCTTTTCTTTTTCTTCCGCTTCAACTTCTTCTCCTTCTTCATCTTCTTCCAACTCCTCTGTTTTTTCGACTTCATCTTCCTCAGATTCTTTTCTACTAATATTTTTTCTTCTTCTCCTTCTACCTTCTCTTCCTCCACAATTTCTTCAATTCTTATTTCTATAACTGTTTCAACTTCTTCTTTATCCTCATCTACAATCCCAGCCAAAACACATTCCATAATAGAAAGGATGAACTGATCCATGTTGGTTTTCAAATTAGACATGAACCAGTTCTCCTGGAGCATTAAAATCACATCTGTCTCATGGCAAAAATGCTTGAGCGCTTGCTCCATAGCCTGGGGAAAGTCCCAGGTACTCATCTCAACAAAGGATTGTAATTGAGTGAATGGAAAAGATTTTAAGGTCTTCCATTCTTCAAAAACATTTACAAAAGAAACCTTGAGTGAGTGGTGTTTTACCATATGTAATTGATCAACGGATAGCTCCAGTGGATTGTTTTCCAGCAGATTATATATGTAATCAGCTTCAGGGATGTTGATGGTTAAGTGTGCTTCTTCTTCTTCTGTGATGCTGGGAAGAGTCAGCAGAGGAATGATTTCAGCCTTCAGGCATGGGTGATCAGGTTGTTCCTCTTCATCTGGGATAGGGGCAGGTGGAGGTGAGTAAGGTGTCTGCTCTGCCTCTTCAAAGTCCAGGCGTCTAGGCCTCTCGGGAGAAGGCTCAGATGATGATGTGACGTGCACCACCTCCTCTGCAATTGGAGCTTTCCTTTTAAATATCAGAGCTATAGGGGTGTTGTCTGAGTCCGAATGATCTGCAGATGATTCATGCTCTGCAGGTCGGGTAGATGTGGTCTCTTCTGAAGGTAGATCTTGGGCTGGCTGTTCTGGAGCATCAGAGCAGACTTCCTCTGAGCCAGAAGGCGCTCCGTAAGGAGTGGGTCCACTAGTCACCTCTTTCAACAACTGGGCGACTTTTCTTTCTATGCCCAACTTCTTCAACGTTTCTTGGTCCAAGTGACCAAGCCTTTTGTTCGCATGGAAGGGGTCTGCAGATCCCTTTGCTTTACCGAGGAACTCGAAGATCCAACTGATCTGGTTTCCGTATGCTAGCTTTGTCTTAAATTTCTTTTCCTCTTGAATCCAATTGGCCTTGTTGACTTCTCGTACTATCTGCCTGTAAATGTAATCAGGCCAGTTAATCCTCTGATCCTGGATAAGTGCTCCCAGCACCATATATTTAGTGGATGACAGCTGCTCGTAGCTGCCTGCCATCCCAATTACGATTTTGTTAGTAATGTCGAGGACGTATCTGCACTCCTTTTTCAAATCTCCTCTCTTCGCCATAAGTTTAACTTTTGTCAGCTGCTCAGATATCTTAATATCATACCATGTTTCCACTGAGCTCTATTTGAGGGCTTCCACCGCAATGCCTCGAGCTTTCATATTGAACGCGTCTGCAACAGTTTGGGGAGTAATCTTCACCTCTTCCCCAAAAATCGAACTTGCAATTCTGTCTTCGGTGACCTCAGCTTCTTTGAAGAAGCAGATAACCGCTTCCTTGTATAAGAATTTGGGTTTGATATCCAGATAGGGGTAAATCCCATTTTTCTTCATCATCCTGATGACGTAGTGTATATCGTTCAGCAGATTTGCCTCGAGCAATCCTTAAAAATTGACCACCAGACTAAAAATCATCTGGTCCTTGACAAGCTTGAGATTGACGCCTTCGAAATATAGGGTGGCCTCTATTTATGCAAAATATTAAGTTTTTCGCTGAGTGTATTGAATATTCAAAGGGATTTCTGCATTTGAAAAACTAGGGTTTTCGAAAGCTTGGAGACGGTAAAGTTGTGAAATTATGTCCGCCGCTTTAAATAAAGAAATGAAAAGACGTTTTGAATTTAATATTAATTTAAATTAGTGTCGGTCCAATTTTAAAAATATGACGGTTGAGTTTTTAATTGGACATAGTGCAGGTCGTGTGAACGTGTAGTTTCCACGTGTAAATAAATAATAATATAATATTCAGGAGTAGGTCGTTGATAGAAAACTTAGCTAATTGACTGTTTGACTCGTTGACTGCTCTGCATCAGGTGAGTTGTATCGCCTGTGGTTTCGATTAGCTAGGTTCCTTCGTCTGTCCTCCGTCTTCTCGTCTGATCTGCTTCAGGCAGCTTTCTCATCTGTACTTGATTCCCAATCTAGTAATCTAAGTCCCCTGCTCAGCTCCAAAAACTTTCTTCTGGCAAAGGTTTGGTGAATATGTCAACAATCTGGTATTCAGTGCTGACTATTTCCACTCTAACTCTTTTGTTAAGCACATGGTCTCTGATGAAATGATGTTTGACATCAATGTGTTTCGTCCTTGAGTGCAATACTGGATTGTTGGTTATAGTAATTGCACTGTTGTTATCACACCATATTAGGACTTCATTTGCAATGATGTTGTAGTCCCTTACCTGTTGTCTGATCCATAGAATCTGGGTACAATAGCTACCTGCAGCTGGGTATTCTGACTCTGTTGTTGATATTGAGTTAGATACATGCTTCTTGCTAAACCAGGATATCAGTCTGGTTCCTAGGAATTGGCACGTTCCACTATGCTTTTCCTATTAATTTTGCATCCTGCGAAGTCTGCATCTGAGTATCCTGATAGCTCAAAGTTATCATCTTTAGGATACCATAGCCCAACATTGACTGTGGACTTAAGGTATTTGATAATGCTTTTAGCTGCAACCTGATGAGATTGCTTTGGCTTGGATTGAAATCTAGCACATACTCCTACAGCATATGAAATGTCTGGTCTGCTTGTAGTTAGGTAAAGGAGTGATCCAATAAGTCCTCTGTAGTGGGTTGAATCCACTGATATGCCTCCTTCATCTGTATCTATGTGTGTGCTTGTGCTCATAGGGATTCCAAATCTCTTGATTAAGTCTCCTGTGTACTTGGCTTGATTGATGAAAATTCCATTATTCATTTGATTGACTTGTAATCCTAGAAAGATATTAAGCTTTCCCATCATGCTCATCTCAAATTCTCCTTGCATGAAATTTGAGAATTTCTCACATAGCTCCGGGTTGGTTGAGCCAAATATGATGTCATCCACATATATTTGTACTAATAATATGTGGCCTTCATGCTCTATTCTGAATAGAGTCTTGTCTACTCTGCCTTTACTGAATCCATTCTTCTCCAGAAACACAGAGAGTGTTTAATATCATGCTCTTAGTGCCTGCTTGAGTCCATATAGAGCTTTCAAAAGCTTGTAGACTTTGCCCCTTTGACAAATCTAGGGGGTTGCTCCACATAGACTTCTTCTTCTAGAATTCTATTGAGAAAGGCACTTTTCACATCCATTTGGTAAACTTCGAAATCCTTGAATGCTGCATATGCAAGGAATAGTCTGATGGCTTCCAGTCTTGCAACAGGTGCATAAGTTTCATCAAAATCTATTCCTTCACATTGTGCATATCCTTTGGCGACTAATCTGGCTTTATTCCTAACAACAGCTCCATCTTCATCACACTTGTTCTTGCACACCCATTTGGTGCCTATAACCTTCTTGTGATCTAGTATATCTGTTAGTTCCCAGACATTGTTTCTCTCCATCTGGTTGAGCTCTTCTTGCATTGCATTGATCCATGAGTAATCCTCCAATGCTTGCTCTGTTGTCTTGGGTTCCATTTGAGACATGAAACAAGAGAACATTGCCATTCCTGCTGGTACTGTGGATTGTCTGGTTCTGATTCCATCAGTTAGGTTTCCAATGATTTGTTATATGGGATGATCTCTAAGCCATTTGGGGATTTCTTCTTCTTCTTCAGGGTTTGTTCCCCCTATAGAGTTGCTTTGGTGGACTTCTTCTCTCTCTGCTTCAGCTTGGTTCTGATCTCCTTGGTCTGCAACTGGATCAACTATGGTCTTGTCATCTGCTCATGTCTGATCTGCAGATGGATCTCTGTCAGCTACAGATGGGTCTTCATCAGCAGCAACTGGATCAGGTAGGTTTTGAGGTCCTATCTGATCTACAGTTGGGTCTTCAGGATGATCTGCAGGTGAGTCCATCATTCCTGTATCATGAATGATGACTTCTTCCAGGGTGGCGGTTTTGAGCTTATTCTCAATTGATTCCACCTGTTTTCTGTACTCAACAGTAGACTCATCAAAAACAACATGAGGTGTTTCTTCCACAACTAAGGTTCTTTTGTCAAATACTCTATATGCCTTTCTTCATTGAGAGTATCCCATAAAGAGACCATCATCAGTTTTAGCATCAAAACCATTTAGTTGGGTTTTACCATTGTTGTTGATGAAACACTTATAACCAAAAATATGAAAATATGTAACAGATGGTGTTCTGCCATTCCAAAACCTCATAGGGAGTTTTGCCATATCTCCCTACTATCATACTCCTGTTCTGAGTGTGGCATGCTGTGTTGACAGCTTCAGCCCAGAACCTCTTTGGCAGGTCAGCTTCTGCAATCATGGACCTGGCAGCTTCCTTCAGGGTTATGTTCCTTGTTTAAGCAACACCATTCTGTTGTGGAGTCTTGGCTGCAGAGAGCTCATGCTGGATCCCTTTCTGATCAATGTATTCAGTGATTGCTTTGTTGAAAAATTCTCCTCCTCTATCTGATCTGATCTTGATGATGGAGAGGGATTTCTCATTCTGGATCTTCCTTAGCAGCTCAGGTAGCTCGGTCAAAGTTTTGCTCTTTTTATAGAGAAAAACAATCCATGTATATCTTGAGTAGTCATCTACTACTACTAGAGCATGCTTTCTTCCACTCAACATCCTTGGCTTGATAGGGCCAAATAGATCCATATGAAGTAGATCTAGAATCCTTGTGGTGAGAGTGGTAGGTTGAACTGGTTTAAATGATGCTCTTGTTTGTTTCCCTTTATGACATGCATCAGAGAGAGCTTCCTTTCTGAATACTTCTTCTGGAAGTCCTCTGACTAGTTTTTGAGAACTGATCTTGTTGATGGCTTTGAAGTTCAGGTGACATAGTCTTTTGTGCCACAGCCATCCATTTTCAGCTATTCTCTTGGATAGAAAACAGTTGTTAGGAGTTCCTGTGTTCCAATCTATCATATAGACATCTCTTCTTCTGAATCCCTGTAGCTTCACTTCTCCAGATAGGATATCTATCACCATGCATTTCCAAATTGTGAAGACTACTAGATTCTTCTCATCGTAGAACTGACTTATGCTCAAAAGGTTGTACTTGAGCCCTTTGACATAATGGACTTTGGATATTGTTATGTTTACTCTGTGCAGCTCTCCAAAACCTTTTGCCTGACCTCTAGAGCTATCTCCAAAGTTTACATCTGGGCCTCTTTCCTTGGTATAATTTGATAGCACCTTCTTGTTCCCGGTCATGTGTCCTGAGCATCCAGAATCTACAAACCGTTCTTTACCTCCTATATTTGAATTTGTGGAGATGTGGTAGTAGTCTTTCCACCTTTTCTGCAATTAAACAACCAGAGATTTAGGTACCCAATTCTGTGTGGGTCCTCGGGAGGGAGTTGGTTTCCTAGAGAATTGATTTCTCCTTGGATTATGGAAATTATGGTGATTGCCCCTAAAAGGTGTGTATGGTCTGGGCCTATATCCTTGGATAGGATTGTCTACCGGATATGCCTCATAAAATTGGTGGTGTGGGCCATTCCTAAATCTTGGCTGAGACCATTTATAAAATCTTTGAGGTCTCCACACCTGTTCATTTTGAAAATTAGGATAACCTTGAGGTTTCCATTTTCCCCTCCCATTTTGAAATCTATTTTTGGGGAGTCTTTGATAATAGTGGGCATGTTGTGTGGGTTGCTGCTTTTGCCTTGGCCATTGCCTAGTCTCTTGTCTAGGTGGCTGCCTTGTATAACTTCACTGCTGCCTAAACTTTTGACTTGGCTGCTGCCTATTTTTAAATACAGGTTTGTAAGTTGGCTCAGCAGACGGGGCAAGTGTTTCTCCCTTGATGAAAGTAGTTTTAGAACTAGTGGGAGTGTTGGGGTCATATCCAAGGCCTGATCTGGAATATAGTGGCCTTTTATTCATACACAATTCATCCAAGGTTATAGAGGCTTTGAGAGAAGTTATCTCCTTAGCCTGTGTGTTACTTAGCTGTGTCAGTTTAGCAAACTCAGATTTAACATGAGCAAGTGCAGCTGATTTCTCACTATTTAAAACAGTTAATCTTTTGGTCTCAGCTGTAGTATTATCAGCCTGGTTTTTCAACTTGTCTTCAGCCTGTTTTTCAAATTCAGATTTGGTTTTCATTAACTCTAGGCTGAGTTTTTCAAAGTTATTTTTCAGCTGCCTATATTCATCTTACAGCTGGGTCTTCTCGGCTGATACAATCAATTATGCAGATTTTAATTTCTCAAAATCTTTGAGAAGCAGATTGACAGACTCATGTAAGTCCATATCCTGAGACATGTTTGAGATGTATTATTTGAAATAGAGGGTTTAGATGTTACCTCTTCATCAGCTAAGTTGGCCATCAGGCAATTGTACTCCTCATCATCATCATCGGAGAAGAATCCTCTGCTGGAATCTACTCTCTCTTGGTCTTCTCCAATGAAAGCTTTTCTCTTGTCTTATTTTCGGCCCACTTCCTTCTTGCCTTCATCCTTCTTGAGATCAGGACAGTCAATTTGAATATGTCCTGTCTTGTGGCAATTGTAGCACTCCACCTTCCAGCTTCCAGCCTTTTGATTTCTCCTGGGATTTTCTTTCTAATTCTTCTTATATTTAGAGTAATTCTTCCGGAAGTTGCTAAATCCATCATTAGAAATGCCATTTCTTCCTCAAAATCTAGGGGATTTGGAGGCTTGACTTCAGATAAGCTCTTGGTGGGGGACTCAGCTGCAAACGCTATTACCTTCTCTGTAGGCTCAGTTGATGATGAACTTGGAAGCTCAAACTCATAAGCCTTTATGTCAGAGAACATCTCTTGGATCTTTATTTTGTTAAAATCCTTGGATTCTCTCATGGCCACTCCCTTCATATTCCATTCTGGATTGAGAGATCTTAGAAATTTCAGGGCAATCTCCTTGTTGCCATATGTTTTTCCGAGAGAATTAATTTTATTAATTATCTCTGTGAATCTTGTGTCTACTTGGTCGATACACTCTTCATTCTTCATCTTGAAGTTGTGAAACTTTTGGGTAGCGATTGACAACTTTTTCTCTTTTATTAGCTCAGTTCCTTCGCGCATCACAGCTAGAGTATCCCAAATTTCTTTGGCATTCTTACAATTCTTGATCTTGACCATTGTTGATTTGTCAAGAGTTTGGTACAACACGTCTCTGGCCCGGTTGTCAAGATTGGCCAGCTTTCTTTCTTCGGTGGTCAGCTTTGTCCTCTTCTTGTGGATCTTCTCTGGCTTCCCGGTTGTTATCTTGTGGATCTTCTCTGGCTTCCCGGTTGTTATCTCCTCAGGGGTGTTGTCCTTCTCGAAATGAAAGGACCGTCTTTGATTATGCACCACATGTCGTCAGGGATGGAAGATAAATGTGCCTGCATCCTTATCTTCCAAAGATCATACTCGTCAACTGAAAAGACAGGTAACCTAGAGTGCATGTGTTGCATGTGTTCCATTCTAAAATGAGAGATTAAAAAATATATATCCTCGATATATGAATCTGGTTCAGAAAAATTAAACCAACCGCTCCGATACCACTTGTAGGTCACAATTCGTCAAGGAATAAGTCTAGAGGGGGGATGAATAGACTTATTGAAACTCTTTTCCACAAAGGATGAGTTTCTTAGCTGATAGGTACAGATGAATTGAAGTCATCTATAGATAGGTATGCGGAAGTCAGCTGATGACGAAAGCAAATAACTAAACAATGGAACAGTTAAGTATGTATGCAGCAGGTAAGTATGATGATGAAAGCAGTAAAACACTCAGGCAGTTGTAGTGGTCTCAGAGATGGGGTAATCATATACTAATCCACTTTTCTCTAAACCAGTCATATATGAATCCACTATAATTCTCAACCAGTGATAAATATTACAGTGATTCTACTTAGCTACAACACCTTTCAACCAGTGGAAATCCTGTCGTTGCAACTCCTTCCGACTGCCTAGCACCTCTTGATATTTAAATCCTTGGATGCCTATCAGCCACGCACACTTCAACCAGTGAAGTACCCAAAACTCAGGTTTTAAGACACAAGTGGTTGTTTTCTCCAACTAAGAGCTTTCTTAGTATATATACTGTGATCTCTTGCTCTTTACGATGTTATAGTTCGCTTGATTGCTTTGATTGCTTTAATTGCTCGAGAGTGTTGTTCGCATCGTACTTTGATCAAATCGAATCTTCAGGTATTTATAGATCTAGATCCTTGAGCTTCCTTCATAGCCGTTGCATTTCCTGTAACAAATCCGTCCGATGGAGAAATAGACTTCTTTGTTTTTCATTCCGAATGTTGCAAGGTTGGATTCCCTTATTTTAATCCATTTCCGACCGTTGTGGACTTTCACGTTGAGGCGCCAAAACTTTTGATTATAATATGATTAAAGTCTTCAGTGGTGGGTCTGAATGAATATTTAATTCATTTTCTTTTCGGGAATCTCTCCAGTTTGTCCCTTATCGCCCGCATGTGACTTTCCGTGATTATTGAATTTTCAACGCATGCTGATGTGGACTGGATTACTTGGCTGATCACTTATCTGATCTCGTACAATCATCCTTATCTGATGTCGGACTTCTCTGATGTAACTTCTCTGAGATGAAGTTCTCTGTCCTGATTGATCTTCTCTGATATGAAGTCTTATGACCTGATGAACTTTTCTGATCTGATGGTCAAACTTCAGTTGACTTGACTCCGTCTCATCACTTGACTGCAGTTTGGTCAAACTTCTCTAATAATTATTTTGACCAGGACTTCTGTAATAAATCTCTTTCTTTAGAACGTTGTCTGATGATATGTCGTCTGTGATCAACCTTCTCTGATCAGTTGAGTTGACCAGGACTTCTCTGATATGAACTTATCTGAGATTTATACTTAGCCGATTTTTAAGCCTAACTTACATGGCCTCTAGAAGATACTCATTTAGTTCTTCTTTACATTTTGCCAAGTACTTAAAAACATACATTTGAATAAACAAACAAATACAGGGATGACATCATCAAAATCTAATAAGTATTCCTAACATGATCGGCTAACTAACCTAGAAGACTGGATTCTCGCCTTCGATGTCTCCAAGGAGGAAGAAAAATCTACATGGACCGAGGCAGAGACACTCTACTCAACTGATGGAAGGGAACTGAGCATGACCCTCTCAGAAGTCTTGGAAGCATCAACACTATAAGGGATAACTTCTGATAGTTGTACTAAATATTTCCTGTATAATCTCCGATGTAATATTTCAATTCAAAACAGCACTATAATCCGAATTTTAAATGAAAATGTTATTTTACCTCAAAAGATTACAGCTCTGATCTATTGTTACTACTTTGATTATGATTTATATTAAAATGTTTACTAAGTACAAAACCTTGATAAGTCCCAATCTGTAAGAACTTATCTGTGAACAGTTCATATTTAAGTTGTACTCAAATAGGATTACTTCTGTGAGATTGTGCCTACGAGCCAATCATAATTTAAGTTGTAATACACTTGGTCCTATATGATTTATAATTTTATAAATTTCATGCGAGCAGTTCAAATTTTTAGTCTAAGTTTCAAAGATCAGATCTTTCGATTGAAGACTTCCTGTTTCGATAAGTGCTACATATAGCATGTTCATACAAGCCTGTCCATTCAACATGTTCTACAAGCATGTCCATATAGCATGTTCATACAAGACTGTCCATACAGCTTTTCCATACAGCGCAAGATCATACAGCGAGCCTAGAGTCAAATCCTAAAGCTAAGCCTTCAAGATACATCAAGATGAGATTTTGGCTATAGCAAACAATGCTTTAGGTGTTTTACTTAGGAAAAGTAAAACACAAAACCAACAGGATTGAGAATGAACTTTAACCGTTGTGAAACAAAATTTATTTATTCATAAAATATTTACAGTTCTAAAGTAACATTCAATGCTGATAGGACAGCGTCTAATGCGGCCGAAGAGACTACATACCAAAGAGCATTTAATGTATGTCAAATAGAATGTATGAAGCGTTAAATGCGAATTACCTTTAATTCAAACATTCTAAAGCCTCCAATCAGAGCTGTCACAATTTCACCAACTGGCCAACGATACATTTATAACGGATCTATTTCTGAGGTTATAAATAGCACCAAGCAAGAGGACATTGCTCACATGATAACACATACAATAACAATCATTCTACTGAGAACTGAAAGCTGAACATCAAGCTAGAAGAGAAATATATTTCTTCACACATACATCAATATCTTGAGTGAAGAAATATACAAGTCCTCAACAACGAACAACACATCTACATCAAAATCTTACCAGGCCTACAACAGTTGTTCGACTCGTGATAACCCAATGCTTACTATTAGAGATACTTAGCCCTGTGTGGACCAAGCAAGGCTATTCTAACTTGTGTGGGATGAATAGTGTTCAGGATGAAGCTTCAATTTGTGTGAGAAGAAGCAAGTCAAAGAAGCCCAAGCCAAGCTGTGTGAACCGCCAAAGCTACTACCGGCTGTATCAATATGTATGAACAATACAACGACGAGTTTAGTTACAATCATACAGTTGTGTACGCCTCGATTTTAATAAATTATTTACTCATATGTGGAGGACCTGTGGACATAGAGGGGTTTAATTTGAACCATATTAAACTGTATGTGTTTACTTACTGCCTGTGTGATTTTGGAATATTTACCCTGAAACCCTGTAAGCACCAAGATAATAGGAGACTATTCAGTTGCAGTATTTACAACAACTTAGATTCAGACTTCCGCTATGCAAACGAACTTCGAAAAAGGATACATCTTATCCAATCCCCCTTCTAAGCTATATACAATTGTATACTGTGACCAAAAAAATGCCTCATCGATTTAGATATGGAGGACAGTTTTATTTATGATATTTGAGGGGGAGGGAATCCGAACATTAGAGGGTTCTAATGTACGATTGGGATTCTCTATAGGTATGGGAGGCTGTTGAAGAAATGGATCCCTAGAAGGGTGGGGTGCCCTGTTGGGAGACAGGGGCTCCTCACAAGGGTAGGGGCCCTGTGAGGAGAAGTAGCTGTCGGCTCCATGGGGGTAACCGATTCGCCTACTTCCTCCAACTTTGGAAACATATGGCTATCTGTCAAAGCCGCAACCGGCTCAGGATCTGCTGTGGGAGCAGCCAGTGTATCTTCCATAGGAATGGCCTCCTGTGGGTCTGCTACTGTGGAGAGCGTGCAGAAGACGGAATTGCCTCAATGACTGTGGTAGCCGCCTGAGGTGCTGTAGGAACAGCTTTCAACTTTGAAGGATTCTTGATCTTCTGCCTTTTCTTCTTTTTCTCGACAGCTGTTGGAGAGCTACTATCGGGAATATCCATTTTCTTACTAACAGCCGCTTCTTGCTGTCATCAGCTTTGGCCTTGGAAGAGTGACAGCTGACGTCTCAGGGATCATTCGACATTAGCATAGATAAGAGATCGGGTCTACTGGCAAACAGAGTGGCTTTATTATATAAGGTAGGCTTGGAACCACCTAAGACCTTCCCAGCCAAAATCTTCTTGGCTGTAGGAGATTGTTGTATTCCACATCAAGTCAGAACGTGATTCAGCATCAGCCGAAGGTCTTCCTTGCTGAATCTGGCTGGGATGCCTCCTCATGTAGGCGCTTCATTATTACTTAGAACCAATTCACTTTCTCCCCACTCATGATGGCCACCATCATTCTGAATTTTATGTTCATGCACATCTCAAATGCTCCGGTCCAGTTCTCTACGACCCAACAATGGAGTGCAGATAAAAGTAGGGGAGAGTGATGTTTTTCTTGTGGTATGATGGATAGATGTCTGGCGCCTTAGAGTCGTCGGGGAAACATTTCCAGTATGCTTCCATCATACCATCAGAACCAAACGTTTCTAGTTCCTCCCATGTCAGTCCATCATAGGCCAGTTTGTACAGTTTGTCAAGAAGACCCCTATTGATAGAGATCTCCTTCTCCTGCATGGTGCTAACAATGGTTAGTTAGTGGAGAACCCTTCTTTTTCGATGCATAGGTGAAGTCAGCATCCAGATAGAATTCTTGAACTATTTGTTCATCATAATTCTCTGGGGGAAGGCTACCCAGACGATAGAGTCCTTGTTGCTTCATGCGGGAAATCACTAGATTCATCCCAGTCATATCTTCGTCTTCATAGATGATCGCTCTTGGAGCACAGAGAAAGCAATGATTCTCCCATCGATGATAGCTTTCTTCTTTTTCTGGGCTAGAGAAGAATATGTGAAGAAGTTATTTTTGCAGAAGAGAGAAAAGTGAAACTTAAACTTTGCAGAAAAAGTTCTAAGTGTTTAGGATGTATGCTGTAGGCTCGTTTAATTTGAATAAAGCATAAAGAGTCTGTAGATCAGCATAGTGGCACTTTTAGGTTACAGTGAACCGTCAGATTTAAGGGGTGATAAACATTTTTGAATAAACGTACATGATGAATCCGGATGTAACTGGTATCTAAACCATCAGGTTTTGAATTTAATGCCCGGTCCCACCTCTGACACATTATAGCCTCCATTATTGGATGTTCAGGCAGTTTGAATTTTAAAATCACAGGTTTCAAGTTCTTAAAGTTCAGTTGTTGTTTTGGTATTAAATCATTTTAAATTCAGAGATGCACGTGGACTAAAACTTGTTTTGAAAATGTTAAGTGTATGGAATTGATATGCTTAAAATATTAATTGACATCCTACAGTATTTATGTTGTATCTGCAGAAGTATAGCATACCTTCTTAAAAGGTAAATACAGGATTTAATTCTTACAGCAATTATTGATTAATACTGTACTCTTGGGTCCTACTATGGTCTCCCTTAATTAATGCACACCTCAGCTGTAAGAAGGTAATTGTACCTTCATCTTCGTACACTAAGAATAAGACTTGTGGTTCTGAGTGTACGATTAAATAGGGTGGACACTGTATTCATGTGTCTTACAGTATTCCCCCTCAACTAATGAGTAAAATTAAGAACTTACAGAAATTTTCATCAAGCTGTAGCATTGCTATTTCCTGGTGGAGCATACAGAACCTCGTTGTGCTGAGGGGCTATGTGAAGATGTCGACTATCTGAATATCTGTATGAATTTATCGATTCGGATCATGATGAAGTGATGCTTCAAATCAATATGCTTGGTCCTCGAGTGGAATACATGATTGTGTGTGATTGTGATTGCACTCGTGTTGTCGCACATGATTGGAGTTTCTCTTGCCTTGATGCCATAGTCCTGTAGCTGTTGTTGCATCAACAGGATCTGCATGCAGCAGTTTCCAGCAGCATAATATTCTGACTCAGTTGTAGAAAGTGAGTTAGCCATTTACTTCTTGATGAACCATAACATAAGTATACGTCCAAGGAAGTAACAAGTCCCGCCCGTACTCTTCATATCTAACTCGCAACCTCCAAGATCTGAGTCGCTCGATTCCTCCTTTCTTAGGATACCACAATCCTACATTGATTGTTCTTTTAACGAAATTAAGGATTCTTTTGGCTATGGTGAAGTATGATTTTTAGGTGCAACCTGATATCGAGCACACACTCCTACAACAAATTGGATATCGGGCCTGCTAGCTGTTAGTTACATGAGTGACCTATAAGCTTCATGTAGAGTGATTGGTCTACTGGCTTTACAGCTTCATCAGCACTTATTTTTGTGGAAGTGCTCATCGGAGTAGATGATGACTTTGAAGTGTTCATCCCGAATTTCTTGAGTAGCTCCTTGCTGTAATTCTCCTAGTTGGTGAATATACTTGTAGGTAGTTGTTTAACATACAACCTTAAGAAATAGCTAAGTTCTCCGAAGAATACTAATTTCGAATTTACTTTACATGACATGAGAGAACTTCTTACACAGATCAAGCTTAGTTCAACCAAAAATAATATCATCTACATAGATTTGTACCATAAGGAGATCATCACCTTCCTGGATTTTGGAGACGGTTTTGTCAACACCACCTCTCTCAAATACACTATTGATAAGGTACAGCGACATGGTTTCATACCATGCCCTATGTGCTTGCTTAAGACCATACAATGCTTTTCTTAGCCTGTAAACAAGATCTCCTTCCTCTGTGTTGGCAAACCCTGGTAGTTGTTCAACATATACTTCTTCAGCTAGATCCCCATTAAAAAATAGGCTCTTAACATCCATTTGATACACTATGAAATTCTTATGAGCCATAAAAGCTGGAATACCCTAATGGCTTCTAGTCTGGCTATAGAGCAAATGCTTCATCATAGTCTATGCCTTCATGTTTGTAGCCTTGGGCAACTAGTCTGGACTTGTTCCTTATGACAACGCCATTCCCGTCCTTTTTATATCGAAATACCCATTTGGTTCCAATTACTGCTTGATGGGTTGGTCTGGGAACTACGTACCAAATATTATTCCTTTAAAAACCATTAAGCTATTCTTCCATAGATGAGATCCACTGAGAATAATTGAGAGCTTCAGCGGTCGATAAGGGTTCACACTGTGCTAAGTATACAGCTAGTGTGCACATAGCAAGTCTCCTAATTTCAGCTTTGGACTTCCATACAGGGATTGGAGACTATTTAAAACCGAATATTGTCTTCTCTTATGCACAGAGTACAGTTTCTTGTGTTTTATGTATTCTCCTTCTGGTAGAAACAACCGCATCAATATCACCGATTACTAACTTCTATCGAATTCTAATTCAACATCCCTTGATGTGTCCTGTTGGGCTGTAATTTCAGTTTCAGCTTCCACAGCATTAGCTTCAACTACTTCTTCTCTTCTTACAGCAACGGGATTGATTTCTAGATTGACAACAGGGTCTTCCTAGTCTTCCTAAGTCTGTGGGAATCCCTCAAGAGATAAAGCTTGGACGGCTTAGGTTAGGTTTTCTATTCCTGTAGGACCACAATGGGGTTCATCGAAGACCACATTGACTGACTTCTATATTGTCAGTTTCCTTTTGTTGAAAATCCTGAATGTCTTGCTGACAGAGGAGTATCCAACAAATATACCCTCATTGGATTTCTCATCGAAAGTCTTGAGCTGATAATTCCCATTGTTAAGAATATAACACATGCATCAAAAAATGTGAAAATACGCAACCATATGAGTTTTATTTTTCCATACCTCGATTTTGTGTATATCACGCTGTATTTGTTGCTTCTCCCCAAAAATGTTGTGGCAACTTGCTTGCAGCTATCATTGTTCTTATTGCCTCCTTCAGCTTACTGTTCTTTCACTCGGCAACACCATTTTGTTGAGGAGTTCGGTTTGCTGAGTATTCATGCTGTATTCCATTATCCACACAGTACTTCTCTATGAAGTGGTTTGTGAATTATGTGCCTCTATCGGATCGAATGGATATTATGCTCAGCCCTTTCCCATTTTGAAGCATTTTAAGGTGTTCCGGCAGCTTTGTGATTGTCTCTTTCTTCATTCTCAGGAATATCGTCCATGAATACCTGGATAAATCATCAACGATAACAAGTCAGTATTTCTTACCTCCTAGGCTGATAGGGTCTTGTAACACCCCCAATCCACTCAAGGATATTACACACTGTAGATCCCTTTCCACAAGGATCTACCAGGCAGGAAACTGCGAAATGAAACCCACACGTCGTCAACTCGACCAAAACATAAAACCGTAGACCGATTAGGTCTCTCAAAGAACAACATAGCAGTACAATATATAAACCAACATACAACTCGATCACGATTTACACAAAATGTCCATCCTCTTAAGTATGACAAAGAAATTAAGAATAAACACTCAGACCAACAGATCACTGACGGACGATCGACTACAACTGTGACAAGTATCGCTGCTTTACATCATCCTCCAAGCTGATCTTATGGTTGCTCACTCCCATCAGGTCACCTGAAAATAATATAAATAGTCCTCAACGAAGGGTTAGTGATGGAAATCTCTAGCAAGTAACCAAGTTATAAAGTTATACATCAAGAATAAAACCATTATGAAAATAACCTTTTGACAAGGTAGCAACACGATCCCCGAGTCTCAATTCTTTTCGAAAATGGTTTCCATTAGGAAGGATCATAAGAATAACTTCAAAACACATTTAAAGGAATAACTGAAAACGTTGGGGATCTCAGTATAATATCATGAAAAGATTTATAATTCTTCTTTTCAAAAGGGTTTTCTTTCAAAATCATATAAATGATTCAATTCTCAAACAAGCCTCAAAGACAAAACCATATTCAATGATATAACTGGATCTAAGATTCAAGCATTCACAACTCATAGATATCAAATCAAATACTCAAATCACGGGTCCCTACTAGGGTAACATCATTCAAACACACCCACAAGTTATCGTGACATCGCACTCACAAGTGACGATTCTTGGAGCCCTCTCCAGACCTACCCGATTCGATAATCTTGTGGTCAAATCATATCAACTGGTCGTACTCGCAAGCACGCACTGCCGGAGGCCCCATTGGTCCCTACCCGGGTAACATCTCAATTCACCAATTACACAACAACAAAGGTACAATATTCGCCACAATCACAAACATGTAAAACATAAGCTAACGCATCATACACCTCCACAAAGGTACAACATTCACGTCACACCATCATTCAGGAAACAGGCTAACAAGCGGATAATACAAATATTCCACGACTCCACAATTCATCGTATAACTAATCATTCCTAGTATCCGTTTTAAGTACAATACATCATGAAATGGTTGTTGTAATTCTTCAGGAAACTCCAGTTTATGTTCGTATTTACTTTCATAGAATCACATATTCATTTAAAAGTAAGTTACGGTTAAACGTTCAATCACTAACAAGTCCACGTTAAATTCACGACACATCACATTCTCAAAGTATAAATATTATAGACGAGATACTCCTCAAGTCCAAAGCACGCGAAGCAATGGGGAAGCTTGACCGGAAACCCTCGAACAACTACAATCCTTCAGCCAAAAATAACGAAGGTACGATTACGACGAGAATTAAGACCAAAAACAACGGAATTCCCATCTAACTATCGAAGGAAAACTCAATGGGACATTTAATCGAACATTAAATGCTCAATCACTCCCAAGAATACTCGAATCGCCAACCGAGTTAAACAAACTAAAAATACGAATATAAAACCCATAGAACGCGATTAATAATACTCAATAACATCAACCAATTCATCAGAATTAGACGAACAACGAAATTCAAGAAGGAAATCCCGAAAGTCAACCCTAAGAGATTTCAAGAATTTACCTCAATCTAACGAAGAACAAGGATTAGATGATGATAAAATCGACAATAGTCTTCTAAAACGCCTAGAAATTGAGTGGAACCGACCAGGAACTCCTCTTCTCGTCTCCCCCATCCGACAGCCGCCACAAGGAGTGACGAAAGGAAGTGAAATGAGTCTGCCCGCAGCCCAGCCTATATATGGTCGAGCGCGTTACGGACGTAACTCGGTCAACCAAGCTTACGTACGCACCGGCCGCTGCCTTACATACGTATCGGGCACCCCTTACGGCCGTACTCGGCGTAGCCTTACGGCCGTAACCCGGCTCTCGGGGCTACTGCCCAAAATCTGCTGGTGCGTTACGGTCGTAACCAGCCCATGCCTTGCGGCCGTAACGCATCATTACGTCCGTAACCGTACCCTCCTTACAGCCGTAATCGAGTTCCCCCAGGCCGCTGCCCAAACTGTGTGAATGCCTTACGGCCGTAATAGTCCATGCCTCACGGCCATAACTCAACCCAGGCCACCATCTGGCAGTCCGGTTAGATGCTCGACGATGTCTCGATCACACTAACGCACCGACTAAGATTCAAAGCAATAACGAGCAATTTACGAAACATAACATACCACAAGCACATATTTAATCAAAGAAACACACTCGACACAAGTCCCACTCGAAGAACATTAAACAGAAGACACCATGTCGTATATAATAGAAAAACGTATCCCACATAATCATAACGAAGCAAAATAACCGGCACCAACCGACAAATAATTCAGGGCAACTGGAAATAAAAATCTCGGGTATTACAGGTATGCAGGGTCATAAAGATCCATATGAAGGGTCTTTGAAGTAAGTCCAGGATCCTGTGGGTTGATAGATATAACTTGCTCTTTAGAGATGACTTGGCTTGCTTGCCTTCTGAAAGAGTCCACAGACGATGTTCTTATGAAATGAAACACTGGGCAAGCCTCTGACCATTCCCTGTCGGGCCAGTTTGTTGATGGTCTTGAAGTTGATATGAGACATCTTTTTGTGCCATAGCTTGCTTTGATCTGCAGTGCCTTTGACAGCAAAACAAGTAATTACAATACCAGTAGATTTTCTAGTCAGCAATATACATGTTACATGACCAGCTTCCTGTGAGGACTATTTGTTTGGTTTTTATGTCCTTCACCATATAGTGATCTACATAGATTTTGATCGAGAACTGTTTGTCACAGAACTGTCTAATACTAAAAAGATTGTAATGTAATCCTTATACGTAGGCTACGTCGTTAACCTTGAATTTTCCTACAAGCATGGTTCCTTTCCTTCCTTTTCTTCCTTTTGATTTGTCACCGAATTGAACCTTTGGACCATGACTTTACACAATCTTTTAGCTTGGTGATATCTCCAGTCATGTGGCGATAACATCAACTGTCGAAATACCAGATGTCCTTCCCCTTGTTATCCTACAATAAAAAATTAAGTAGATTTATGTCACCTTTGATTTTTGGGTCCTTGATTATTAGTTCTGTTAGGTATCCATATTTGTCTTACAGCAATAGGTTTGATGTAGGTTGGGTTAGGTCCTATTTTGCGATATTTACGTAGGGCATGCACGTAATCGCTATAAGCATTATGATTATGCATGTAAAATTGAAAATTTTGGTTCCAGTATGGTTTTTTTCTGGGAGGAAGAACCATATTCCTCTGACTTCTATGTTGCCTTCTGGGTTTCCAGTTGGATTCCCAGACCTACTGTTGGTAGAACTACATGGACGCTTGCTTTCGATACATATATCTGGGTTTATGTACCTAGTATTTAAGAGCAACGTACTGATGATAGTACTCAGGTGCATGCTGTTGGTGGAACTTGGGTACAACCTTCCTTCTTTTCTACTGATGATGTTGTTAGTATGCTTGACGAGCATACAATTGATTTTGAGCATTGTGCCTTACAAGCTTGTGAGGTTGTGATTTCTGCTGCTTATGATAACAGCTAGGATGCGGAATAATGGCCTTTGGTTTCTGAGAAGGGGTAGCTGTAGCCTTTCCTTTGTCTACAGGTGCAACCTTTGGTGCTTCCTCGATTTTAGGAATGGGTTCCACTCATTTGACAAACACCGTACTAGTTTTGCCTTTGCTGGAGAACGAGTTATATCGTAAGCCATGTTTATCATGGACATGTTGTCCAGTGCTCAGGATGTCTTCCATCCTCCTGTATGATTTCTCAAATGATTTGAGGATGGTCTCTACTTCTCCTTCTCTTTTCACAAGAAGATGTATCTTAGATTCTAGTAGAGCATAATCATTTGTCTTGCATTGATTATGAAATTTTACCTCATTTAGCTCAGTTGCAAGTTGATGATTGCCCTCCATGAGATTTTTGTAACACCCCGAGATATTCAGGATTATTACAACGCCGTAAATCCTTGATATAAAGATTTACAAGGCTAAGAATTTAAAAACAACATCTATTAAATACCAATCATAGAAATAATTATTACATCACCAATATAAAACATACAAATCAATCCACGTCCGAATACAAACTTCAAAGACGACAAAACGACAATGTACTCGAGTACTTTATTAAAACAACACAAACATACAACAAATTAATCCGGCCGTAACATCACTCTGCACCCTCGTCATCATGCAACTCTAGTGGTTGTTTTCCCGCTCTCCTGGATCCGGAACATAAAACAAATGTTCACCCCCGAAGGGGTTATCACAACGATGCTAGTACAAGTAAGATAATTATACAACAGTGATTTATTCAACAATCCCTGAATAATAACGTCAATAATATCAACAATAATCACAACAAGTCTCTCTAATGAGAAACAGTAACAATGTACAACATATCATATCAATCTCAACATACTCGTGGTATTCCAACGATCCAGCGCACACAGCTATAGATTCACATGATGATCCCGTCGGACCAACGCATGGTGGAAATACCTATCCAACAATCCAGCGCACATAGCTATAGATTCCCATGATGATCCCATCAGACCAACGCTTGGTGGACAAACAATCACAACACATATGCAGAATATAACAACAACATAACCGACATCAGTACGAATAAATATAACTAAGGTACTTGCCTTAGAAAGGTGGCAAGAAATAAACACTTCACGACTTCAACAAACTCGAAGGTCGTTCCTTCGATCAACTATTCGCAAACCTCGAACCTTAAACAATAGGAAAATAGTGACAACTCAACTTACGTAATAAAACTAACGGATACACAACTAACACACCAGCGTTGATCGTTCACAACTATGGTCAAGCACACTATCTTACGAATGGTTGGTTACACGATCAAATCATCGGACGAACACGAGTTAGATTCTACGAAATCATTCTATGTGGATGATAATGATATCGACTTCTACGATAACAAGGGTAGGCATATCAACAAGCTTCCTACTCCAACTCTATTAACAACTTCCAAAGTAGTTCGGCTAAACGATGATTCATAACAAGAGTATTATCATACGAATACTAATAAATTCTCGAAGGGAGATGAAACAACCGTGTTCTAGGTTCAATTCGATTATCCTCAACATAATCAATCCATTCTGACCAAGAATATAACGAAGTTTATCAATTCAAACACCTCTTACGAAATACGAAATAATATTTGTGAAACTCCTAGAATTCATCTTCTTGAACACATCGATTCTAGGTGATGAAATTAACATGACATTGGTATACAACTCGACCAAAACATACCACAATCTCAGAAACTACGTCCTAGGGTTCAACATACCAAGGTTCGATAAAAATTCTCTTAACAACGAAGAACAATCTGTAATACCCGAGATCTTCGTTCCAATTTCATTGAGTTTTTTTGTGGGTTATCGGATTGGCGCTGTCCATGTCGTTGGAATGTTGTGCCATGTTTGGGTGCGTCATGAATTGACACGTGTCTGATTCTATTTCATATTGTTGCATGAGTTTTTGACTGATTGTGGTGTAGCGCACGCTATCGTTTGTGGTGTAGCACGCACTACTGTGCCATTGTTAGCGCACGCTACCGGGTGTGTAGAGCACGCTAACTGGCAGTACAGAGGCAGTCCAGGATCTACTGGACTGGGACTGGAGTCTCGTTAGCGCACGTTAAGGTTGGTAGTTAGCGCACGCTATTGTCTGCTTAAGGCATGCTAATTGTCCTTCCTAGCGCACGCTACCTGGTAGGTGCAGATCCGTCCAGGAGCCACTGGACTGGATTCGTGACTCGTTAGCGCACGCTACGCATATTGGCTAGCGCACGCTAATAGTGTTACGGGCGGAATGTTCTGGAGCGTTGACCACGTTCGCGCGCGCTAATGCAGTGTGTTTAGAGCACGCTAATAGCTGGCAGTATAAATACTGGACAACAGGCCTCCTTTACCATTTTTCTTTCTTTTTCTCTCCTTTTCATTTCTAGTCACCGGGGCGAGTCTCTGAGGAAGATCAGAGGCGATCTTCATCTTCAATCATCATCGTGGTGAGTTTTCTTCATGTTATTATCATCATCTAACTGGTTTTCATTACGCAGCGAAGTATTTCCTTCCTAAGAACCCTAGTTGAGAAATATTTGCGGTTTTTACTTTGTTTTGTGATTCTACCCGATCTCATCCGATCGGTTGTGTATTCTTGTTGTCTTGGCCGTGACCTTCAGATTAGCAACTCGTTTGTTGATTTTATATCACTCGAAACTTGGCTCTTGATTTTGTAGAGAAACTCTTAGATCCTTGTTGTTCTTAGTGTCGTGTTGGATTGCAATTAGTGTTGTTGATTCGTGATGGTATTGTTCTCGTAGTATTCGTGGGGCTATCAAGATTCTTGGTCATTTTCGGAAGTTCGAGGGCTGCTCAACCTCATCCGTTCGTTGTTCGGTTGCTCATAGTTTCGAGGCAAGTATCTTGCCCATACACTTCATATTTCGTAGGCGTAACGGTTGATAATTAATTGTGTGTGTGCAAACTGAATGTTTTAATGAACTTTAAAAAGGATCGGTATATTCTCAATAAAAGGGTTCTCCTCAAAGATAGCGCGTATGTTTCGTGAATAAATGTGTTTTCGGAATATGTGAGTATGTGTCGTATGTGGGAAGATGTTATAATCATATTTCGTGAATATAATAAACCATAATCACTTGCCGAGGATTGTGTATTGATATGTATAATTGTTCGGTGAATATCTGACGTCGTGTGGTATTAGTTATTACTCCTTTGTAAGGAGGTTGTGGTGCTTAGTGTTGTTTGACAATGGTATTCGCTTGTTGTTGTGTGTGATTGTTGCAAGTGATGTGCCACCGGGTAAGATTGTTGAATCTCCGGGATCCATCCTTGCTAGTACGGGTCAGGCATGACCGTAGGGTTATCCAATCGGGTATGTTTTGCGGGGACTCCGAGGTTCGTGGCTTGCTAGCCCGATGCCGGGATAACTTGTGGGGTTATCCAATCGGGGTATGTCTTGCGGGGACTCCGAGGTTCGTGGCTTGTTAGTGCAATGCCAGGATAACTTATGGTTATGGTTTGGTTGTGTGATGTACATGTCATGGGTTGTCCAATCGAGTATGTCTCGTGGAGGCTCTGAGGTTCGTAGCTTGCTAGTGCGATGCCAGGATAACTATGAACATAAGTATGGTTATGGTCACGTGACTGTTGTCACGGTGACATATGATTTGATATGGTTTCCCATTGGGTTATCCACTCGGGTATGTTCTGTCGGAGCATCTGAGGTCCGTGGCTTGTTAGCACGGGACGGAATAATCCTTGGGAATATATTGTTCTGGATAATTGGGTCGTGGACCCTGAGGTTTGTGATCGGAATGGTATAATTTGTTTGGGGACCCCGCGTTTTATTATTGGAATTATACTTTTGGATAATGAACGTTGGGCTATGTCCCAGGCGTTTTCGGTAAATGAAAATCCCAAACGTTTCCAAAACTCCCGATATGATAAATGTTTTGTTAGATGTATATGGGTTTCATACCCACCTTTCATGATTTGAACTGTCTTGATCAAGTGACTTATCTCGGGAAGCATGTTCACGATTATTATGTTTCTTGGAGCATGACATGTATGGCCTGTATTTGTATTTTATACTTGAACTAGCAAAACAGTTGAGTTTTGCTAACCCCCGAGTATTTGGGTGATGGATGTCTGTATTGCATCCAGGTACTTGCGGGTTGCTGGGGAGCGAGTCTTGTTGTTTGCCTCTCCGTTGTGTTGTTCTCCCGTTTTATGGGAATGTTTTTGTATGCCAACCCATGCGTGAGTATGAGTTGTGAGAAACGTTATGTACGTTTGACGTGTGTGTTGTGGCAAAAGACCAAATCGGTCTAGTGGTTGGTTATTATCCATGTTGGCACGTTGTTGTGTTATTGTGTTCTCTGTATTTAGCTTGGTAGATCCTCACAGAGAGGGTCTGCGGCGTTGTTATTCCCAATTGGTTTGGGGGTGTTACACAATCCAAGCATAACCAAACCAATCTTCCTAAAACATGATATTCGATTACTACGACATCCTTGAAACATAATAATCTCAGTAACATACTCAAGAAACTGAATTCAAGGTTGGGTTTAGTGTCAACATACCTTTCATGATGAATAACGATGAAAACAATCGGTAAAAATCGACACCGTAGGCTTCAACTCCGAGATGTCTACGATCTTCTAAACCAGTTAGAGAGGCTATATAAGGATTATATGTAGGGGATAAAGCTCTCCGGACTTGCAAAAAACAGCCAAAGGATGAAAGGAAAAGAGCTAAAATGAAATGGGGTGCTGCCATATTTATAAAACTCAGACCTTTACGCACGTTAACCTCACAGCCTTACGTACGTTATCGTCTTAACGTACGCTATCTGAAATCTTTAGCGTACGTTAACGTCCGAAAGTAGCTACTGTCTCATTTTCTGACCTCCTTAACGTACGTTAACCATTACCATTTACGTATGTAATAAGCTCTACGTAGCGTACGGTATCTTAATCCTTTAGCGTACGTTATGCCTCATTGACTTGCTATATCAAAAAGCTGTCCGGATCATGCGGGAATCTTATCCTTATCTGTCCCCTTCCCAATATGGCCCATACGCCGACCAACCTTATCTGTCTGACTGCCTCTTACGTATGCTATGCTTCGTCCAGAGCGTATGCTATCCTCAGTTCATAACGTACATTAATCTTACCTACAAACGTACATTATGACGTAGCTGCATGCATGAATTACAACCCTTCCTAATATTATCATGATTGTTGGAATACGAATACGGGAAAAATCACACTTTGATTATAGATACCACAAAGTTGAATATTATAAGGTCTAAATACAGATGAAAATACTCAACAATTATACGGATATTACATACTCTCCCTCTAAAAAGGAGTTTCGTCCCGAAACTTAAGACAAAAATAATTCTGGGTATCTTGAATTCATACTGTCCCCCGTCTCCTAATTGGCTTCTTTGACTCCGTATCGCGACCATTGAACTTTGACCAAGGTGATTGGTTTATTTCTCAATTGTTTGACTCGACTCTCGAGTATCTTGATTGGTTTCTCTTCGAACGTGCCATCCTTAGCGACTTCGATCTCGCTGAAATCAATTACATGACTGGGATCTGTTATGTACTTCCATAACTGAGACATGTGAAACACATTATGGACATGACTCAGCGACGGCGGTAAGGCCAACCTATACGCCAACTCCCCAACTCTCTCAAGAATCTCAAATGGTCCGATACATCTCGGACTCAGCTTTCCTTTCCTCCCAAAACAAAAAAATCCCCGAGTAGGAGAAACCTTTAAAAGCACGTGGTCCCCAATTCCAAATTCTAACGGGCGACGGCGCACGTCTACATATAATTTTTGCCGACTCTGGGCAGTCAACAGCCTTTCACGAATCAAAGCTACCTTCTCTCGAGTCTGTACTATCAACTCCGGTTCCGTCCCGATCAAGTCTGATGAATCATCCCAACACAAGGATGATCTACATCTCCTCCCGTATAATACTTCAAAAGGTGCCATCTTAATGGAAGCATGCCAACTATTGTTGTGCATGTTTTAATATTATAAAAATCGAATAATAGTTATTCACGAATAATAAGATTATTCAAATGTCCCTGGTCCAATCGCGTTGAGTAGAGACTCAAGTGATTGACATACTAGTATAAGTTTGATTGATAATCATCGGATGATACACGTATGGTACAGATCAATCTCATGGGTATTGGTTAGACCAATACTGGACATACCCGCATTGAGATCATTGTATGGAAATGTCATAAGTAAGTCTCAATATAACAATATGTCAATAAATCCTTGAACCTGAGATTATCATAGAGTCCAACATGATAACTGCTATGCCTTGACGAAATCCAGCTTCATCTGAAACATGGTGATCATAAAGGTTAGCGATCGGGATTAGTGGGAGTCATGTAGAGGGCAATGAATAATCAAGATGGCAATTTGTCCCTCTCTTTAGTGAGAGAGATATCTGATGGCCCCCTCGATAAGTAGGACTGTAGGAAATGCATGGCCATGCTCAAATGAAGAGTCATTTGATTCAATCAGTCTACTTAAGATCGAGAAAGCATTTGAACATAATAAGTATGACAACATACATGACTCAGTTCAAATATGATATCACGCGACAAAGGGATTTGACACATTAAATGGTTTAATAGACTATAAACTTATATTATTTTGGGTAGTCATAATGTCTTGCTAGAGACCGCTTATGACTTATTATTTAATAAGGTATTAAATAATTATCAACATAATACAAGCCTTTTGGGTCACACATACGACAACTAAAGACAAGCAAGAATAATTAATAGATATAATATTAGATATTATATTTATTAAAGAAAATAAATAATGAGTAATATATAATATATGATATTTTATATTATATTATTTAATTATATCAACTGGGAAAGATACATATAATATTAGATATTATATTTATTAGAGGATTAAATAATAAGTAATATGTACAAGAACTTGTTATAAGAAAAATTGCACAACCCTAGTTTTGCAAGAGCCAAAAATCGCCCCCCTTCTCCAACAGATCAGCCGAACAGTTTTCACTCCGGAGATTCGTTTTGGCCATCTCCGTCCTCTTCTCTTAGTTGATTTTGATCAACAGTACAAATCCTTCTAGCAAGGAATTAATTGTTGTACTGTTTATCAATATTATTCGTAAGGATCTAGCAATCCGGCTTGTACCAGTTGTTCGTGTGTGGATCACCAAAATAGGAAGAGGATTTAATCAGCTTCTAATTCGGGTTCAGATCTGTTCTTTGAATTAAGGTAATTCGACGAACCATTAATAAATAAATTAAATCACTGCTTGTGGATCCTCGTCTGGGTTTTTTAATTACTTTATTCCGCTGCGTTTGCTCATATTTATTGTATTAAATACACGTAAAACCCAACAGTGGTACCAGAGCCAACATGCAGTAATTTAATTATTTATGTAGTACGTGTTTATATATTTTGAATATATAAAATTATGTTCTTAATCATATTTATGAAATAGAGATTTTATAAATATTTTTCTTATTTATTTTGATTAAATCGGATCGCTAAAAATTATTTTTTTTTGTACTGTTTTTGCTATTTTCTGTACTGTTAAAACCCAGAAACCGTTCTTGGAAAACTATCCAGAAACGGGCCACGAATCGGGCCGACCCGCAGGGTCTGGACTAGGATTACTTGATGACCGAACTGGGTCGACCCGCACCGCGAAAATAGGCAATAAATTGCGCAAAATGTTGCACGTACCAGGTTTTGAACCTGGGTGGCCGGGGGTGTTGTTCATCCCTCCCGCCACTGCACTGTCTTTTTTTCTTGTTCAACTCCGACGCTATATATTATGTATATGCTATCTGCCAACTTTAAATTGTTTATGTAATAATTAATTATGGTTTATGTATGGTGTATGACATGACCATAAATTGACCAATGTGATTGCATGTTTTCAATTTATTATTGGGTTGGTTTTACGGCTTGCGTGTCGTTTAATAATAATTGGTATTTACGGCCTACGAGTCGTCTTTTAATTTATTGTTATAATTCACGGCCTACATGTCGTTTGCCCTCTTTTAATTTAATTTTAGTAGTGAAGTATTTTTCATTAATATAATGAAGACAAGAAGGAGACGAAGGACGGACTCGAGGGGCCAATTGATCGTGTTTGACGTTCCAAGGAGTTGGAAGATCAATGGAGACCAATTTCACCCTTTAGATTGACCTTTGTGATTTTCATGTTGGCTCATGAAAATCACGTTAGGATTGTGGTCATGCTATACACGGTCCTATATTTACTATGTCATGTGATGCTATGTATATTTAAATTTATGCATGTATGTGATGCGATGTATGTTTAGATGTATGTTAGCCGACATAGACATGATACATAGGATAAAACCCTCGTTAAAATTTTTTTAATGCCATTCAACTAAAATACCTATCAAGATTTCGATCCTCTTGAGCAGGTCATGCCAAAGCTAGGTGCTCGGACTATCTCAGTAAGGTGGTATGGGTAATGATGATACCTATATGTTTTAATGAACTAAGAATTCAAAAGAGTTTTGAACCTTAAGGCATAAGATGGGATTATAACATGCTTGGGCATAAGATGCCAAATCCCACAAATATAATCTAAGAGTTACATATGATGTAATCGATAAATAGTTATCCACCTAAAGTAGATCAATTCTAGGCGTCATGCCAAAGCAGAGCTTAGAATTGTGCAGAATGGGGTCTTAGCCCACTAAAATTATAAATATTGTAAAATTGAGGGTACATTATTTTAGTGAGTGTATTTTTCGAGAAATAAAATAATGTGACTAAATACTTTACATATTGAATTTTGTAGATAGTAGAATGACATCAAACAACACGTCCACCATTTCATTGTGATCCGTCCTTGAGAAGGACAATCTCACAGAAAACGGCAGCAAATATCTGGATTGGATCCGGAGCTTGAGGATAGTTCTCAAGCAAGAAAGAAAGTTGTACGCACTTGAGGAAGAAATTTCTGATGAGCCTGCTGATAATGCAAACAAAGCAACAAAAGACAAATGGAATAAACATTGTGATGATTCTATTGATGTCAGTTGTCTTATGTTGGCTACCATTTGTCCAGAACTTCAGAAGAATCGGGAAGAAATGGAAGCTTATGAGCTTAATGCTCACCTCAAGGAAACTTTCTAGAAGCATGCTAGGCAAGAGAGGTATGAGACCTTTCAAGCCTTGTATGCTTGCAAGATGGTTGAGGGGACATCTGTCAGCGCTCATGTACTCAAGATGAAAGGATATATTGATCATCTTGATAGGCTTGGTTTTCCACTTTCTAAGAAGCACTCCACGGATGTGATCCTAAACTCATTATAGTTTCGGTGAGTTCATAGTGAACTATAATATGAATGAGATAGAAGTCCATTGCTGAGCTGCATGGGATGCTTAAAACGGCTGATCAAAATATAAAGAAGAAACTAACCCACGTGCTGATGGTCAGTAAAGGGAAGTCCTTTAAGAACAAAGGCAAAGGCAAGGGTAAGGCAAAAGTTGCCAAATCTATAGACTCTACTAAGCCAGTTTTCAAGGCTAAAGCTCCCAAAGATGGAAATTGCCATCATTGCAACAAACCAGGACACTGGAAAATAAATTGCAAGGTTTACTTGGAAGAGCTAAAGTGTACTAAAGGTATTGAGACTGCCACAGATATATTTGTTATAGAAGTTAACTTATCTACTTCTAACTCCTTGGTATTGGATACTAGATGTGGATCTCACATTTGTATAAATGTGCAGGGGTTGAGAAGCAGTAGAGAGCTGAAGAAAGGGGAAGTGAATCTAAGAGTCGGCAATGGAGAAAAAGTTGCTGCACTAGCCGTAGTTTATGATCTAGTTTTACCCAATAGGCTTTTGTTAGTTTTGAACAATTGCTATTATGTTCCTGCTATGAATAGGAATATTATTTCAGTTTCTACATTAGTGTGAAGGTTACAGTTTTCTTATTAAGAATAAGATTATTCGTATTTTTTTTTATGACTTACTTTATGGTACTGCAAAGTTATGTACTGGCCTTTACAATATTGATCTAGATGAGTCCAACACTTTGGAAGTCTAATAACATTGCATCCAAGAAACCTAAGCTCAATGATTCTAATACGACTTACTTATGGCATTGTCGACTTGGTCACATAATTGAAAAATGCATTTCTAAACTCCATAATGATGGACTTTTAGACTCTAATGACTATGAATCATATGGGACATGCGAATCTTGTTTATTGGGCAAGATGATGAAGAATCCTTTCACCGGTCATGGAGAAAGGGCTAGTGATCTATTAGGCATAATATATACTGATGTATGCGGACCTCTTAGCACTCATGCCAGAGGCGGATACCAATATTTCATTACATTTACCGATGATTTTAGCCGATATGGATATGTTTATATTATGAAGTATATACATGAATCTTTTAAAATGTTCAGAATATTCCAGAGTTAAGTACAGAATCAACTTGGCAAGACAATTAAAGCCCTTTGATCGAATCTAGGTGAAGAATACTTGAGCCAAGAATTCAATGATCATCTTAGGGGTTGCGGAATTGTTTCACAACTTACTCCTCCTAGAACACCTAAGCATAACGGAGTGTCCTAGAGAAGGAATCAAACTTTATTAGATATGGTTCGATCCATGATGAGTCGAACATAGCTTCAATTATCATTTTGGGGCCACGCCTTAGAAACAGCAGCATTCACCCTTAATCGTGTTCCATCTAAAGCAGTTAAAAAGACACCATTTGAGAAATGGACTCGTAAGAGACCAAACTTGTCTTTTCTAAAAATGTGGGGTTGATAAGCATTCGTAAGATGCCAAGTGTCTGAAAAACTGGCAGCCACATCTGAAAGATGTTTATTTGTGGGATATCCTAAGGAAACATAAGAAGACATCACTTCACCGATGGAAACTGAACAGGCTCAACAATCAGTTGAAGAGCCCGTTCAAAGTTCACAATTCCCTCGCAGGTCTGATAGGATGCGACATGAACCTGAGAGATATGCTCATAACGGAGGATGATGGCGCATCGCTCATATATGATGAGCCTAGTAGCTATACATAAGCTGCTTCAGGACCAGAGTCCAAGAAATGGCTAGAAGCCATGAAGTCAAAGATGTAGTCCATGTATGACAATCAAGTTTGGAACTTGATAGATCAACCTGAGGGTGTTAAAACCATTGGGTGCAAATAGGTCTACAAAAAAGAAGAAAGACATAGACGATAATCTGCAAGCCTATAAAGCTATACTAGTGGCAAAGGATTATAGAGAGATTCATGGTGTTGACTATGATAAGACTTTTTCGCCAATAGTTATGCTTAAATCAATTAGAATTTTATTTGCCATTTCTGCATATGATTATGAAATATGGCAAATGGATGTCAAAACAGCATTCCTTAATGGAAACTTACTCGAGGATGTGTACATAACACAACCTGAGGGTTTTGTTCATCTAGAAAATTCTAAAAAGGTTTGCATGCTTAAAAGATCCATTTATGGATAGAAGCAGGCTTCTTGGAGTTGGAATCTTACTGTCAAAGAGTTTGGGTTTATTCAAAATGAAGATGAACCACGTATGTACAAGAAGGTTAGTGGGAGCATAGTTATTTTCTTAGTCCTAGATGTAGATGACATATTACTCATTGGAAATGACATACCCACCTTGCAGACATTCAAGACTTGGTTGGGAAGTTGTTTCTCAATGAAAGACTTAGGAGAAGCTGCTTACATTCTTGGGATAAAAACCTATAGAGATAGATCAAATAGAATGATTGGTCTGAGTCAATGTACCTACATTAACAAAATATTGAAGAGGTTCAATTTGTAAGACTCCAAGAGAGAACTCTTGCCAATGTCATATGGCATTCATCTGAGCGAGACTCAGAGTCCTTCGACTCCTGATGAACGAACCCGCATTAGCAAGATTCCATATGCTTCGTCCACTGGATTGATCATGTATGCCATGATTTGTACTCGACCAGTTGTATCGTTTCCCTTAGCATGACAAGTCGATACCAATGAATTCCAGGTGAAAGTCACTGGATAGCAGTGAAAACCATCCTAAAGTACTTAAGAAGAACTAAGGATGCGTTCCAAATTTATGTGTGGGAAATGAGCTGGCTGTAAATGGTTACGCCGATGCAAGTTCAAAACCGATAGATACGAATTAAGATCGCAGATGGTTTTGTGTTTTGTTTAAAATATGAGATGCTAAGAGTTGGAAATGTTCCAAGTAAGCACGCTCGTAGATTTTATAACTCAAGCTGAGTACCTGGTAGCATCGGATGCAGCCAAGGAGAATATGTGCAACCTTTTAGGTCCTATAAGTATTTACTGTGACAATAATGGTGCTATTGCGCGAGCTAAAGAGTTAAGGACTGATTAGAGATCCAAACATATACTCAGAAAATATCACCTAGTCGGAGAAATCGTCAGATGAGGAGATCTTACAATATGCAAAGTAGCAACAGAAGAGAATGTTGCAGATCTACTTACTAAGCCTCTCTCACAGGGATAGCATGTTGAGCATGCTAGATCTGCAGTATTAGAAGTCATAAATGAATGGCCCTAGTGCAAGTGGGAGATTATTGGTAATAGCGCCCTTGGACATTCGATGTGCCTAGATTTGTAATTGTCACATTTGAATAAAGTTATTTGATATCATTTATTTCTCGTTGATTATTATAATGTGTGCAAGTTTTAATATTATAAAAATCGAATAATAGTTATTTACGAATAATAAGATTATTCAAATGTCCCTGGTCCAATCGCGTTGAGTAGAGACTCAAGTGATTGACATACTAGTATAAGTTTGATTGATAATCATCGGATGATTACACGTATGGTACAGATCAATCATATGGGTATTGGTTGGACCAATACTGGACATACCCGCATTGAGATCACTGCATGGAAATGTCATAAGTAAATCTCAATATAACAGTATGTCAATAAATCTGTGAACCTGAGATTATCATAGAGTCCAACATGATAACTGCTATGCCTTGACGTAATCTAACTTCATCTGAAACAAGGTGATCATAAAGGTTAGCGATAGGGATTACTGGGAGTCATGTAGAGGGCAATGAATAATCAAGATGGGGATTTGTCCCTCTCTTTAGTGAGAGAGATATCTGCTGGGCCCCTCGATAAGTAGGACTGAAGGAAATGCATAGCCATGCTCAAATGAAGAGTCATTTGATTTAATCAGTCTACTTAAGATCGAGAAAGCATTTGAACATAATAAGTATGACAACATCCATGACTTAGTTCAAATATGATATCGCGCGACAAAGGGATTTGACACGTTAAAAGGTTTAATGGACTATAAACTTATATTATTTGGGTAGTCATAATGTCTTGCTAGAGACCGCTTATGACTTTTTATTTAATAAGGTATTAAATAATTGTCAACATAATATAAGCCTTTTGGGTCACACATACGACAACTAAAGACAAGCATGAATAATTAATATATATAATATTGGATATTATATTTATTAAAGAAAATAAATAATGAGTAATATATAATATATGATATCATATATTATATTATTTAATTATATCAACTGCGAAAGATAAATATAATATTAGATATTATATTTCTTAGAGGATTAAATAATAAGTAATATATAATATAAGATATTATATGTATTGTATTATTTAATAAGTTGAGGGGCAACTAAGCAAATACTAGAGTTTGACTCTAGGGTTTACTTAGTATAAATATAAGGTCTTGGACAAGAAGTTGTTATAAGAAAAATTGCACAACCCTTGTTTTGCAAGAGCCAAAAATCGCCCCCCTTCTCCAACAGATCGGCCGAACAGGTTTCACTCCGGAGATTCGTTTCGGCCATCTCCGTCCTCTTCTCTTAGTTGGTTTTGATCAACAGTATAAATCCTTCTAGCAAGGAATTAATTGTTGTACTATTTTCAATATTATTCATAAGGATCTAGCAATCCGGCTTGTACCAGTTGTTCGTGTGTGGATCACCAAAAGAGAAAGAGGATTTAATCAGCTTCTAGTTCATGTTCAGATCTATTCTTCGAATTAAGGTAATTCGACGAACCATTAACAAATCAATTAAATTACTGCTTGTAGATCCTCGTCTAGGTTTTTTCGTTACTTTATTTGTGTTTGCTCATATTTATTATATTAGATACACGTAAAACCGAACACTTTCTTCATGTTGCCCCACCAAAAATTCTGCTTCAGATCCTTATACATCTTACTGGTGCCCGGGTGAATAAAATAGGGTGTACTGTGAGCTTCCTTCATGATTGTCTGCTTCAAAACATCAACATCGGGAACACAAAGTCGACTCTGGAATCTCAAAACTTCATCATCATGAATCACAAATCCTGGGGCCTTACCCTTGCTCACTTCATCACGTAACCGAATCATCATAGGGTCATCTAATTGCTTAGATTTGTTTTCTTTGATTAACGACAAAGTTAATTCCATCACACACAGTTTCCCTTGGAATCCTTGCAACCATACTTCAATTCCTTCACGAATCAACTCTCGTTGAATGTGGACTGGAACATGAGCGTTTACAGCATTCTAATAGAAATGGGTTTGCAGCTCAGTGCATCGACCACTACATTCGCTTTACCTGGATGATAAAGAATCTCCAAATTATAGTCCTTAATCAATTCTATCCATATCCTCTGCCACACGTTTAACTCTTTCTGACTGAAGATGTATTGGAGGATCTTATGATCCGTGAAGATCTGACAGTGAGTCCCGTACAAATAATGTCTCCATATCTTCAAGGCGAAAACAACAGCAGCTACCTCCAAATCATGAGTTGGATAATTTATTTCATATGGTTTCAACTGCCGTGAAGCGTAGGCGATCACCTTCTCATTCTTCACCAGTACATACCCAAGACCTTGGTTTGAAGCATCACTGTAAACTATGAACCCCTTCAGTTCCTTGTGGTAGTGCTAAAATTGGTGCCGTCGTCAATCTGTTTTTCAATTCATCAAAACTGGTCTGACACATATCGCTCCATTCAAACTTTTGTGTTTTCTGCAGTAATCGAGTATGTGGGTGGGTAATTTTAGAAAACCCTTCCATGAATCGACGATATTACCCGGTGAGTCCTAAGAAACTCCTGACTTCCTTCACGTTATTAGGAGACTTCCAATCTAAAATTGCCTCGACTTTCTGGGGATCTACTCAAACTCCTTCCGCTGATACCACGTGACTGAGGAACATCACTTCATTTTAGCCAGAATTCACACTTAGAAAGTTTGGCATATAAATGCTCACTTCTCAAGAGGTCCAAAACGATCCGTATGTGATGCGCATGCTCTTCCGGGATCTTGGAATAAACCAGAATATCATCAATAAACACAACTACGAATTTTTTCAAATACTCTATGAACACTCAATTCATTAATTGCATAAACACAGCAAGCGCATTAGTGAGACCAAACGGCATCACCACAAACTCATAATGTCCGTAGAGAGTTCTGAATGCTTACTTCGGAACATCGGATTTCTTAATCCTCCTGATGATATCCCGATCTCAAATCGATCTTGGAAAATACTATCGCTCCTTGCAACTGGTCAAACAAATCATCAATCCGTGGCAACGGGTACTTGTTCTTTATCGTCATCTTGTTCATCTCCTGATAGTCAATACACAATCGAAGCGATCCATCTTTCTTTCGGACAAAAAGAACTGGTGCACCCCAGGGCGAAACACTTGGCTGAATATAGCCTTTGTCCAGTAACTCTTCCTGTTGCTTCTTCAATTCATACAATTCGGTAGGTGCCATACGATACGGCACCTTAGAAATCGGTGTAGCTCCTGGTTCTAGCTCGATGGTAAACTCTACATCTCGTTGTGGAGGTAGTCCAGGTAATTTGTCAGGGAACATGTCCGGAAATTCACTCACAACAGGAATAGATAAAATCTCTACTTTTCTGTCTTCTTTCTTCATTTTGTAACACCAATATCCAGTACAGCATTGTTTTAGCAGTTTGACGACTTTCATAGCTTTGATTACTTTCCCTGAGCTTCCTGGTCCCCATCCCTCGAATAATAATTCAGAACCATCTTTGGCTATCATCGAGATATTCTTCATCCGGTAGTTCACAATAGCTCCATATCGATTAAGCCAATCGTCTCCGAGAATCAGATCGTCTCCTTGTATCTCTATCACAATCAGATTTGAAGGCCACTCCTTGCCTCCAATTGATACAGGAAAATCTCTAGTTTCTAAGTTCCCCACAATTCTCTCCCCACTCCGTAAACCCACAACATAAGGCTCACATTTATAAAACAAGAAATGTTCGAACGATTAATACAAGATAATGATATAAACGAATGTGTAGCCCCTGTATCGAACAAAACACTAACTGGTTGTGAAAGGATCTGAATGGTAACTGATGCAACAACAACATCCTGATCGTCTGCCCTCCTCATATCATAAAAGTGCAGGGGAACGGATCCAGCACTCGATGCTCCCTTTTGGTATAATTGTCCTCTACCTCGTCCTCGACCAGAACTCTGGGGTAGCTGGACACTCTGCTGCGTCTGCAGAACACTTGCTTCCTTCTGAGCCGACTGTGAAGTACGATCTCCAATTAACTTAGTGGCATCCCTGCAGAACATTACATGATGCCCCTCCTGTCCGCAATCATAACATTGCACTGGAGAATGGAAATAATCACGCCAAAGGTGTCCAGGGCGACCACAATTAAAACAGTTTTTGACCACATCTGTCGGTGTTGATACTGATCTGAAGTTCTTTCCGCCTTTAGATGGATGCGGGGGCCTCTTAAATGAATGAAAGGATGACTGGGCTTTGAAGGGCCCACTACTCTTGTGCTCTGTGAAACTACCAGAGATTTTCTGCTTCTTGGACTCCGAGAACTTTTCCATAGCTGCTTGTTTCATTTCATACGCCATGGATTTGTCTTGGTACTGGCGGAGAGTGGTGCATTCAAAACCTAACATGTACCTCTGTATTTTCGGCTTCATTCTCATATCAAAGTGAATCATCATTTCTGCGTCGGTTCTAACCAGGTGTCGAACAAACGCCAGTTGTTGATTAAATGTCTTAATCGCCTGAGCCACCGGCACATCCGACGGCTGCATGGAGAAAAATTCTCGAACCTTAGCTTCTCTCACCGGATGAGGGCAGTACTGAGCTTCCATCATAAGTTTGAACTCTTCCGAACCGGCATCATGATCAATAGGTCGGATGGCTTCCCACCATTTGGACGCTTCTCCTGTTAGAAAATAATGGGTAATGGGGGCTCTCCGGTCATCTGGACAGTTAATCCCGGCAAATACTTTCTCCAGTTCTCTCAACCAGTGACCCCATGTCGGCATATCAGAAAATCCATATAATTTTGGCGGTGCATCTTCGCCACCTCCTATAGCCATATGTCTCCTCGATTTCCCAAGTCTGGGAGGCCTTGTTGTCTTTCCCATGGCTGCAATCCTACCGCCACTTGCATCATGTCCACAACTTGAACAAATTGAGTCATCTGGTTGACCACTTGACGAAGGATGTCGGGAACGGTAGGATTGGCATTTTTCTCCACTATCTGTTCTCGTTCATTATTAACGGACTCTTGCTGTTTGCCAGAATTGGAGTTAGCCTGATTTGACAGTGAATCAGGAACAAAAGGTGAAGCTTCTCTCTCAGCATTCCTACATCCGCGTCCACGACCACGTCCACGTCCTCCCCTCAACATACTGTAAGCATAAACACTCAATATACATGGAATAATATCATCCTAACGTTCAAGTATAAAAAGGTATAACATGTAAAGGACAAGATAGAGTTTACGAAACTTACAACCACCGCTCGCACGAAGATGTAGGCATTACAGTGATGTTATGCATGGCCAGTTACCTCAAAAGACATATATGACCCCTATTTTAACCCAACGACCAATATATCCATAATCTTAGTCCCGATACCATATTCTGTAACACCCCGAGATATTCAGGATTATTACAGCGCCATAAAAACAACATCTATTAAATACCAATCATAGAAATAATTATTACATCACCAATATAAAACATACAACTCAATCCACGTCCGAATACAAACTTCGAAGACGACAAAACAACAACGTACTCGAGTAATTTATTGAAACAACACAAACATATGACAAATTAATCCGGCCGTAACATCACTCTACACCCTCGTTGTCATGCAGCTCTAGTGGTTGTTTTCGTGCTCTCCTGGATCCTGAACAAAAAATAAATGTTCACCCCCGAAGGGGTTAGCACAATGATGCTAGTACAATTACGATAATTATACAACAGTGATTTATTCAATAATCCATGAATAATAACGTCAATAATATCAACAATAATCACAACAAGTCTCTCCAATGAGAAACAGTAACAATGTACAACATATCATATCAATCTCAACATACTCGTGGTATTTCAACGATCCAGCGCACACAACTATAGATTCCCATGATGATCTCGTTGGACCAACACATGGTGGAAATACCTGTCCAACAATCCAGTGCACACAGCTATAGATTCCCATGATGATCCCGTCGGACCAACGCTTGGTGGACAACAATCACAACACATATGCACAATATAACAACAACATAACCGACATCAGTACGAATAAATATAATTAAGGTACTTGCCTTAGAAAGGTGGCAAGAAATAAACACTTCACGACTTCAACAAACTCGAAGGCCGTTCCTTCGATCAACCGTTCGCAAACTTAGAACCTTAAACAATAGGAAAATAGCGACAACCCAACTTACATAATAAAACTAACGGATACACAACTAACACACCAGCGTTGATCGTTCACAACTATGGTCAAGCACGCTATCTTATGAATGGTTGGTTACATGATCAAATCACCGGACGAACACTAGTTGGATTCTACAAAATCATGCTATGTGGATGGTAATGATATTGACTTCTATGATAACAAGGGTAGGCATATCATCAACCTTCCTACTCCAACTCTATTAACAACTTCCAAAGTAATTCGGCTAAACAACGATTCATAACAAGAGTATGATCATACGAATACTAACAAATTCTCGAAGGGAGATGAAACAACCGTGTTCTAGGTTCAATTCGATTATCCTAAACATAATCAATCCATTCTAATCAAGAATATAACGAAGTTTATCAATTCAAATACCTCTTACGAAATACGAAATAATCTTGGTGAAACTCCTAGAATTCATCTTCTTGAACACTTCAATTCTAGGTGATGATATTAACATGACATTGATATACAACTCGGCCAAAACATACCACAATCTCAGAAACTATGTCCTAGGGTTCAACATACAAAGGTTCGATCACAATTCTCTTAACAATGAAGAACAATCCATGTATAACCAAACCAATCTTCCTAAAACCTTATATTCGATTACTACGACATCCTTGAAATGTAATAATCTCAGTAACATACTCAAGAAAGCGAATTCAACGTTGGGTTTAGTGTCAACATACCTTTGACGAAGAATAACGATGAAAACAATCGGTAAAACTCGACACCGTAGGCTTCAACTCTGAGATGTCTACGATCTTCTAAACCAGTTAGAGAGGCTATATAAGGATTATATGTAGGGGAGAAAGCTCTCCGGACTTGCAAAAAACAGCCAAAGGATGAAAGCAAATGAGCTGAAATGAAATGGGGTGCTGCCATATTTAAAAAAATCAGACCTTTACGTACATTAACCTCACAGCCTTACATACGTTATTGTCTTAACGTACGCTATCTGAAATCTTTAGCGTACGTTAACGTCCGATAGTAGCTACTGCCTCATTTTCTGACCTCTTTAATGTACGATAACCATTACCATTTACGTACGTAATAAGCTCTGCTTAGCGTACGCTATCTTAATCCTTTAGCGTATGTTATGCCTCGTTGACTTGCTTTATCAAAAAGCTGTCCGGATCACGCGGGAATCTTATCCTTATCCATCCCCTTCCCAAGATGGCCCATACGCCGACCAACCTTATCTGCCTGACTGCCTGTTACGTATGCTATGCTTCTTCCATAACGTACGCTATCCTCAGTTCATAACGTACGTTCAGCTTACCTGATAACGTACGTTATGACGTAGCTACATGCATGAATTACAACCCTTCCTAATATGATCATGACTGTTGGAATATGAATACGGGAAAAATCACACTTTTATTATATATACGACAAAGTCGAATATTACAAGGTTCAAATACAGATGAAAATACTCAACAATTATCCGGATATTACAATTTTCATGGGTGACCTTGCTGTTTTCTCAATCTAAAGACTTTTTTATAATTGTTTTTCAGCAGGTAATTTTCATCCTTGAGCTCTAAATTAGAAAAAGAGAGTTGTAGGTTTTCTTGTTTAAGCATCTCATGACTTTTTAATGGTCTGAAACTCATTCATCATATTTTCAAAAGTATGTGATGCACTTAAAGGGTTAACTGAGTTTGAGCTTACCTAATCATCAGTGTCATCATCATCCCCTTCCTTTGCCATAAGCACATATAGGCTTTATCTTTGATTTCATCATCAGAGGAGTCACAATCGGTGACAGTCTGTAGGCATTTCTCTATTTTGATGGGTGTGGGCGTGGATTCTAATTCTCGGATCAGTACCTTGAGCTTATTTCTCCAGACACGTCTTTTCTCATCTTTTTCTTGTTGCTCAACTTCTGGCATCTTCTGTACTTTAGGATGAGGACATTGCATAGTGTCCTGATTTCATGCAGCTATAACATAGATTAGAGTTTCCAGAAGATGATGACTTAGAGCTTACCTTTTTTAAGGGTCTAGGCTTGTAGGGAGCCTTTTCGAATTTGTTAATGAATTGCCGAAATTTGTGCATGAGCAAGGCCATTTTATCTTGTGACATGATATCATCATCATTGTCAGTGGCTTTGGATGTGCTGGGGGCAGAGCTGTGTCTCTTGTCGGATACAACAGTCAGTGTTGTAGTCTTTTCAGGGGAATCTCAACCTTTTCTCTCCGGTCAATGTCACACACAAACACTGTGAGGTCAGAGAAGAGGTCAAAAGTAGATATACCATTACGATTGCAAGAAACACGCATAGTTATGGTATTAATGTCCCATCGGACGGGGAGTGATCTAAATAATTTGAGATTCTTCTCCTTTTTTTAGGTATACACTTTTCCCAAAGCTACAAGATCACTGACAATACCGGTAAATATGAGATCAAGCTCCTCAAGTGTTTCAGCTGCTTTCATTTTAAAAGATTCAAACTGCTAAGTGAGTTCCGAAATTTTATTTTCTCTTGAGAGCTCAGTTCCCTCACAAATTAACTTGAGTTTTTTCAGATTTCTTTGGCTGTCTTACAGCTCTTTACCTTTGGAAATGTTCCTTTGTCGAGAGAGACAAATACCGCATTCTTGGCGATGTTGTCCATATTTGCATGCTTGCAATCATCGGTTGTCCAGTGTCCCCTTTCTTTTTCAAGCATTTCTGCATGAGGTTGGCCTTCCATCCTAGCAGCAGGGTTGACCTTCATAATTTTAATAGGTCCTTCATGTATCACAAATATCATCTCTTCATTCATGTCAGCAAGATTGGCTTCCATCCTGATTCTCCAGTCATCAAACTCATTAATAGTAAACATGGGAACTTTATTGATCATTGATGTATCCATGACAATGGTAGAATGAATGACATAAGTACAAAAATGGAGTTTTCAATCAGTAAGTTACCAAATCTTTCAGTAGTTTCGTGTGTTGTGAGTAATGTCCTCTTGCTTGGCCTATCTATAACCTTGGAAATAGATTTGTTGTAAATGTAGTTGTTGGCCAGTTGGTGAGATTTGTACAGGTCTGATTGGCAGCTTCAGAATGTTTGAATTAAAGATATTTCGTATTTAATGCTTCAGACGTTCTATTTGATCTGCATTAAATGAACTTCTGTCCGTAGTCTCTTCGACTGCATTAAATGATCTCCTGCCAGCATTAAACGCTACTTTATAGCTGTGAATACTTTCTGAATAAAGAAACGGTTATCTCGCAATGGTTTAAAGTTCTAAGTATATATCCTGTTGGATTGTGTTTTACTTCTCCTGAGTAAAACACCTACAGATTCTTTGTTGTAGTCAACAGTTCTTGTTGTACGCTGGAACTTCTATTAGCTGTAAGATTTGGCTTCTTGGGCACTGTATAAAGTTCGCTGTAGGGACAAACTATAGGGAGCATTTATCAAAACACTCGGGGTATTGTTTTTTCCAACATATATATATATATATATATATGGAGAGAGATTTAAGATCATATGAGAATGGTATTATGTTGTGAATTGAGAATAAATCTGAATCATTGATCTGTGTGTAATGTATTGTCCAGATTGGCTTATGCATATGTAATATATGCATTTCGTGCATCAAAATTCATTCTTATTTCTTAACTTAAGTATCATTCTCACCAGAACCCACCCCTATATATATATATATATATATATATATATATATATATAGCAAAAATTATAATGTGTATTTTGTAATAAATTCAATGATGCCGATAATTAAAATTTTATAATTTACATTAATAACCGCCGTTAAAATGCTGATTCTAAAGGCCTATTTTGTAGCAGGAATATCACGTACTAACATAACAGAATCACTATCAAGGCAATATTCTAAATGAAGAAATATTTAGCACTAACATATTTACATACCAAAAGTACTACAAACACAACTAAAATCCACCTAAATCAGTCAAATTCTTAAATTATAAGAAGGATTACTACCATCTTGCATTTCCTCGTCCCATGCTGTGCAGAAGAGGTGGGAGTTTGTAAATTGATGAGCGAATGTCGTGGTGGTGCATGAAGTCCCGACTAAGTCACGATCTCAGTCAATGACATTATATACTGCATCATGGCCTGCTGCTTGTAATACCCCCAGAGTTATCCAGGAATATTACAGCGTCGTGGGCCCCGAGACAGAACCCACAAGGCTAAAAGTCATTTTTGTAAACATTTACAAACGCCCAAGAGGCTAACAATGGTACTATCTTTTAAAAACATTCGAAGACTTAATAAAATCCGTCGTAAAAAATCTCATTTGAAACCAAAAGGCCCGAAATGCCAAAACTCAACAGTTTAAAAACATACGTTAAGCTATCGCTTACACGTACCGCCAAAATAGTTTAGAAAACAATTTTCAAAGTAACTTAAGTTAACGGATAATGAAAGGTCATTCAAGAATACTCACGCAGCGGAAAGGACAAACAATTAAAAAATACTCTAGCAGCAGAATACAACATATAATCAGAATACTCGATTCACAAACACATGCCATAGCCAGTATCCTCCGGGAAGCTCATCTCTTCACGACCGCTACAAGCTTGATATTCCAAGAACCTAAAAAGAAAGCCCACGACGGGGTCAGACATAATATCCAACAATGATAACAATCACATCGCTTCAATAATTACATTCCAATGAAAATACTAAGTAAGAATATGACCAATGTAATCTTACCGCCGTAACTTTACCAAACTCGTAATAATTCTCATCAAAATAAACATTATCACAATACACATCTCGTAATCTCGATTAATCAATAAACTCAAACATAACATCCATACGGTACCTCAAGCAATACCCAAGATTCTCAAAACATCATCACAACTCGCGATACGGAAATGTACCAGCTCTGACCAATCCGATCCATCGGATAACATCAAAAAATATATACACGATAATCGATTGTCCATCCAAAGACAAATTCCAAAGGACATACAGAACATACCTCGAGATATGTAATGCCACGATAATCATGTCAGTCTAATCCGAGATTAGATCAATACCACATATGGACATGGTCCTAACACAAGACCTACAAATGCATACTCACATGACGACATCAATATGCCCATGATAACAACAACAATGTATACTTATGGAAATCCGAAGATCCAGCGCACACAGCATAGATCCCAAGATGATCCTGAAAGACCAACACGAGGTGGATAACCCATAATATACATATGCACAACAACAACACCTGGTAATCTAACGATCCAGCGCACACAACATAGATACCCAAGATAATCCCGTCGGACCAATACGAGGTGGACATACGACAACAATGCACAAATGCATATTAACAACAACACAAAATTCATGAGAACAACAATACATAATGTATCACAATATGATCAACATAAAATAAAAAAAATGATTAGAGTACTTGCCCCGAGTCCTTCGAGAGTAATCTCGATGTCTAAACCATCACAAACCATTATTCTCAATACTCGACGATCCAAAATGTCACGGAGTGTAGATAATTCATATCTTCGTCTTTATCACAATGTATCTTCGATACCCAAGTATACCAGTAATAAAAGTAAATCATGTACATTATGATTTAAATTCCCAAAATCCGAAAATAATTTACAATCCCAAATCTCCTGTGTTCACAATTATAATCATTGCTATACGAATTATAAACGAATGAAACGGAAACCATTCATTAAATATTATAAACTGAGCAAGTAATATACTTGCCTCGATATCGACACGGCGATGATGAAGCCATTACCAATCCCATTTCCTTTGTCTATGAGCTCCTCGGCCCTGACCAAAGCAATTCACGAACATTCTCGAACACGAACGCAACACACTTTTCTAGTCGACGATTATAACCAACGATCAATGATCACAATCTATTGAAGTAATCAATTAACACACATTCGATAATAATCAATTCCCGATATAACCAATCAATCAAACTCAATGGCTCAACAATTCCTCGATCATATAAAAAACCAAATAGTATAACTCATACCATCACGAACTCATATCCATAATACAAACCGAAATCTGATAATCGTTATTAACAATCAATATAACCGGTCAACAAACCCGACGATTTTACAATATCTCGATTAACCACAAGTCCGAACAATCTAACTCAAACAATTACGAATTCACAACCACAAATACGATTACGGATACGAATGTAAAGGAAATCATATTCGATGCTATCACAATCTTTTCGTATTCCAAATTGTTTATCATGATTTGTATTTCATCAAGAACATATGAAGTGTACCACTACAATCAACACGACCTAACAAATGTTCGATCTTCATATCTAAAAATACCGATAATTCAACATACGCCCGTCTTGCTATGTCTAATTTATCAAGAGTTCCTCAAGAACACTAAGTGATTCAAAATCATGTTCATAGTCATCAAAACAACATAATTCGATATCCGTTAACATGTAGATAATCATCCAACTCATAATCCCAAGTCATGTATCATCATATTCTTCAATATACACTTCTTATAACATTAAGAATCATATCAACACCACTATAATCATCATCATACGAATCAAATATGGATAACAATACCAAGAATCCGAAATGAAGGTGTAGAGTTCAACAACATACCTCAAGAACATGAACAACACCATCAAACACATCAAGGATCAACCATATATGCATATCTAAGCCTCAAATCCATGTTTCCAAGCTTATATCAAAGATATAAAAGGTTTATCTTCACTACCATACTCAGAGGGACGAATTTTGGAGGAAGGAATGGTTTTGTTCTCGTGAAGAAATGAGAAACCGATCCTTAATTTATAATCTGCAGCGCTCATTACGTACGTTACCAATCCACATTAACGTACGTAATGCTCCTTACGTACACTACATGTCCTTCATAGTGTGCGTAACATCATTCCAGAACTCACTGTCTTGATTCGTTCGACCGCTTACGTACGTAATGCATAGGCCATAACGTACGTAATACATACGTTGACTTACTACAGTGCATATCCATTTAGCGTACGTAATGGGTAGTCCATTATGTACGTAATACACGACATTGACTCGCCCGCCCACATTCTGTGCCGAAAGCTGCTGACCATGGGACCCACTTGTCAGCCATAACCAGATCCTGTCCGATTCTCTTCATAACGTACGTTATGAACTTTACGTAACGTATGCTACGTTTGTATCTTAGCGTACGTAAGCTCCTATGCTTAACGTATGCTACGCTTGACAAAGCCTTCTCTGATCAGCCAACTATATCTCACCTGATACTTAACGTACATAAAGACCTCACGTAAACGTACGTAACTGTTGGGAATTAACGTACGTAAGCTCATACGCTTAACGTACGTTATAGCTTCTATACTTAGCCATTTACACTGATCTTGCTCGTCGTTTGAATATACTGAATACGTATACACGACACACCATATCCTCAACTGCAATTGTCGACCAAGTACGACAATTATACCAATACATACATCTCAGTCCTTCATTTATTTTATCCATACTCTACAGATTCCACACTGTACAACATAGCTCGGATAAAATAACGTTAAACAATAGTAGTAGCTGAGATAAAAAGTCTTGTTGAGCTTTTCTTTGCTCCTCCCAGAATTTCGTGAACTGGTCTTGAGCCTTTCTTTGCTCCTCAACTCGTAGAAAGGCCTTCTAGGTATCGCCCAATTGAATGCTTCAATAGCATGTGATATCCTTCAACAATCGGTGGCCTTCAGCTCCCATCATTAGCATCCGCACATCACTCTCTTTAGGAGGGTAAATGTTAGCCCAAACCCTAGCCCTAACGTACGAATCGGCTTGATCGATGTATTTGATGGCTAAATAAAGGATACTCTCATCTAGATTCAGATGCTCCTCTCTCGCAACCTCTGTCAATATTGTCTAGGACTCCTTCCTCACTCTCTCCTAATTAAGTTAAACAAAATAAGTAACCGAATTTTTATAAAGTTAAGATTTATGATTCATAACAATGTTAAGATTGTTGACTCATAAAGTATGTTGATGATAATTTCATTCAAAACATTTAAAATAGATCTCAGCACATTGATATATTGAAGGAGCAAAATGGACTTAGTGCATGCTACCTGTACCAGAGTAGCGCATGCTATCGAGGGTTTTACACAGCCAAGACAACTCAGCTGCAGCCCAGTGAAGTTACCTGATGGATAGCGCACGCAAGATCTTCAACATTTGCGCACGCTAAATTACTAAATTTAGCGCACGCTATAATATCCATGTAACGCACGCTATCGCATATCAGTCAGAGGACAGCAAGGTCTGGAAAGAAAAAGGAAAAAGGACTTGCGCACGCTACAGACAATTATTTACGTACGCTACTATAAGGACTTAGCGCATGTTACTCTTCATGTCTTGCGCACGCTACCGGATAACATGGTTAGTAGTCCAGTAGCCACTGGACTCAAAATGAGAAGGCATTTACGTACGCTACACAGGGTAACGTACATTACTGTTGATAGCATATAGCGCACTCTACGATATATACATTAGCGCACGCTAAATCAGTCAACAGTTTACCGTTGGATTTTCTACCGTTGGAAAAGAAGGAGTCAAAGAAGATCCGTGAAATCTGGAAAAGCTGGAATTAAATATTACTAGCGCACGCTATGCATAATTGCTAGCCCACGCTAAGTTCAAATTTAGCCATTGGACAAAGAGACGTTGGGGAGACAAACCAACACTTTCAAAGTCAAGATTGAAGACCTGTTGACCAACCGATAGCGCACGCTAAGAAGGTGTGACTAGCACACGCTAGCCATACTATTTTACCGTTGGAACAGTTTTGTGACCGTTCAGAAAAGTCAAGTCAGAGTCGATTGTGCACGCTAGAAGGTATTATTAGCGCACGCTAATAATACAAAATTCAGTATTTGAAGAATGGCTAACACCTATAAATAACCATAGTACTTGGGTATCAAATACACAACTTCAAGCATATAAGCATACAAGCATACAAGCAATAAAAGCATACTTGAGCTCAGTTTTATATCTTTTATTGCATTCCAAGTTGTGAGAAGAAAGATACAAAGAGTGAAACACCTTGTAATATTTATTATACTTTGTATTCTTTCATTTGTTTGTAAGTGTTGGATCACTTACACTTGAGCGTTAGAGAAACGAATCAAGAGTCACTAATCCGGTGTTATTAGGATCTTTTGATCCGGCATTGTTAGGATTATACTCCTATATTCATAAGTGAGGATTATCTAGTTCATATAGAATACTAGATAAACAAAGTTTAATTGTTGAGAGTGGTTGAGCATGGACCGATAGAAGACAAGCGGTTGTAACGGTTGTGTACTCGGACCGATCGAAGACGAGTCAAGTTTGTGGTTGTTCTTGAGCCAATAGAAAAAGAAGTCGAAGAGAGGATGTAGGCAAGTTTCCGAACCTCTATAAATCTTTGAGTCTTTTATTTTCCGAACTATTTTCATTTATTCGCAAGAAAGTTCGATATTCCGCACTACCACTATTCAACCCCCCTTCTAGTGGTAAATTTATCTCTTCAGTTGGTATCGGAGCAGGTCTCTTTTTAAAGGTTTAACCACCTAAGGGAAAAAGATCCGCAAATGGCACTTCTTGGCCAAATCGAAGGAAATGCTATCAACCGTCCTCCCTTCTTCAACGGTTCCAATTTCATGACATGGAAAAAGAAAATGGCTATCTTCTTTCAAGCCTATGATATTGAAATTTGGAAAGTTATTGCTCTTGGTCCGAAGCTTGCAAAGAAAGAGGATGGATCGTTGAAAAAGTTCGACGAATTCAATGACGATGATTGGAGGAACACTCACATCAACTCCCGTGCTACTCAACTTCTCTATTGCGCCCTTAATCCTGAAGAACTCAATAGGATATCTTCCTACGAAAGCGCAAAGGAAATTTGGGAAATGCTCGAAGTAACTCATGAGGGAACCACCCAAGTCAAGGAGACCAAAATCAACATGCTACTTCATGACTATGAACTCTTCTCCATGAAAGACGAGGAAACAATCACCAATATGTTGGATCGGTTCTCGGCTATAACCAATGGCCTTGCATCATTCGGAAAGCCTATATCTAGTAGCGACAAAGCTAAGAAAATTCTTTGCTCGTTGACATGAGAATGGGATGCTACGGTTATCGCGATCATGGAATCCAAGGATCTCAACAAACTTGAGTTTAGTGCCCTCATCGGGTCACTCATCAACTATGAGATCGTTCTCAAGTCTAGAGGTACCAAACCAAAACCTCGGGAAAGAGTAGTCGCATTCAATGTTGATAGTGATGTTGAGGAAGATGTTCCTGAAGATGAAGATGACGAGGAACTTGCTCTCTACGCCAAGAACTTTAGAAGGTATAAAAGCCGAATTCAAAAGAGGCGAAGTTTTCTTGGTCGGGACGGCAAGCCGGAGCAAAAAAAGAGTAGCTATTCTTCTATAAAGAAGTTCGACAATAATTGTCGGAAATGTGGTCAAGCCGGTCACTATGACAAAGAATGCCGAGGATCCTCTTCAAAGCCTCAAATGGAAAGATTCAAAAAGAAGGAGGTCCTAATCGCTTCTTGGAGTGATGACGAGGAGGAGATTGAAAGATCTCTAGACGCGAATCTCGCATTCATGGCACTCGACTCCGAAAGCAATATCGAGGTAAGTTCTAAACTCAATGATGACGAATATGATTCTTTTGATTTTTGTGATTCACAAGAAGTTCATCATGACGATGAGTTATTAAGTGCGTTTGAATCCTTGAACGCGGAGTATGACGAGATGGTTAAATTAAATATATCTTTAAAGAGAAAAATAAAATCTCTAGAACTCGAAAATTCCTCTCTTCAAAACAAAGGCAAAACTATTGAGCTCGACCATACCCTTACACCTTGAAAAGGAAAATGTTTTGAAAATCGAGTTGACGAAAACTCAAAAGGAGCTAAAATATATTTTGAACAAATTTACTCTTGGAAACGAGAAATTCGAAAAGCTTCTATCTATTCAAAAATCCCCTTTGCTAAAACACGGTCTTGGTTTTGATCCGTTTAAACGAGAACAATCTCTTATCAACCTTGACAAAATAAAGAAAACCGAAACCGAGAATTTAAAAGATTCTTTCAAACAACGAGTTCATGATGTTAATGTTTGTTCAAAGTTGAGAACCATCAAGGTTAAACAAATATGGGTTCCTAAAGGGACAATTGTTCCAAATGCTATAAGCATAGTTAACTTTGGAGGACCCAAACGGGCTTGGGTACCGAAACAACCGAGAAATTCTATTTTTGTAGGTACCAGCACCAAGGAAAAGCAACTGGTACATTGATAGCGGATGCTCAAGGCACATGTGCGGCTCCGAGGACTTATTTGAAGACCTCGAATATCAAGAACAAGGACATGTGACCTTTGGGGACAATCAAAAGGGAAAAATCAAAGGCATCGGCAAAGTCGGTAAGGAACCTTCTCCCTCTATCAACAAAGTATTGTTTGTTGAAGGTTTGCATCATAATCTACTTAGCGTTTCACAACTTTACGATGAAGGTTTTAAAATTCTCTTTGAGCAAACGCATTGCACGGCATTTAGAAATAATAAAATTGCATTCATCGGTTTGAGATGTGGAAACATCTATATTGTTGATCTTAATGATAAAATTTCATTCAACGAAAAATATCTTATTACTTTGGATGATAATGCATATTTATGGCATCGAAAATTGGGGCATACATCTTTACCTATTATTTCCATTTTATCTAGACACGACCTTGTTCGTGGATTGCCCAAACTCAAGTTTGATAGAAAATATTTGTGTGAATCATGCATAAAAGGGAAACACACTCGAGAATCTTTCAAACCAAAATTCGAGGTTTCCACTAGTCGCGTTCTTGAACTTGTGCATATGGATTTGATTGGACCATCTAGACATGTTAGTTTAAATGGCAAACTTTACACTTTGGCTATTGTTGATGATTTCTCTCGATTTACTTGGGTTAGATTTTTAGCACATAAGGATGATGCATTTTCTGAGTTTTCTAAATGGTGTCGTTTGGTATCAAATGAGAAAAATCTCTCCATAATCTCTATCCGCACCGATCACGGAGGTGAATTTGATTGCACTCCGTTTGAACTCTTATGTGACAAATACAGGATTAACCATAATTTTTCGGCTCCTAGAACGCCTCAACAAAATGGGGTTGTTGAAAGGAAAAATCGATCTTTGGAATAAATGTCGAGGACTATGCTTAATGAATACTCTCTTCCACGATACTTTTGGGCCGAAGCAATATTTACGGCATGCTATGTAATTAACCCGGTTCATGTTCGTAGAACTCATCTCAAAACCCCGTATAAATTATGGAAAGGTAAAAATCCAAATATAGCTTACTTTCATCCTTTTGGTTGCAATGTATTTATCTTAAACAATGGTAAGGATAACTTGGGCAAGTTCGATGCTAAATCCGAATCCGGAATATTTCTTGGTTATTTTACAAATAGCAAAGCATACCGCGTTTATAAAATTAGAACGAATAAAGTTGAAGAATCCATTCATGTTAAATTCAATGATATGATCTCACCCCCGAGAAAGGTAGAATTTTTTGATGATGCAGGTACTTTTCCGGATCCCTCAACCGAAGTGAAGAAAATTTCGGAAATCCAAACGAACACAATCGTTGATTTACCGAAAGATTGGAAGAACATCAATGACCATCCAAAGGATCTCGTGATTGGAAACATTGAAGACGGTGTTCAAACCCGAAGAAGAACCACCGAATTTATGGCTCATTGTGTTTTCGTATCCAAAATAGTTCCCAAGAATATATCCAAGGCTCTTGATGATGAAAGTTGGGTGATGGAAATGCAAGAGGAGCTTGTGCAATTCATGCACAATAATGTATGGAATTTAGTTCCCGCTCCTAAAGATAAAACAATTATCAGAACTAAATGGGTGCACAAAATTAAGAGTGACGAAGACGGTTACCCAATTCGAAATAAATCTCGTTTGGTCGCTCAAGGGTATAATCAAGAGGAAGGTCTTGATTATGAAGAAAGTTTTGCTCCCGTGGCTCGACTTGAAGCCATCCGTTTGTTATGTGCATTTGCCGCTCGCAAGAAGATCAAACTATTTCAAATGGATGTGAAAAGTGCATTCTTGAATGGCTACATTCAAGAAGAAGTCTACGTCAAGCAACCTCCCGGTTTTGAAGATCATCAATTTCCGGATCACGTCTACAAACTCAACAAGGCACTCTACTGGTTGAAGCAAGCACCCCGAGCATGGTACGATCGTTTAAGTCAATTTTTAATTGCAAATGATTATAAAAGAGGTAAAGTCGATAATACCTTGTTTGTGAAAATATTAAATGATGATATACTTGTTTGCCAAATCTACGTTGATGACATTGTATTTGGAGCTACTAACGAATCTTTGTGCCAAGATTTCTCTAATCTTAAGAAAGGAGAGTTTGAGATGAGTATGATGGGAGAATTAACGTTCTTCCTCGGGCTTCAAATCAAGCAATGCGAAGATGGAATCTTTATCCATCAAACGAAGTAATCAAACGATCTCCTAAAGAAATTCAAAATAGAAAGTAGCAAGGTGATTTCTACGCCAATGTCTTCATCATTAAAGCTTGAAAAAGATGAAAATGGCAAATCCGTAGATCAAAACTTATATCGAGGTATGATCGGATCTCTGTTTTATTTGACTGCTTCTAGGCCAGACATAATATTTGCTACATGTGTATGTGCTCGATTCCAAGCTAATCCCAAGGAATCACATTTAATTGCTTGCAAATGCATTTTTCGTTACTTAAACGGGACTATCGGACTAGGTCTTATAACACCCCCAAACCACTCGGGAATATTACAGCGCCGCAGACCCTCTCCGCGAGGATCTACCAGGCTAAATACAAAACAATGCATCACTTCACATGCTGACATGGCTACATAAAGGACCATTAGACCGATTAGGTCTTATATCACATGCTGACATGGCTACAATACGAGAATCAAACAAGTATGGAGTAAGTATTCACGAGGCACAATTAAACTCCACATAATAACACAGAATCACATAAACTCGTATAACACGAGATACAACAAAATAGGGAGACTTACATCCACATATCGCATGAAAATGATGGTTGCACCTCGATACTAATCACGACCGACAACTTAGACGACGCGTCGCGACACCACTCAGTCAGACCAAATCTGACAAGACAAGACCCGACAACACACAACTCAACCCGACAGCCTAGGTTTCCTCAACCTAAGCTCTTATACCATATTATATAACACCCCCAAACCACTCGGGAATATTACAGCGCCGCAGACCCTCTCCGCGAGGATCTACCAGGCTAAATACAAAACAATGCATCACTTCACATGCCGACATGGCAACATAAAGGACCATTAGACCGATTAGGTCTTATATCACAACACACACAACAATACATACAAGATCCTTGCCCAGCACACATACCCACGCAGGGGCTAGAATACAATAACACTTCCATAATTCGAGAAAATAACACATCGGAGGAATAACCAACACGACTCTACCAAATACTCTATAATTGGTCTTCACGTGATTAGTATCTTCGTCTCCCATCATCCTTCGTGTCGATCCTGTGGCTCGCTCCCCCCTACTGCAAGTACACGGGCCTTGTCTGAGACATCCACCCCGAATACTCGGGGGTTAGCAAAACTCCACTGTTTTGCTAGTGCAAGTATAAAACAGAAGTACAAGCCATACACAACGTGCTTCAAGAATATAATAATCTTGAATATATTTCCCGAGATAATTCACTTAATCAAAACAGTTTGATTTATAAAAAGGGTAGGAAATAATACCATGTATCTCTTACAAAACATTTTATAATCTCGGGAGTTTGAAAACATTTGGAAATAAGGAATTCTCAAGTCTTTCGAAAATACTTGGGGGCACGGCCCAAAATCGTCTTTCCAAAATACGATTCCAATAATAAAACGCGGTTTCACAACCCAATCCACAACACACGGGGTCCAAGACCCAAATCATAAGCCACAGGGTCCACGACCCGAATCACATAACACATGTTCCTAAAGATTATTCACGTCCCATGCTAACAAGCCACGAACCTCAGATGCTCCCGTAGAACATACCCGAGTGAATAACCCAATAGGAAACCATACCAAATCACATGTCCTCGTGACAACAGTCACGGAACCATTCCATACCACAACCATAAGTTATCCCGGCATCGGGCTAACAAGCCACGAACCTCGGAGTCCTCGCAAGACATTCCCGATGATAACCCCACAAGTTATCTCGGCATCGGGCTAGCAAGCCCTGAACATCGGAGTCCCCGCAAGACATACCCGGATTGGATAACCCTAAGGTCACGCCCGACCCATACTAGCAAGTATGGATCCCGGAGATTCAACAATCCTACCCGGAGGCACATCACTTTCAACGATCACATAACAATGAGCAAAACATCAAACCAAGCAACACTTAAACATCACAACCCCCTTTCAAAGGAGTAACAACTAATATCATACACAACATGTTCTTACCGAACAAGTACACATAACATTACGTAATCCCCGGCAAAGGATTATGGTCTATTAAACTTACTCAAAGTAATCATAGCATCTTTCAACATACAAAACCAACACGCATATTCCGAGAACACATATATTCACGAAGTACACGAATTATCGTTGAAAGACATCATTTATCGAGAACATACCGATCCCTTTTTACGTTCATTAAATATTGGGTTTCGTATATAATCATTTATCAATAATTACGCCTACGAAACATGAAACGTATGGACAAGATACTTGCCTCGGTATCACGAGCGACGAAACGACGAACGGGCACGATCGGGCAACCTTCGAACCTCCAAAAATGATCAAGACTTCGACAGCCCACGAATACTACCAAAATAGCATCACCACGAATCAATAACACTAATCGAAATCCGAAACGATCCTAAAAACGACAAGGATCTATGTATTCTCAAAGAAATCAAGAATCGTTGATCCGGGCGATAAAAATCGATGAACGGTTAACAAAATCTGAAGATTACAGTGAAGACAACCAAAAATACACAACCGATCGGATGAGATCGGTTAAGAATCACAAATCCAAGGAAAAACCCCAAATTCAAGAAACTAGGGTTCTAAGAAGAGATTACCTTGATCTGGACCAAGAAGACGATTAGATGTTGTTAAACATCTACAAATCCGCTCAGAGATGAAGCTAGAAGAAGAAGATCGGTCCTAATCGCCTCTGGATCTCACTCCCGTCCGAAGGGATGAAGAAAAGTGGGAAAATGACGACTTAATCTTTGCTGTCCAAGATTTATCTTTGGGCCGATTATTAGCGCTAAACACTTGCATTAGCGTGCGCTAATGGGGTCAACGCTCCGAAGAAACCGCCTATAACACGCTTAGCGTGCGCTAGCCAAAAGCCGTAGCGTGCGCTAACGGGTCACAAAACGATCCGGTAGCCTCGACGTAACCGCACTTCTTTGGGTAGCGTGCACTAGAAAGAAGAGAGAGCGTGCGCTAGCGGTCGATAGCGTGCGCTAGCTATCGGCCTTAGCGTGCGCTAACAAAGCTCGATCCCGATCCGGTAGCTACCGGATCGCCTCTGGACTACCGGTTAGCGTGCGCTACACATTCGATGGCGTGCGCTAAACACCACGCAAGATGGCGTGCGCTATGCCTCAAGCATTAGCGTGCGCTACACCACAAAAACTCAAAAACTCACATAGTGATCCGAAACGCCTCCAAACACGTGTCCCAACAAGACACACCCAAACATGGCACGAAATTCCAACGATGAGGACAATGACAATCCGATAAAACCCAGAAAACTCAACGATGCCAGAACAAAAATCTCGGGTATTACATTCTACCCCTCTTAAAAGAAGTTTCGTCCCCGAAACTTGAAACATATAACGAACGACGCAAAACAAACTCAGATAACACACGATATCCGTTGCCGAAATAACAAAACACAACGAACGAAAATCAATACGGTCGAACAATTCAACAGTACATCAACCAAAACACGAGCTATACGCTGAACCAATACGAAATTCCACAGCCCAAGGGTTGGAAGATCGAACACAAAACAAATTTCCTGAACTTAAGGGAATTACGAAGGAGTCCTAATGCTCAACAATCACGAAATGAGATCAACAAAAACTGAACCATCAAACGATTGAGTTACAACGATCGAGACAACAACAGTCGATCAATCATGTTCGAATCACGACGAACAATAATACTCAAACAACAACCCCAAAGTTCACATCTCGACTCGAGACAATATACGATCCGGTGAAGACAACAAGATGTGTATTCACATAAGATCCACAGGAAAGGGAATAGCAATTGGAAAGTCATAACGACAAACGGGTTATTCTAAAACAATACCACAACTCGTTCGATCAACCAAAAGCACAAGACAGGACAAGTTCAGAAAATATCAACGAACATAAACGATTCGATAGAGTCGAAAGTACAGAGTTCAAAATCCGATTCACTTCAAATAAAAGAAGTTAATCTCCGAAATATCGAAACAACAAAACGAGGGAAATAACATAACAAACAACTGATAGGATAAGCCACTCAGGGGCTTCTCGGAGTCGATCCAGATATCGGTGCTCAAGTCCGTGCCCCTGAAGGTTTGGTAACCATCTCGCAAAACTAAACTCGGTGTCCCTCGAGTCCGCACCTGTAACACGTTACTGGCGGAGAAGGACAATGTGCACGAACATGTCCCGCCACATTACAGTTAAAACATCTCCTAGCTTTACCAGGAGTCAGAGCAGACGACTTGGAACTCTCAGTTCCACGCATCGAGCGATGGAGCTTCACAGCGGAAAGGCTACGACATTGAAAACTAGAAACACCAACTCCTGCACCATCCACACGGTCATCGGACTTCCTCTGCTTCTTCGACTCGGGCACACGCTCCGACGATAACGAAGCTAGTTCACAGGCTAATGCTCGATCTTGATAGTCCCTCAACGAGGTGCAATTGAATCCCGACATATACACGCGAATATCCGGCTTCATTTGTCTGTCAAAGTGAAGGATTCTCTCTTCCTCGGTTCTCACCCGGTCTCGCACATAACTGAGTTGTTTGCTATAATCAATAATAGCTTGCGACACCGATATATCTTGCGGTTCTGCCAAGTAGAATTCGCGAATGCTCTGCTCTCTAATCGGTTTCGAACAGAACTCAACTTCCATAAATGCTTGGAACTCCGCGCACATGACATAACGATCACGAGGTTTAACAACTTCCCACCAATTAGCGGCATCTTTGTCGAGAAGGTACTGAGTGATAGGTACCTTCCGCTCTTCAGGACATCCGACAGCCTCAAAAATCTTTCCCAACTGGAAAATCCAACCATCCCAGCCCAACGCATCCGCAGCACCGGCGAATCGAGGGGGATTCATACGAACTACTTCGCGAAGCCATTGATTTACACCAATGTTCTGACTCGCGTCAATGCTATGTTGAACCACCTGGGTCAACTGAGTCATCTGAGTCGCTACTTGTTGCAATATAGTAGCAACACCCAAACTAAAATCATTCCCAGCAGCATTCTCTCGATTCCGCATCTGATCCCCGTGGCCATCAGCACCACGGTTACGACCACGACCTCTGCCCCTCGGCATACTAACAAACAACAACCTAGGGTAATGAAAGATCATAACTCATAGCAAGATATTCACATCTCTGTCTTTAATCCAACATCATTAAATCATATACATATTACCATTTAATTCCAGCTAGAGCACAATATACAAACTATTATACCAAAAATCTTCATTTATAATGCCGTTGTTATGCGATTTATAAATGCAATGAAATTGAAATCATCCATTATATCAAAATCATTTTCTATATGGTTTCCGTGCCGGAACTCACCAAGTTGAAAACCATTTTCAAAAACGTTCCAAAATGCCAAAAAAAAAAAAAAGCCGATGACGGTAGTACTTTCCAAATACTCCCCAAAAGTCATTTTCCAAATACTAAATACCATCATCAAATACCATTTGGAATTACAAGGCGTAGACGCGGAAATTCAATAGTTTCAAAATATATGTTAAGTCACCCGACAAAAGAGTTAGGAAAAAGGGTCAACGAAATAATTCAAATTCACAAACCCGAAAGGTCATTTTGAAACACACACTATTTGGTAAAAGTACCCAAAAAGTCATTTTGGACTTTACACACGCAGCGGACAAGAACACAGTTCAAATTACACATAACCACACACAACAATTGTTATTCATGAACAACACACATAGAGTACGGTCTCAAACGGTCAGCCTAACAATCGCAAAAGTTAGACTTACGGCCAGAATGTAGTTTCTGAGATTCTGCTCAGACCGATTAGGGTATGATTTAACAGAGACTTAGCGTGCGCTAGCCATGCCATGTTAGCGCGTGCTAGCTATTCTCATCCAGCAACACATTCACGAACATATACCAAATAATGCCAAAAGCCGAAGGTTACAAATAAACAACAACATACGAATCCAAACGCCAACAATTTACATTCTCACTACATATCGTTTAACCGAAAAAAGTTGAAGGCGAAAGTCATGTCTCAAGTAAACTATTGGTGGACCTCGTTTAAGCATTTAAAAATCAAATTTTGAAAATTTTCAATGCAAGATGAAAATATAATATGTGTAGTTTGAATTCTCAAAATCTTTGGTCTCGAGGTCATCATACGAAAATCAAATCATTTTTCCTCCTCGGAGGATGTTTTTAAATAGAATTTACGTGACTTCCCCAAAAACATTTGAAGTTTAAAATACCACATTGATAAACTTTTATTGAGTAACCAGTCCAAAACATCATCCCTGTAAAAACGATCTCACACAAAGATGTATACGTATATACATGCATACCGGCACTACTCTTTATTCCAACACAATACGAGAATCAAACAAGTATGGAGTAAGTATTCACGAGGCACAATTAAACTCCACATAATAACACAGAATCACATAAACTCGTATAACACGAGATACAACAAAATAGGGAGACTTACATCCACAGATCGCATGAAAATGATGGTTGCACCTCGATACTAATCACGACCGACAACTTAGACGACGCGTCGCGACACCACTCAGTCAGACCAAATCTGACAAGACAAGACCCGACAACACACAACTCAACCCGACAGCCTAGGTTTCCTCAACCTAAGCTCTTATACCATATTATATAACACCCCCAAACCACTCGGGAATATTACAGCGCCGCAGACCCTCTCCGCGAGGATCTACCAGGCTAAATACAAAACAATGCATCACTTCACATGCCGACATGGCAACATAAAGGACCATTAGACCGATTAGGTCTTATATCACAACACACACAACAATACATACAAGATCCTTGCCCAGCACACATACCCACGCAGGGGCTAGAATACAATAACACTTCCATAATTCGAGAAAATAACACATCGGAGGAATAACCAACACGACTCTACCAAATACTCTATAATTGGTCTTCACGTGATTAGTATCTTCGTCTCCCATCATCCTTCGTGTCGATCCTGTGGCTCGCTCCCCAGCTACCTGCAAGTACCTAGGCCTTGTCTGAGACATCCACCCCGAATACTCGGGGTTAGCAAACTCCCTTTGTTTTGCTAGTGCAGTATAACAGAAGTACAAGCCATACACAACGTGCTTCAAGAATATAATAATCTTGAATATATTTTCCGAGATAATTCACTTAATCAAAACAGTTTGATTTATAAAAAGGGTAGGAAATAATACCATGTATCTCTTACAAAACATTTTATCATCTCGGGAGTTTGAAAACATTTGGAAATAAGGAATTCTCAAGTCTTTCGAAAATACTTGGGGGCACGGCCCAAAATCGTCTTTCCAAAATACGATTCCAATAATAAAACGCGGTTTCACAACCCAATCCACAACACACGGGGTCCAAGACCCAAATCATAAGCCACAGGGTCCACGACCCGAATCACATAACACATGTTCCTAAAGATTATTCACGTCCCGTGCTAACAAGCCACGAACCTCAGATGCTCTCGTAGAACATACCCGAGTGAATAACCCAATAGGAAACCATACCAAATCACATGTCCTCGTGACAACAGTCACGGAACCATTCCATACCACAACCATAAGTTAACCCGGCATCGGGCTAACAAGCCACGAACCTCGGAGTCCTCGCAAGACATACCCGATGATAACCCCACAAGTTATCTCGGCATCGGGCTAGCAAGCCCCGAACCTCGTAGTCCCCGCAAGACATACCCGGATTGGATAACCCTACAGTCACGCCCGACCCATACTAGCAAGTATGGATCCCGGAGATTCAACAATCCTACCCGGAGGCACATCACTTTCAACGATCACATAACAATGAGCAGAACATCAAACCAAGCAACACTTAAACATCACAACCCCCTTTCAAAGGAGTAACAACTAATATCATACACAACACGTTCTTACCGAACAAGTACACATAACATTACATAATCCCCGGCAAAGGATTATGGTCTATTAAACTTACTCAAAGTGATCATAGCATCTTTCAACATACAAAACCAACACGCATATTCCGAGAACACATATATTCACGAAGTACACGAATTATCGTTGAAAGACATCATTTATCGAGAACATACCGATCCCTTTTTACATTCATTAAATATTGGGTTTCGTATATAATCATTTATCAATAATTATGCCTACGAAACATGAAACGTATGGACAACATACTTGCCTCGGTATCACGAGCGACGAAATGACGAACGGGCACGATCGGGCAACCTTCGAACCTCCAAAAACGATCAAGACTTCGACAGCCCACGAATACTACGAAAATATCATCACCACGAATCAATAACACTAATCGAAATCCGAAATGATCCTAAAAACGACAAAGATCTAAGTATTCTCAAAGAAATCAAGAATCGTTGATCCGGGCGATAAAAATCGATGAACGGTTAACAAAATCTGAAGATTACGGTGAAGACAACCAAAAATACACAACCGATCGGATGAGATCGGTTAAGAATCACAAATCCAAGGAAAAACCCCAAATTCAAGAAACTAGGGTTCTAAGAAGAGATTACCTTGATCTGGACCAAGAAGACGATTAGATGTTGTTAAACATCTACAAATCCGCTCAGAGATGAATCTAGAAGAAGAAGATCGGTCCTAATCGCCTCTGGATCTCACTCCCGTCGGAAGGGATGAAGAAAAGTGGGAAAATGACGACTTAATGCTGCTGTCCAGTATTTATCTTTGGGCGATTATTAGCAGCTAAACACCTGCATTAGCGTGCGCTAACGGGTCAACGCTCCGGAGAAACCGCCTATAACACGGTTAGTGTGCGCTAGCCAAAAGCCGTAGCGTGCGCTAACGGGTCACAAAACCATCCGGTAGCCCATGCGAACCGCACTGCCGGGTAGCGTGCGCTAGAAAGAAGAGAGAGCGTGCGCTAAGCAGTCGATAGCGTGCGCTAGCTATCGGCCTTAGCGTGCGCTAACAAAGCTCCAGTCCCAGTCCAGTAGCTACTGGACTGCCTCTGGACTACCAGTTAGCGTGCGCTACACATTCAGTAGCGTGCGCTAAACACCACGCAGTAGCGTGCGCTATGCCTCAAGCATTAGCGTGCGCTACACCACAAAAACTCAAAAACTCACATAGTGATCCGAAACACCTCCAAACACGTGTCCCAACAAGACACACCCAAACATGGCACGAAATTCCAACGATGAGGACAATGACAATCCGATAAAACCCATCAAACTCAACGATTCCGGAACAAAAATCTTGGGTATTACAGGTCTATGGTATCCTTCTTGCTTGGATTTTAATTTAATTGCATATAGTGACACCTATTTCGGCGGATGTAAAATTGACAAAAAGAGTACTAGTGGTACGTGTCATTTTATTGGATCATGTTTAATATCTTGGGGAAGTAAAAAGCAAACTAGTATAGCATTGTCTACATCTGAGGCCGAATATGTTGCTGCAGGGAGCGCCTGTTCTCAGGTGTTATGGATTAAAAATCAACTCCGTGACTACGGCATATATTTTGAAAATACCCCTATTCTATGTGATACTACTAGTGCGATTAATCTGAGTAAAAATCCTGTGTTGCATAGTAGAACTAAGCATATAGACATTAGACAACACTTTCTACGTGATCATGTGCAGAAGAAAGATATCTGTTTAATTTTTGTCGGGACGAAAGACCAACTTGCTGATATTTTTACAAAACCTCTTCTCGAAGAATCATTTAATTTTATTCGTTTACAACTTGGTATGGGACATCTAGACAATTTTTGAAATAAGTTTTCTACTCGAGAAATCAATATCCTCGAATCATTCCATTCGCTAGCGCGCGCTAGATTCATTTTTCTTAACGCGCGCTAATTGTTGTTTTCGATAGCGTACGCTAACCGTCCATGCTTTGCGTGCGCTAATTAAAACCCTTCATATTCCAAATCAGCTACTGGACAGTCCAGTGAGCTTCCTATTTTCACCTAACGTACGCTAACCTTTCATCCATAGCGTACGCTAATTAAAACAACTCAGTCCACTATATAAACTCCGTACGACCCTGAAACACTTTCACTCTATCTTAACGTATGCAATCACAGAAAATCCTTTTCAGAAAAAACCCTAGCCGCAAAATCCGAACCATCAACCTCCGATTTATCCCTCAAAACTTTCAATTTCTTTCAGATTCATGTCAAGCAAAGGACGCAAAGCCATGGAAAAATCCTACAAAAACCTAAAACGTCCTCGCAACACCGAATACGATGCGACCCGATTTATCTCATACATCGCATCGAAGGTGTTCTCCGATATTCTTCCTCAGGAGCATCTTACCGATTGTACTTCTTTAACTTCAGCAGTCTTGAACGAGCAAAGGTAAACATCTGTGATTTTTTTGAAGCTCTAGGGATAGCCCGTTTTGTTGAGTGCAAGGAAATCATTATCCCTCTTGTGTCCAGGAATTTTATGTGAATTTGCATTTGGGAGACAGTGATAATTATTCTGGTGGTTTTGTTCTTGGTAGTTTGGTGAAAGGAACAGTGGTGAAGATTTCGTCAGAAATTCTTCACGAATTATTTGGATTGACGAAGGATGGTTTTGATTGCTGTGGGAAGTTAATTGACGAAGAATCACTTGTGTCTGAGAATGATGTTGGTAATTTTCTGTGCTCTAAAACTGTCATCGAGGTTACGGATGACGTTTTCGAAAATAATGATTTTGGACTTCATATTCGCTTGTTGTTGGTTGCACTAACTAAGTGCTTGATGCCGAAGGTGAACACCCAACACAAGTTAGTGGGAGTCGAAAAAAATGTGGTGTACCGAGTGTTGAAGGACGACAAGGTGGACTTTACCGGAATTGTGTTGAACTGGATGAAGGCAAAAGGAGATTCCTTTCGCTCAAAACACTACATGTCAAGGACACGGAAGTCAGGGCTGCCTTTTCGTTCTATACTCACTGTAATCTTCCATCACTTCCATGTCGACTTGTCTAGTGAGGCATCCGTTCCCGTGTCTCGAGGACACGAGATTAGTGACATCACCCTCAAAGCAATGCACTACGTTGAAACATTCAATAGAGGTTGGGTGCTATTTCCGTATCTTCGAGAAGACGATCAAGTCCCGAAAGGGACGCGAACACCAACTCCGGCCGAGCGTGTGATGCATCGAGGACCCCATACAATTCGGGAGTTGCAAACCGGAAAGTTTGTCCGCCACCCAAAGACAAAAGGCAAGCGACCGATGAGAGACTCCATCACGGAAGAAGAAGAGAGTGATCTTATTGCTCAGATGCGGAGCATCGAGACCTCTCAAATGGAAATTCGAGAGGACGTTCGGTCTCTTCGCTCGAAAGTCTGGGAAGTTCGCGGGCTGATCTCTGATTTCATCTGATACACTCATCCGTCGTTCCCATTCCCATCCTCCTCTTCCGATCAAGCTCCTTAGAGTCTAGGTGTTTGATACTTGATGTAGAAACCTATCTTTCGAATGACTTTTATGTCTCATGCCTTGAATATTTGTAATGCTTGAACCATTTTCTTTAATGAAATTTGCATTTTATCTTCGATTGGGTTCATGACGTATGACATTTGTTGATTACGTGATTTAATTCTCGTTCATGGTATTTGTTGGTATTACTTGTTAAAAATGCAACGATTCAGGGGGAGTTCCTTTTTGTTTATGTCAAAAAGGGGGAGAATACTCCAAAAAACCAAAACGCACTAATATATCGAACAAGTTACCTTGATTCGAATCTTTTAAAAATGTTTTTGCAAGTATAAATTAAATGTTTTGACATCATCAAAAAGGGGGAGATTGTTGACTCAAAAAGTATTTTGATGATAATTTCACTCAAAACATTTAAAATAGATCTCAGCACATTGATATATTGAAGGAGTAAAATGGACTTAGCGCACGCTACCTGTACCAGAGTAGCGCACGCTATCGAGGGTTTTACACAGCCAAGACAACTCAGCTGCAGCCCATGTAATATCCGCAATTTCGAATTTCGGTAATTTTCTTTTTTTCGGCGGAAGTCCGTTTTGACGGTTCGCCCATGACCGTTTCGTCATTTCGAGAATGATTAATTCTGCACTTTGTGTCATCCGAGTTCGTTTCGGTGTTGCTTTGTTGAGTTCCGTGTCTTTTGGCGACTTTTCCGCACTTGAGCTCGATTCTTGCGAATCTCGTCCGAAACTGTTGTTTCGAGTTTCTCGTAAGTTCAGTTAATGTTATTATTCATGTTGCGAGCTTTGGTTTGGTGTTTCGATCATGTATCATGTATTTCGGACGTTTTGGGCCATTTTTGTAATTTCCCAATGTTTGGGGTAATTACTTCCGTTGTCGAATTTTGAGCCTTCGGGTGGTCGGAATCACGTGTTCTCTTAGCTCTTAGATTCGTCTTTGCGAGTACGTCGTAACCGTACCTTCGATTTATACTCAGGTTCGGGTTTCGGGGTCGTCCGGGCCGTCGGAGTGGCCACAGCCAGTCACGGCCGGGCGAGGCACAGCCTCGCCGAGTTCTGGCCGTAAGGGCCGAGAGTTACTGCCGTATGGAGCACGGAAGCTTACGGGCGAATGCGATTCTGGCCGTAAAGCGCGATCGAATGCGGCCGTCGTGCGGCTGGGCATCTTCTGACGAAGGCGATTACGGCCGTAATGTGCCGATTACGGCCGTAAGTGTCCGGCAGTCTTGGGCTGATTTTTTGACGAATGCGATTCGGCCGTAAGGCTGCCGAGTACGGCCGTATGGGCGAGTTACGGCCGTAAGTCACTGCCGATTCTGCCGTAAGTGTCCGTGATGGCCAAGCTATATAAGGCCTGGCGGCCTATTTTTGTTCATTTCCTCACTTTTCTTGCGGCTATCGGACGGGTGCGACGGGAAATCGAGTTCTTGGTCGATTATAATCATTTCCAAGGCATTTTGGAAGATTCTTGTTGATTATATCATCATCCAATCCGCGTTCTTCGTCGAATCAAGGTATATTCTTGATTTTCCTTCAAGTTGACTTTTTGGAGAAATTGTTCTTGATTTCGTTTCTAATCCGATTTTGATACATCGGTTGGTGTAGTATGATGTTATTAATCGTGTTCTATGTGTTGTATATCCATATATCAAGTTTGTTTAACTCGATTGACGATTCGAGTGTTCTTGGGAATTATTGAACATTTAGTGTTCGATTAATTGTCCCAATGAGTTTCCCTTCGATAGTTTGTTGCGATTTCCGTTGTTTTGGCCTTGATTCTCGTCGTAACCATGTGTTATTGTTCCTTCCGGAGGTTTATAGGTGTTCGAGGATTCCGATGTTGAATCCCGTTTGGTGATTGATGATTCGTGTGGTGTTATTCTCGTAATACTCGTGGTGCTATCGCGTTCTTGATATTGTTCGGGGGTTCGGGGCTATTCGACCGCGTCCTATCCGTCGTCTCGTTGCGATCGTGATTTTGAGGCAAGTACCTTGTCCATATAATTCTTGTTTTGTGGATACGATAATTAGTGATCGTCTAAATGTGGTTGTTTGGTCGTTTGAATTAAACTTTCAAAAGATTCGGTTTAGCCTTGTTAAAGGCTTGCTTTCAAAACACGTGTGTTTTGTGAATGGTGTGGTTTGCGAATAACTATGTGAATTCTATGGATATGTTGGGTGTTGATGTTGCACTTGGTATTGCGTGTGGACGTATATTATTTCTTTTCGGTGCGTTGTGGATTGACGTGGTGTTTTGATAAGTGTTTGATGCCTCTGAGCGAATTGTTTGAATATCCTTGATGTGATATGTTATTTGTGTGATTGTGTGGATATGGTTGAAGGTCTATGGTGACACATGGCACGTGATCATGTGGTCAGTATGCAACAAGTGATTGATCCAACCGTGAGAGCCTGAGATAATCTACGGTGGCACATGGCATGTGATCATGTGGCCAGGATGCAACAAGCGATTGATCCAACCGTGAGATGTGTGTGATTTGTTTAGCTAGCCAGCTCGGGAGGGTCCTTAGAGGCCTCGGGCGGGATCAATGATATTACTCTGTTCCTAAGGCGATGCATGTGTTGTGATTTGTTTAGCTAGCCAGCTCGGGAGGGTCCTTCGAGGCCTCGGGCGGGATCAATGGTATTACCCTGTTCCCAAGGCGATGCTTGTGCGTGATTACATTGTGTTGATTTTATATCCGTCGAGGATACGTGATGTTGGGCTCTGGCCCTGTGAATTGTTGTCGGTTTTCTATTTGAGAAAACAAAACCTTTGGGCTGTGACCCTGTTGATTTTGGAAAGAGAAGGATTTGATAATCCTAAATTGTTTTCTATTAAAACTCTCGATGGCATTTTAAACCGTTTTATAAATTGTTTTCCCTTGATTCGTGATCTTTCGGTTTTGAAATGTTTTACCCAAACTCATGCCTCGGGAAGTACTTTTCGTTACTTTGGACTTTTGAGGATTCCTGATTATTGTTATTCGTGGAACTTGAATTATATGGCTCGTATTTGCACTTTGTATTTGCACTAGCAAAACAGTGGAGTTTTGCTAACCCCCGAGTATTCGGGGGGTGTATGTCTGTTTTTGCATTCAGGTTTGGGAGCATAACACAGGGTCGGCACGAAGGATGATGAAAGATGAACGATACTAATCACACGAGGATCCATATGAGGTCTTTGGTTTAGTTGTATTTTATTTCCGCTGCAGTATTCTTTCCCCGTTGTACGGGAGTGTGTTGTATTCGACCCCTGCGTGGACATGTATTGTAATTAAGTTGTATGTATTTATTGAAAGACCAAATCGGTCTACTGAGTCAGTTTTGCCTTAAAGGCATTGTTGAGTTGTTCGGTTTTGTTACCAGCCTGGTAGAACCTTGAGGAAAGGTTCTGCGGCGTGTAATATCTCTGAGTGGATTAGGGGTGTTACAAAAATGGTATCGGAGCTTAGGTTGTGGAAACCTAGGCTGTCGGGTCAGTGGTGTCTGTTGAGTTTTGTCTCGTCGGATTTTGTCTGACTGAGTCGTGTCGCGACGCGTCGTCTGAGTTTGTTGGTCGTGATTAATATCGTGGGGCGATCATCATCTTCGTGCGACCTGTGGATGTAAGTCTCCCTTCTTTGTGTTGTGCCTCGTGTGACACGAGCTATTTTTATGATTATTTGTTAAGTGATGGAATCCTCTTATGGATTTTGATTTCTTGATATGTGGTTATTTGACCCTCATATTTCGTTCATATGAGGAGTAGTGTTGCTGGATTGTGCATGTTTGACTTTATTTCTTTTATCCGCTGCGTGAGTTCTTTTGTAATGACTTTCGGTATTTTACCGACTGAGTTTTATTTCGAAAATCAACTCCATTAACCGAGTTTTTGGCATTATGGCCTTGATCATTTTGGCGAAATTCTTATGACGGTATTTAGTATTTTCTAAATGGCTTTTGTAAGTTTTTGAAATATTACCGTCATCAGCCTTTTTGGCGTTTTTGTAAATGGTTTTATCCTGATGGGTTCCGGCGCGGGACCCATGGCGTTATAAAGTTTTGTGTAATTAGCTGAAATTTTTGGGCATTCTAGCCTTTTTGGCATCGTCCTTTTTTGGCATTGAATTATTTTCGAAAACTTGAGTATCTTAGAAATAAATTTCGAGATGTATGTTTCAAATGAATTGTTTTCTCGCGGTACTTCTAAGGTGCCACAATATGTTTCAAAATTCTGCTACCTCGAGGACCAAAATGTTTTGAGATATTTTCAATGTTTTATAAACACTTTTACTTAGACCCGAGGGTCGAATATTCTGAAAGCTTTTCACTAAAAGAAAGTGTCCTCATTTTTATCAAATGCGAAATGGTTTTCCAAAGTCTCGATAACGATGTTTCACGTTTTTACTTTTTTTTGAAAGGTGATACTCAAGATCAACCGGTGTTTTTCATAAATTATTTTCAAAAGGTGGTTTTCATTTTTTTAAAAACCTATCAATTCCCATTTGCGTTTGGGAATGTATGTATGATGTTCGGGTTGTCGTAATGGTGTTTGCTCCCGAGTATGATCGAGTTGGTGGCATGAACGTTGAGGCGTTTCCACGTATTTGTTGTACTAGCCCTCCGTGAGAGGTGTGAACTGGTATTTAATGGTTGTCGTCTCGTGGTGGATTGCGTGTGCCACACGAGTGTGAAATGTTTAAGCTTGGGTTTGTACGTTGGTGTACATATGTGATTGTTTCATGAGGTTTGTAATTATGTGCTGGTTATTGTTCGGGCCGTTAAGGTCGCCGAACGATACCGTCGTCGCTGTAGTGTTTGTGTGTGTATTACTTTACAATGGTAATCGTTGTATATGATATGTGTTATGATTCCTTGTTGTGCTGAGTTGGCATCGCTGGTATGTTGTTTTGCGGTGTTATGTTCCATTGTATCTAGCATTTGTATTTTCGGTATGCCGAGCCGAGGCATTTCAATCGTGATGTGCCGGGGGAATGTACGTGCAATTTGTCATTCTCGTCAGTAACATATTTCGAGTGTGGACTCGAGGAACACCGAATTCAATTTTGCGAATTGGCTACCGAGACTTTCGGAGTTCGCGCTTCAGCACAGATATCAAAATCGACTTTGAGAGGCCTTTGAAGGATGTTTCTGTCGATTGCCTATTGTGTCGTATCCTTGATTTCGTTATTGTGAGTAGCGGGGACGACCTTCTTTTATAAGAGGTCGAATGTAATACCCGTATTGTTTTTGGACTTCTTCATTTCCTCTTTCTCAAGTCTATCGATTCGCTCGTGTTCGTTGATACTGTCTGAACTTGTTTTGTATTTCGGTTTCATCGTTCGAACGAGCTGTGATCTTGTTTTGGGTCGATCTGGTTATCGCTGTGACTTTTTCGAGTTCGGTTCGATTCTTGTGAACCTTGTTCGGAAGTAACATCTTTTGGTTCTACTAGTTCTTTTATTTGAAGTGGATCGGATTTGGAACTTCTGTATTTTCGAGTCTGTCGACTCGTTTATGTACGTTGACATTTTCTGAGATTGTCCTGCCCCTTGATTTTGTTGATCGAACGAGCGTGGTATTGTTTCGGAATAACTCGTTTGTCGTTGTGACTTTTCAATTTCTATTCCCTCTCATGTGGATCTTATGTGAATGCATATGTTGTTGTTTTCACCGGAACATATATTGTCTCGAGTCGAGATGTGAACCTTGGAGTTGTTGTTTGAATTTTTATTGTTCTTCGTGATTCGAACATGATCGTTCGATTTTTGTTGTCTCGATCTTTGTGGTTCGATCGTTTGATTGTTCGGTTTTTGTTGATCTCGTTTCGTGATTGTTGAACATTCAGACTCCTTCGTAATTCCCTTAAGTTCGGGAAATTAGTCTCGTTTTCGATCTTCCAACCCTTGGGTGGTGGAATTCCGTATTTGTTCAGCGATTGGCTCGCGTTTTGATTGATGTACCGTTGGGTTGGTCAATCATATTTATTTTCGTTCGTTATGTTTTGTGATTGTTCGGATAATTGACTTGACTATATTATCCATTTAATGACGCTTGTCATTTGTTGGTTTTATTATATCCCTATCGGCGACATTGTGTTGGTCGTCGTGGAGCGTGTTTTCACGCCGTATATTCCTTTGCGTTGCTTGTAACGTTTCGCCAATGGGCGTAAGTTACGCGTTTCTTGTGTATCTCGTTGAGTTTTCCTGGCGGGATATTGCTACTCCCTACTTATTTTAAGTTTCGGGACGAAACTTCTTTTAAGGAGGGTAGAATGTAATATCCGCAATTTCGAATTTTGGTAATTTTCTTTTTTTCGGCGGAAGTACGTTTTGACGGCTCTCTCATGACCGTTTCGTCATTTCGAGAATGATTAATTCTGCACTTTTTGTCATCCGAGTTCGTTTCGGTGTTATTTTGTTGAGTTCCGTGTCTTTTGGCGACTTTTCCGCACTTGAGCTCGATTCTTGCGAATCTCGTCCGAAACTGTTGTTTCGAGTTTCTCGTAAGTTCATTTAATGTTATTATTCATGTTGCGAGCTTTGGTTCGGTGTTTCGATCATGTATCGTGTATTTCGGACGTTTTGGGCCATTTTTGTAATTTCCCAAAGTTTGGGGTAATTACTTCCGTTGTCGAATTTCGAGCCTTCGGGTGGTCGGAATCGCGTGTTCTCTTAGCTCTTAGATTCGTCTTTGCGAGTACGTCGTAACCGTACCTTCGATTTATACTCAGGTTCCGGTTTCGGGGTCGTCCGGGCCGTCGGAGTGGCCACGGCCGAGTCTCGACCGGAGCGAGGGCTGCTTTGGCGATTCTGGCCGTAAAGGGCCGAAGTTACGGCCGTATGGCGCTGGCGGCTTCGGACGAATGCGATTCTGGCCGTAAGGCGCAATGCGGCCGTCGTGCTGGGCATCTTCTGACGAAGGCCGATTCTGGCCGTAATGTGTGCGATTCTGGCCGTAAGTGTCAAACAGTCTTTGGCTGATTTTTGACGAATGCGATTCTGGCCGTAAGGCTGCCCCGTGGCCGTATGGGCCGAGTTACGGCCGTAAGTCACTGCCGATTACGGCCGTAAGTGTCCGGCGATGGCCAAGCTATATAAGGCTTTGGCACCCATTTTTGTTCATTTCCTCACTTTTGTTGCGGCTATCGGACGGGTGCGACGGGAAATCGAGTTCTTGGTCGATTATAATCATTTCCAAGGCATTTTGGAAGATTCTTGTTGATTATATCATCATCCAATCCATGTTCTTCGTTGAATCAAGGTATATTCTTGATTTTCCTTCAAGTTGACTTTTTGGAGAAATTGTTCTCGATTTCGTTTCTAATCCGATTTTGATACATCGGTTGGTGTAGTATGATGTTATTAATCATGTTCTATGGGTTGTATATCCATATATCGATTTTCTTTAACTCGATTGACGATTCGAGTGTTCTTGGGAATTATTGAACATTTAGTGTTCGATTAATTGTCCCAATGAGTTTCCCTTCGATAGTTTGTTGGGATTTCCGTTGTTTTGGCCTTGATTCTCGTCGTAACCATGTGTTATTGTTCCTTCCGGAGGTTTATAGGTGTTCGAGGATTCCGATGTTGAATCACGTTTGGTGATTGATGATTCGTGTGGTGTTATTCTCGTAATACTCGTGGTGCTATCGCGTTCTTGATATTGTTCGGGGGTTCGGGGCTATTCGACCGCGTCCTATCCGTCTTCTCGTTGCGATCGTGATTTTGAGGCAAGTACCTTGTCCATATAATTCTTGTTTTGTGGATACGATAATTAGTGATCGTCTAAATGTGGTTGTTTGGTCGTTTGAATTAAACTTTCAAAAGATTCGGTTTAGCCTTGTTAAAGGCTTGCTTTCAAAACACGTGTGTTTTGTGAATGGTGTGGTTTGCGAATAACTATGTGAATTCTATGGATATGTTTGGTGTTGATGTTGCACTTGGTATTGCATGTGGACGTATATTATTTCTTTTCGGTGCGTTGTGGATTGACGTGGTGTTTTGCTAAGTGTTTGATGCCTCTGAGCGAATTGTTTGAATATCCTTGATGTGATATGTTATTTGTGTGATTGTGTGGATATGGTTGAAGGTCTACGGTGACACATGGCACGTGATCATGTGGTCAGGATGCAACAAGTGATTGATCCAACCGTGAGAGCCTGAGATAATCTACGGTGGCACATGGCATGTGATCATGTGGCCAGGATGCAACAAGCGATTGATCCAACCGTGAGATGTGTGTGATTTGTTTAGCTAGCCAGCTCGGGAGGGTCCTTAGAGGCCTCGGGCGGGATCAATGATATTACTCTGTTCCCAAGGTGATGCATGTGTTGTGATTTGTTTAGCTAGCCAGCTCGGGAGGGTCCTTCGAGGCCTCGGGCGGGATCAATGGTATTACCCTGTTCCCAAGGCGATGCTTGTGCGTGATTACGTTGTGTTGATTTTATATCCGTCGAGGATACGTGATGTTGGGCTCTGGCCCTGTGAATTGTTGTCGGTTTTCTATTTGCGAAAACAAAACCTTTGGGCTGTGACCCTGTTGATTTTGGAAAGAGAAGGATTTGATAATCCTAAATTGTTTTCTATTAAAACTCTCGATGGCATTTTAAACCGTTTTATAAATTTTTTTCCCTTGATTCGTGATCTTTCGGTTTTGAAATGTTTTACCCAAACTCATGCCTCGGGAAGTACTTTTCGTTACTTTGGACTTTTGAGGATTCCTGATTATTGTTATTCGTGGAACTTGAATTATATGGCTCGTATTTGCACTTTGTATTTGCACTAGCAAAGCAGTGGAGTTTTGCTAACCCACGAGTATTCGGGGGGTGGATGTCTGTTTTTGCATTCAGGTTTGGGAGCATAACACAGGGTCGGCACGAAGGATGATGAAAGATGAACGATACTAATCACACGAGGATCCATATGAGGTCTTTGGTTTAGTTGTATTTTATTTCCGCTGCAGTATTTTTTCCCCGTTGTACGGGAGTGCGTTGTATTCGACCCCTGCGTGGGCATGTATTGTAATTAAGTTGTATGTATTTATTGAAAGACCAAATCGGTCTACTTAGTCATTTTAGCCTTAAAGGCATTGTTGAGTTGTTCGGTTTTGTTACCAGCCTGGTAGAACCTTGAGGAAAGGTTCTGCGGCGTGTAATATCCCTGAGTGGATTGGGGGTGTTACAGCCCAGTGAAGTTACCTGATGGATAGTGCACGGAAGATCTTCAACATTTGCGCACGCTAAATTACTAAATTTAGCGCACGCTATAATATCTATGTAACGCACGCTATCGAATATCAGTCAGAGTACAGTAAGGTCTGGAAAGAAAAAGGAAAAAGGACTTGCTCACGCTACGGACAATCATTTACATACGCTACTATAAGGACTTAGCGCACGTTACTCTTCATGTCTTGCGCACGCTACCGAATAACATGGTTAGTAGTCCAGTAGCCACTGGACTCAAAATGAGAAGGCATTTACGTACGATACACAGGGTAACATACGTTACTGATGATAGCATATAGCGTATGCTACGATATATACATTAGCGCATGCTAAATTAGTCAACAGTTTACCGTTGGATTTTCTACCGTTGGAAAAGCAGGAGTCAAAGAAGATCTGTGAAATCTGGAATAGCTGGAATTAAATATTACTAGCGCATGCTATGCATAATTGCTAGCGCACGCTAAGTTCAAATTTAGCCATTGGACAAAGAGACGTTGGGGAGACAAACCAACACTTTTAAAGTCAAGATTGAAGACCTGTTGACCAACCGATAGTGCACGCTAAGAAGGTGTGACTAGCGCACGCTAGCCATACTATTTTACCGTTGGAATAGTTTTGTGACCGTTCAGAAAAGTCAAGTCAGTGCCGATTGCGCACGCTACAAGGTATTATTAGCGTACGCTAAAAATACAAAATTCAGTATTTGAAGAATGGTTGACACCTATAAATAACCATAGGACTTGGGTATCAAATACACAACTTCAAGCATACAAGCATACAAGCATACAAGCAATCAAAGCATATTTGAGCTCAGTTTTATATCTTTTATTGCATTCTAAGTTGTGAGAAGAAAGAAGAGTGAAACACCTTGTAATATTTATTATACTTTGTATTCTTTCATTTGGTTGTAAGTGTTGCATCACTTACACTTGAGCGTTAGAGAAACGAATCAAGAGTCACTAATCCGGTGTTATTAGGATCTTTTGATCCGGAATTGTTAGGATTGTACTCCTATATTCGTAAGTGAGGATTATCTAGTTCCTATAGAACACTAGATAAACAAAGTTTAATTGTTGAGAGTGGTTGAGCTTCGACTGATAGAAGACAAGCGGTTGTAACGGTTGTGTATTCGGACCGATCGAAGACGAGTCAAGTTTGTGGTTGTTCTTGAGCCAATAGAAAAAGAAGTCGGAGAGAGGACGTAGGCAAGTTGCCGAACCTCTATAAATTTTTGAGTCTTTTATTTTCCGAACTATTTTCATTTATTCGCAAGAAAGTTCGATATTCCGCACTACCACTATTCAACCCCCCTTCTAGTGGTAAATTTATCTCTTAAAAGATATTTTTTTTAGGATACATTTACAATTACATGTTCATCTGAATGGTTCGGATATGCCTTCCGAGACACATAGATCAAGGCATGTGCCACCTTTTCATCATAAATGGCTTCGTATGAAACTCTCGCTAATGACCGTGAACCTAAGTTGTGGTGATCCATCAAACCCAACCAGCCATGTTGGTTGAACCTATTGACTATACATTAAAACATGTAATATTCATTTGACAATAAACAACAATTACCACAAGTTTCATATACGTTACATGTATTTAAACAATAGTTATATTATGTAATATTTATTTGTAGATTACATATAATATAGTCCGAGTCACTAAAATGGGCACATAGCTAGCCACTTCCATTTGTACTCCCGGTACTTGAACTCTTTGGGAGTATCTTCACGGGTATTAGCACCAGCCGACCAAAATATGTGTAGTTCATGCTTCCAAGAATTATACTTATAACACACATTTATGAATAATAAGTAATCACACAAAATTTCTCAAATAATTACTCAACTACGTATTATAAAAATTACTTACTTGGTGGCTTGAACCTAATGACACAAAAAAAATTATATATTACTAAATTTATTCCCAATTTAAATACAAAAAGCAGTCTTCATAATTGAAATATAAACCTTATCCACATAATATTGTTCAATGCATCCTTCATGCACTGTGGCATATCCTTCCACCCAACCCACAATATCAGTACTCTATCTCATATGTTTATTCCAATATTACGACTATATAACATATAAGCATCAGAAGACAAATTGGGTCGTTGATACTTTTCATCTACTACTATCTTATGACGACCATTTTTGCCAACGTATGAGTCAATTGCTAGGCCCTTTGATTGGCCACAGTCTTGTTCTTCTTTTTTGGTTCGGCTTCAGTACGACCCTCCTCCTTCACATCTGCAAGTTCCACGTACAACTTCGTCTTGGATTTTAGACAAGTCCGCCAAGTCATATCCTCAGTCCACGACTGAAACACATACGCCTCCGTTGGGTTAACCAAGCTAGATAGCTGACGTAATGCCCTCTCATCGACCCCGAGAATCACTGGTACCATAGGGGGCATTAATAGATTTCGATGGTGGACCTGGAGGCACCTCGGATGACGTGCTCTATGCAGCTCCCCAACTCCCATATGTAGGTTCAGTCATCTCGGTAGTGGTGGGGTCATTTGTCCGTCTGGGAACACTACTACAAAACATCGGTTCTAGAAAAATCGATGTTAAAAAAGGCGGTGGCATAAAGCAATTAACATCGGTTCTGCTAAAAACCGATGCTAAAATTTTCATTTAACATCGATTCTGAGAGAACCGATTTAAAAATTCTCCCGTATAACATTGATGTTGAGCAGAACTGATATTAAATTTTCTCATTTAACATTATTTTTTCTATAACCGATGTTATATTACTTTTTAAATATATAATAGAACTTTATATATATTTAAATTTATATTATAATATATTAATAAATTATATTATAAATTTTTGGTTGTATATAAATTATATGAAAAGATATATATATATATATAGTTATGTTAATTTTTTTATCAATAAATAGTACTTAATATATAATATAATATATAGTTGTAAAGTTAAATTATGATATATATATATATATATAAATTTATCTTCTATATATACTCAATTATAGTTAAGGTTATATGATAATATATATAAATTTATATTATAAGAATATAATGTTATATTATATTATATTTATATTTGTATATATGTTATAATATAGTTATATTATATATATATATATATTCAAAAAGTTATATGATAATATATATTTATATATTATGTTACATTATATTATATTTTAAGTTACATTATATCATGTATACAGATAGTTATATTATAATATATATAGGTATAGTTATTTTAATTTTTATCAAAAATTGTTTTATATTATTAAGACTTTAAATAATTAATGCTAATATATATATATATATATATAATGTTATATAATCATATGTAGATATAAGTTTATATTATATATACTCAATTTTAATTAAATTTATATGATAATATAAATATTAATATATATAATGTTATATTATAAGATATATTAATATTATATTATATTTATATTCGTACATATATTTAACTTATGTTATAATATAGAGTTATATTATATATGTTCAATTATATTTACAGTTATATGATAATATATGTTTATATATTAAGTTTTATTATATTATATATTTAAAGTTATATTATGCATACATATAGTTATATTGTAATATGTATATAAGTATAGTTATATTAATTTTTTTTATCAATACATTGTCTTATATTTTTATGACTTTTAGATAATTAATGTTAATATATGTCTCTAAAGTTATATTATGATATGTAGATAAAAATTTATATTAGATATACTCAACTGTAATTAAAGTTATATTATGATATGTAGATATAAATTTATAGTAAATATATTCGATTACAATAAAGATAGATCCTTTCCTGGGCACAGTCAAAGACCTTCCAACTACGGGCTTCAACCGATGCCTTCAAGCTCACCCAACTTGGTTCTAGAGTTGTGACTAGCACTCTACTGCAAACGACTCTGATGCTGTTGATTTAAAGATACATTACAATAAAGTCATATTACTTTTTTTTTTATCCATAAACAGTTTTTAATTATAATCATATATATATATATATATAACTCAATATATATTTTTGAAGTTATACTATAATATGAATATAAAAATTTGTATATTATATATGTATTCAATTATATTTAAAGTTATATATATTTATACATATATAGTTAATTTATACATATTCAAGCATATATATATATATATATATGTATATATTAGGTCATGTGATATTCATAAAAATTTATAAATATATTGTATATAAATATAACACATAGCCACAAATGTACAAGAAGTTCATCTGGCGGAGTGGTAAGACTATACATCACCAAGCAAGAGGTTGTGGGTTCGAAATCCACCAACAACGAAATTTAGTGCTATTTGTTGACATTGGTTCTGGGAAACCCGATATTAAATTTTACGATGTTAAAATTAACATCGGTCTTTATAACAATCAATGTTAAAATGTAAAAAAATGATGTTAAACATCTTTTTAGTAGTAGTGGAATCTGATAAGATAAGCCTCGCGAGTGTATGTGCGTCATCTTTTGAATATAATTTTCCACTACCATTTTCCTCCTTAAACTTCAGCCCCATATTTTGTACTATTTCACGGGTTCGAGCGTTACTTTGACCTACGTACCTAGCTACGGGACCCGCAGGTTTGGAACCTGCGGAACTATCCCCGACTCTAAAGTCTCCAACTTTTTCTTATCACGTCCTATTAGTTTCTTAACCGTATCCATTTAACTTGTACGTATTCACAAACTATCATCTCCAATGGAGTTTTGGTAGAAATCAGACGAACCCTGGCCTGAAGAGTCGCTCCCGTCGCACAGAAGAAGAAGAAGGGTGAAAAAATGAAGAAGAAAGGTTGATGCCCAGTTTATATACTGGGCAGGTGTTACGGCCGTAACATGTGCCTCTTTATGGCCATAACGTGTGGTATTACGGCCGTAACATGTAACCTTACGGCCGTAAGGGTGTTCACGAATTCCCTGGACAAAATACACACCTTCGTTACGTCCACTATGAAGGTGACATTACGACCGTAACGCATATAATCTTATGGCCGTAATGCATACAACCTTACGGCCGTAACTTGGCCCTGAAAGCTGATCACACCTGCATTAAAATAATGGCTCGACAACCACCAGAATGAAAATACAAGGGTAGACCCAATGGATATACTAAAGTCCTCTACTGACGAGATAAGCATAAAAAACCATCACATGACTCCGGTCATCCGATGGTCGGAATGACGAATATCAACATTAACGCCCAATAAAGTAGGAATTTACAAAACGACCCAACATTCGAAAATCTAGATTCGAGGCCTGAAGAACAATCTCAGAAAGTTGTAACATATCCTGAAATATTAAAGGAACTCGTAAAAGTAACAAAATATCAGATTAGAACGAGATTTATGAGAATTGGGTCTCAACCCGGAAAAGTTACACAATAAGTAAAATCACATAATAACAACTCTGAAACTCATTCGGATGGTCATGGATGCAGAACAAAATAGTTTCAGATTTCCAAAAAATTATAAGCGAGTCGTCCGAAATGAAAATATACTAAAAATAGAAATTACTAAAAATAGAAAGTGCGGATATTACATTTATGATGGTCTACGTTACACGGATAGGATACAGATTTCATATACAATACATCGATACAATAAATTCTAAAAATATAGGATATGATACGACTAGTATTAAGAATCTTGTGTTTTGTATGATAGGAGGTATATAGGCCGGAAATCTTGCGACCGAAAGGACTCCTTGGAGGACAATTATGACTCCTTGGAAGGCCTGGGCTGATAAGTATAACAACGCCACATACCTCTGACCGTTTCAAATGCAGTATTTATTGGGATAAAAGGTGATGTAGTATTATGTTCTACGTTGCACGGATAGGATACAGGTTTCATATACAATACGGCGATACAGTAAATTCTGAAAATATAGGATACGACATGGCTAAAATTAAGAATCTTGTGTTTTGTACAATATGAGGTATATAGGCCGAAAACCTTGTGACCGAAAGGACTCCTTGGAGGATGATTATTGTAATACCTGAGATTTATGATGTGTATTTGGAACTTGTGATATTGTAATTGTTGCATTATAATCTGAGTATTATTCTCCGTATTTCATGATCCGGTTTTGTTGAGCGCCTGATTGCATGAATGTGTTCTAAGTGGTGATTTTTGCACATGTAGCGCACGCTATCGGCTTAGCGTAGCGTACGCTAAATTGGGTTCGTAGCGCACGCTATGTATGAACCTTAGTGCACGCTATACGTAGTCAACATGATTAAGACAGGGTGGTAGGTGAGATCAGCCGCGGATCTTGGTCGGATCATGTCGGGATGAACCTGGACGGCTTTCGGGAAAAGCCAAGTCAACGCGGTAGCGCACGCTACTGATATGAAAATAGCGCACGCTAAATGCTGAGTACAGTGAAGTCAGTAAGCTTCGTATAGACGTTAGCGCACGCTATGGATATGGACTAGCGCGCGCTAATAACCCTTTTCTATATATAGGACAACACACTTTTTCATTTTTCAGATCTTTTCACTTCCCTAATCCGAATTATTAGACTTAGAAAGTTACTTCCTCCATCCTCAACCTCTCATATCATCATCCTAGCATGAGTTTGAAGATTGTAGATCATTGGAGATTGGTGTTCAAGCCCTCGGCGTTGGAACGCATGGTGGACATTCGATCCAACGCCCTCAGCATAGATCCTCATGATCCCCTCAGATCATTTACAACACAAACATTATAATTGTGCATACACATATGCGAATCAACACGTTCATCGACGTAAATATCATGACAACTCAAAGAATATAGTCTCATGTTCAACAACACGAATAAATCGTATACATGATCAACAATGCAATATCAGTAAGCTTAAAATACGATACTTGCCTCAAAGATGGCAAGAATAAATCACTCCAACGATCTCAACACACTCGAAGGCCGTCTCCTTCGATCAACTTAACAAGCTCAAACCTTACCAAAAGAAATAATATAGAATTCATCTCATGTCGTACGAATGTCTAACAACCCGGTCTATGGCCGAAAGCTCTAAAAAAATGTAATCTGCCTGAACTACGTAGCGTGTGCAAAGCCTGCCCGTTAGCGTACGTAAACGACGAAGTCTAGCGTACGCTAACTTATGTACTGACAGTCCTCTCTGATCAGCCGACTGACTCGCCTGATGATATAACGTACGTTACGTACCAAACGTAGCGTACGTTACTCATTCCCGATAGCATACGTTAATATACATATCTTAGCGTGCGCTAACCATGCATGGCAGTTTACTACTGGGCAGAAAACTTGATCTAATGGTGATGAAACTCATGAAATCTTCAGTGTTAATACATGTCATCTCCATGCATATCATGCTCATACGGTTTGTGAAAGATCTTTACGGATTAAATGACTACGAGATACAAGGATACGTATAATCATCACAACACCATAATTCATCTTGATCTTCAAGAAAGTATCCTAAGTTCCATTCATTCTATGTCTCAAAAGGAATGATTCCATTATGTAAAAATATAAGAACTTGATAATCTCCATAAACTGGTCATAATCGGTTTTAAGCTTCATGAATATTCTAAGAGTTCAAACACTAAAAGGTTCAATGGTTTATACGATGAAGAAGAACCGAAACATCGAAAATATCCTTCTAACACATGATGTTCGACTACTTACGTATATAACCGACTAGATAATCCCAAATCATGATCAACACGTTCTTCAGAATATTACTTAATATTGGTGAAGAATCACCTACCTCAAAGAAGTGAAGAGCAAATTATGATGGAAGCTCAGTACTGCCCTCGCCCGGTGATAGAAGCTAAGGTTCGAGAATTTTTCTATGCACAACCTACGGATGTGCCGGTGGCTCAGGTGATTAGGACATTTAATCAACAACTGGCATTTGTTCGACACCTGGTTAGAACCGACACAGAAATGATGATTCACTTTGATATGAGAATGACGCCAGAAATACAGAGGTACATGTCAGGTTTGGAATGCACCACTCTCCGTCAGTACCAAGACAAAGCTCCGGCGTATGAAACGAAAGAAGCAACTATGGAAATGTTCTCGGAGTCCAAGAAGCAGAAAGTTTCTGGTAGTTTCACAGAGCACAAGAGTAGTGGGCCCCACAAACCCTAGTCATCTTTTCATTCATTTAAAAGATCCCCGCACCCATCCAAAGGCGGAAAGAACTTCACATCAGTATCAACACCGACAGATGTGGTCAAGAACTGTTTTAATTGTGGTCTCCTAGGACACCTTTGGCGTGATTGTTTTTGTTCTCCAGTGACATGTTATGATTGCGGACAGAAAGGGCATCGTGCGATGTTCTGCAGGGATGCCACTAAGTTAATTGGAGCTCGTACTTCGCATCCGGCTCAGAAGGAATCAAGTGTTCCGCAAACACAGCAGAGTGTGTAGCTACCCCAGTGTTTTGGTCGAGGATGAGGCAGAGGACAGTTCGACCAAAAGGGAGCATCGAGTGCTGGATCCATTCCACCACGCCTTTATGAGATGAGTAGGGCAGACGATCAGGATGCCGCTATTGCATTAGGTACTGTTTAGATCCTTTCACAACCAGTTAGTGTTTTGTTCGGTACAGGGGCTACAAATTCATTTATATCATTGCCCTATGTTAATCGTTTGAACATTTCTTGTTTTCATAAATGTGAGCCTTATGTTGTGGGTTTACCGAGTGGGGAGATAATTGTGGGGAACTTAGAAACTAGAGATTTTCCTGTATCAATTGAAGGCAAAGAGTGGCCCTGAAATCTAATTATGATAGAGATACAATGAGACGATCTGATCCTTGGAGGCGATTGGCTTAATCGATATGGAGATATTGTGAACTACTGGGAGAGGAATATCTCAATGATAGCCGAAGATGGTTCCAAATTATTATTCGAGGGATGGAGACCAGGAAGCTCAGGGAAAGTGATCAAAGCTATGAAAGCTGTCAAAGTGCTAAAACAGGGTTGTACTGGATACTGGTGTTACGCAATGAAGAAAGAAGACGGAAAAGTAGAGCTTTCACCCATTCCTATTGTGAGTGAATTTCTGGACATGTTCCTTAATGAATTACCTGGACTATACAAATGAGTCGATAAAAATAGACAAGTGTCAAAATGAAAATTTGCTAAAAATGGAAAAGTATGAATATTACAATCTTGGCCGTTGGGTTAAAATAGGGGTCGTATATGTCTTTTGAGGTGAACGGCCGGGTATAACATCACTGTACTGCTTATTAGGGCGATATTATTCCCTGTATATTGAGTATTTATGCTTACAGTATGTTGAGGGGAGGACATGGACGTGGTCGTGGTCGTGGACGCGGACGTAAGAATGTTGAGAGAGAAGCTTCACCTTCTGTCCCTGACTCACTGTCAAATCAGGCTAGCTACAACTCAGGCGAGCAACAAGAATCTGTTAACAACGAATGAGAGCAGACGGTGGAGACCAATGCCGAACCTGCTGTTCCTGACATCCTTTGTCAGGTGGTCAACCAGATGACTCAATTTGCTCAAGTTGTGGACAGGATGCAAGTGGCGGTAGGATTGCAGCCAGGAGAAAGACAACAAGGCATCCCAGACTTGGGAAACCGGGGAGACAGATGGCTACAGGAGGTGGCGAAGAAGCACCGCCAAAATTCGTTGGATTTTCTGAGACGCCGACATGGGATCACTGGTTGAGAGAACTGGAGAAAGTATTTGCCGGGATTAACTGCCCAGATGACCGGAGAGCTCCCATTGCCCTCACTCAACATCCTATGAGTGGCATTCGAGGGCATACTCCTAATAATCTCCCACTTGCACTCAATGCCACACACTATGGTATCTATTATCCATGTTCTCCAGATGACGCTCCAAGCTAGTCTGAGAAAGTGGCTTAGTCAGTAGATCAGCGACATTGTTGGCCGAGTCTACTCTGTGCAGCACAATGTATCCCTTGCGAACGAATTCTCTTACGAGGTGATACTTCCTCTCAATATGTTTGGTGCTGTTGTGAAACCTCGGCTCCTTGGCCTGCGCTACAGCTCCGTTGTTGTCGCAGTACAGCGGAACAGGTAGCTCAGCACATGGTATCACTTGGAGTTCACCCAGAAACTTCTTAATCCTGAACCCTTCCTTGGAAGCCTCCGAGGCTGCTCGTTACTCAGCCTGACAGGTGGAATGAGCAGTCGCGCTTTGCTTGGTGCTACGCCAAGATACTGCTCCTCTATTAAGAGTAAATATGTAGCCAGAAGAATACATCGAGTCGTCCTTCTGTCCCTGGAAGTCCGAATCAGTGAATCCCACCACATCCAATTCTCCACCGCCATACATAAGAACCATGTCTCTAGTCCTTCTTAAGTACTTGAGAACGTTCTTTATGGCTGTCCAATGTTCCCTAACTGGGTTTGGCTGAAACCTACTCACCACGCTTACAGCATGCACAATGTCAGGTCTCGTACACAACATAGCATACATAAGGCTACCCACGGCTGAGTCATATGGTGTATTACTTATTTCCCTTCGTTGTTCCTCACTTTGAGGACACATCTTCGAGGAGAGTTTTATTCCATATCGCATTGAAACGAACCCTCTTTTAAAATCATTCATCTTAAATCGCTTTAAGATTTTATCTATGTAGAGGGCTTGGGAAAGAACTATTGTTCTCTTCGCTCTATTCCGGTAGAGCCGAATACCAAGAATATAGGTTGCTTATCCCAAGTCTTTCATGGAGAAATTACTCAAAAGCCAAGCTTTCACAAAACTGAGCATTCCCACATCATTTCCTATTAGTAGAATATTATATACATATAGTACTAAGAATGCGATCTTGCTCCCACTAAGCCTCTTGTATACACAAGGTTCCTCTTCATTTTGCGCGAAGTCAAACTCTTTGACCGCCTCATCAAAACAAAGGTTCCAACTACGCGACGCTTGCTTCAGTCCATAAATGGAACGCTGAAGATTGCACACTTTCTGAATATCGACCTCGGACACAAAGCCTTTAGGCTGCTCCATATAGATTTCCTCCTTGAGGAATCCATTAAGGAAAGCCGTCTTTACGTCCATTTGCCATATCTCATAATCGTGGTAGGCAGCTATAGCGAGCATCATGCGAATAGACTTGATCATAGCTATGAGCGAGAAGGTATCATGGTAATCGATTCCTTCCTTCTGGGTATAAACCTTTGCCACAAGCTTGGCCTTATAGGCATCAACCTTGCCATCTCCATCAGTCTTTCTCTTGTAGATCCACTTGTTCCCAATAGGCACTATGCCCTTGGGGCTGTCTACTAGAGTCCAGACTTGATTGACATGTATCGAGTCTATCTCAGCTTCCATAGCTTCACGCCATTTCTCGGAGTCTACATCCCGCTTGGCCGTTTACAAGAAACCGCTCGGCATCCTATAGGACCTTTTCGGCATCCTACAGGACCCACTCGGCCACCTACAGGAAACCGCTCGGCATCCTACAGGACCCTATCAGCATCCTACAGGACTTCTCGGCCACCTACAGGAAACCGCTCGGCAGTGACTTGGCAGCCTACAGCAATGCCTCGGCAGTGACTCGGCACCTGTATGATATATCGTCCAACGATTGCATACAGCTCATTTTCGGGCAGATTTCTAAAATCTTGTTATTCTTGATCTATATATTATTAATATAAATCATATTTTCAAGAAAAACTTGATTTATACCATAATATAAAATCACGGAAAAACGACACTACAATGAACAATAAAATATCTACAATTATCAAAGTGATTCTAAATCACAAAACAACATTCACATCTCACCCAGCCAAATTCAATACCAAATCATATATTCGAGCATTTTATTCGAGCATGATGCTTAATTCAACCCAATTTCAACATCAATCATGTATAATGATGTATTTAATATTAATATAATTAAAAAACTATATTAAATTTGTTAAGAATGCATCATTCTTGATGTTTATAACAGGCCTATTTTCAATGTTATAAATATACCAATGAGAGACATGCTAAAAACACTTGTCAAACTTATCATTCTTACGAGCTTAAGAGCAAATTATCTCTCTTCATACTGCATCATATATCTACAGCGAGAGATTTTATGAAGTCCTCAATGAGCGAACAACAAACTACATTAAATTGTTTCAAGACTTTATGTTTTGTTCGATAATGTTCTACCCAAATTCTAAGTTGAGAAGTTAGCCCTGTGTGAACTAGTGAATCAAGAATATTCTGACATGCGTGGGATGAAGACTACTTAGACGAACCAAGCTTCCGGTCTGTATGAGAAGAAGGCAAAGTTCAAGACTGCCTACAACCAATCTGTATGAACGGCTAAAGCTGAGAAGTCATGTGTATCAATCTATATGAACGATACAACTAGAAGTGTATAGTTAAAATCATAGCAATTGTGTACGAATTTGATTTTGATAAACACAGCTCCTATGTGGAGATCTTGTGGACGTAGAGGATGTTGCCTCGAATCATGTTAAAATTCATGACTTACTTGCTTATTTAGTTTAGCATATAGCTTGTGGTTTTACAATATACTTACTCTGAGAAATACTATAAGCATCAAGCGTACAGGAGCATATTTGGTTTATGTAACTATATCAACACATTTCAAAGACTTCCACAGTGTAATAATTTCTAAAAAGAAAGTACATCTTATTCAGCCCCGCTCTAAGCTGTCATATAAGTATACTTTGACCAACAGGTGGTTTCAGTGCTTTTGGCTCCACAAAGAATCAGTCGATTTGATTTTTAACTTGGACCAGATCCAAAAATCACAAGTTTTCAAAAACTGCATTCTTTCGTTTTTCAAAACTATCCCTCACATATAGCATGGATTCATTTATGATTAGTAAAGTACTATGTTCTCTATTGATTAATTTTATGAATAGAGAATCATGATGGAAGCCCATCTTGCAGCCATGCATGAAGAAATGATCTCCGTGATACTGAAAGGACCTCTTAGGATATTCAATATCAATACATCTGCAAGGGTGAAAGATCAACCATTCGTGTAAATGTTGTAGAAGCTGCGATATCAATGGACGACATATGAAGAAAGCGATCAAACCTAGACAATATCACCAAAAATTGACTCAAGAATTTAAGTCTTACGAAATGAAACCTTCCAAAACTATTGAGAATCTTGACCTCAGATTCACTAGCATTGTCAGTGAGCTTGAAGGGTTGGACAAAAGTGTACTCCCAAAAATAGAAAAACCTGAAAATCTTTAGATCACTCCCTTCACGATCGGACATTAAGACCATAGCTATGCATGTTTCCTATAATCTTAACGATATATTTATGTTTGACCTCTTTTGTAACCTAGAGGCATTTGAGTATGTTATAGATAGGAGAGATAAGGGGGGGAGAATCACCCGCCAGGACCAGAACACCGGCTGTTGCATCCAATAGGAAGTAAAGCGTGGCAACCAGTACCTCCAGAATTGTAGGAGATGATGATGATGATGATGATGATGAGCTGTCACACGATGAAATGTCTCTGCTCATGAAAAAAATTCCAAAAATTCATCAAGCTATTCGGAAAGGCTCCATACAATCTTAAATTCTCAAACAAGATGAGTATATAGTCACCACCTACAAGAGACTATAACCTATGCTATAACTGTAGGAAGTCGGGGCACTATGGAAATAGGTGTCCACATCACAAAGTCCACAATCTACCTAAAATTGAGCGACATGAGGGATAAGAAACAAATGATATGGCGAAGTAAGCTGAAGGCACTCATAGGGAATATGAAGCAGTGCCAACAACGAGCAAAATAGAGGAATGTCTACAGGTTGTAACCGACATTGAATTCTTTGATGATGAAATAGAAGATACGGCCCACATGTGTATGATGGCTATGAGGCAGAAGATGGGAACAGCGAAGATGAGGTATGCTCAACCTGCTCTACTGATAATCATATCGTAAGTACATCTCATACATTTACGAAAAGGAATAATGGATTTAAATCCATTCAGAAAGCCTATGAGGAAATAAAGTAAGAAAACCTACAACTCTTGCTTTCAAACATAGATCTCAAGGATGAAAACGAATTGCTAGAAATTAATTTCACTAATATGTTTATAGATTATGAAAATAGAAAAGTTGAAAATGAAAAACTCATGGAGATCAATCTTCAACTTACTGTCAAAATGAATGAGGTAAAACTCATGATCGGAGTAAGACAAACGATTATGCTCTATTAGATGGAAAATGAGAAGGAGAACTCGAGACCGTCCTTAAATGAGAAGGAGAAGGAGAATTTACTGCGAAGAAATGAGAAGGAGAACTCGAGACCGTCTTTAAATCCTATGAAAAATCTTCCAAGAGGATAGAGGATATCTTAAGTACAAGCTAACATCTTCATGAAAAACGTGGCTAGGATATAGCTTGTTCTCTAATTCAAATGAAATGTCCAATACAATCTTTTTCAAGGGGGTTGAACCTACAGTTATCCCAGGTCCGGAGAGATACCAAGATCTATTCCTATCCGAAGGACAAAGGTAAAACTATAGTTTTTCCATTTATACAGCGAACAAAGGATGTTGTACGGCCACCAAGTTCTTATGACAGGCAGTGGACAACACAACCTTATAGTCTGGTGAATAAAAGAAGTGGTGATCAACATCAATAGTATGCTCTCACCAGCACACTAATAGCTGTAACACCCCAATTTCACTATGGGTAATTACACGCCGCAGGACACACAAAGGTCCCACCAGGCTGATGACACATAGGATTAAGCTACAATCCAATACACAATCACCACGATATAATAGTCCAATACAGGGTACAAAACATGAGTTAGGCCTCGGCCGCGGCCAAAATAGCAGAGTTAAACAGCATTCACTGAACGCAAACATTACACGACATAGTACGATTCAAAACCAACAATAATACAAAATATAAAACCAACTTTGACATCACAAAAACAACGACTGATACGAGCTCTCTAACATCCAGTGTGCTTGTCAACACCGTGTGCCCCACATGTGGGCTCCTGTCCCTCGAGAGTACCGGAAATGTACAAAACATTCCACCCCAACAAGGGGTTAGCAACAACCGCTAGTGCAAGTACAGTATTACAATATTTTAATCCACAAGCATTTCCAAATCAATTCAAAATCCAAAACAGTTCATTTCACGATATTCCGGAATATCAATATCGACCATCAGTAAAAACACTCCGACAATTCTCGCGACCCGGTCCGGCCCTCAAGCCACCAAGTCCCCGTGTGCCTCGTCGAGCAACCCCAGGTGAGAATGTCCACTCAAAGTATCTCTCATGACCCGGTCTAGCCACTAAGCCACCAAGTCCCCGTTTGACCCCATCGAGTCAATCCCCAAGTGAGAGCACCCGAGAACAACCTTTCAACTCTCATCAGTATCAAATTCATCACAGAAATGCATGCCATAAACTAATGCAATAAAGTACTTGCCTGGATTTCTAAATCACAAAGGAACAACAACGAACAAGGCTACAGTCCGAACTATCTTCCAAATCCCGCTCTTAACAAACATCGAGGCTCAATCAACTACAATTCTGTTGGAAAAACTAAAATCCATCCTAAGTTCTACCCTTAGGAACATTTTATCGAACACCACGGGGGCATAACGGGTTTTGCTCGATTTACAAAGGAAGATTTGGAATCAATCCACAAAACCTTGAGGAAATCATATCCCCCTTTTTCGGTAACATCTTGATCTAGAGAGGCAGACTTCTTGATCTTCTGTCGAAATGATCTGGTCTTCAGCACTTAGTCTAAAAATGTGAACTGCTCGCAGGCAAGTTCTAAAGTAATAGCATCTAACAGGGAAGTGTATTACAACTTAAACTTATGATTGGTGCACAGGCACAATCATACAATATAGTCTAGTGTTAAATACAACTTAACCTATGAACTGTTCGCGCAAAGGTTCTTACAGCTTTGTACTTTACAAGATTTTATACTTGTTAGTTTGCAGCAAATAAATTAATTGAAAAATCACAGACAGTCCAGATGACTTGTAAAGCATTAAATGCAAAGACGGTTTGAATTAAAAAAAAAACAGGGCACATGGACTTAAAATTGTTTGCAGTACAAAACAGAATAAAACTATCAAGTATAATCCATGTCCTATAGTATAAGTACTGTATCCACGAATAATACAGTGTTTCCCCTTAAAAGGTACATACATGATTCGATTCTTACATTATTTTTTGGATTAACACTGTATTCATGGGTCGTACTGTATTCCCCATTAATTAATGCACACGTTAGTTGTAGGAAGGTTTCGTGCGTTCTCTGTCCTACAGTGCTGTCTGACTGTTCTGAGTGTACAGTTAATTAATGGTGGATACTGTATTCTTTGGTCTTACAGCGTTCCCCCTCAATTAATGAGTAAAAGCATAAAAACTTACAGGGAGTATGGCTGTAGTATTCCCAATTCTTGTCGAAGCATAGAAATGAAGTAAATGTGGGCCCCCTTTGATTGTTGGGTCCTGGTGTGATAGTGCCTTTCGGTTCCCAAATTTGCCGGACAGCAATTGGTTTGCTGTAGGTTACTTTTGGTCCGTTTTTGCGATGTCTACGTGGGGCAAGCACGGAGCTACAGTAATCATGATTATTATGCATGTAAAATCGAGCGTTATAGTTATTATTCTAGTACGATTGTCGTCTAGGAGGTGGAGCCATTTTCATAGATTTTACAGCTTGCCTCCTGGGTCGCCAATTGGATTCCCAAAGCTGTTGTTGATACTGCGATGCGACCTATTTTCTTGATGGATAACGGGGCTCCTGTATCCAATATCTAGGCGCGTTGTACTGTTGGAAGTATTGATGTGTGGGCCTTTGATATCTGGATACACCTTTCTGTATGAACAGTTGTTGGCGCTGTTGATATACTCCGGGAGCATGTTGCTGTTGGTTACGCCTTACAAGTCTAAATGGCTGAGGATTCCGCTGTCTATGATATGATCCAGGCAGTGGAATCGCAAACTTTGCTGTGCGCGGGACAACAGGTGCCTTCGCAGGACTTGGGATTTCTTTCGGTATAGGAATGGGTTCCTCACTCATGATGAATATCATACTAGATTTTCCTTTGTTAGAGAACGAGTTGTACCCTAAGCCACGTTTATGATGAGAATGTTGCCCAGTGCTTAGGATCTCTTCCATTCTATTAGAGGATTTCTCGAAAGAATTCAAGATTGTCTCTAATTCTCCTTCACGTTTCTCGAGAGATTTTACTTTGGCTTCGAGTATGGCCAAATCATTTGTCTTGCTTTCGAGATGAGACTTAGTCTCATTTAGATCGTGAGCAAGTTGATGATTGCTTTCCATGAGTTTTTTTAAATTGACTTTGCTGTTTTCGCAGTCGACAGACATATTTTCGTAATTATCCTCCAGCAAGTCGTTTTTCCATTTGGACGAGTTTCGGAGGTGTTTTTACATAATTTCACTTTATGTTATGTTTTGTCACATGTATGTTCAATTCTCGTAAAACTCGTTTCATTTCATTGTTTCTTTGTTTCCATGAGTTCGTATGGTTGACTTGTTTATGTTATGAGTTTCGGTTTGTTAATCCGATGTTGTATCGTGATTTTTGGATGTTTGGGCCCTTTTGTAATTTCCTATAAGTTTGGGGAATTTTTTCTCCTTTGTTGTATTTCGAGCTGTATGTTTTCTCTTTTCAATGTATCATGGGCCTTTTGAATGTTATTAAATTTATTCAACATGTTTTAGAAGGTATGAGATGTATTTACAGGAATAGTTGAGGTAGAGCTTACCTCATCATCATCGCCGGCTCCATTATCCTCGGTAACTTTGTCCAGAGAGCACATGTAGGCTCTATCTTCTATCTCATCACCAGACGAGTCACTGTCAGTGACCACCTGAAGGCACTCAGTCTTTGTTGATGCGGGCGAATCTTTTGATTCTCTAATGAAGGCCTTGAGTTTGTTCTTCATCTTGATTCTCGAGTCATCAAACTCGTTAATAGGAAACATAGGTACTTTGTTTATTAATGAGGTATCCATATGTGAGGAAATAGGAAAGATAAATTGTTTTCGAAGAAAATAAGTGATATAGAATCAGATTCGGTTAAAAATACGACTGATTCTTTATAGAATCAACCGCTCTGATACCACTTGTTGTCCACTAAGTATATAGAATACAGCTTGGTAAAATGTTTAAGCAACAAGCTGTACGGTTTTCAAATAAGAGTGCGTAGCGGAAGTTCTTTTAAGTGAGTTGCTGTAAATATAGCAACTAAGCTTTATCTCCTGTTAGCTTGGTGCGTACAGGGTTTTGCAGTATATACTTATAAAAATCACAGTTTATGAAAACAGTAAAGGCAGAAGGTAAATAACATAATATTTAAAGTGGTTCGAGGTAAACCCCTCTACGTCCACTGGTCCTCCACATAGGAGTAAAAATTTTATTATAATCACTACGTAAACCCCCAAACTTCCCCAAAGTTAGGGTTCTAAGAAGGATTACCTCAATTCCTTAGTGAGAAATGATGTAGGATTGATAGATCTTTGCTTGAAGTTGAAAAGATCTGAGATTCAACCGTGCTCCGCCGAAACCCTCGCTTACACAACTCTGGAGTCGTCTAGAAACTCAGAGAAGAGGAAAGAAGGTGAAAAATGACAAGTGTTGACCGTAATACATGTATTTATATAGGTGCGCCCTAGCGCGTGCTAGCGCTTCCCGAATAGCGTGCACTGTCGGCTTAGGCCTGTAGTGCAGACCCTTTTGCCCAGCCGAGCTGGCATGCACCACATCTGACAGCGTGCGCTACTCAGCCGAGTTAGCATGCGCTATACCGTCGAGTTAGCGCGCGCAGCTGCCGCCTTAGCATGCAAATAATCTCAGAACACTATATCCTAGGTTTCAACCCAACAAGACTCCGTTATAATCTTCCTACTCAAATAAGTTCTACCATGATTGCCTTATATTTTCTAATTCGTGGTGGACAACCTAAAATGTTATTAACAAACTTGATGGTCTTTGTAGTATGTTCATAGTATTCTTAAGAACAAGAATCGGAGGTTGGAAGAGTATTAACATACCTTTCACGAAGAGTAACGATGAAAACAATCGGTAGAACTCGACACTGTAGGCTTAAACACCAACCTGAGATGTCTACGATCTTCCAAACCAGGTAGAGAGGCTAATATAAGGGGCACTATTCGTTGGAGTAGTTCTTGAGATGGCAGAGGTCGGATAAAAGGAAATGAAGGAGTTTAAGAAATGAAAGGGGTGCTGTCATATTTATAAAACTCATACCTTTACGTACGTTAACCTCAGAGCCTTACGTATGTTATCATCTTAACGTACGCTATTTAAAATCTTTAGATTTATAACTCAAACAATACGAATACAAGCCGCAATTTGATAATCAATCAATTTTAACATTTTCGATTCCGACTTCAACCTTAATTACGGTTTTAACAAGGTTCCTTCTTGTTCATATTCGTAAATTCATAGAAAACCAATTACCGTTTATTATCACGAACAATCATATACCAAAATTAACCATAATCCTTCCAATTTCCATAAAATCACGACATATATAACTCAAGAGTTCTTCGAGAACATGAATTAATCCATAATCATATTTGTAACCAAAAAAACGACGTAATCCGACGTGTTCTAACATCTAAACCATCATCTAATTCATAATCCAATGCATATATCATTTTGTTCTTCAATATACAATTCATATAACCCCAAGAATCACAACAACAATACCATAACCATCATCATACGAAGAAGAACATCAACATCAATATCAAAATCCAAATCAAAGAGGAGTTTTTCAGCATACCTCTTGAAGAAGAACCACAAAGATCAAACACTTCAAGAAACATCAAGGATTCCAAACCTCAAGCTTTTTATCCAATCATCAAGGTCTCAACCAAGGTACAAGGGTCTGGAATAGGATTGAAAGTGAAGAGGGACGAAGCTGGGGTGGAAAAATATGTTTCTTCTCATGAAGAAATGAAAGACCGTTCCTTAATATATAATCTGCACAGCTCGTTACGTATGTTAAGACCCAACCTTAACGTACGTAAGACCCTTTAACGTACGTTACATGTCCTGCATAGCATACGTAATTGGTATCCAAGGTTCACTGTCTTATTTTGTGGCATGCATTACGTACGTAATTTCCTTGCCATAGCGTACGTAATGTAGCTGTTGACTTGCTACAGTATCATACTCGCTTACATACGTTAGGAGCTGTTCTTAGCGTACGTAAAGCTCAATGTTGACTCGTCTATCCACATCTGCACCGAAAGTAGCCGACACCGGGCCCATTCACCGATCACAGCTCGGATCTGTCCGATTCACTTCTTAACGTACGTTATGTACCCAACTTAACATACATTAAGCTTGAAATTTTACGTACGTTAGCTCCTATGCTTAGCGTACGCTTTGTTTGCACCTTTACGTAGGTAAGCTCCTACGCTTAACGTATGTAATGGCTTTTATACTTAGCCATATTTGCTCCTGTCTGTCGTCTCAATATACCGAACATGTACATGCGACATACTGAATACATATACTCATTCCTATAACATTCTCATACGATACACCTGATGCACGATATCCTCAAATGCAATTGTCGACCAAGTACGACAATCATACAAATACTCGTACAGTATATCCGATATCGAAAGACATATCAAGCATGTAATATCCTAGAATTAAAAATAACCTCGATAGATATACTGGTACAACTGTCACAGTTCCCAAAATTATTCATCCATGTTGTATCGCTCCCACTCTGTACAATACAACTCGGACAAAATAATGCGAAAATTCGGTGCGAAATTCTAGGATTTTACATATCTTCACACTTAAATAAATTTCATCCTCAAAACTTAACATCCCGTCGTAATCAATATCTCAATCCCGTTATATCTTAAAATCATGTTACCATACTCAAATAACCATCATCAAAACCAAATTACTGAAGGAACATACTTAAAGGTCCATGAAGTCGATGATCTCCCGTGATACTAACATATGACTCCCATACAAAGCCTCAACACAATAACAACACACACGGATATCATAATTATAGCAATTTGAAAACATCTCAAAATTTTGGAACCTCATAATCAGTTTAACTCGAAAGTCAGAAAAAATATTTTCAAAAGTCATGCTACTACCGTACCGATAGAGCCACATAACACACATGCCTGGGTTTTACGAAACCCAATCTCCGATACCATCTTCTGTAACACCCCCAAAGCCAATCGAAAATATTACAGCACCATGGGCCCCGCACCGGAACCCACAAGGCTAAAAGTCATTTACACAAATGTTTCAAACACACCAACGAGGCAAATACGGTAATGTTTTAAATACACAAATGTTTTACAAAACAAAGTTCCCAAATTCCGTCATAAAATACCATTTGAAAGCACAAGGCGAAGACGCCAAAAGGGCATTTAGAAAGTATACACGAGTTGGTAAACTACTGAAAGCCATTTTGAAATACGCACCCAGCGGATAGAGACATGATAGAAATACATTTGCAGCAGAATCATAACAGTCAGGAAAAATACTCGGCCTCAAACACATGTCATAGCCAGTATCACCGGGAAGCTCATTCCTTCACGACTGCTACTAGCTCGATCTCCGAGCACCTAAAAGATAAAGCCCATGACGGGGTCAGCCACAATACTCAACAATGATAACGATTACATCAACATAAATAATTACATATCAATGTAATTACAAGGTAAGAATATTTCCAGTATAATCTTACCGTAGTAACCTTAGCAATTCGTGGTAACTCATATCAAATCAACCCTTACCTCAATTCACACCACGCTTTCTCAAGCGACGAATGAATTCGAAAATAACCATCTGTATTGTATTCAAAATGATACCAAGATTCTCAAACATATATATATCCCCAACATGGAATATGTAATACCCGCAATTTCGGATTTCGGTGATTATCTTTTTTTCGGCGAGAGTCCATTTTGACGACTCGCTTGGTACCGTTTCATCATTCTGAGAATGATTAATTCTGCACTTTTTGTCATCCGAGTTCGTTTCGGTGTTGTTTTGTTGAGTTCCGTGTTTCTTAACGATTTTTCCGCACTCGAGTTCGATCCTTGTGAATCTCGTTCGAAACTACTGTTTTGAATTTCCCGTAAGTCCGTTTAACTTTGTTAGACGTGTTGTGAACTTCGGTTCGGTTAGTCGATCATGTATCGTGATTTTCGGGCATTTTGGGCCATTTTGTAATTTACCCAAAGTTGTGGGTACCCGCATTCGTATTTGTTGTCTTGGCCCTTTTAATGGTCGCGTGTGATTAATTGTTGCATGGTATTTTATTTTGGGTCGATGATGTTGCCCACGAGCATTTTTTCGTGTTCGTTCCGTGCGATTTTGGATAATTGGGTCGTCGAGTCCTGTGGTCGGGCACTGGCCGGACGGTTGCAGGCGCTGACTGGACGGCTGCGGCAGGAACCGGCATAGCGCACGCTACGGCCCGAAGGTATCGCGCGCCACGGCCGGAAGGTAGCGCACGCTACGGCCGGTTAGCTGCGCGCGCTAGTCGGTCGAGGCAGTAGGTTCTGGACTCGGGTGGCTCGGCAGGTAGCGCACGCTACTCTCAGGCACTGCGCACGCTACGACCGGCAGGTAGCACGTGTTACGGCCGGAAGGCTGCACACGCTACCTGGCCGAGCAGTGCCTCTGGATTGCGGCCCAGGCCGATAGCGTATGCTAGCTAGGCAGTCTAGCGCACGCTAGGCTGCACCAGTATAAATGTGACAGAGCAGTCGCATTTTCACTCATTTTTCATTTCCCTTCTTTTCGATCCGCGGCTGGAGCTTCGGAGGAGGCGAATCCATGTTGTTGAACAACAAATCCACGAAGTTCTTGACTTCATATCATTGATTGATCATCCTATATCATCCTTTGATCCAGCGAATCAAGGTGAGATTTCCTAGAACCCTATTTTGAGAAATTTTGGGGTTTTTGTATTTTTGTCCGATTCGTTCCGTATTGTTGATTAATCTATGACGGGTATGATTAATCTTTGTAGTATTCTTGTGTTTAACATCATTTAATCCATTGTTCTTCGTCGAATCAAAGTATATTTCTTGATTTCCTTCGAATCGACTTTTTGGGAGATTTGTTCTTGATCTCGTTTTCCATCCGTTTTTGATGGATCGATTGTTGTTAAATGATGTTGTTAAACATATCCTATGGATTATATATCCATATTTGGATTTGGAATTCCGTTTTCGTCTTTTGACGGGACGAATCATGTTCTTGGCCGTTTTGGGGGAAACACTTGAACTTTTGTCCTTCGTTCTTTGAATTCAACGGCTTTAAGTCGTGCTATGGAATTCATTTTCATTGTTGTTATTGTCCTTCGTAGTTTATTATCGTGAGTTGGCGTTCGGTGGAGTCGGCGGGTTCATAGTCGGTTCGTGCCAACCTACTTCGATCGATTCTCCGCGTTGTGGTTATTCGAGGCAAGTACCTTGTCCATACAATTCTAGTTTTGTGGATATGATAATTAGCGATCGTCTACTTGTGTTTATTAGATCGTTTGAATTTTACTTTCAAAAGATTCGGTTTAACCTTGTTAAAGGCTTGCTTTCAAAACGCGTGTGTTTTGTGAATGGTGTAGTTTGTGAATGACTGTGTGAATTCTATGGATATCTTCGGTGTTGATGTTCCACTTGGTATTGCGTGTGGATGTATATTATTTTATTTCGGTGCGTTTTGGTTTGACGTGGTGTTTTGCTAAGTGTTTGATGCCTCTGGGTGAATTGTTTGAATATACGTGTTGCATTGTGCTGTGTGTGAATGTATGGATGTGGGTGGGGCCTACGGTGGCACATGGCATGCGATCATGTGGCCAGGATGCAACAAGCGATTGATCTAACCGTGAGAGCCTAATAAAACTACGGTGACACATGGCATGCGATCATGTGGTCAGGATGCAACAAGTGATTGATCTAACCGTGAGCGCCAAAGATAATCTACGGTGGCACATGGCATGCGATCATGTGGCCAGGATGCAACAAGTGATTGATCCAACCATGAGATGTTGTGACTTTTGTTTCGCTAGCCAGCTCGGGAGCGTTCTTCGAGGCCTCGGGTGGGATTTGTGGCTTTGTCCCAGTCCTAGGCGATGCGCGTGCGGATTACGTTGTGTTGATTTTATGTCCATCAAGGACACATGATATGGGTTCTGACCCTGTGAATTGTTAGTGGTTTTCTTTTTGCGAAAACAAAAACCTTTGGGTTGTGACCCCTGTTGATTTTGGAAAGAGAAGGATTCGAAAATCCTGAGTTGTTTCTATCAAAACTCCCGATGGCATTTTAAATCACTTTATATATTGTTTCCCTTGACTCGGGATCATTCGATTTTGGAAGGCTTTACCTAAACTCTCACATCGGGAAGTATTTTCGTGATGTTCAAAATCTTTAAGGATTCCTGGTTATTATTGTCCTTGGAACTTGTATTGTATGGCTCGTATTTTTGCACTTGTACTTGCACTAGCAAAACAGTGGAGTCTTGCTAACCCCCGAGTATTCGGGGGGTGGATGTCTGTATTGCATTCAGGTTTTGGAGCATAGCACAGGGTCGGCATGAAGGATGATGAAAGATGAACGATACTAATCACCCGAGGATCCATATGATGTCATTAGTTTAGTTGTATTTTATTTCCGCTGCAGTAAATTTTCCCCGTTGTACGGGAGTGTGTTGTATTCGACCCCTGCGTGGGCAAGTATTGTAATCGAGTTGTATGTTCTATGGAAAGACCAAATCGGTCTACTGAGTCATCGTAGCCTTAAGGCATTATCGAGTTGTTCGTTTGTTGTTACCAGCCTGGTAGATCCTTGAGGAAAGGTTCTACGGTGTGTAATATCCCTGAGCGGATTGGGGGAGTTACATAAATGGTATCAGAGCTTAAGTTGTGGAAACCTAGGCTGTCGGGTCAAGTGGTGTCTATTGAGTTTTGTCTCGTCGGATTTTATCTGACTGAGTCGTGTCGCGACGCGTCGTATGAGTTTGTTGGTCGTGATTAGTATCGTGGGGCGATCATTATCTTCGTGCGACCTGTGGATGTAAGTCTCCCTTCTTTGTGTTTGTGCCTCGTCTGATGCGAGTTACAGGTATGACTATGAGTTAATTGACGGAATCCTCTTATGGATTTTGATTTCGTGATGTGTGGTTATTTGACTCTCATATTTCGTTCATATGAGGAGTAGTGTTGCTGGATGGTGCATGTTGGACTGTATTTCTTTTATCCGCTGTGTGAGTTCTTTTGTAATGGCTTTCGGTATTTTACCGACTGAGTTTTATTTCGAAAACCGATTCCCTTAACCGAGTTTTTGGCATTATGGCCTTGATCGTTTTGACGAAATTCTTATGACGGTATTTAGTATTTTGTAAATGGTTTTTGTGAGTTTTTGAAATATTACCGTCATCGGCTTTTTTCTGGCGTTTTTGTAAAGGGTTTTTAGCCTGGTGGGTTCCGACGCGGGACTCATGGCGCTATAATTTTTCGTGTAATTACCTGAAATTTTTGGGCATTCTAGCCCATTGAATTATCTTTGAAAACATTGAGTATCTTAGAAAATAAATTTCGAGACGTACTTTTAAAATGAGTTATTTTCTCGTGGTACATCCAAGGTGCCACAATATGTTTCAAAACTCTTCTACCTCGAGGACCAAAATGTTTTGAGATATTTTCAATGTTTTAGAAACACTTTTACTTAAACCCGAGGGTTGAATATTCTGATAGTTTTTCACTAAGAGAAAGTGTCCTCATTTTTATCAAATGCGAAATGGTTCTCCAAAGTCTCGATAACAATGTTTCATGTTTGTATTTTTTTAAAGGTGATACTCAAGATCAACCGGTGTTTTTCTAAATTATTTTCAAAAGGAGGTTTTCGTTTTTAAAACCTATCCATTCCCGTTTGAGGGCTGGGTATGTATGTATGATCTTCGCTTTACCGTTATGATGTTTGCTCCCGAGAATGATCGAATTGGTGGCATGAACGTCGAGACGTTGCCACCCATTTGTTGTATTAGCCCTCTGTGAGAGGTGTGAACTGGTGTTTACTGTTTATCGCCTCGTGGTGATTTACGTGTTGTCGCACGAGTGTGAGTTGTTAAAGCTTGGATTTTTGTGCGTTTATGCACATGGGTGATTGTTTCATGATGTTTGTGATTGTGTGCTGGCTATCGTTCGGGCCGTTGTAATCGTCGAATGATGCCGTTGTTGTTGTGATTTTTGTATGTGTTGATATGTTATGCTGAGTTGGCATCTCCGGCATGTTGTTTTGTGGTGTTATGTTCCATTGTATCTAGCATCTGTATTTTCGGTATGCCGAGCCGAGGCATTTCAACCGTGATGTGCCGGGGGAATGTACGTGCAATTTGTCCTTCCTCGCCTGTGACGCGTTTCAGGTGCGGACTCGAGGGACATAATGTTCAGTTTTGTGAGTTGATTACCGAGCCTTCCGAGGCACGGACTTGAGCATTGATATCAGGACCGGCTCCGAGGGGTCCCTGAGGGGCGTGGTCTATCAGTTGTATGTTATGTTATTTCCTTACCTTGTTGTTTCGAACTTCGGAAATTAAGTTCTTTTATTCGAAGTGGATCGGATTTTGAACTTCGGTATTTTCGACTCTGTCGACTCGTTTATGTTCGTTGACATTTTCTAAGCTTGTCTTGCCCCTTGCTTTTGTTGATCGAATGACTGTGGTATTATTTCGGAATAACTCGTTTGTCGCTGTGACTTTTCCGAGTTCGGTTCGATTCTTGTGAACCTTGGAGTTGTTGTTTGACTTTTATTGTTCTTCGTGATTCGAACATGATTGTTCGATTTTTGTTGTCTCGACCGTTGTGGTTCGATCGTTTGATTGTTTGGTTTTTGTTGATCTCGTCTCGTGATTGTTGAACGTTCAGACTCCTTCGTAATTCCCTTAAGTTCGGGAAATTAATCTCGTTTTCGATCTTCCAACCCTTGGGCGGTGATCCGTATTTGTTCAGCGTTTGGCTCGCGTTTTGATTGATGAACCGTTGGGTTGGTCAATCGTATTGATTTTCGTTCGTTATGTTTTGTGATTATTCGGATAATCGACTTGATTGTACTATCTGTTTGATGACGCTTGTCACTTGTTGGTTTTATTATGTCTCTATCGGTGGCGTTGTGTTGGTCGTCGTGGAGCGTGTTTTCACGCCGTATGTCTCTTTGCGTTTCTTGCAGTGTTTCGCCGTTGGGCGCGAGTTTTCGGTTTTTGTGTATCTCGTCGAGTTTTCCTGGCGTGGATATTGCTTCTCCCTACTTGTTTTAAGTTTAGGGACGAAACTTCTTTTTTTTTTTGGTAGAAAAGGACGAAACTTCTTTTAAGGAGGGTAGAATGTAATACCCGTATTTGTTGTCTTGACCCTTTTAATGGCCGCATGTGATTAATTGTTGCATGGTATTTCATTTCGGGTCGATGATGTTTCCCACGAGCATTTTTTCGTGTTCGTTCCGTGCGATTTCGGATAATCGGGTCGTCGAGTCCTGGTGGTCGAGCACTGGCCGGACGGTTGCGGGCACTGGCCGGACGGTTGTGGGCGCTGGCCGGACGGGTGAGGCAGGAACCGGCGTAGCGCACGCTACGGCCGGAAGGTAGCGCGCGCCACGGCCGGAAGGTAGCGCACGCTACGTCCGGTTAGCTGCGCGTGCTAGTCGGCCGAGGCAGTAGGTTATGGACTCGGGTGGCTCGGCAGGTAGCGCACGCTACTGTCGGGCACTGCGCACGCTACGACCAGCAGGTAGCGCGCGCTACGTCCGGAAGGCTACGCACGCTACCTGGACGAGAAGTGCCTCTGGATTGCGTCCCAGGCCGATAGCGTACGCTAGCTAGGCAGCATAGCACACGCTAAGCTGCACCAGTATAAATGTGACAGAGCAGTCGCATTTTCACTCATTTTTCATTTCCCTTCTTTTCGATCCGCGGCTGGAGCTTCGGAGGAGGCGAATCCATGTTGTTGAACAACAAATCCACGAAGTTCTTGAGTTCATATCATTGATTGATCATCCTATATCATCCTTTGATCCAGCGAATCAAGGTGAGATTTCCTAGAACCCTATTTTGAGAAATTTTGGGGTTTTTGCATTTTTGTCCGATTCGTTCCGTATTGTTGATTAATCCATGACGGGTATGATTAATCTTAGTAGTATTTTTGTGTTTAACATCATTTAATCCATTGTTCTTCATCGAATCAAAGTATATTTCTTGATTTCCTTCGAATCGACTTTTTGGAGGATTTGTTCTTGATCTCGTTTTCCATCCATTTTTGATGGATCGATTGTTGTTAAATGATGTTGTTAAACATATCTTATGGATTATATATCCATATTTCGATTTGGAATTCCATTTTCGTGTTTTGACGGGACGAATCATGTTCTTGGCCGTTTTGGGGGAAACACTTGAACTTTTGTCATTCGTTCTTTGAATTCAACGGATTTAAGTCGTGCTATGGAATTCATTTTAATTGTTGTTATTGTCCTTCGTAGTTTATTATCGCGAGTTGGCGTTCGGTGGAGTTGGCGGGTTCATAGTCGGTTCGTGCCAACCTACTTCGGTCGATTCTCCGCGTTGTGGTTATTCGAGGCAAGTACCTTGTCCATACAATTCTTGTTTTGTGGATATGATAATTAGCGATCGTCTACTTGTGTTTATTTGATCGTTTGAATTTCACTTTCAAAAGATTCGGTTTAACCTTGTTAAAGGCTTGCTTTCAAAACGCGTGTGTTTTGTGAGTGGTGTAGTTTGTGAATGACTGTGTGAATTCTATGGATATCTTCGGTGTTGATGTTCCACTTGGTATTGCGTGTGGATGTATATTATTTCATTTCAGTGCGTTTTGGTTTGACGTGGTGTTTTGCTAAGTGTTTGATGCCTCTGGGTGAATTGTTTGAATATACGTGTTGCATTGTGCTGTGTGTGAATGTATGGATGTGGGTGGGGCCTACGTTGGCACATGGCATGCGATCATGTGGCCAGGATGCAACAAGCGATCGATCCAACCGTGAGAGCCTAATAAAACTACGGTGACACATGGCATGCGATCACGTGGTCAGGATGCAACAAGTGATTGATCCAACCGTGAGCGCCAAAGATAATCTACGGTGGCACATGGCATGCGATCATGTGGCCAAGATGCAACAAGTGATTGATCCAACTGTGAGATGTTGTGCCTTTTGTTTCGCTAGCCAGCTCGGGAGGGTCCTTTGAGGCCTCGGGTGGGATTTGTGGCTTCGTCCCGGTCCTAGGCGATGCACGTGCGTGATTACGTTGTGTTGATTTTATGTCCGTCGAGGACACGTGATATGGGTTCTGACCCTGTGAATTGTTAGTGGTTTTCTTTTTGCGAAAACAAAAACCTTTGGGCTGTGACCCCTGTTGATTTTGGAAAGAGAAGGATTCAAAAATCCTGAGTTGTTTCTATCAAAACTCCCGATGGCATTTTAAATCACTTTATATATTGTTTCCCTTGACTTGGGATCTTTCGATTTTGGAAGGCTTTACCTAAACTCTCGCCTCGGGAAGTATTTTCGTGATGTTCAAAATATTTAAGGATTCCTGGTTATTATTGTCCTTGGAACTTGTATTGTATGGCTCGTATTTTTGCACTTGTACTTGCACTAGCAAAATAGTGGAGTTTTGCTAACCCCCGAGTATTCGGGGGGTGGATGTTTGTATTGCATTCAGATTTAGGAGCATAGCACAGGGTCGGCATGAAGGATGATGAAAGATGAACGATACTAATCACACGAGGATCCATATGATGTCATTGGTTTAGTTGTATTTTATTTCTGCTGCAGTAAATTTTCCCCGTTGTACGGGAGTGTGTTGTATTCGACCCCTGCGTGGGCAAGTATTGTAATCGAGTTGTATGTTCTATGGAAAGACCAAATCGGTCTACTGAGTCATCGTAGCCTTAAAGGCATTGTCGAGTTGTTCGTTTGTTGTTACCAGCCTGGTAGATCCTTGAGGAAAGGTTCTACGGCGTGTAATATCCCTGAGCGGATTGGGGGTGTTACGGTAATAACTGGCCCATGTCCATTACGTCTACTGATCGCACAATCGGATCCCAATTCTGATAAAACCGATAACACACGATACATCTGTAGATCAACTGCCCCGAAACAATGGCAAGTCCCGGATATCAATACAAAGTATGAATGCTCACACAATCAATAATAATGACCAACCAATGCATCAAAACGAGAATATCATTGACATGATAACTCCACACAAGATCGACAAAGGACCAACCACGAACAAGAATGCCATCGATGTGGTAAACTCCAGCAAGATCGTTGAAGAATCGACAACGACCGAGAATACCAGCGATATGGTAAACTCCAACAAGATCAATAAAGGATCTTCAACGACCGAGAATACCAACGATAAGGCAAACTCCAAATGGAATCAATAAGGATCAATAAGGAACGAGTTGCCAACGATAGGGTTAACTCCAAACGAGATTAATAAAGGATCAACAACAAACGAGATTACCAACGATAGGGTGAACTCCAAACGAGATCGATGAAGGATCTATACCAAATGAGGTTACCAACAATATGGTAACTCCAAACGAGATTAATAAAGGATCAATAACAAACGAGATTACCAACGATAGGGTGAATTCCAACCGGGATTAATAAAGGACAATCAACAAACGAGATTACCAATGATAGGGTGAACTCCAAATGAGGTCGATGAAGGATCAATAACAAACGAGGTTACCAACGATATGGTAACTCCAAGCGAGATTAATAAAGTATCAATAACAAACGAGATTACCAACGATAGGGTGAACTCCAACCGAGATTAATAAAGGATCAACAGCAAACGAGATTACCAACAATAGGGTGAACTCTAAACGAAATTGATGAAGGATCAATAACAAACGAGGTTACCAACGATATGGTAACTCCAAACGAGATTAATAAAGGATCAATAACAAATGAGATTACCAATGATAGGGTGAACTCCAACCGAGATTAATAAAGGATTAACAGGGACAGATATACGAGCGAATAAAATCTTCAAAATATGCAGATCACCCATATGGGATCTCGAAGACAAACCCGACTATCGAATATATCCGACCATGCATGGACCATGAACGACCAATCAATATAACTCAAGATGGACGCCACGATATGCCCAATTCGGAAATGTGTCCGTGTACAAGCCACCCACGAATATCAATCGAATACACATCTGGTCTTGTGCCTAATCAGTCTCACGAAGTACGTCTCGTGTGCCCAACTCAATGTAAGGTCGAAACCAACACATGACAACACGTGCCTGCCCTGAAAATCCTTCACATGACCGATCAGTACATATCTAACTCTAGATATGTCACGATAAAACATGACACGGAACTCGAAGAAAAGCATATCCAACAAGGATCAGAAGACTTTCCAAGTGAGCAATGATAACTCGATCATGAAAGACCGACACGACCAGAATGTAGTATCCCCGTCAGACAACAGTTCACAAAATGCTCAATAATGCATATAATATTAGTACATAAAGTCCCAACGTCACAACCGAGGGTCACGGAAGCATCTACTCAGGAATACTCCGGACATTATCACATAAACTCCCAAGGCCGCAGCCAAGGGTCATGGTAGCATCTACTCGGGAATACTCCGGACCGTGGGTGCCATATTCTGGTCTTATTCCTCAACATATTACATGCAATCACAAAATACCCCAAGGTCGCAACCAAGGGTCACAGAAGCATCTACACAGGAATACTCCGGAATGTGGGTGCCATTTAGGTCTTCTCCCTCAACACATCGGCCCAACAAATTACAGTTCAAAGAAAGAGCGCACAACACAAAATATACTAAACAATGATTCACACTCATCACATGAAGCATCAACACACACGTATACAACAATGCAACATGCTAATTATCATAATTTAGCAATATTAGATTACCTCAAGCCGGAGACACTAACCTTTCCACGACTAACATCCCTAAACGAATATACAGTTGTCCAAATAGTCCAAAATGAAGTACAGTCCATCACTAATACCAAACCATCATCTAGAGTTCAATATCGACATGATAAACTATCCTAGATATCCAACATTTCATACAATAGACCAAAGAGAATTCACATCTCCATTTCCACTAGATATCTTTAAAATCATATACATTATGATTTATCTCAGTCCAAGTATAATATATATACCACCATCCCGATAATTCATGTTCACAATATCATTGCTATATGAATCATAAATGAAATGAAATCAAAACCATTTATTAAACATTATGAACTGAGCAAGCATAACTTACCTCGATACCGATACGACGAAGCCGTTACCAATCCCACCGTCTACATTTGCAAGTTCCTCATCCCCGACCAAGGCGATCCTTGCATTCCCCAATCTTAATCGTGGCACAACGATTAAATCTACGATCACTTATCGCAACCTAATGCAACAATCAATTAACAATACGTTCGATAACAATCAACAACCGATATAACCAACCAATCAAACTCAACGGTTCAATGATATCTCGATCATACAAAATCAAACCATTATAACTCAAACAATACAAATACAAGTCGCAATTCGATAATCAATCAATTTTAACATTCTCGATTCCGACTTCAACCTTAATTACGGTTTTGAAAAGGTTCCTTCTTGTTCATATTCATAAATTCATAGAAAACAAATTACCGTTTATTATCACAAACAATCATATACCAAAACTAACTGTAATCCTTCCAATTTCCATAAAATCACGACATATATAACTTAAGAGTTCTTCAAGAACATGAATTAATCCATAATCATGTTTGTAGCCAACAAAACGACGTAATCTGATGTGTTCTAACATCTAAACCATCATCTAATTCATAATCCAAGGCATATATCATTTTGTTCTTCAATATACAATTTATATAACCCCAAGTATCACAACAACAATACCATAACCATCATCATACGAAGTAGAACATCAACAACAATATCAAAATCCGAATCAAAGAGAGGAGTTTTGTAATATCCATACCTTTCCATTTTTAGCAGTTTCCATTTTGGCATATGTCTACTTTTATCGACTCGCTTGTAACCATTTAGACATTTTGAATCTACTTTATTCTTGCAGTTTTTCCATTTGGTCGAGTTTTGGTGATGTTTTCACGTAATTTCATTTTATGACATGTTTTGCCGTATGAACATTCGATTCTCGTAAAACTCGTTTATTTTCATTGTTTCTTGGTTTGTGCAAGTTTGTATGGTTGAGTTGGTCGTGTTGAGACTTTCGTTTCATTAATCTAACGTCGTTTCGTGATTTTCGGGCACTTGGGCCATTTTTGTAATTTCCTATAAGTTTGGGGAATTCCACTATTATTTGTCGCATTAGGGACCCTCCGGTGGTCGGAATTATATTTTATTTCAGTGCTTAGCTCTGTCGTCTTGTATACTTCGTGTTTATATTTCTGGATTCTGGCCTTGTTGTGCGTTTCGAGTTTTGTACCTTCGGCAAGCCAGATCGATCCGAAAGCGATCAATCAAGCTGCGTGGGTAGCGCACGCTACTCCTTATTCCTTCGCATGCGCTATCGGTGTGCAATTAGCATACGCTAACTAGTTATTGTTAGCATGCGCTATCGAGTGGTATTTAGCTCGCGCTAAGCATGTCTAGCGCACGCTAACGACGTCGGACAGTAACTACTGGACTGTTTGTAGCCCCGTTAGCGCGCGCTACCTTTTGATGTTAGCATGCGCTAACTATGCAATTTAAATAGATCAGCGGGCAGTTCAGAAACAGCAATTTACGTCCATTCTCTTTGTTTTCTTCGACGTGCGACTTCAGAGGCGATTTCCACTGGTATTGCTCGGATTTTTCTTCAAATTCCATCACCGTAGAGTCGTGTTAGCATATTACCATCAGCGTAATCATCCTCCATCGTCCGAATCCGAGGTATTTCCTTCAGGAACCCTAGCTTGTCTAATTTGGTGGTTTTTCGGGTTTTTCGTGATTGATTCCAAATTGTTCATGTATGTTACCAAATTCCTTACCGATTGTTGTTATTGGGTGATTCCCAATCCGTTTTCCTCGAGTTTAATCCGTGAATTGTCGATACGGGGAGATTTTGCATAAACCCTCGCCCGTATCGATTGAACGTTTATTGTCATGATTTGTAATCGGGGTTATGGGTGTTTTCCATTCAATTATTGTTGTCCGTTAGGACTGAGTTATATTGATCCTTCATTTAGGAACCGTCGTTTTCCGTCTGGATCATTCGTAGTCATTGTTCATCCCCTTTTCGTCGGAGATGTCTCAAAGGCAAGTACTTTACATTTGTTTACATGTTCTAGTATTTGAATTGTGGCTATTTGTGGTTGTTGTGGATGGATATGTGTATGTTCACCTAGGGACGGTCCGACGGGGCCTCTAGGGATACGTATTGCCGTGTGTGTGCATATCACGAACTATGGTTAACCACCCAGGGATGTCCGACGGGGCTCTGCGGGGTACGATGGCCGTGAGCAGGCCCGGCCCTGGCCCATGGCTATGATTGCTTTGGCCATGGGCAGCAGGCCCATATGGGGGCATCATTTTTTTCAAGCCCATGTATTAATATTAATAGATCTGGCCCAAATGTTTTTTTACTGCTTCAGCCAATGCTTCAGCCCATACGACCCAAATATTTTTTTAAGAGTAGCAGTGGAGCTTGAGACTTCTTCAACCATCACATCACTGTATCACCATTCTGGAATTCCGATTCATCTTCCAGCCCTAATTCGACTTCGACTCTCGCGGCTGTTTTGAGGTAGGCTGCGGGAGGTGGAGTCCGTGGGGCTGCGCTTAGAGGAATCTGAGCTCGCGGCATTGTTAAAGGTGGGAATTTCTGTATCTTTATTTTTTTTATTTTGCAGAAAACAAATTATGGTCCTATGGTGTATTTACTTCCTTACTGAAACAATGATAATTGTTTCGGAACATATTTTTTGACAGTGGCAAAAGGTTTTACTTTTTCTTTATTTTTTTTGTTAGCCATATTTTCTAATCCAGTTACATCTGTATATTGATTATGATTGTTAACACAATGAGTTCAATTTATTTGCACATTTATATCGTGTCCGGCTTGATGTAACCGAGCTGATCGGTCACCAAGAACCGGGTTAATCTTAGAAGTTTAGCTAAGAAAACCCAAAATGTATGAAGTATTGTTTTTCTTTCTCTCTCTAAAATATGCTATATTCTCAGAATGTCCTCTTTTTTGAGAAACCCTATCTCTCCCTTTTATAGGAGGGGGGTGCCTTACTGTCTAAGATTTTCCCTGATTTCCATAGAAAATCCCGGATATCCAGGGATTCAGGCTGCGATTTTCCATCCCTGGATTTCTGGGATTGCAAGGTATGGGCTCTCAATCCCTAGATCTCAGGGATTCTGTCAGGTGAGTCAGAATCTTCTTTCCCAAGAGTTCGACCTTCCTGAGCTCGATGGTTTTAGGTAGGCTTATATTATAAAAGATTACTTAGGTCGGGTCATTCCTATTCAAATCCGTAGGTCGAGAGACCTTTTAGGTCGGCAACCTTTTATCAGATATCATAGGTCAGCGGGGCCTCCGAGGTCGGCGCCCTTCTAACAAATGTCACAGCTCAGCGGGGCCTCCGAGGTCGGCGACCTTCTAAAGGACCTTGAGGTTGGCATCCCCTTATCTAAGAACCTAGGTCGGACTTTTATTGGTCCATATTTTAAACCGGGTTTTTAGGGAGCGTACATTCAGCGTCCTATCAACCAGTCCCCCTACTCTAGTCAAGCTGTAAGACCGAGTAGAGTAAGATTTGTTTATAATCGGACGACCTTGACGTAATAATCCTTGGGACTCCCGTTCCCAGATAACGTGGCTCTTCGGACTTCGTGCACTATAATAACCTATCTTTTCCTTTCCCCGCCTCCCAAACGTCACGTCGATGGTCAAAGCCAGGTGTCGACCTGCTATAGGTTGGATAAGGCGGTGCCAAATCCTAGCCGTTCTTTTGTAGGAGGCATCGGACGCTCCAGATCGCCCGTTCTCTTCTTCGATCTTCGCCCCCCTCCTCTATAAGTATGGATCCTCTACCCCCTTATGCCATTTCCAACTTTTCTTCTTGCGATATACTAGTGTGAGGGTAACTTCGGCGACACCTGCGACCTTGATTTCTTGCTTTCGGTGGTACTTCCTCTACCTTTCTCCGGCGATCTTCCACCCAATCCCATGGGTATGTTCATCTAAACACCTCTTTAGTTTTTGATTTGTTTTACCGATATTTTCCTTTTCTTCTTCCTCCCTTTTCTTCCTTTTATTATGTCGTCTGCTTTGGATTCTCAAAATATTTCCGGCGAATCAGCCGTGAACTCTTTTTAAGAAGGTCTTTCCTCTTCTGATGGGGATGGTAGGTCGGGGCGAGCTACTGGTTCCTCCCTCTGTCTTAGGGATGAGCCCTTAGGTGATGTAGACTGGTCCGAGCTAGGTGACATCCCTCCCTCTGGCATCCCCCTAATCATTGTAGATCCTCCTTCCCCTCCTCCTATGGACGAGGTAACTGTGACCGGCCTCTTAGCCGATCCATATCAGACGGTTGTAGGAGCGACTCGAGTTCTCCCTCCCCATCCTCTATCGAGGACTAGCCCAGCCGCGTTGGCTAGTTTTATAAGATTTCTTAGACTTCCCCCGGGGTGGGAATTTGTCACACCTCAGGCTAGTGACACCCCTGATCATCCTCCCCCGGGGCATATTACCTGGTTCGTGGATCAGGTGAGCAGTGGTCTTCGCTTTCCACCCCATCCCTTCCTTGTCTCTCTCTCCGTTAAATACAATCTTCCCCTCAACCAGTTTTCTCCTAACTCTTTTCGTTACATGGTTGGTTTTCTCGTGCTGTGTCATTACAGACATGAGGAACCCGACCTGGGCTTTTTCTATTTTTGTTTTGGGCTAAAGAGTTTTAAAGGCTCCTTTTACTTGACTTCCCGAAACAACGCCCATTTCTTCACCCACCTCCCTTCCAATGTGAAGGACTGGAGGTCCCGCTTCTTTTTCCTCCGGCTCCCTACAGCTGATTCTTGGGGCTTTCCTACGGAATGGACGCAGGCTACTCCGAGCCAGGATCCTATTCCTAGGCGCAATTCCATCCAGGCTGCGTGGGTCGAGAAAGTTCAGGAATGGAATGCCATTCCCTATAATGCTTTCCAGCCGACGCAATTCCATGATCTTCTGTTCCATTATGGGCTGAGCTCGAATCCTTACCCGGCTATCCCTGACATCGGTAGGCTTTATCTGTTTTTTCCAGATCTTTGTTATTTTGTTTTTTAGCTATTTCCCTGACCGTTTGTATTGTTTTTTGCAGATCGGTTCATGCAGACCTGCCAGTCGGATGCCTCTAAGCCGGCTGAACCAACGAAAGAGAAGGTCCCTAAGTCGACGAATCCCCCCAAGGAGAGGGCAGAGGGTTCATCCAAAATTAAACGGAAGCTCCCTTCTCGCCCCAAGTCTGGGGTAACTCTCCCCTCCGACCACGCTCCTACCTTGACCACCGGACGAAGCCCTGCGAGCTCGTCTCGGCAGCTTCAGGTCACTCAGAGGGCCCCTTCTCCTAGCTCCCCCGCTTCCAAACGGCCGAAGACCGCGGGTCCCCCAGGTCCGGCTATGGACTCCGTTGCAAGGAGTTTGAGAGATTTCTTCCCTATTTCAGCTCCATGGTCCCGGCTAAGGATAAGCTGGGATTACGAGATGCCGCGGAGGACCCTCGCTTTGATGCCATGATGATGTATTTTGGGAAGGTATTAACCCTTTTCGCCTTCCCCCTTTTTGATTATTTTCACCTTTATTATTACCCCTCTGCCGACCTGATATAACTTGCTTTCTTGTGCAGTTCTTCGCCACCTTTGTGACCTTCGCAGAGGACCATAAGATCGGTGCTACATCTTCCTCCCAGCTCACCCAGATGTCAGCCGATCTAGAGGCCGCCCTGTTGGCTAATTCTGATCTCTCGGCCCAGCTTCAGGAGAGGGAGTATCGCTTAGATGCTGCCCTTAAGAAAAGTTTTGAGCGGGAGGCGGTTTTGGAACGGGCTCAGATGGCCAATGTTCAGCTGAACCAAGAGCTGAAATTTTGGAAGGCCCTGTCTATAGCTGAAACGGAGAAGGTGGGCCAGCTCGAGGCCCAGTTGTCGGAAGCTAGGGCCGAATCCGAGAGGATAGCTCAACTTGAGGCCCGGGCTAAGGCTGAGCTGGAGAAGGTCACCCAACTCGAAGCTCAAGCTAGAGCGGAATCAGAAAAGGTTACCCAGCTGGAAGCTCAACTAGCCGAGGCTAGATCCGAGGGATCTTCTTATGAGCACGGGGTGACGGATGGCCAACGTCGATTTCTGACCAGTGGCGTTGGTCACTCTTTCCTGGGGGCCTACCGTTCCGCCCTCCTGGCCCGGTATCATAATTCTACCACTTTCCTGGTTAAGCTAGCCCCTACCGCGACACAATATTTTGATTTTGCTCTCACTCGTGCTCGTGAGCAACTAGCTTCTTTGGGTTTTACGGGCGAGCTGGACCGGGATGCTGCATTAGACGGGGCTCCCGTTCCTTCGGGTTGGTCCGAGGACGTGGAAGAATCTCCGGAGGCGGCCTGGTGGAAGGACGCCCTTGAGGAGTCCATAAAGAAATCTGGCCTGGATTTGGAGCTGCCTTCTACTCCTCCTAGCTCACCTGTTAAGGCCAGCACTCCTAATCCCGAGGTGGTCGGGACCGACCGTGATGCTTCTCCTCAGTTGCCTCCTCCGTCCTCAGAGCCTGCAGTTTAGTGTAGACATGTATATATATATTTTCTTCTGCTTCTTCTTCCCCTTTTTTTTTATTATACTGGCACAATTATTTTGAATAACAAGTTTTTGAGTTGAATATAGTTGGGGTTTGTATGATAGTGATGTGCTTTGTATGACAAGTTAATATAGTTCGGTGTTGATTGTAACCTTGATGTATCTGTGCCTGTTTGATTTGATATGATTACTTTCCAACATGGCCCGGCCTTTTTCTTAGTATAGTCCCGACTATTAAATTTTGAAATATCTTAAATGTAACCTGACCACTTTGACTTAACTTTTTCACCGATCTTTAGTATAGGTTGGGTATTTCCCTTAGTCATAGCTTCACAGGGCGGTTCACCCTTACTCGGATCTGAAGGCGTTTCGCCTGATCAGATGTCAGAGGGCGGTTCACCCTTACTCGGATCTGAAGGCGTTTTGCCTGATCAGATGTCAGAGGGTGGTTCACGCTTACTCGGATCTGAAGGCGTTTCGCCTGATCAGATGTTAGAGGGCGGTTCACCCTTACTCGGATCTGAAGGCGTTTCGCCTGATCAGATGTCAGAGGGCGGTTCACCCTTACTCGGATCTGAAGGCGTTTTGCCTGATCATATGTCAGAGGGCGGTTCACCCTTACTCGGATCTGAAGGCGTTTCACCTGATCAGATGTCAGAGGGTGGTTCACCCTTACTCGGATCTGAAGGCGTTTCGCCTGATCAAATGTCAGAGGGCGGTTCACCCTTACTCGGATCTGAAGGCGTTTCGCCTGATCAGATGTCAGAGGGCGGTTCACCCTTACTTGGATCTGAAGGCGTTTCGCCTGATCAGATGTCATTTCTAGTTTTACTTGATTAACACATTCAGAGAGAGATATTTTTGTAATAGACTTTTATTAAAACAACATAAGCTTTTTTCCACACATCTTCACACAAAATACTTTTTTAAGTGACATATGTTCCAAGGTCTTTTGATGAGGTGCCCTTCCATATCCTCGAGCTCATAAGCTCCCCCCGCATAAATTCGGATTACCTTGTAAGGGCCTTCCCGCCTGGCTCCAGCCTTTCCTGCTTTTCGAGGGCATCACCGCCTAAGCACCAAATCACCGACCTGGAACTGTCTCTTCCTGACTCTTTTGTCATGAGCTGCTTTTGTCAGGCTTTTGTATCTTTCAGTTTGTGCTGCCGCCGCTTCCCTTCTTTCTTCTATGGTATCTAACGCCTCCTTCATTATTTCCTCGTTCTCCACCTCGTTGAACCATCGAACCCGATGGGACATTTCTCCGACTTCTGCGGGGATGATGGCTTCGGACCCGTATACCATGCTGAAGGGTGTTTCTCCTGTTGACGATCTAGGTGTAGTCCTGTACGACCATAGTACCGAGCTAAGTTCATCCACCCATCCTCCTCCAACTTTGTCTAAGCGGGTTTTTATCCCCTGCAAGATTGTTCTGTTAGTTACCTCCACTTGCCCATTAGCTTGCGGGTGAGCAACCGCAGCGAACCTTTGCCTGATATGCATACCCTCGCACCAGGACTGGGTTCTCTTCCCATTGAAATGGGTTCCATTATCTGAGATGAGTATCTGGGGCGCTCCGTACCTGCAGCAAATGTTGTTAAACATAAAACTTATGATTCTTTGCTCGGTTATGGTGGCCACGGGCTCGGCCCCCACTTGCTGAAGTAGTCTATGGCTACTACTAAGAACTTTCTTCCTCCCGAGTCAGGTGTAAACTACCCCATGATATCAATTCCCCATTTAGCGAATGGACAGGGTGCTCCCATGGTGATCATATCCTCGGCTGGGATGTGAATTAAGGGTGCGTGCACTTGACATTTTTGGCATATCCTAACCATTTCCACTGCTCTCTTGCTCATGGTCGGCCAGAAAAAACCAGCCCTTAGCATTTTGCTAATCAGCGCTCTTCCTTTGGTATGGTCTCCGCAGCACCCTTCATGGATTTCTTCCAATATACTCCGCCCTTCTTCTTCCAAAACGCATCGTAGGTATGGACCGAGGTAGGACCTCTTGTATAGCTCATCATTAATGAAACAGAACCTCGCTGCTCTTCGCACAATTTTCATTCTTTCTTGCCTTTCCTTGGGTAGTTCTGCCCTTCTTAGGTATGCCAACAAAGGAGTTCGCCAATTTTCCATCTCGTTCACCTCCATCACCTGTTTCATGATGCTACTCCGGGCTGCTCCCAGAATCGTTACTGTTCGCGAGCGGCAATCCACTAAGGAGCTTCCCATTTTTGCTAAATAATCAGCTTTTGCATTTTCCGCCCTAAGGATATGGATTAACTTCCATTCCCCTGGCTTTTTGGCAGCGTCTTTCACTTCCTCCACATACTTCTTCATCCGATCTTCATTTATCTCAAATTTTCCTTCTACCTGTTGTGTGACCAGTTAGGAATCAGAGTAAGCAATGAGTCGTCACGCGCCCAAGTGTATTCCCAGCTGCATTCCCTTAACCAAGGCTTCATATTCGGCCTCGTTGTTAGATGCGCAAAAATCGAATTTTGTGGCATACTCTAATTGTTCACCCTCCGGGGTAGTAAGGATTATCCCTGCCCCAGAACCACTAGTTGTTGCCGATCCATCCACATGTAACAGCCACTGTCCCTCTGGTGGCGATGGCATGGCCCCCTCTTGGATAAAGTCTGCCAGGGCCTGAGCTTTAATCGCCTTTCTCGGCTCATACTCCATGTCGTACTCCCCCATTTCTACTGCCCACTTCACCAGACAACCTGACACGTTAGGTCGCCCTAATATCTCTCTTAAAGGCAAGTTGGTTCGCAGTTTTATCCAGTGGGCTAGGAAATAGGGCCTCAGTCGCCTGGCTGTAACTACTAATGCCAGCGCCCCCTTTTCTAGCTCGGAGTAATTTCGTTCTGCTCCTTGCAAAATTCGGCTTGTATAATAAATGGGCTTTTGCTTACTCATTTCTTCTCTTAGCAAGACCGAGCTAACCGCTCCTTCTCCCACGGATAAGTAGAGTACAAGATCCTCTCCTGGTACTGGTTTGGTGAGCAGAGGCAGCTCGGCCAAATACTCTTTCAATTTTCTGAATGCTGTTTGCGCTTCTGGGGTCCATTAGAACTTGTTCCCTTTTCTTAAGAGTTTAAAAAATGGGAATCCCTTCTTGGCCGATCGTGATATGAAACGGCTCAGCCCTGCTATTCTTCCTGTTAGTATCTGGATATCCTTGATATTTTTTCGAGGATTCATTTGCAGCACTGCCTTGACCTTCTCCGGGTTGACCTCGATTCCTTGTTCTGTGACCACATATCCCAGGAATTTTCCCGATTTGACTCCAAAAGAACATTTTGATGGGTTGAGCTTCATTCCGTATGCGCGCAGGTTTTCGAACGTTTCTTCTAGGTCTCTGATATGCTCTCCTGCCTTCACATTTTTCACTAGCATGTCATCCACGTATACCTCCATGTTTCTACCGATTTGGGATCTAAAGATTCTGTCGACCATCCTTTGATATGTAGCTCCTGCATTTTTTAACCCAAAAGGCATGCGCACATAACAAAAAGTTCCTTTTGAAACCACAAAACTAACCCTCTTTCTGTCCTCGGGTGCGAGAGGAATTTGATGATATCCCTAGGAAGCATCCATCATACTGAGTAACTTGCACCCCGAGGTTGAATCCACTAGCTGATCTATGCGGGGTAACAGGTAGTGATCCTTTGGACATGCTTTATTTAGGTCCCGAAAGTCCATGCACATCCTCCACTTCCCCTGGCCTTTCCCCACCATCACAGCATTGGATAGCCACTCCGGAAACTGGATCTCCATTATGTGTCCAGCTCGGAGGAGCTTATCGACCCCTTCCCCAATGACCCCATCCATCTCCGGCCCGAAATGCCTCCTCTTCTGCTTTACTGGTCTTATGGTTGGGTCGATGTTCAACCTGTGTTCGGCCACTGTTGGGCTGATTCCCACCAGATCCTCAGCTGCGAACGCGAAAATGTCCACGAATCTCCTTAGCAGACTGATGAGGCTTTCCTTTATTCCATCATCCAACCGACTTCCCATGCGAGTTTTTGTTTCCGGCTTTCCTGGAACCAATTCTATTTCTAGCAACTCCTCATTGGGCTTGACGCCTTCTTCCTCAGCTTCCTCGGGCGCCTTCAATTGTTTATTCCTCTTAGACTCCGGATCCGGACCCCCTAGCTCGGATGTCCTCTTTCCGCGCTGCACTCCCTACTTTACCGTTGTCTGATAACAAGATCGGGCTACAAACTGATCTCCGGCTACTTCCCCTACCTCACCTCCTACGGGGAATTTTACTTTCATGTGTGCGGTAGAGGCCACTGCTTCGAATTTGTTGAGCCTCGGTCGTCGTAGAATGGCGTTATAGGCCGATTTGGTGTCCACCACTAAAAATCTGAGCGTCTTGACCTTCCGATGGGGCATCCGACCTAGTGCTACTGGAAGCACCACTTCTCCGACTGGTTGCACCTCGGTCATACAGAACCCATAGAGCGCGGTATCTACCTTTCTCAATTCCACTTCCAGGTTCATCTGTTTGAAACAGTCATAGAATAAGATGTCTACCGAGCTTCCCGTATCGATAAACACCCTTTGTACATCATAACTGGCGATCTCCGCGATGATGACCAGCGCGTCATTGTGGGGCGTATGTATCCCGTTATAATCCATGGGGCTAAACTGAATGATAGGCCCACTGCCTACAGAGGCGACCTCCTTGAGCTGATGACACCTAGCTTTTCGTGCGTGGGCTTTTCTAGCCTGATTAGAACTTCCGTCGGTTGGTCCTCCTGATATCATGTGGATTACTCCTTTCTTAGCCGGGGGAGCAGCGGGTCCCCGAGGAGCTTCTATTTTCACCCCCGCACCTCCTTGGGGCATGGGTGGTTGCCTCCGACCTCCATTTCTCTGCTGATATGTGAACTCCATTAGATGTCCCGCTCGGACCAGCCTTTCGATCTCATCTTTAAGGTGCTTGCATTCATCTATTTTATGCCCGTAATCATTGTGGAATAGACAATAAAGTTTTGATTTCGGCTGGGTGGGCCTATTAGGACGAGATGCGGGCCACTCGATAACCCTGCTCATCTTACCTTCAACTGCTTCAAAAACCTGAGCTCTCCTCATTGTTAGTGGGCTGTATTGGTCAAATCTTGGTCGCCTTATAACGGTATCATTCTTATTTCGATCTGTTTTTCCCCTCGGCATTTCTTCCCGAGGTAAATTTCCTTGAAAGGTGTACTCCTCCCGTCGTATCAATCTGCTGGACCCCCTCTCCCCATCTTCGGGCTTTTCTTGCAATTCCTCCATATTCTCGGTTTCCTCAACATTAATGTATTTCGAGCATCGGGATAAGACCTCATCATATGTTCTGGCTGGTTTTTTATCTAATGAGGTGCGTAGCAACCCCGGCCTCAGTCCCTGCGTCAAGGCACTGGTTTTCACATCTTCTGACGACGAGGGTACCTCCAGACATGCCTTTGTGAATCGGGTCACATAAGCTCTCAGCGCTTCTCCAGAGTATTGCTTGATACTGAACAAGGACATGAAGGTCTTTTGGTGCACCCTGGCGCTGGCAAAGTGAGTCAAGAACGCGGAGCTGAAAGTGTTGAAGCTGGTGATTGACACAGGGGGTATCTGGTGGAACCAATCCTGAGCTGACTTTGTCAGTGTAGCCAAGAATGCTCTGCAACTCACGGCATCCGAATATCGATGTAGTACCGCCATGTTCTCGAATCGGTATAATTGTCGGGTAGGATCTGAGAGTCCATCGTAGGTGAAGGTGACATCCCTAAACCCATATGGGAGCTCGGCCTGCAGTATGCCTTCTGAGAAGGGATGGCCTGGATGACTCTCTATGTCCTTCCCCGCAACCCTCTGTCGCAACTCCTCCAGCTCGTCCTGCATGTAGGATATCAAGGGATCCTGCATTGTTTCCTGTCTGGATCGCTCCCATATTCTTGGATAACTCTCCCCATGCTCTTCCTGCTGATCAATTTCCTCCGGCCCATCCGAAAGGATGGGTATTACTTTTCGTGGTACCCTTTGTTTTTCGACCTCCCGACTCTTCTGGATCGCACTGGCGATTATGTCGGCTAAGGCTTCCTTCGTCAGTGTAATTGTGCTTGGTGCCACTTCTTCTACAGGGGTGACTGGTGTTTTTTCCATAGTCGCTTCTCCACCCGCAGCTGCTAGTTCCTCTTCTAAATTTCTGGGTACTAACTCCCCTATTCTCTTCTGGTTCATTTCTTCTGCCATCACTAACCTCACGTCTCAACTCAAAGTGACTCGATGTCACACTTCCCACAGACGGCGCCACATGATGTAACCGAGATGATCGGTCACCAAGAACCGGGTTAATCTTAGAAGTTTAGCTCAGAAAACCCAAAATGTATGAAGTATTGTTTTTCTTTCTCTCTCTAAAATATGTTATATTCTCAGAATGTCCTCTTTTTTGAGAAACCCCCTCTCTCCCTTTTATAGGAAGGGGGTGCCTTACTGTCTAAGATTTTCCCTGATTTCCAGAGAAAATCCCGGATATCCAGGGATTCAGGCTGCGATTTTCCATCCCTGGATTTCCGGGATTGCAAGGTATGGGCTCTCAATCCCTGGATCTCAGGGATTCTGTCAGGTGAGTCAGAATCTTCTTTCCCAAGAGTTCGACCTTCCTGAGCTCGGTGGTTTTAGGTCGGCTCATATTATAAAAGATTACTTAAGTCGGGTCATTCCTATTCAAATCCGTAGGTCGAGAGACCTTTTAGATCGGCAACCTTTTATCAGATATCATAGGTCAGCGGGGCCTCCGAGGTCGGCGCCCTTCTAAAAAATGTCACAGCTCAGCAGGGCCTCCGAGGTCGGCGACCTTCTAAAGGACCTTGAGGTTGGCATCCCCTTATCTAAGAACCTAGGTCGGACTTTTATTGGTCCATATTTTAAACCGGGTTTTCAGGGAGCGTACATTCGGCATCCTATCACTGCTTATTTCGTAGGTGCAAATTATGGCGTATTTTTTCCTTGGTTTATCTAAAGGTTTTATCTTTGGATTTAGTGTTTGAGGTAGGTTGCGGCCCTAATTCATCTTGCTGTTTCATTTTTTGCTGTTTGAAAATCGGATTTTGCAGGTAGGCATCAGGCGGGCGTGCGGAAGCCGAAGACTCTTCTCTTGCTCGTTACTTCAGGCGGACACCAGCCCTCAGGTGTTTTCTATCCTTTTATTAAATAGTAGATTTGTTTCAATAGATATATTTTAGAAATGTCTTGTAAAATATAATTTGCCTTTCCGTGGAACAAATGAAAAACTTTATGAAGAGTCCAATGGGAACTTTTTAGGCATAATTGAAATGATTGTTGCGTTTGATCTTATCATGAAACAGCATTTTCGGCTTATTGAAGATAAAAAACTCATTATCATTATCTTAGCCACAAAATTGAAAATGAACTGATTGAAATGTTGGCATCCGATATGAAGAGTGAAATCATAAAAAAGATCAAAGAGGCAAAGTATTTTTCAGTCATTCTTGATTGTACTCCGGATGTGAGCCATAAAGAACAAATGACTTTGATTATAAGATGTGTTGATGTGTCAAGTTCTCCTATACAAGTCGAAGAGTTTTTTTTAGAATTTTTGGTTGTAGAAGATACATCCGGCTTTGGACTTTTTAATGTATTACTTGATGTTTTGAAATCACTTGATTTGGATGTTAATTATATGCGGGGGCAAGGGTATGATAATGGGTCTAATATGAAAGGAAAACATCAAGTGGTGCAAAAAAGATTACTTGACATAAATCCTAAAGCCTTTTATATGCCATGTGGTTGTCATAGTCTTAATTTAGTTTTATGTGATATGGCAAATTCTTGTCACAAAGCAAAAACCTTTTTTGGTACTTGTCAGGCAATATATAATGTATTCTCTAATTCTACAAAGAGATGGACTGTGTTATTAGAACACATTGACGATTTGACTTTGAAATCCTTATCTTCTACTCGTTGGGAAAGTCATATTGAAAGTGTTAAAGCTATTAAATCTCAAATTGGCCAAATTAAAGGTGCTTTAATACAATTAGCTCAAGTAAGTAAGGATGGAAAAGTATGTAGGGATGCCGAATCATTGGTAAACGGCGAGCTTTCAAGTTTTGATTTTATTATGAGTTTGGTTATTTGGCATGAAGTTTTGTATAGAATTAATTTAGTTAATAAGAAATTACAGTCCAAAGATATGCTTCTTGATATTGCAATAGAAAATCTCAAGGGATTGGTTGTTTATTTTGAAAAATATAGGGAAAGTGGGTTTATATGTGCTATTAATGAAGCTAAAAAAATTGCAAATAGTATTGGAGTTGAGCCTAAATTTGCTATAAAACGTTCTTTTTCTCGAAAAAACAATTTGTTGAAATTCCAAATACCGAGAGAGAACAACAATCTGCTCAAGAGACATTTAGAACTGATTATTTTCTTGTTTTAGTTGATATGTCTCTTTCTCAATTGCGAACTAGATTTGAACAAATGCAATAATTTGAATCTATTTTTGGCTTCTTGTTTGATGGTCGAACGTTATTTACTTTACATGATGATGAATTAAAAAAGTCGTGTTTGAATCTTGAACATGTTTTAACAAATGGTGATGATTCTGATATTGATTGGGAATGTTTGTTTATGGTGTTACAAGTTTTGAAGGTAATGTTACCGGAAGAGGCATCCAATAGTGGAAATCCTTGGACATGTAATATCCGCGATTTCGATTTCCAATAATTTTTTTTCTGGTGTAATTCTATCTTAGCAACTCTATTGTGACCATTTCCTCATTCCGAGAATGATTAATTCTACACTTTTTGTCATCCGAGTTCGTCTCGGTGTCGTTCTGTTGAATTCCGTGTTCTTAAGCGACTTTTCCACGTATGAGTTCGACTTTGTAAAATCACCATTAATTCTTGGAAACTCCAAAAATTCTGAATCTTTTCAATATTATATAGAATAAAGTTACTTTCCAATGGTTCAAACGGTGAGTCAATCGGAGTCCGGACGAAGGAGTTATGGTCGAAATTGCTAAGGCTGCACCATGTGCCTTTTGGTGCTGGAGCGGGCTGTACTGCGGGCCGCAGCCCCTTCTGGCCGGGCCGCGGCACAAAGCCAATGTGCTGGGCAGTTTTTGGCCATGGGACGCGGCACACTCATCCTGTGCCGCGGCACACAGTACAGGTTTGCCTATATCAGCGTTTTCTTGTGGAATCATCCTCATTTCATCACTCCCCTTCTTCCTCTCCTCCTTGGGCGATTTAGCATCATCAAACTCAAATAATTTCATCTTCTTCAAGTTGTGGTGTGGATTAACAACATGTTTGTGGATTCTTCATCCTAATCAAGGTAATTTCTTGAAATCTCCTAAAATTTAATTTTTTGGGAGTTTTGGCTTTGATTTCATTTTCCGTCCGAATTTGATGAATCGGTTGATGTTTGTAAACATTATTAATCATGTTCTATGGATTGTATATCCATATCTTAGATTCGTTCAACCCGATTGATGATTCTTAAGTTCTTGAGGAACTTTGAACATTTAGTGTTCGATTAAATGTCTCAAAGAGTTTCCTTCGATCGTTGTGTTGTTTTCGTTCGATATTGTGTTATTGAATGAATTGTATTTCATTCAAGGTTGTTCGAGCACTTATTTACCGGAGGACGTCGTTCATTGTTCGTGGATGGATTTCATCGCCTTCGGTTGAGGCAAGTTTTATACTTGTACTACTCAATGAGATTAATATCATATATGTGTATGAATGTGTTGTATCATTCCGAGACTTAGTCTCTTCATGAATTCATTGATATTAAGAGATCGTTCGATATGATACCTTTCGGCAATTATGCCAAATGTTTTTATTGTTTGTTAATGGCCGGTTCATGGCATTGTGATACTCGTTGTTAATGTTATTATCGATCACCGGTTCGCGGTATCGATATATCGATCGTTGTTGTTGATATTAATGTCGATTTAAGACGTCGTTGTAATCATTGCTATTAATGTTGTAGTGTTGTCCTTGATGTTGTTTTGGCCGATTAAAGGCGTTGACGTATTCATTTCTCTTCTTCGTTGTCGGTAACCGATTAAAGGTGCCGAGACATCCTTCGTATCATTGTTATCGATTGGCCGTTCTAAGGTAATCGAGGTGTTCAATCATTCATCATATTATTGTTATCGGTTGGCCGTTCTAAGGCAATCGAGGTATTCACTCATTCATCGTGTCATTGTTATCGATTGGTCGTTCTCAGGCAAATCGAAGTGTTCAATCATTCATTGTATCATTGTTATTGATTGACCGTTTTAAGGCAATCGAGGTATTGAATCATCCGCTGTATTATTGTTATCGGTTGGCCATTCTAAGGCAATCGAGGTATTGAATTGGGGCTGTCGAGGATAGTTCCCATACGTTGTGTTGTTGTTATCGATTGACCACTCTAAGGTAATCGAGGTATTGAATTGGGAATCTCGAGTACAATGCGCATCCGTGAGTCATCATTATCGTGTTGGCCGACTCAAGGTAGCACACTATCATAATTGTGATACGGCTTCGTGCCGTGGCTTCGGCCCTAACTGTGATACGGCTTCGTGCCGTGGCTTCGGCCCTAACTGTGATACGGCTTCGTGCCGTGGCTTCGGCCCTAACTGTGATACGGCTTCGTGCCGTGGCTTCGGCCCTAATGGGGATACGGCTTCGTGCCGTGGCTTTGGCCCTAATCAATAACAGCTGCGGGCTGTTTTGGCTTCATGTGATTGTGATATTTGACAGCTTCGGCTGAGTGGCTTTCAAGCCTTTATTATTGTCCTAGTAATTTCAGTGGAGCCTTCGGGCATTGTGATTCATAATTAATTCAGTTCTGGTTTGGTTCATGTCGTGTAATTCATTGTGGTACTCTATAATTATGATTCGCCGTTGGGCATTTATGTTCTAACATGTCGAACAGGTATTAATAGTATGTTGTGGGCATAGTATTTCATGAATGCTCGGTTATTACCTTGGTTTGTGATCATATCGTATTATTATTATCATTGTACCGTTTCATTCTGCCTTTGGATGCATATCATGTCATACGTGTATTTGATGTTCATTATCTAGATGACTGACCCCGTGGGGGCGGAATACGTTTTCATGTTTTAGGTGCTTGCGAGGAGAGAGTTGAGACACAGGGGCATGATGATGGTGACGAGGCATTCGAGCGATACTAGTCCGAGTTGTTCATATTGGTCAGTCAGTTAGAGTGTTCTCCAGTTTGTCAGTCATTGTCGTTATGTTTTACCCGAGCAGATGCTCGTGGATGTTGTATTTTATTTTTGGCCATGCAGGCCCATCGTTGTCATTGAAATTCTTATCGGAATATTGTGTCGGATATCATGGTAGGGACTATGATTTTCCCTTGTTGTTTAATTTAATGTATTTTAGTCATGTTCGCCTGGTGGATCTCCTGGCGTGGGGTCCACGGCACTGTAATAACCCAATAGGATTTGGGGGTGTTACAGAAGATGGTATCAGAGATTTGGGTTGTGAGATACCCTGATATGTGAGTTATGTGGCTCTACCGATGCGGTAGTAGTGGGACTGTCAGGTTATGACAATCTGAACAGTCGGGTTTTGTGAGTCGTAATATTAGTACGACTGCACGATTCATTCATCACTCAGTCAATATCATTACTCAAATAATTCATTCATCACTTAGTTAATTCATTCATCACTCAGTTAATTCATTCATCACTCAGTCAATATCATTACTCAGATAATTCATTCATCACTCAGTTAATTCATTCATCACTCAGTCAATATCATTCATCACTCAGTTAATTCAATCATCACTTAGTTAATTCATTCATCACTCAGTCAATTCATTCATCACTCAGTCAATATCATTACTCAGATAATTCATTCATCACTCAGTTAATTCATTCATCACTCAGTTAATTCAATCATCACTCAGTTAATTCATTCATCACTCAGTTAATTCATTCATCACTCAGTTAATTCATTCAACACTGATTTAATCTCATTGCTCAGTTAATTCATTCACCACTCAGTCAATCTCATTGTTTAGTTAATTCATTTATCACTCAGTCAATCTCATTGTTCAGTTAATTCATTCATCACTCAGTCAATCTCATTGTTCAGTTAATTCATTCATCACTCAGTCAATCTCATTGTTCAGTTAATTCATTCATCGCTCAGTCAACCTCATTGTTCAGTTAATTCATCCATCACTCAGTCAATCTCATTGTTCAGTTAATTCATTCATCACTCAGTCAATCTCATTGCTCAGTTAATTCATTCATCACTGATTCAATCTCATTACGCTTAATTCATTCACACTACCAATCTCATTGCTCAGTTAATTCATTAATCATCCAGCCCAACTCACGGTTCAGTTGTTGATCTTGCGGATCGAATTTTCAACCTTGTTAACTTGTTCAAGGTAATCATTTCAGGAATTTCATCAGGTAATCATGTTACCTCATTTGATCTTTCATGCGATCTTATCATATTCCGGCGTCATGTGGACGATCATTTTACCGCATTATTAATGCATTCATTATGTTAAAGTATGTATGCTCATTATCATCATTCCGTAACGTAATCATAATGCGATCTTACTACAACCCGTGCATCATACAAGGGGTCATACTATGCTTCGAGAGCCAGTGGTAAGGACATTCATCACCGGTTTTGAACAAGTTAATTCTTGCTCGGTAATAGTACAATCATTCATTTCATTTGTCGTTCATTCATTCATATAATTCATTCATCATATATCAATCATGTTGAGACTTATAATTATCAAACTAATCATTCACTTCATGGGGAACAATGGTTCCAATCATTTCATTTGAGTTATCACTCATTGCGTTATTAGTTCACCTCAGTGAGTCATTCTTGATCCTTGTCGGATTTCTAATCATTTATCATTCATCATAGTCACTCTCGTTTTTGGTAACCTTTCGGGGTCATATTAAGCGGTGAGTTCAGATTTGAGTCTTCGTTGAATTGTTGGGATCGAGGAAATTGATGATATGGAGGATATCGATGTTGGGTACATTTGAAATGTAGCCTTGTCTTTCGGATGACTGTATAACTCAATCCGTAATAATGTATCGTGGTTGTGGATCATTTATTGTTGATCTATTTTATAATGATCGTATTTGAGAATCTTGAGATTTTGAGATCGTTTGATGCATTCCTTTTGGTATTGTACCGAGATTTCGTGATAATCTGTGTGATTGTTTATTGTGATTCGAGACGTCAAGTCATGGGGACTTGGGCGTGCGATAGATATGGTTCCGAGGACTATATGTGCATTGCTGTTCTTCTTTGGAGGTGAATCAGTGTTTGTATGGGCATCCGATGCCGATGAGAAGCGAGATTTCAGTTCTGGTGTATCTCATTGAGTTTTCCTTCCGGGATATTGCTTCTCCCAACTTGTTTTAAGTTTCGGGACGAAACTTCTTTTAAGGGGGGTAGTATGTAATATCCGCGATTTCGATTTCCAATAATTTTTTTTCTGGTGTAATTCCATCTTAGCAATTCTATTGTGACCATTTCCTCATTATGAGAATGATTAATTCTATACTTTTTGTCATCCGAGTTCGTCTCGGTGTCGTTCTGTTGAATTCCGTGTTCTTAAGCGACTTTTCCACGTATGAGTTCGACTTTATAAAATCACCATTAATTCTTGGAAACTCCAAAAATTTTGAATCTTTTCAATATTATAGATAATCAAGTTAGCTTTCCAATGGTTCAAACAGTAAGTCAATCGGAGTCCGGACGAAGGAGTTATGGTCGAAATAGCTAAGGCTGCACCATGTGCCTTTTGGTGCTGGAGCGGGTCAGATCAAGGGCCGCGGCCCCTTCTGGCCGGGCCGCGGCACAAAGCCAATGTGCTGGGCAGTTTTTGGCCGTGGGACGCGGCACACTCATCCTGTGCCGCGGCACACAGTACAGGTTTGCCTATATCAGCGTTTTCTTGTGGAATCATCCTCATTTCATCATTCCCCTTCTTCCTCTCCTCCTTGGGCGATTTGTGGGCGATATTTTGGGCGATTTAGCATCATCAAACTCAAATAATTCCATCTTCTTCAAGTTGTGGTGTGGATTAACAACATGTTTGTGGATTCTTCATCCTAATCAAGGTAATTTCTTGAAATCTCCTAAAATTTAATTTTTTGGGAGTTTTGGCTTTGATTTCATTTTCCGTCCGAATTTGATGAATCGGTTGATGTTTGTAAACATTATTAAGCATGTTCTATGGATTGTATATCTATATCTTCAATTCGTTCAACCCGATTGATGATTCTTAAGTTCTTGAGGAACTTTGAAAATTTAGTGTTCGATTAAATGTCTCAAAGAGTTTCCTTCGATCGTTGTGTTGTTTTCGTTCGATATTGTGTTATTGAATGAATTATATTTCATTCAAGGTTGTTCGAGCACTTATATTTATCGGAGGACGCCGTTCGTTGTTCGTGGATGGATATCATCGCCTTCGGTTGAGGCAAGTTTTATACTTGTACTAGTCAATGAGATTAATGTTATCATATATGTGTATGAATGTATTATATCATTCCGAGACTTAGTCTCTTCATGAATTCATTGATATTAAGAGATCGTTCGATACGATACCTTTCGGCAATTATGCCAAATGTTTTTATTGTTCGTTAATGGTCGGTACAAGGCATTGTGATACTCGGTGTTAATGTTAATATCGATCACCGGTTCGCGGTATCGATATATCGATCGTTGTTGTTGATATTAATGTCGATTTAAGACGTCGTTGTAATCATTGCTATTAATGTTGGAGTTTTGTCCTTGATGTTGTTTTGGCCGATTAAAGGCGTTGACGTATTCATTTCTCTTCTTCGTTGTCGGTAACCGATTAAAGGTGCCGAGACATCCTTCGTATCATTGTTATCGATTGGCCGTTCTAAGGCAATCGAGGTGTTCAATCATTCATCATATCATTGTTATCGGTTGGCCGTTCTAAGGAAATCGAGGTATTCACTCATTCATCGTGTCATTGTTATCGATTGGCCGTTCTCAGGCAAATCGAAGTGTTCAATCATTCATTGTATCATTGTTATCGATTGACCGTTTTAAGGCAATCGAGGTATTGAATCATCCGCTGCATCATTGTTATCGGTTGGCCATTCTAAGGCAATCGAGGTATTGAATTGGGGCTGTCGAGGATAGTTCCCATCCGTTGTGTCGTTGTTATCGATTGACCACTCTAAGGTAATCGAGGTATTGAATTGGTACCGTCGAATAAAATGCCCATCCGTGAGTCATCATTATCGTGTTGGCCGACTCAAGGTAGCACACTATCATAATTGTGATACGGCTTCGTGCCGTGGCTTCGGCCCTAATTGTGATACGGCTTTGTGCCGTGGCTTTGGCCCTAACTGTGATACGGCTTCGTGCCGTGGCTTCGGCCCTAACTGTGATACGGCTTCGTGCCGTGGCTTCGGCCCTAATTGTGATACGGCTTCGTGCTGTGGCTTCGGCCCTAATGGTGATACGGCTTCGTGCCGTGGCTTTGGCCCTAATCAATAACAGCTGCGGGCTGTTTTGGCTTCATGTGATTGTGATATTTGACAGCTTCGGCTGAGTGGCTTTCAAACCTTTATTATTGTCCTAGTAATTTCATTGGAGCCTTCGGGCATTGTGATTCATAATTAATTCAGTTCTGGTTTGGTTCATGTCGTGTAATTCATTGTGGTACTCTATATTTATGATTCGCCGTTGGGCATTTACGTTCTAACCTGTCGAACAGGTATTAATAGTATGCCGTGGGCATAATATTTCATGAATGCTTGGTTCTTACCTTGGTTTGTGAGCATCTCGTATTATTATTATCATTGTACCGTTTCATTCTGCCTTTGGATGCATATCATGTCATACGTGTATTTGATGTTCATTATCTGGATGACTGACCCCATGGGGGCGGAACATGTTTTCATGTTTTAGGTGCTTGCGAGGAGAGAGTTGAGACATAGGGGCATGATGATGGCGACGAGGCATTCGAGCGATACTAGTCCGAGTTGTTCATGTTGGTCAGTCAGTTAGAGTGTTCTCCAGTTTGTCAGTCATTGTCGTTATGTTTTACCCGAGCATATGCTCGTGGATCTTGTTGTATTTTATTTTTGGCCATGTAGGCCCATCGTTGTCGTTGAAATTCCTTATCGGAATATTATGTCGGATATCATGGTAGGGACTATGATTTTCCCTTGTTGTTTAATTTAATGTATTTTACTCATGTTCGCCTGGTGGATCTCCTGGCGTGGGGTCCACGGCACTGTAATAACCCAATAGGATTTGGGGGTGTTACAGGACATCCATACAAATTATGGAGTTTGCTAAGAAGATGGACATGTTTCCAAATGTCTTGGTTGCTTATAGGATTTTGCTGACCGTACCCGTCACCGTAGCATCCGCAGAAAGAAGTTTTTCTAAGTTAAAGTTGTTGAAGTCATATTTGCGGTCTACCATGAGTAAAGAAAGGTTGAACGGGTTAGCAATTTTGAGCATTGAGAGTAAGTTTTTAGCAAATATTAACTATGATAAAGTGATCGATATTTTTGCTTCAAAAAATGCACGAAGGCATCGTTTTAGGTGATGTATTTTATATTTTATTATACGGGGTTTTGGTTTATGTCCCCCCATTGTATTGTTTTTATTTTATTTAATAAAGATTCGGCGTGGGGATGAGCCGTCTAGCTTGACTAGGTTCCAAACCCTTTTCAAAAATTTCATTTGCGTAATAAATGGGCATTTTTCTAGCCTTTCGCCATGGGCATCCGGAACCTCAGGACCAACCCTGGCCGTGAGTCTCGTACCAAGGTTAGCTTTGAATTGTTTTGTTGGAGAAAATATGTTTTGTGCGTGTGCACCGTAAATATTCCGGAATATAAATGATTTCTAAAATGATTTTTGGCGCATATATTCATCTGATTAGAATGTAGTTCAAATGGACTGTACTTGCACTAGCAGTTGTCGCTAACCCCTTAAATGGGGGAAATACTTTTTGTATTTCAGGTACAGGTCTTGGACACAAACGAGCATTCGAGCCGTACGAGGATGATGGGCAAGCATGATACTGTTCAGTGGTCGTCTGTTGGTGTTCTGTTTTGTCGTTTACTTATTATGTCATTTGTTTAAGTACTCGAGTACTTCTTGTTGAATTTATTTATGTTGTGTACCCTTTTTGGGGAACGGATTTTATTGTCGTATTCCTATTTTGGTTTGAATGTCGTGAATTGTGAAATGGTTGTTTTGTTAATGGTTGTATGTCTTTTTCGGATGTCATTTTGGTATGTTAGCCTGGTGGATTCCACAGTGTGGGGTCCACGGCGCTGTAATATGCCCTGATCGTCTTGGGGGTGTTACAGAATATGGTATCAGAGCTTAGGTTTATGGATACCTAGGCTGTTGGTTATTTGGGTCTAGTCGAGTGTCGTTTTTGAACAGTATTACTGCTATGCCATCATCTCTGTACGCTGGTGCTCGTAAGTTTTCCTAACTTGACTCGTTGCGTTGTTCTGTTCTATTCCTTTATTGGTATCTTGTTGTGTTTTGCGTTTGAATTGTACTCACCCACTACCTCTTCAGAATTCTTGCTGGTAGAGGACGCGGACGCGGTAGGGGACGTGGCGCAGCCGGTGGGGAGGCCATGTCCGATAACTCGGGAATCGATTCGGCTATGCCTTCTTTGTCGAACAGTGTCCCGCCTAGTTTCGGGGGTCAGCAGGACCAGTCTGCTAGCTCTGGTAATGCACATGAGAATATTGGAGTGGCGAACATTTTACTGCAAGTAGCGAACTAGATGATGCTACTAACTCAGGCCGTCCTGGTCGGCCAAGCTAATGCCAACCCGGTTCCGCCTACTGGATCCAGAAATGAAAAGCTACTTTAGGACGTGATTCATATGCGTTCTCCGCAGTTTGATGGTGTTTCCGACCCTTCTGGTTGGGAGAGTTGGCTATTTGAGATGGAGAAAGTATTTGAGGCTGCTGATTGTTCTGAGGAGAGGAAGGTACCCATCGCTCAGTACTTCCTCGCCAAAGAGGCGGCAACGTGGTGGCAAGCAGTGAAACCACGTGATCGGGCAGCCACATGGGCAGAATTCCGAGAGCTGATGGAATACGAGTTTTGTCCGTGGCCAGTTAAAGAGGGGAGAATCCGAGCCTTTTTTGAGGCTAAACCCCAGGATGTTCGTATCTCTCAAGCTATCAAGGACTACAACCAACAACTTCATTATGTGAGAAACCAAGTCCAAGATGAGCTTGATAAGATCCGCCACTTCGATATGCGGATGAAACCGAGGGTGCGTCACTACATGTCTGGTCTGGGATGCACAACTTTGAAAGAATATCAGAATAAGGCGATGGCATTTGAGATGTCATTTTCTGCGACAGATTCGGCAGCCGAGGGGAAGAAACAGAAGACTTCCGGCCAGTTTTCGGGAGGCAAGTCTAGTGGGCAGCCGAAGGATCAGTCTAGTTCGAGAGTCTTCGGGAGTCAGTCTCCGTCATTTGGGCGAGGAAACGGTTCTAAGTCTGCTCCTACTGGTTCCGTTCGCGGTCCTACGTGCTTTAACTGTGGTCGTCCCGGACACATGATGAGTGAGTGTGATAGGACCCCGATTCAGTGTCTTGCGTGCGGTCGGATGGGACATCGAGCTAAGTTTTGTACGGATGCAGTTCGGGCGCCAGTTACTCAGATATCAGCCCCAGCTGCGGGAGAGCCGAGTGTGAATCAGACACCGAAAGTTCCTCAGCCACAGCAGAGTTTGGTAGAGGTCGAGGACGCGGACAGCCTTCTAGAGGGGGAGCTTCTAGTGCGGAGCCGAGTGTGAATCAGACACCGAAAGTTCCTCAAATATAAATGATTTCTAAAATTATTTTTGGCGTATATATTCATCTGATTAGAATGTAGTCCAAATGGATTGTACTTGCACTAGCAGTTGTCGCTAACCCCTTAAATGGCGGAAATACTTTTGGTATTTCAGGTACAGGTCTTGGAGACAAACGAGCATTCGAGCCGTACGAGGATGATGGACAGGCATGATACTGTTCAGTGGTCATCTGTTTGTGTTCTGTTTTGTCGTTTGTTGGAATATTTATTCCACACATTATTTAAGTTATGTTTTGATGATTAAAGTTGCTAAACAACAAAACAACATCGAGGCGAAGCAAAACAACGAAGCAGACGAAGACGCAAAAAGTTGCAATCTGGACTGCATTAGCGCACGCTAAGGCATATATGTTAGCGCACGCTAACGAGGAGTAATCTGCATTCCAACCAAGTTTCGAAGTAAGCTGCAGTGAAGTCAGCTGATGGGATAGCGCACGCTACACGTTACCATTAACGCACGCTATCGAGCCTTGTTACCGTTGTGAAAGAATTCAAACACAGAATAACGTATGCAATGAAGTCAGCATTAGCGCACGCTACAAAGTATGATTAGCGCACGCTAAGATGTTTGAATCAAGTCAATCCGAACGTTGGGAAAAGCAGGTCAAAGTCAGCATATCAAACGGATACTTTGACAATCCATGCAACGGATATATTGGATTAGCGCACGCTACAATGTGTTATTAACGCACGCTAATACAAGAAGGTTACGTACGTAAGGCAGAAGGCATAACGACGCTAAAGAAGAAAGCTCTTACCGGATCAAATCTGAAATATCTAGCGCACGCTACAAAAGAAAGCTAGCGCACGCTAGCAAGTCAAAACAGCCAGCAACGGCTAGTTTGTGGGAAATGCCTATAAATACCATCCCTATGGTATTGTTTGAGTACAACAACTTCAAGCAAACGAGATATACATCTGAGAATCATATACTTACATTGTTGTTGTAATATTGAGCTTATATTGTTAGTTTGAGTGTTTATACATTCAACATTATACACGAGAGGTAAAAGAAAAGATACGATTTGATTCGGTGTTATTAGGATCAAGTATCCGGCATTGTTAGAATCACAATCGATATCTAAGTGAGGTTTATATAGTACCCATAGAAAGCTAGAGTGGTTGATTCCTTATCCAATAGAAAAGGAAAAACGGTTTTACTCGTACCGATAGAAGACGAGCTTGTAACGGTAATCCCTCGACCGATAGAAGAGAGGCGTAGAGGTTTTGATCTTAAGCCTAAGGAAAAAGATACATCGAGAGAGGACGTAGGCTTCGTTAATAGCCGAACCTCTATAAATCCTTGTGTGATTTATTTTCCGCAATTTTATTTACGCTTCCGCACACAACGGCGCAAATATCCGATTTTATACCAACATCGTTTACTTATTATGTCATTTGTTTAAGTACTCGAGTACTTCTTGTTGAATTTATTTATGTTGTGTACCCTTTTTGGGGAACGGATTGTATTGTCGTATTCCTATTTTGGTTTGGATGTCGTGAATTGTGAAATGGTTGTTTTCTTAATGGTTGTATGTCTTTGTCGGATGTCATTTTGGTACGTTAGCCTGGTGGATTCCACAGTGTGGGGTCCACGGCGCTGTAATATGCCCTGATCGTCTTGGGGGTGTTACAAGTTTTTCAGCATACCTCTTGAAGAAGAATCACAAAGATCAAACACTTCAAGAAACATCAAGGATTCCAAACCTCAAGCTTTTAATCCAATCATAAAGGCCTCAACCAAGGTACAAGGGTCTGGAATAGGATTGAAAGTGAAGAGGGACGAAGCTGGGGTGGAAAAATATGTTTCTTCTCGTGAAGAAATGAAAGACCGTTCCTTAATATATAATCTGCACAGCTCGTTACGTACGTTAAGACCCAACCTTAACGTACGTAAGACCCTTTAAAGTATGCTACATGTCCTGCATAGCGTACGTAATCGGCATCCAAGGTTCACTGCCTTATTTCGTGGCATGCATTACGTACGTAATTTCCTTGCCGTAGCGTACGTAATGTAGCTATTGACTTGCTACATTATCATACTCACTTACGTACGTAATGAGCTATTCTTAGCGTACGTAAAGCTCAATGTTGACTCGTCTGTCCACATCTGCACCGAAAGTAACTAACACCGGGCCCATTCACCGATCATAGCTCGGACCTGTCCGATTCTTTTCTTAACGTACATTATGTACCCAACTTAACGTACGTTAAGCTTGAAATTTTACGTACGTTAGCTCCTATGCTTAGCGTATGCTATGTTTTCACCTTTACGTACATAAGCTCCTATGCTTAACGTACGTAATGACTTTTATACTTAGCCATTTTTGCTCCTGTCTGTCGTCTCAATATACCGAACACGTACATGCGACATACTGAATACATATACTCATTCCGATAACATTCTCATACGATACACCTGATGCACGATATCCTCAAATGCAATTGTCGATCAAGTACAAAAATCATACAAATACTCGTACAGTATATCCGACATCGAAAGACATATCAAGCATGTAATATCCTAGAATTAAAAATAACCTCGATATATATACTGGTACAACTTTCACAGTTCCCAAAATTATTCATCCATGCTGTATCGGTCCCACTCTGTACAGTACAACCCGGATAAAATAATGCGAAAATTCGTAGCGAAATTCCAGGATATTACAAGAATGAAGCCGGAAATACAGAGGTACAAGTCAGGTTTTGAATGCACCACTCTCCTCCAGTATCAAGACAAAGCTCTGGCGTATGAAATGAAGGAAGCATCTATGGAAATGTTCTCTGAGTCCAAGAAACAGAAAGTCTCTGGTAGTTTTACAGAGCACAAGAGTAGTGGGCCCCGCAAAGCCCAGTCATCCTTTCATTCATTCAAGAGGCCTCCACATCCATCCAAAGGTGGAAAGAACTCCAGATCTGTATCAGCAATGGCAGATACAACCAGGAAATGTTTTAAGTATGGCTAGATAGGACACTATCGTCGTGACTGCTCACTTCCCTCCATGACATGTTATAATTGTGGATGAGAAGGACATCATGCGGTGTTCTGTGAAGAGGCGGCATAATATTTTGGAGCTCGTACTTCGCATCCACTTCAAAGAGAGGCGAGCGTTCCTCAGACGCAATAAAGTGTTCAGCCACCCCAGAATTTCGGCCGGGGTAGAGTTAGAGGACAGTACGACCGAAAGGAAGCATCGGGTGCTGAGTCCTCTCCCCTACGCCTTTACGAGATGAGAAGGACGACCAGAATGCAACTGTCGCATCAGGTACCATTAAAATCCTTTCGCAACCAGTTAGTGGTTTAGTCGATACAGGATCTACACATTCGTTTATATCATTGTCTTGTGTTAATCGTTGGAATATTTCTTGTTTTCATGAATGTGAGCCTTATATTGTGGGTTTGCCGAGTGGGGATAAAATTGTGGGTAATTTTGAAATTAGAGATTTTTCTGTAACAATCGGAGGCAAAGAATTGCCTTCAAATCTGATTGTAGCAGATATACAAGGAGACGATCTGATTCTCGCAGATGATTGGCTTAACTGTTATGGAGCTATTATGGACTACCGGAAGAGGAATATCTCGATGATAGCCGAAGATGGTTTCGAGTTATTATTCGAGGGATGGAGACCAGAAAGCTCAGGAAAAGTGATCAAAGCTATGAAAGCCGTCAAACTACTAAAACATGGCTATACTGGATACTGGTGTTACGCGATGAAGAAAGAAGAAGGAAAAGTAGAGCTTCAATCCATACATATTGTGAATGAATTTCCGGATGTGTTCCCTGATGAATTACCTGGACTACATCCACGACGTGATGTAGAATTTACCATCGAGCTAGAATCAGGAGCTACGTCGATTTCTAAGGCGCCGTACCGTATGGCACCTACCGAGATGTATGAATTGAAGAAGCAACTGGAAGAATTGCTGGACAAAGGTTATATTCAGCCAAGTGTTTCGTCCCGGGGTGCACATGTTTTTTTTGTTCGAAAGAAAGATGGATCGCTTCGATTATGCATCGACTACCGAGAGCTAAATAGGATGACAATCAATAAGTCTAGGAAATTTTAGAATGGAAGTCTCCTAAGAACGTGAAGGAAGTCAGAAGTTTATTAGGACTTGCTGGGTATTATCGTCGGTTCGTGGAAGGGTTTTCCAAAATTACCTGTCCACTTACTCGATTACTGCAGAAAACCCAATAGTTTCAATGGAGCGAGATATGCCATGCCAGTTTTGATGAATTGAAGAAGAGATTGACGACGGCTCCAATCTTAACATTACCGCAAGGAACCGAAGGATTCATAATTTACAGTGACGCTTCAAATCAAGGTCTCGGGTGTATTTGTAATACCCCTAATTTCGATTTCCGATAATTTCTTTTTTTCGGCGGAAGTCCATTTTGAAGACTCACTCATGACCGTTTCGTCATTCTAGGAATGATTAATTCTACACTTTTTGACATCCGAGTTCGTTTCGGTGTCGTTTTGTTGAGTTCCGTGCTTTTTCGCAATTGAGTTCGATTCTTGCGAATCTCGTTCGAAACTGCTGTTTCGAGTTTCTCGTAAGTCCGTTTAACTTTGTTAGACGTTTTGTGAACTTCGGTTTGGTTATTCGATCACGTATCGTGATTTCTGGGCGTTTTGGGCCATTTTGTAATTTCTTAAAAGTTACGGGTATCAGTATCTGTAATTGTTGTCTCGACCCGTTTCTTGGTCGCAAATAATTAATTATTGCATTATGTTTTCATTTCGGGTCGTTGAAGTCGTCCGCGAACTTTTTGTCGTGTTCGCCTGCGGCGCTGAAATCGAGTCGTCGAGCCAGTGTTCGAGCCGCCGACGGCTATGGATCGCCGGACGATTGCGGGCACCGGCCGGACGGGTGCGGCAGGAACCGGCGTAGTGTACGCTATGGCCGGAAGGCTACGCGCGCTAACCGGCAGGTGTAGCGCACGCTATCGGCTGGCCTAACGCACGCTATCGGGTCTGGACAGTGGAGTCCAGGGGTTCTGGAATCGGTAAGGTTCGGCAGGTAGGGCACGTTACTGTCGGGCATTGCGCAAGCTACGGCCGGCAGGTAGCGCGCGCTACGGCCGGAAGGCTGCGCACGCTACCTGGCCGAGTCAGTAGGGCAGTGTGGGCACTGGACTGCGGCCTGGGCCGATAGGGCACGCTAGCTCGGCAGCCTAGCGCGCGCTAGTCCGGCCCAGTATAAATGTGACAGAGCAGTCACATTTCCTCTTGTTTTTCATTTCCTACCTTTCTCTTCCGCAGCTGGAGACCTAGATATCGTGGAGCCATGTTGTTTAACAATAAATCCATGAAGTTCCTGAGTTCATAACATCAATAAATCATCCGTTATCATCCTTTGATCCAGCGAATCAAGGTAATCTTCCTTAGAACCCTAATTTCGTGAATTTGGGGGTTTTTGCATTTTTGTCCGATTCGTTCCGTGTTGTTGATTAATTCATGATGGGTATGATTAATCTTGGTAGTATTCTTGTGTTTAACCTCATTTAATCCATTGTTCTTCGTCGAATCGAAGTATATTTCTTGATTTCCTTCGAATCGACTTTTTGGGGGATTTGTTCTCGATCTCGTTTTTCATCCATTTTTGATGGATCGATTATGGTTAAATGATGTTGTTAAACATATTCTATGGATTGTATATCCATATTTCAACTTGGAATTCCGTTTTCGTGTTTTGTCGGGACGAATCGTGTTCTTGGCCGTTTTGGGAAAACACTTGAACTTTCGTCATTCGTTCTTTGAATTCAACGGCTTTGAGTGGTGTTATGGAATTCATTTCATCGTTGTTATTGTCCTTCGTAGTTTATGAACGTGAGTTGGCGTTCGGTGGAGTCGGCGGGTTCGTAGTCGGTTCGGGCCAACCTACTTCGGTCGATTCTCCGCGTTGTTCTTATTCGAGGCAAGTACCTTGTCCATATTATTCTTGTTTTGTTGATATGATGATTGGTGATCGTCTTGGTGTGTTTGTTTGTTTGTTTGAATGGAGTTTTCAAAAGATTTGGTTAGCCTTGTTAAAGGCCCTCTTTCAAAACCGCGTGTGTTTTGTGATTGGTGTGTTTCATGAACGAGTATGTGACTCCTGTGGATATGTTTGGTGTTGATGATGCACTTGGTGTTGCGTGTGGATGTATATTGTTTCATTTCGGTGCATTGTGGTTTGACGTGGTGTTTTGCTAAGTGTTTGATGCCTCTGGGTGAATTGTTTGGATATCCTTGGTGTGATATGTTATTTGTGCATGATTGATTCGCTAGCCAGCTCGGGTGGGTCCGACGGGATAACGGAGTGGGATTCGTGGCTTTGTCCCGGTCCTAGGCGACGTGTGGTGCTTGAGTATTTCGCTATCCAGCTCGGGTGGGTCCGACGGGATCACGGAGTGGGATTTGTGGCTTCGACCCGGTCCTAGGCGATGTGAGTACTGTGTTTTGTGAATGTGTTTGCTCACCTCGGGAGGGTTCAACGGGACCACGGAGGGAATTCCAATGGCTTCGATTTGGGTTCACGAGTGAAACTTCACCGCTACGTGTGTATATTTTGTGATTGTTTTTCGCTCACATCGGGAGGGTCCGATGGGATCACGGACTTCGACCTGGATTCACGAGTGCGGTTGCTTATGTTTTGTGAATGTGTTTGCTCACCTCGGGAGGGTTCGACGGGGCCACGGAGGGAATTCCATTGGCTTCGACTTGGATTCACGAGTGAAACTTCACGGGTGCGTGTGTATTTTATGTCCGTCGAGGACGCATGACGTGGGTTTTTAACCTTGTGTATTATGGTTGGTTTTATTTGCGAAAACAAAACCTTTAGGCTATGACCCTGTTGATTTTTGGAAAGCGAAGGATTCGGTAATCCTAAATTGTTTCCTATTAAAACTCTCGATGGCAATTCAAACTGTTTTATAAATTGTTTTCCCTTGATTTGTGACCTTTCGGTTTTAGAATGTTTTACCAAACTCTTGCCTCGGGAAGTACTTTTCATCACGTTTGGATTTTTAAGGATTCCTGGTTATTGTTATTCGTGAAATGTGAATTGTATGGCCAGTATTTGCACTTAGTACTTGCACTAGCAAAATAGTGGAGTTTTGCTAACCCCCGAGTATTCGGGCGGTGGATGTCTATTTTTGCATTTAGGTTTTGGAGCATAACATAGGGTCGGCACGAAGAATGATGAAAGATGATCGATATTAATCACATGAGGAACCGTACATTGTTATTGGTTCAGTTGTACTTTATTTTCCGCTGCTATATTTTTCCCGTTGTACGGGTGTGGTTGTGTTTTGACCCCTGCGTGGGCATGAGCTGTATTTGAGTTGTATGTATTTATTGAAAGACCAAATCGGTCTACTGAGTCATTTTAGCCTTAAAGGCATGGTTGAGTTGTTATATGTTGTTACCAGCATGGTAGATCCTTGAGGAAAGGTTCTACGGCGTGTAATATCCCTGAGCGGATTGGGGGTGTTACATAAATGGTATCAGAGCCAGGTTGTGGAAACCTAGGCTGTCGGGTCAGTGGTGTCTGTTGAGTTTTGTCTTGTCGGATTTTGTCTGACTAAGTCGTGTCGCGACGCGTCGTCTGAGTTTTTTGGTCGTGATTAGTATCGTGGGCGATCATCATCTTCGTGCGACCTGTGGACGTAAGTCTCCCTTTTTTGTTTTGTGCCTCGTGTGACACGAGCTATTTTTATGATTATTTGTTAAGTGACGGAATCCTCTTATGGATTTTGATTTCATGATATGTGGTTATTTGACCCTCATATTTCGTTCATATGAGGAGTAGTGTTGTTGGATTGTGCATGTTGAACTGTATTTCTTTTATCCGATGTGTGAGTTCTTTTGTAATGACTTTCGGTATTTTACCGACTGAGTTTTATTTCGAAAACCGATTCCCTTAACCGAGTTTTTGGCATTATGGCCTTGATCGTTTTAGAGAAATTCTTATGACGGTATTTAGTATTTTGTAAATGGATTTTGTGAATTTTTGAAATATTACCGTCATCGGCCTTTTTGACGTTGTAAATGATTTTTAGCCTGGTGAGTTCTGGCGCGGGACCCACGGCGCTATAATGTTTCGTGTAATTACCTGAAATTTTTGGGCATTCTAGCCCATTGAATTATCTTTGAAAACCTTGAGTATCTTAGAAAATAAATTTCAAGACGTACTTTTAAAATGAATTATTTTCTCGTGGTACATTCAAGGTGCCACAATATGTTTCCAAATCCTTCTACCTCGAGGACCAAAATGTTTTGAGATATTTTCAATGTTTTAGAAACACTTTTATTTAGACCCTAGGGTCAAATATTTTGAAAGTTTTCACTAAGAGAAAGTGTCCTCATTTTTGTTTAAACGCAAGATGATTTTCAAAGTCTCAAAAATGATGTTTGTTCAACTTTTTGTAAGGTGATACTCAAGATCAACCGGTGTTCTTCTAAATTATTTTCAAAATGAGGTTTTCATTTTTTTTTAAAACCTATCCATTCCCGTTTGAGGGCTGGGTATGTATGTATGATGTTCGCGTTGTCATTTTGATATTTGCTCCCGAGCATGATCGAATTGGTGGTGTGAGCGTTGAGTCGTTTTCCAAACATTTGTTGTGTTAGCCCTTTGTGAGAGGTGGGGTGTTGGTATTGAATGTTGTCGCCTCGTGGTGATTTCTGCATTGTCGCGCATGTGCGAGCTGTTAGAGCTTGGTTTGGTACGACCGTGTGCATCGGTGATTATTCCATTATGTGTCGGTTTTTTAATGTACTGTTACCTTGCTTCTGTTTTTGTGAATTTCGTGGGCGAGGTCGAAGGTAATGCCCATACTATTTTTACTTCTGTATTTTCTATTTCTCCATTCTATCGACTCGCTCATGTTCGTTGTTACTTTCTGAACTTGTTCTGTATTTCGGTTTCATCGTCCGAACGAACTGTGATCTTGTTGTGGATCGATCTAGTTATCGCTGTGACCTTTCCGAATTTGGTTCGATTTTTGTGAACCTTGTTCCGAAGTAACATCTTTTGGTTCCACTAATTCTTTTATTCGAAGTGGATCGTATTTGGAACTCCTGTGTTTTCGACTCTGTCGACTCGTTTATGCTCGTTAACATTTTTTGAAGTTTCCCTATCCCTTGCTTTTGGTGATCGAACGAGGGTGGTATTGTTTCGGGATAATTCGTTTGTCGTTGTGACTTTTCAATCGCTATTCCCTTTCCTGTGGATCTTATGGGAATGCATGTCTTGTTGTTCTCACCAGATCATTCTGGGAGTTATTGTTTGAACTTTATTGTTCTTCGTGATTCGAACATGATTCTTCGATTTTTATAGTCTCGATCGTTGTGGTTCGATCGTTTGATTGTTCGGTTTTTGTTGATCTCGTTCCGTGATTGGTGAACGTTCAGGCTCCTTCGTAATTCCCTTCAGTTCAGGAAATTAGTCTCATTTTCGATCTTCCAACCCTTAGGCGGTGGAATTCCGTATTTGTTCAGCGTTTGGCTCGCGTTTGATTGATGAACCGTTGGGTTGGTCAATCGTATTGATTTTCGTTCGTGTGTTTCGTGATTGTTCGGATAATCGACTTGATTGTACTATCTGTTTGTTGACGCTTGTCACTTGTTGGTTTTATTATGTTTCTACCGGTGGCGTTGTGTCGGTCGTCGTGGAGCGTGTTTTCACGCCGTATGTCTCTTTGCATATCTTGCAGCGTTTCGCCGTCGGGCGCGAGTTTTCGGTCTTTGCGTATCTCGTCGAGTTTTCCTGGCAGGGAATATTGCTTCTCCCTACTTTTTTTAAGTTTCGGGACGAAACTTCTTTTTTTTTTGGTAGAAAAGGACGAAACTTCTTTTAAGGAGGGTAGAATGTAATACCCGCAATTTTAATTTCCGGTAATTTCTTTTTTTTGGCGGAAGTCCATTTTGAAGACTCGATCATGACCGTTTCGTCATTCTAGGAATGATTAATTCTACACTTTTTGACATCCGAGTTCGTTTCGGTGTCGTTTTGTTGAGTTCCGTGCTTTTTAGCGACTTTTCCGCACTTGAGTTCGATTCTTGCGAATCTCGTTCGAAACTGCTGTTTCGAGTTTCCCGTAAGTCCGTTTAACTTTTTTAGACGTGTTGTGAACTTCGGTTTGGTTATTCGATCACGTATCGTGATTTCCGGGCATTTTGGGCCATTTTGTAATTTCTTAAAAGTTACGGGTATCCGTATCTGTAATTGTTGTCTCGACCCGTTTCTTGGTCGCAAATAATTAATTATTGCATTGTGTTTTCATTTCGGGTCGTTGATTTCGTCCGCGAACTTTTCGTCATGTTCGTTCCGTGCGTTTTCGGAAATCGAGTCGTCGAGCCCTGGTGTTCGAGCACCGCCGACGGCTATGGATCGCCGGACGATTGCGGCACCGCCGGACGGTAAAGAGAACCGCGAGCGACGCTACGCCCGGAAGGCTGCGTGCTAACCGACAGTGTAGCGCACGCTATCGGCCGCCTAACGACGCTTATCGTCTGGACAGTGGAGTCCAGGGTTCGAATCGGCCAGTTCGGCAGTAGCGCACGCCATCTTGTCGGGCATTGCGCACGCTACGGCCGGCAGTAGAGCGTTACGGCCGGAATGCCGCGACGCTACTGGCCGAAGCCGGTAGGGCGGTGAGACCGGATCGCGGCCTGGGCCGATAGCGCATGCTAGCTCGGCAGCCTAGCGTGCGCTAGTCCGGCCCAGTATAAATGTGACAGAGCAGTCACATTTCCTCTCGTTTTTCATTTCCTACCTTTCTCTTCCGCGGCTGGAGACCTAGATATCGTGGAGCCATGTTGTTTAACAACAAATCCATGAAGTTTCTGAGTTCATAACATCAATAAATCATCCGTTATCATCCTTTGATCCAGCGAATCAAGGTAATCTTCCTTAGAACCCTAATTTCGTGAATTTGGGGGTTTTCGCATTTTTGTCCGATTCGTTCCGTGTTGTTGATTAATTCATGATGGGTATGATTAATCTTGGTAGTATTCTTGTGTTTAACATCATTTAATCCATTGTTCTTCGTCGAATCGAAGTATATTTCTAGATTTCCTTCGAATCGACTTTTTGGGGGATTTGTTCTCGATCTCGTTTTTCATCGGTTTTTGATGGATCGATTATGGTTAAATGATGTTGTTAAACATATTCGATGGATTGTATATCCATATTTCAACTTGGAATTCTGTTTTCGTGTTTTGTCGGGACGAATCGTGTTCTTGGCCGTTTTGGGAAAACACTTGAACTTTCGTCATTCGTTCTTTGAATTCAACGGCTTTGAGTCGTGTTATGGAATTCATTTCATCGTTGTTATTGTCCTTCGTAGTTTATAAACGTGAGTTGGCGTTCGGTGGAGTCGGCGGGTTCGTAGTCGGTTCGGGCCAACCTACTTCGGTTGATTCTCCGCGTTGTTCTTATTCGAGGCAAGTACCTTGTCCATACTATTCATGTTTTGTGGATATGATGATTGGTGATCATCTTGGTGTGTTTGTTTGTTTGAATGGAGTTTTCAAAAGATTTGGTTAGCCTTGTTAAAGGCCCTCTTTCAAAACCGCGTGTGTTTTGTGATTGGTGTGTTTCATGAACGAGTATGTGACTCCTGTGGATATGTTTGGTGTTGATGATGCACTTGGTGTTGCGTGTGGATGTATATTGTTTCATTTCGGTGCATTGTGGTTTGACGTGGTATTTTGCTAAGTGTTTGATGCCTCTGGGTGAATTGTTTGGATATCCTTGGTGTGATATGTTATTTGTGCATGATTGATTCGCTAGCCAGCTCGGGTGGGTCCGATGGGATCACGGAGTGGGATTCGTGGCTTCGTCCCGGTCCTAGGCGACGTGTGGTGCCTAAGTATTTCGCTAGCCAGGTCGTGTGGGTCCGACGGGATCACGGAGTGGGATTTGTGGCTTCGACCCGGTCCTAGGCGATGTGAGTACTGTGTTTTGTGAATGTGTTTGCTCACCTCGGGAGGGTTCGACGGGACCATGGAGGGAATTCCAATGGCTTCGACCTGGGTTCACGAGTGAAACTTCACCGCTACGTGTGTATATTTTGTGATTGTTTTTCGCTCACCTCGGGAGGGTCCAATGGGATTACGGAGGGAATTCCATTGGCTTCGACCTGGATTCATGAGTGCGGTTGCTTATGTTTTGTGAATGTGTTTGCTCACCTCGGGAGGGTTCGACGGGGCCACGGAGGGAATTCCATTGGCTTCGACCTGAATTCACGAGTAAAACTTCACGGGTGCGTGTGTATTTTATGTCCGTTGAGGACGCATGACGTGGGTTTTTAACCTTGTGTATTATGGTTGGTTTTATTTGCGAAAACAAAACCTTTGGGCTGTGACCCTGTTGATTTTTGGAAAGTGAAGGATTCAGTAATCCTAAATTGTTTCCTATTAACACTCTCGATGGCAATTCAAACTGTTTTATAAATTGTTTCCTATTAACACTCTTGATTTGTGACCTTTCGGTTTTAGAATGTTTTACCAAACTCTTACCTCGGGAAGTACTTTTCGTCACGTTTGGATTTTTAACGATTCCTGGTTATTGTTATTCGTGAAATGTGAATTGTATGGCTCGTATTTTGCACTTAGTACTTGCACTAGCAAAACAGTGGAGTTTTGCTAACCCCCCCGAGTATTCGGGGGGTGGATGTCTATTTTTGCATTTAGGTTTTGGAGCATAACACAGGGTCGGCACGAAGAATGATGAAAGATGATCGATACTAATCACATGAGGAACCGTACATTGTTATTGGTTCAGTTGTACTTTATTTTCCGCTGCTATATTTTTCCCGTTGTACGGGTGTGGTTGTGTTTTGACCCCTGCGTGGGCATGAGCTGTATTTGAGTTGTATGTATTTATTGAAAGACCAAATCGGTCTACTGAGTCATTTTAGCCTTAAAGGCATGGTTGAGTTGTTATATGTTGTTACCAGCCTGGTAGATCCTTGAGGAAAGGTTCTACGGCGTGTAATATCCCTGAGCGGATTGGGGGTGTTACAGTATTGATGTAGAATGAGAAGGTGATCGCATACGCTTCATGACAGTTGAAACCATATGAAGTAAATTATCCACTCACGATTTGGAACTGGCAGCTGTTGTTTTCGCCTCGAAGATATGGAGACACTATCTGTACGGGACTCACTGTCAAATCTTCACATATCATAAGAGTCTTAAGTACATTTTCAGTCAGAAAGAATTAAATATGCGGTAGAGGAGATGGCTGGAATTGATTAAGGACTATGATTTGGAAATTCTCTATCATCCAAGAAAAGCGAACGTAGTGGCTGATGCATTGAGACGCAAATCCATTTCTATCGAATGTTGGAGATGCTCAAGCCCCAGTCCATCACTCAAGGAGAGTTGATTCTTGAAGGAATTGAAGTATGGTTACAAGGCGTTCAAGGACAATTATGTGTTGTGGAATTAACTTTATCATTGATCTAAGAAATCAAATCTAAGCAATTAGATGACCTTATGATTATTCGGTTATGTGAAGAAGTGAGCAAGGGAAAGGCCCTAGGATTTGTAATTCATGAAGATGGAGTTTTGAGATTTCAAAATCGACTATGTGTTCCTGATATTGATCTTTTGAAGCAGACAATCATGAAGGAAGCTCACAGTACGCCCTATTCTATCCACCCAGTCACTAGTAAGATGTATATGGATTTGAAGCAGAATTTCTGGTGGGACAACATGAAGAAAAATGTGGCGGAATATGTCTCAAAGTGTTTAACTTGTCAGCAGGTTAAGATCGAACATCAGTAACCCACCGAAATGTTGAATCCACTTCCGATTCCGGAATGGAAGTGGGAAGATATATCAATGGACATTATCACCAATATGCCGAAGACCAGAAGAGGGATGAACATGATTTGGGTGATAGTTGATCGTCTAACCAAGTCAGCTAATTTTCTGGGCATTAGGGATACTTGGGACCGGAGAGATTGTCACGAGTGTTTACTGCGGAGATAATCCGATTGCATGGTACACCAAAGACCATTATTTCAGATCAATATGGTCGCTTTGTGTCACATTTTTGGAAAGTAGTTTATAGAGCCTTGGGAACCGAGCTAAACTTTAGCACATCTTATCATCCTCAAATCGATGGACAGTCCGAGAGGACTATTCAGACAGTAGAGGACATGATGAGAGCTTGTGCCTTAGATTGGTCAACTGATTGGGAACTTCATCTGCCGTTGATTGAATTCACTTACAATAATAGTTGGCATGCTTCTATTAAGATGGCCCCTTTCGAAGCATTGTACGGAAGAAGATGTGGACCACCTTATGTTGGGACGATTCGTCTGACTTAATCCGGATAGAACCAGAATTGATAGTGCAGACTCAAGAGAAGGTAACTCTGATTCGTGAAAGCCTGTTGACTGCCCAGAGTCGGCAGAAGTCTTATGTAGACATGCGCCGTCACCCGTTAGAGTTTGGAATTGGGGATCGTGTACTACTAAAAGTTTCTCCTACCCGAGGAATTGTTCGTTTTGGGAGGAAAGGAAAACTGAGTCCGAGATATATTGGACCATTCGAGATTCTTGAGAGATTTGGGGAGTTGGCGTACAGGTTAACCTTGCCTCCACCACTGAGTCATGTTCATCATGTGTTTTACGTATCTCAACTAGGGAAGTATATACCGGATCCCGGTCATATCATCAACTTTGGTGAGATTGAAATAGCTAACGATGGCACATTCGAGGAGAAGCCAATTAAGGAATAAACCCATCTCCTTGGTTAAAGTTCAGTGGTCTCGATATGGAGTAGAAAAAGCAACCTGGGAGACTGAAGATAGTATGAAGTCGAGATACCCGAAATTATTTACATCTTAAGGTTTGGGACGAAACTTTTTTGCAGAGGGAGAGTATGTAATATCCGGATAATTATCATGTATTTCATCTATATTTGAAACTTGTAGCATTTGATTATGTGGTATTAATAATCAAAGTATGATCTTCCCGTATTCGTATTCCTACATTCATGAGTTTCCAAACATGCATGCATGCATCTGCACGTCATAACGTACGCTATCAGTAGAACGTAACATACGTTAAGAGCTGAATATAACGTACGTTATGGTCGAGGCATAGTGTACGTAATAGGCAGTCAAAGGTAGATAAGTCTGGTTGGCGCATGGGGCTAGTGAAGATATTATCGGGTAAGGATCCCCGCGTGAACCTGGACAACTTTTGAGAAAGCAAGTCAACGAGACGTAAAATACATTAAAGGAGAATAATAACGTATGCTACACTGAACATATTACGTACATAAGTGTGAGTGTTAACGTACGTTAAGGGAAGTAAGAAAGGAGATAGTGAGCTAGTGACTAACGCTAACGTACATAAGGAGTTGCGCGTAACGTACGTTAAGGCGATAACGTACGTAATCTTTTGTGACTAACGTACGTAAAGTTCAAAAACTTATAAATAAGATATCAACCCACTTCATTTAACACTTTTTCCTATTCGTTCCTTGCCTGAATTCTGCAAGTCCAGAGAGCCTCCCCCGCGATATAACCCTTGATTTAGCCTCTCTACTTTGTGGTTGAAATTGGAAAGCATCTTGGATCGGTGTTCAAGCCCCGATGTTGAGTTCGGCCGAGTATTTCAGTGTTCTCCTCCGTAATAAGGTATGTAATGCCATCTCAGCCTAGGATTCGTGTTCTTATACTGATTATGAACATTACTACTGGAGCTATTAAGGTTATTGATAACTTAGAGAATCGAACACCATGTTTTAGGAAGAGTGAAAGAATTTATACATAGGATTTCCATTTTTAAAAGGATTAGAATTGATCCTTGATTTTTTTAAACATCGGGATGAAGTTTGATGATATCGTAACATGCCTTTGACGATGAATTTTTGAAACACTCTTTTGAGGAACGATTTGTTAAGGTTATCACATGTGTTAGACGAATTCAAGAAGATAACATAGAGGGCGTTCTTCAAGTATAGTTCGTGATTTGTAGAGGTTCTTGATGTGATAATCTTCATATTGATGGTAGAACGAAGTGATTAGTTTAATGTTAATCGTTTTAAACTTAAAACCTTGACAAAAAGGAATTTCGTGTGGAAGATCGAAAATCGTAGAGATGAACTAATTCTAGAACTCGGTTGAAATATGTTAGAATAACCAAACCAAGTATTTGGGATTGATATTCAGAACTTGAATGTGGACTTATGATGATTTGAATATCCTTGAATTTGTAGACGTCGACATTGCATCTCCGTTATGGTCATTTGATTCGCATGAAGTATGTCAGTAGTTCAACTGAGCGTTCATCGAGTAGCTGAACCGTGAACTGGCCAACTTAGAATGCTAACTCAGCCCTGGTAGATGATTAGATGTTCATACATTAGAATTATTACGTAAGTTGAGTTGTTGTTATTTCCTTTTGTGTAAGGTTCGAGGCTTGTGAACGGTTGATCGAAGGAGTGACCTTCGAGTTTGTTGAAGCCGTGAAGTATTTATTCTTGCCATCTTTCTAAGGCAAGTAATTTAATTCCATTTTATGTATTGATGTTATATATGTTGTCGTGCATATGTGTCATTGTTGTATGTCCATCTCGTGTTGGTTCGACAGGATTATCTTGGGATCTATGCTAGCGTGTGCTGGATCATTAGGCAGGTTTTTCCATCATGCGTTGGTCCGATGGGATCATCTTGGGATCTATGCAGTGAACACTGGGATCATCGGAATTACCATGTGTATGTTGTATCTGTTGTGGTTATTATGTTGTGAATGTTATTTTGAGTTTTCTCGTAGTAGAGACTCGTTGTTATCGTTGTCATTGATGATGTTGTTGTTATACTTCATGAGATGTTGAATAGTCTGTTGTTGTATAATTATCGTACTTGTACTAGCATCGCTGTGCTAACCCCTTCGGGGGTGGACATTTGTTGTATGTTCACGACACATGAGGTCGGGGAAACAACCACTAGAGCTGCATGAGGACGAGGGTGCAGAGTGATGTTACAGCCGGTATGATTTGTTAGATTGTGTTTTGTTTTAATAAAGTGCTCGAGTACGCTGTTGTTTTTATTTGTCTTTGAGGATTGTATTCGGATGTTGACTAATTTGTACGTTTCAGACTGGTGATGTAATAATTAATTTTACGATTGGGGTTTTAAAATGTTGTTTTTAAATTCTTAGCCTAGTAAATCCTTATATCCAGGATTTACGACGCTGTAATCATCCTGATGTTTTGATAAATGCCTCATACAACAAAGAATCATCAAGTCAGAATATCAGCTAAGTATGGACGCTGTTAGAAAAAATGCCAAATACTACAGCCTGTCTGTACAGCGAAAGATCATACAGCAAGAAAAGAGTTAAATCCTACAGCTGAGCCTTCTAGATACATCAAGATGAGGCGTTGGCTACAACAAACAATGATGTAGATGTTTTACTTTGAAAAAGTAAAACACAAAACCAAAAGGACTGAACCTTTAAACCATTGTGAACCAAACATTCTTTATTCATAAAGTTCACGGTTAAAGTAGTATTTAATGGTGACAGGACAACATTTAATACGGCCGAAGAGACTATAGACAGAAGTACATTTAATGCGGGTCAAAGAGAATGTCTGAAGCATTAAATGCGAATCACCTTTAATTCTAAATATTCTGAAGCTGCCAATCAAAGATGTCTCAATCTAACCAACCGTCCAACGACTACATTTATAACAGATCTATTTCCAGCATTATATATAGCCTCAAGCAAGAGGACATTGCTTACTTGACGATTTACATAATTTGCATACAAGCCACATCTGAATATCAAGCTTATAAGAACATTATATTTCTTCAAGCATACAGCGACATCTGAAGAGAAGAAATATACAAGTTCTCAACACGAACAACATATCTACAGCATAAGCTCATCTAGCCTACAACTGCTGTTCGAACTCGAGATAACACAATCTTTCTGTTGAGTTACTTAGCCTTGTGTGGACTAAGCAAAACTATTTCTGACCTGTGTGGGATGAATAGTGCTAAGGATAAAGCTTCAATCTGTGTGAGAAGAAACAAGTCAAAGAAGCCCAAGCCAATCTACGTGAACGGCCATAAGAATATCGGCAGTATCAATCTGTGTGAACGATACAACGACGAGTTTAGTTAAAATCATACAGTTGTGTATGCCATGATTCTAATATACTATTTACTCATATGTGGAGGACCAGTGGATGTAGAAGGGTTTACCTCGAACCGCTTTAATTAGTGTGTCTTTACTTACAGTATTTACTGTTTTCTCACCGCCCGTGCGATTTTAGTATACGTATCTTAAAAACCTGGTACACACCAAGCTAACAGGAGACTATTCAGTTGATGTATTTACAACAACTTAATCTTAGACTTCGGCTACGCAAACAAACTTCGAAAAAGGATAAAGCTTATCCAACCTCCCCTCTAAGCTGTTTATACTGTATACTATATCCAGCAACTGTAATCACTCCTTCTGGAGAAACTACCCAAACAAAATTAGTTCTTCGAGCTTGTGTTATATCTATACTCGATAGGGAATTACAGATAAATTTGATATAACTCCTTATGCATGGTTATAACTTCATTACTGGCATGGGTTAGTTATTCAAACACCATGCTATTATCGATTGTCGGAAGAAAAACCTTAACTTTGAAGTTGCCGAGAGAAGAATCATTCGCAGATGTTGCAATTAATAAATGTCTTCAATTTCTGATGAATCAGTTGTTGAAGCGCAAAGATTACTAAATAATGGTTGCATCACACACCTTTTTTGCATGTGAAGTATAGAAGTGTGCAAACTAGATATCAAAGATGCATTTATCGTTTACAAATATCCAAATGTTTTTCCAAATGATCTTCTAGGACTACCACCTGATATCCACTGTGTCTGATTTCGTGTCTGGTTCTTGATTGGTTGTTTCTGAAGTTCCACTAGATTTTTTGTTACACTCGAACCTCTCCCTTGTGCTTGTGCAACTCTCCACTGCATACGTATCTCTTAGCTCGAGTAACCATTTTTTCCACTTCAACTTGTAATGCCTTCTCAGCTATTTGTGAGTATGTAACCCTCGGTAAACTAGACATACAGACACCCATTTGGATCTTTTGCCTCAGTCCACTCTAGAATCATTCAATATCAAATATTCTATACTCACCATATGTTTTAAAAAACAAGATAACTCCTCAAATTTGCAGATTTATTCTCTTACTAATATTGTGCCTTGACGAAGCTGGATGAACTCATTAACATTTTAGGCTCGCTCTATTGTTGTGTAGTATTTGTTCTAAATAGCTCGGTGAAGGTGCCCATGTCATTTGTATAATATTTTCTAGAGCTCGAATTACATCCCTCTATTGTCGCGCACTACATGAAGCATAAATAAGATAGTCAACTCCTCCTCCTGATATGGAGTACAGCTATATTGAAACATGCTCGAGTTCGATTTATATTGAAACTTTGATCATGCTTGTGGTTTTGTTCATGTTGTTGAATATGAGATGTATTTCTGAAATTTCTCGTGGTATTCGTTGTTATTTGTTCGTATTGATGAACATATTGAAATGCATATATGTATGCATAGTTGATTGATTTATGGTATAAATGATCCGAGGGGATCATGAGGATCTATGCTGAGGGCGCTTGATCGAATGTCCACCATGCGTTGGTCCGACGGGATCATCATGGGGATCTATGATGAGGGCGCTGGATCATTGGACGGGTTTTCCACCATGCGTTGGTCCGACGGGATCATCATGGGGATCTATACCAAGGGCGCTGGATCGCTGGATTACCCTGTACTGTGTTGATGGAATCGTGAGGATTCGCATCGTTGGATTCCGATGACGGAAGTCCGTTTTGCATGTTTATGATGCATTGATGATTTATGTATTGTGATACTTGTACTAGCATTGTTTTTGCTAACCCCTTCGGGGGTGGACATTGTTTTGATGTTCAGGTAGCCGAGGAGCGGGGAAGCATCCACAGTACCGACAGGACGATGAAATGGCTCAGTGATGTGGTGGATGTTATTGTTGTTGTGATTCGTCTTCTTGGTTTATTTAGTACTCGAGTATGTCTGTTTTAAATGTCTTTTCGATATGGTTGTATAAGTTAACTCATTTGATCGGTTGAATCAAATCTGTATTTGAACATTCAGTTGTACGTTTGGTTTATGTTTTCACTCCTTTTAAAATTAGCCTTGTAAATCCTTACCTAAAGGGTTTACGGCGCTGTAATTATTCCGAATATCTCGGGGTGTTACAGTCGCAAGGTTTCCGGCCTATATACCTCATATCGTACAAAACACTAGATTCTTAATCCTAGCCGTATCGTATCCTATATTTTCAGAATTTACTGTATCGCTGTATTGTATATGAAACCCGTATCCTATCCGTGCAACGTAGACCATCATAAAACACTGCTAGATATTTCTCTAGACTCTTTATCCTGTTGTACATATATATGCTCAATTTGAAACTACTACTGTCATAAACAAAATATACACCATTAAAGAATATTATAAGATTACTTCGAGAATACTATTATCCCTCTGAATGTAGGTTCTTTTATCTTAATCTTGATTAGAAAATTGCTAAAAAAGAAGAACACACAGAAATAATGCACACACCAATAGTGATCAAATATCATAGAGAATGACTGTCAAAATGATTTATTTTTTAAAGACAAAATTCTAAAGTTCTCTTAATCATCAAGAAGAATAAAAAGTAGTCATAATTTCTCCTGCTTCTTAGTTCTTATTTTTTTCAAATGTTAATATACTCCTTAGTTGCACATGTAAACCAATCGAGTTTAATATTTAAAAAGACACATATGGTCTATATATTAAGCTGAAATATCTACACACACTACATATATACATGGACAAAGGCAAACATGACAAAAAAAGGAGCACATGCAATACACACAAGTGCGCATAGGACAAATTCAAAAATACATCTGGATTTTCTTTTATCTTTTTGGAAAGTGAAGCCCCAATCGTCTTTTTTGCAGTCTTCTTGTGATGAGAGGAAATTAGTTCTTTCAAAATATTTGCCTACTATAAAATTTTCAACTAAAGTCGGCATTTACCCGTTCCATGTTCAGGACATGTTCAGGATGTCGTTCGAAACTTGTAAGGTAAAATAGATCGATGTAATGATATGCTTCTTCTACATTATTTCCTCAGTATTGTTTTTATTTCACTTAATTAATCAACCATGTTATTGCTGCAGAAGAAAATACAACAAGAACGTGACAGCTTATGATAAAACAGTAAAACTCACTTAAGTAGAAAAATCAAGATGACCTAATAGCCACCGGAAAATTCCTACCGAGGTTATGGACGCCAAACAGAATGAATTCCAAAGCATCCTATGCAGAACAATAAAACTGATTTAAGTAGAAAACTAGCCCCCGAGACCAAGCCCACTAATTACTTAAATAAACATATTCAAATAAAATAAATTAAAACAAGAAGATGAAAGCAGCAATAGAATTTTCTGTGTGCATTATTTCTGACCAGTTGTCTGACACAAGACGAACACTTATCATTATAAATACGAACAAAAAACATGATAATTTTTAGAAACTAAAGGAAAATCATTAAACAAAATGTAATAAAAAAGCTAAAAAATTGTCAGGTTTGGTAATTGGAATAGAAGTTTTCTGCATGTTAAATATAAACATAAATAAGAGACAAGCATTTGATACGTTACGTAAAAATCCTTTATTTAACTGGATCACATAACAAAATGAGCCAAAACTAAACAAAAAAATGATTTTGTAATGAAAATCCAGATCTCATATGCACAGAAAATGCAGGAAATACATGTAAAAAAAATATCCTTGAGAAGAACGTTGGTGCACCTGACAGATTTCTGGCAGTTTCTTAAGGTATCGGCTATTCAATGGCGCAACCTTAGGTTCAACATATCCTACAAAAAACATCACATGAAAATATCAAAAATCGATAAATTAAATTCTAAAAATAAAACTAAAACTGAGATAATAAAAAAAGAACAAAAATGGTTGTCAAAAAATAAATCAATTACCTGTAAAGAAGAGAAAAATCAACATTAAATTACATGATATCATAGACCTAAAGTTGCAACTCTTGACAAGAATTATGGAAAGTGGCAACGGATATAGGTATTGACAAAATTATTCTAAAACAAAAATCGGCAACCTAATATCCATTCAACTAAACAAAATCGAACGAAAAATAGGAAATATAACTACTAAAAAAACTCGTATCACTGGTGATGGGGTGGCCACGTGGGTAATTCGTCGGTCAGCCTACCGGACTGAGGTCGGTCTGCTGGAATGAGGCCAGCAGGATATTTTCCCTAGCTAGTCGAGGAGTGATGAAGAAGAAAGTTATAAAACAGGCGGACGGTTAATTAAGAAGAAAGTAAGTAAGAAATAAAAGGGCTTCCCGTATTTTTTTAATTCAAATTTCGATGTCGAAATTTAACACATGAAAGTAACACTATGAAAAACAGTTTTCTGTTGCACCATTATCATGATCATAAACACAGAATAAAATCAAAAATTAAAAATAATATTATTTTATGAAAAAAAATATCATTATATAGACGAAACTGTAAGAACACATGCATCCTCCAACAGAAACACACACAGTAAGGCCTGAAACATAAATTGGGGTTTATTATTAATTTATAGCAAAATCCCCCAAAATCTTGTAAAATACCGCATTGCAGAAGCAGAAAATTACCAATATTTCCGAATTCAACAACATAAAATGGAAAAGGAGAAACAACTCGCACATCAACAGAATCGAAAATCAACTAATTATTTTATTTATTGAGAAAAAATAAGAAAAAATGAAAACGAACACAGAACATCATACACACAGTAACAAAGCGTAATAAAAAAAACATACAAAAAAAAAACGATTTTCAAACATGCGGACATAAGAAATCATAGCGCAGCGATGAAGAAGGGTTTTTTTTTGCTAAATATGATAACCTTTGATAATCACAGCGCAAGGATGAAGAAATCCTTTGTCAATTCTCCTCCTAACTTCAACTTCATGTCAGGTGAAACTGGTGAAATAGTATCATTGGAGGTGCTGGAGTACATTTCGACACTATTTACATGTTACGAATATGATCGATTGTACATCACTAATAACATCAATCTTAGGTGAGGTTCACCTTAAAATCATATATATATAGACTTAGAAAATAGTTCATATGAAAATTATAGGTTCCAATTTCCTTTTTAGAATGCTAAAATATGAATCTCATTTTCCTATTACATATTATTCTTTCTAGACGTGGTAACTCGTGTAAAACTAACAATGCGACTTTAGCAGAACTTAAAGATAACCAAAAGTAAGATTTACCCAAAAACCTCAACTTTTTACTCTAATATGAAATTTGTATACCAACTCAAATAGGACAGAAAAACAAACATTTCATATATGACACAAAAGCAATCAGCAGCGGAAGGGATCAATCATAATTTTCATAGAATATCAACACAAGAAGATAATACAGAGGATCTTATGTAGTCGGGATCTGACTAAACCTATTGGAATCCCATCCCTACCAAAGTAAATAATACACAAGATGAACAAATTTCTACAGCTTCTTCGTACCATAGAAGAGTTCGTTAGATATTAATATGCTAGGTGGAAGTACTCTTTTTGTGGTATTAGGAGGAAAAAGTATGAGAATAAAGTGGAGCACATAATTAAAATAGTAAGAGGTTATGATCTCAATTCAAATTAATACCAAGTCAACTCGACAAACCTTCCAGGCCAGATCAACTCATTTTCACAACAAGACTATGAAAGGTTAGTCTTAACGGGATCTGACTAAACCTATTGGAATCCCATCCCTACCAAAGTAAATAATACACAGGATGAACAAATTTCTACAGCTTCTTAGTACCATAGAAGAGTTCATTAGATATTAATATGCTAGGTGGAAGTGCTCTTTTTGTGGTTTGAGGAAGAAAAAGTATGAGAATAAAGTGGAGCACATAATTAAAATAGTAAGAGGTTATGATCTCAATTCAAATTAATACCAAGTCAACTCAACAAACCTTCCAGGCCAGATCGACTCATTTTCACAACAAGACTATGAAAGGTTAGTCTTAAACTAGCTAAACTAGAAAGCAAAGACAGTGAAAAGTGAAAACATATAGCAAAGTTGGATAATTATCAAGAGGTCCTGAGGTTTACCTAAAAGAGAAAAAAAAAGGATATACTTTAAAATTTTAATAGCCCCTGACATTTGTTTATATCTTACAATCATGCACTCAAGAGGTGTCCATTTGTAAGGTAAATACAAACCTTAAGGATATTTGTAGATTTTAGAAGATAAGAAGTCGGATTTTTGTTATTAAATACAAACTCTCCCTAAATTCAATCACTTCAAAACTACACACACACACACACACACACACACACACACACACAAGTTAGTTGTGTGCTTACATTGAACTCAGTAATATTAGTGTCGAAATTTAAACTGTTTCTTGTCTTAACAGAGTATATTTATGTGGTGTTTGTTTATTTGTTAGAAGCACAGAAATTATGTACCAGTTGATTATTATGTCTGAATCAAACTTGATACCAAAGAAAACAACATCAAGTAAGTCACTATCCTCTCACTTTTTTATTTCTTTAATTGATTGGGGAGTGTCAATCAAAGTCAAATTGCGTGCGATTATCCCAGAATCTCATCTTTGTAATAGTGAACAAAGCACAAAAACTTTTCAAAAAATCCAAATACACAGAAGAATGAAGAACCTGGCATTTCAAATTTCAATCAAATCAAGGCCAACGAATTTATCAATCAATTAAATCATCATAGTCGGAATCAAAAACATTACAATTCAAAAATTTAATCATGTAACAAAATCAAAACCAGTGTAGAAATGTAGAATCGAATATAAACGACAAAAACGACCATAGAAGAAACACAAAATTCAATGAATTTGACGCCTAGTGTGGAATGTATGATGCTTTTACTATTTTGTGCAGATTACCAATGAAACTGAAAACACATAAAACCCGAAAGGCATAATTTTTCAACCAATTTTGACACATTATAAAAAAACCAACCAACGGAAAGTCATAAGAAAACATTCAGAGTTTTGACCTGAAGAAAAGGCTGGGACAACGCTTGAAATATATTGCGAGATTTGAAGGCGAGGTAGAAGAGAAGATTATCGAAGGAAAACCGAAGAAGATGATATGTACGCATTCAAGAAGAAACGGAGACACAATGTTTGTTTTGAACGACCGAAGAAGATAAGGCGTCAGGAGTAGTTTTTGAAGAAGGGTTTTTGAAGATGAAGAAATCACGAACCTACGGTAATCACAGCGCAAGGATGAAGAAATCATGAACCTACGGTAATGAAGAAGGGTTTTGAAGATAATCCAAGCTTTGGGCAAATCACAGCGCTAACCTTTGGGATTTCAAGAATGGTTTTCTTGCTGCCGCTGGAAGAAACCACGGTGATGAGTATTGAGATAAAATAAATTGAGATTGCAAAGTGGGATCGATTACAGACGGGGAGAAAACCGCAGTGGCAAAGATCGCCGCCAAGGGATCGATTACAGACGGGAGAGAGATGGAGAGATGGAGAGATTAGAGAGTACTTAGTGCCCTAATCTGAAGAGGAAAAGAAGAGACCGGTTGGGTTAAACAACAGGTCTCTTAAGTTTTTACACTTTAGATACCCGTCAACAAAAGCAACGGGTCTCTTATTTCTTATACATTAGAGACCCGTCAATAAAAACAACGGGTCTCTTAAGTCTATCACAAAAAAATGGCGGGCCCATTTGACATATAAGAGACTTGTTGTTTATAATATCAGGTCTCTTATATTAAAGAGACCCGTTATCTTTATCAACGGGTCTTTTAGTCTGGATCTCTTTGCTTATTTTTGTAGTAGTGTATGTAAAACATTCATAAGAATCATTATCCTCATAACTAATGCCGAAAGTAACCCACGAGGCCGAAACTGTCTAGGTCCACACTGTCGAAAGTAAGCCAAGAGCCAGAATAGTCCAATTGACTCCCCTTACGTATATAATCTCCACACATAACATACGTAAACGTACTGCACTAATGTATACAAATCGCCATTCTTCACATAGATAATCTTTGATAAATTGGCTGTCACTTAGACACATTTCAATTCTCCCTGTTCGACGTCTTCGACATCCTGGATATGTGTACTCATTCTAATAATATTATCATGCGATATACCTGATATTGATAAGACGACATACTTGATACAATATCCTCAAATGTCATTCTCGGCCAACTACGACAATTATATTAATACAACTGTCTTAGTCCATAAATTATTTTATTCATACTGTACAGATTCCACACCGTCCAATACAACTTGGATAAAATAAAGCAAAAAGTTCATAGTAAAATTCAGGATATTGCAAAGATGCAGTAGCAAAAAGTATATTACTTCTTTTCAATTGTCCCTGTTCGACGTCTTCGACATCCTGGATATGTGTACTCATTCTAATAATATTATCATGCGATATACCTGATATTGATAATACGACATACTTGATACAATATCCTCAAATATCATTCTCGACCAACTACGACAATTATATTAATACAACTGTTTTAGTCCATAAATTATTTTATTCATACTGTATAGATTCCACACCGTCCAATAAAACTTGGATAAAATAAAGCGAAAAGTTCATAGTAAAAATTCAGGATATTACAAAGATGCAGTAGCAAAAAGTATATTACTGCTTCTTTGCAACCCTTTTTTCTAAAAATTCGAAAGAACGCTTTTTTCTTCATGAATGACAGAAGCATTAATTTTTTTCTCCCTTCACCTTTAAACTTCATTGCAATTCGACACACCCCTTTTTCGCTAAACACTTATAATATCTCCTTCTTCAAGAAGTAGTTATAAAAGCTCAAGTATAGGAAAATGGATTAAGCGACAAAAAGCTTATTATACGGATAACAAGAAAAATAGGCAAAGGGCTCAGCGGGGCTAATCAGAGACTTCTAACATTTTCATAAGACAAAAAAGGCTAGGGAGAGATTGGTCATATTTCTCAGTATGCCCTAGAGAGCTAATATAACTAACAAGAAAAAAGTTCCAGCAACGCAATCCGCAGTGATGCGTTTTCATTTTCATTTAGGGGTTGGTAAAGGTTGTAGTGCACCGGCTAGTCGCTGGTGCTCCATCTTCACTTGTTGGCAAGTTAGACATTTTCCCCAACTGGGTGACATCTCTATTCATATTTGACCACCAATAACGTGTCTTGATATCTCTATACACTTTAGTAGATATAGAATGTATAGAATATGGAGTAAAGTGCGCATCTGACACAATATCTTCACGAATAGTCCATTTATCAGGCAGACGCAGACTCCTTTGAATCCAATCACCCCATCAGGTCATATACTAAAGTCCAAAATTACTTTCAAGGTCACAAGTCCTTTAACTTTGTCAGATAGTCATATGTACGATGTCCCTGATAAATCTGGAGGGATGATAGTAGGTTAATGTGTAAATGTTGCCATTCTCACTCCCACTTGTCCTTCAGGAACAATCTCGATGTTCATTTTCTGTAATTCAGCTAATTCGGACTTTGGATTGCTTTTCTATTCAATGCATTTTCCACCACATTGGCCTTCCGGTGCGGTATGAGATAGTACTGGCATAGTCATTTAACTACAACCAATGCCACTAACATGACAAAACATTAATATTATACTAATTCATAACTCAGATAATAAATTTATCTTAACACATGCCAGATTAAATAAAAAAAGTGGCCGAGTTTCCTCTAACACTAGCATTATCCAAAATCTGCTAAATGCAACAAAAATACGAAATAATTAGGCAGCCTATCTCATCTCATAACATAGACAATCCCGTTCTGCAAATCAAACACAAATAGAGTATGGTTCAATCTATTGCAGACTATCCAAGTGTCAGATCTGGAACCTGCATAGCCCAACCCTATACTAGTATGTTTAGTTATATTTTATTATTTTTTATTATTCACAAAACCATCTTCTCTATTTAATTGTTATACATAGAAACTCACTACGAGAATCATAGGGAGGGAACATCCCATGAGGACCTGACCGATGTCCTGATCCGGTGATTAGTAGAAATGGTTGAGAGGCAATCCAGGAAGATACATCAACTCATCCAATAATGATATTTAGGGGAACGTCGTAAACCCTCAATTTGACTGTAATAACAAGATATTGTTGGATAATGATTTAGACAGCTAACCCCCTACTTTTAAGCCACCATATGATACTTGCCTCGAAAATGGCAAGAACGAAACACTTCAATGATCTCAACACACTCGAAGGCCGCCTCCTTCGATCAACGTAACAAGCTCGAACCTTAACAAAAGGAATGATATACAAATCATCTCAAGTCGAACGATGGCCTAACAATTCGGTCTACGGCCGAAAAGCTCAAAATAAACAATCTGCCTGGACTGCTTAGCGTGCGCTACGTACTCTACGTAACGTGCGCTAAGCCGGTCTGTTAGCGTACGCTATCGAATAAGCCTAGCGTGCGCTAGCCACGGACTGACAGTTCGAATCGGCTGATAACATAACGTACGTTACGTACGTATCGTGCGTTAAACCAACCCCGATAGCGCACGTTAACTAACGTATGTTAGCGTGCGCTAACCTTGCATGGCAGAATACTGCTAACAGAAAACTGGGTTGAATGGTGATGAACTCAATGAATTCTACGGTGATAAAACAAGTCATTCTCAAGCATAACATGCTAATAAGGTTTGTGGAAGTTCTATGATTATGAGATACAAATATACGGATAATCATCTCGACATCATGATTCATCTTCAATCTTCAAGAAAATACTCTAAGTTCCGTTCATCCTACGTTCCAAAACGCATGATTCCAATGTGTAAAACGTAACAATCTAGGTAATATCCGATTACTAATCATAAATCGATTTGAAAACGCTTAGGAGTCCATATACTAAGATGGTTCAAAGGTTCATACGATAAATAGTGCCGATACGTCAAAAGTATCCTTCTAACACGTGATGACCGATCATAAACAAAATAACTGGCTATCAAAACATGATCAGACGTCCTTAAGAACATTACTAACATCGGTGAAGAATCACCTACCTCAAAGTAGTGAAGAACACGGAGGAAGTCAAAGCAATCCAACACCGAAGGCTTGAACACCAATCTCCAACGATGTACGATCTTCAATCACAAGCTAGGGTGTTGATATGAAGTGTTTAGGGTGAGGGAAGTTATGTTATAAGTGTAAGAATTCGGGTAATGGGAGAAGAAAGAACTGAAATCACGAATAGGATGTTGTCCTATTTATAAGAAATGGCTATTAGCGCGCGCTAGTACCTGCTCGTAGCGTGCGCTAACGGCTCACTGTCTTAACTGTATTCAGCACTTAGCGTGCGCTACGCATATACCTGTAGCGTGCGCTAAGGCGTTGACTTGGCTTTTCCCGAAAGCCGTCCATGTTCGTCCCGACACGATCCGACAGGGGTCCCCCGGCCAGATCTCACCTACCGCACGTCTCAATCAAATTGACTACGCATATCGTGCGCTAGTAATCCTTTGTAGCGTGCGCTATTGAGTCTATGTTAGCGTACGCTACCCGTAGCTGATAGCGTGCGCTACATGCGCAGAATTACAATTTGTAAATCACATACATGAAATCATACGCTCGACAACATCGGATTATGAAATACGGAGAATAATACTCAGATCAAGTACAACGATTACAATATCACAAGTTCCAAATACAAGTCAGAAATCTCTGGTATTTCATCCTTCCTCCCTAAAAAGAAGTTTCGTCCCGAAACTTAAGATGAAAACAACTCCGGATATTTAGTCTTCATACTGTCTTCTGTTTCCCAAGTGGCCTCTTCGACTCCGTGTCGTGACCATTGTACTTTAACCAAGTGTATTGGTTTATTCCTCAATTGTTTGATTCGACTCTCAAGTATCTTGATTGGTCTCTCTTCGAAGGTGCCATCATTAGCTATTTCTATCTCGTCGAAATCAATGACGTGACTGGGGTCCGGTACATACTTCCGCAATTGGGATACGTGAAACACATTGTGAACGTGACTCAGCGATGGCGGTAAGGCCAACCTGTATGCTAAATCTCCAACCCTCTCGAGGATCTCGAATGGTCCGATATATCTAGGACTAAGCTTGCCCCTCTTCCCAAAACGGAAAATCCCTCGAGTAGGAGACACCTTCAATAGCACATGGTCCCCAGTGTCGAACTCTAGAGGACGACGACGCACGTCTGCCTAAGACTTTTGTCGAATCTGGGCAGTCAGCAGTCTTTCTCGAATCAAAGCTATCTTCTCTTGAGTCTGAATTATCAATTCTGGTTCCGTCCCGATCAAATCCGAAGAATCATCCCAACACAGGGGTGATCGGCATCTTCTCCCGTACAAAGCTTCAAATGGTGCCATCTTAATAGAAGCATGCCAACTGTTATTATAGGTGAACTCGATCAAGGGCAAGTGAACTTCCCAATCAGTTGACCAATCTAATGCAAAAGCTCTAAGCATGTCCTCTACTGTCTGTATAGTCCTTTCGGACTGACCGTCCGTTTGGGGATGATAATCCGTGCTAAAGTTGAGCTCAGTTCCCAAAGCCCTGTGAACTGCTTTCCAGAAGTGCGACACGAAGCGACCATCTCGATCCGAAATAATGGTCTTCGGCGTCCCATGCAATCTGACTATCTCCGCAATAAATACTCGCGCCAATCTTTCGGGCCCCCATGTATCTTTAATCCCTAGGAAATGAGCCGACTTGGTTAGTCGATCAACTACAACCCAAATCATGTTCATTCCCGTTCTAGTCCTTGGCATACTGGTGATGAAGTCCATCGAGATATCCTCCCATTTCCATTCGGGGATCGGAAGCGGCTTTAACACTCCGGCAGGTCGCTGATGTTCAATCTTAACCTGCTGACAAGTCAAGCACTTCGAAACGTACTCTGCTACGTCCTTCTTCATATTCCCCCACTAGAAATTTTCTTTTAAATCCTTATACATCTTACTGCTGCCCGGGTGAATAGAATAGGGCGCGCTGTGAGCTTCCTTCAGAATAGTCCGTCTCAAATCATCATCATCGGGAACGCAAAGTCGACTCTGAAATCTCAGAACTCCATCGTCTTGTATCACGAATCCTGGGGCTTTTCCTTTCTTTGCTTCATCACATAACCGAAGGATCAGAGAATCGTCCAACTGCTTAGACTTGATTTCCTCGACTAGTGATGAAGTCAGTTCCATCACATATAGTTGCCCTTGAATTCCTGGTGCCCATACTTCAATCCCCTCGCGGATCAGTTCCCGCTGAATACTGGTTTGGGATGTAAGTGCTTCTAACACTCGAAGAGAAACAGGTTTACAGCTCAAAGCATCGGCTACTACGTTTGCTTTCCCCGGATGATAGAGAATCTCCAAGTCGTAATCCTTGATCAATTCCAGCCACCTTCTCTGCCTCATGTTTAATTCTTTCTGACTGAAAATGTACTTGAGGCTCTTATGATCGGTAAAGATCTGACAATGAGTGCCGTACAAATAATGTCGCTAAATTTTCAAGGCAAAGACCACAGCTGCTAACTTCAGATCATGAGTCGGGTAATTTACTTCATGCGGTTTCAATTGCCGAGAATCATAAGCAATCACCTTATCTCTTTGCATCAACACACATCCCAGACCCTGATTTGAAGCGTCGTTGTACACCATGAACCCATCAGTTCCATCTGGCAATGCTAAAATAGGTGCTGTCGTCAGTCTCTTCTTAAGTTCATCAAAACCAGCCTGGCATTTCTCATCCCACTTAAACTTTTGAGTTTTCTGTAACAGCTGAGTGAGCGGACGAGCAATTTTGGAAAATCCCTCTACAAAGCGGCGATAATATCCAGCAAGTCCTAAGAAACTCCGGACTTCCTTCACGTTACTAGGGGCTTCCCATTCCAAGATTGCTTCGACTTTCTTCGGGTCCACCTGAACTCCGTCAGCTGATATCACATGCCCAAGGAAAGTTACTTCCTTAAGCCAGAATTCGCATTTTGACAGCTTTGCATACAGCTGTTCCTTCCTCAGAGTGCTCAAAACCACAGGGCAAATGTTCGGCATGCTCCTCTGCGTCCTTCGAATATATCAAGATGTCATCAATGAAGACGACCACAAATTTATCCAAGTATTTCATGAATACCCGATTCATCAATTGCATGAACACTGCAGGAGCATTGGTAAGTCCAAACGGCATCACTACGAATTCATAATGCCCGTACCGGGACCTGAAAGCAGACTTCGGTATATCCGATTCCTTAATTCTCAACTGGTGGTATCCTGATCGCAAGTCAATCTTCGAGAATACCCTCTCCCCTTGTAGTTGATCAAACAAGTCGTCGATCCGAGGTATAGGGTACTTATTCTTGATCGTCATCTTATTGAGCTCCTTGTAATCAATACACAGTCGGAGGGATCCGTCTTTCTTCCGAACAAAGAGAACGGGCGCTCCCCAAGGAGAAACGCTAGGTTGGATATAGCCCTTCTGTAACAATTCCCCCAGTTGCTTCTTGAGTTCATACATCTCGGTTGGCGCCATGCGGTATGGTGCTCTGGAAATAGGAGCTGCTCCAGGCTCTAATTCGATGGTGAATTCCACTTCTCTCTGTGGAGGTAACCCAGGTAGTTCGTCAGGAAATACATCTGAGAACTCATTCACAACTGAAATAGACGAGAGCTCTACTCCTTCCTCTTTCCTCATGGCATAGCACCAAAGTCCGTGACATCCCTGCTTCAGCAATTTCACGGCTTTCATTGCTTTGATCAATTTTCCCGAGCTTCCTGGTCTCCATCCTCAGAATAAATGTTCAGATCCGTCATCAGCAATGATAGAAATGACTCTCTCTCGGTAATTCAGAATAGCTCCATAACGGTTGAGCTATTCGTCTCCGAGAATTAAATCGTCACCGTAGATGTCAACCACAATAAGGTTTGATAGCCAATCTCTCCCTCCTATATTTACTGGAAAATCCCTAGCTTCTAGGGTTCCCACAATTTTCTCTCCGCTCGGTAATCCCACGACATAAGGTTCACAATCATACAAGCACGAGATTTTCAAACGATTAACACAGTTCAATGATACAAAAGAATGTGTAGCTCCGGAATCGAATAAAACACTAACTGGTTGCAAAAGGATCTGAATTGTACCTGATGCAACAACAGTGTTCTGATCATCAGATTTCCTCATCTCGTATAGGCGCGGAGGAACGGACCCAGCACTGGATGTCTCTCTCTTCCCAACATTCTGCTGCTGAAATCCACTCTGCTGCATCTGGTTCACACTCGTCTCCTTCGGAACTGGAGCTGGAGTGCGAGTATCAAAAGATCGGGTCGCATTCCCATAAAATGTTGCGCGATGTCCTTCCTGTCCACACTCAAAACAGGTCACAGCAGGCGCGAAACAATCACGTCGAACATGTCCCGCCTTGCCACAGTTATAACACTTCTTCCCTGCATCTGAAACAGTTGGGGCTGCCCGGAACTTCTTTCCACCTCGAGAAGGATGCGGAGGTCTCCTGGATGAATAAAAAGAGGACTGACCCCTACGAAGCCCGCTACTCTTATTCTCCGTGAAGTTACCAGACACCTTCTGTTTCTTTGCTTCTGTCGATTTCTCTACTGCTGCCTCCTTCATATCATAGGCCAACGTCTTGTCCTGATACTGTCGCAAGGTGGTACATTCAAATCCGGAAATATATTGCTGAATTTCCGGCTTCATTCGCATGTCAAAATGGAAAATCCTTTCCGCCTCGGTCCTGACCAAGTGGCGCACATAAGTCAGCTGGTGATTAAAGGTCTTAATCACGTCCGTCACAGATGCTTCTGAATTTTGTGGTGAGAAAAACTCCCGAACTCGGGCTTCTTTAACTGGGCGAGGAAAATACTGCGCCTCCATCATCAATTTGAATTCCGTCCAGTCAACATTGTGCTCCTCCGGTCGAATGTCCTCCCACCAGTCGAAAGCCTCCCCGGTCAGAAGATACTGGGCGACCGGAACCTTCCTATCGTTGGGACAGTTAATCCCTGCAAAAATCTTTTCTAATTCCTTCAGCCAGTGATCCCAAGAAAGCGTCTCAGCAGAACCGTCAAATTTCGGAGGATGCAATTTGATCACCTCCGTAAGCCATCTATCTCCCCGATTATCCACGTTATGCTGCTGTCCCATCGCCGTCTGCATGCGATCCACCACTTGAGCAAACTGGTTTATCTGGGCAACCACCTGCTGAAGCACTCCCGGCACGTTAGGATCTGCATTATTATTTGCCGATCCCTGCTGTCCCCCGGAATGGGAATCCGTTCGACTAGCGGTTATCTCTGGGGTAGATACTGACTCTTCTTGTCTCGCATTTCCACGTCCGCGTCCACGACCGCGTCCGCATCCACGACCTCCTCTAAACATACTGTAAACCTAAACACTCAATATCCAGGGCAAACTTTCTAAAAGTACATCCATCAATGTTCACAAAACATGAATAAAATAAAACGGTAGTATTTGAGATTTAGGAACTTACAACCACGGTCCACACGACGATGCTGGCTCAGCAGTGATGTTACGAACGACCAATAATCAAACAACGTAAACTGACCCAACTAACCCGACTGCCAAGATATCCATGAATCTTAGCTCCGATACCATATTCTGTAACACCCCGAGATATTCGGAATACTTACAGCGCCGTAAACCCTTTAGGTAAGGATTTACAAGGCTAATTTTAAAAGGAGTGAAAACATAAACCAAACGTACAACTGAATGTTCAAATACAGATTTGATTCAACCGATCAAATGAGTTAACTTATGCAACCATATCTAAAAGACATTTAAAACAGACATACTCGAGTACTAAATAAACCAAGAAGACGAATCACAACAACAATAACATCCACCACATCACTGAGCCATTTCATCGTCCTGTCGGTACTGTGGATGCTTCCCCGCTCCTCGGCTACCTGAACATCAAAACAATGTCCACCCCCGAAGGGGTTAGCAAAAACAATGCTAGTACAAGTATCACAATACATAAATCATCAATGCATCATAAACATGCAAACCGGACTTCCGTCATCGGAATCCAACGATGCGAATCCTCACGATTCCATCAACACAGTACAGGGTAATCCAGCGATCCAGCGCCCTTGGTATAGATCCCCATGATGATCCCGTCGGACCAACGCATGGTGGAAAACCCGTCCAACGATCCAGCTTCTCAAAGATAGATCCCCATGATGATCCCGTCGGACCAACGCATGGTGGACATTCGATCCAGCGCCCTCAGCATAGATCCTCATGATCCCCTCGGATCATTTATACCATAAATCAATCAACTATGCATACATATATGCATTTCAATATATTCATCAATACGAACAAATAACAACGAATACCACGAGAAATTTCAGAAATACATCTCATATTCAACAACATGAACAAAACCACAAGCATGATCAAAGTTTCAATATAAATCGAAATCGACATATGATACTTGCCTCGAAAATGGCAAGAACGAAACACTTCAATGATCTCAACACACTCGAAGGCCACCTCCTTCGATCAACGTAACAAGCTCGAACCTTAACAAAAGGAATGATATACAAATCATCTCAAGTCGAACGATGGCCTAACAATTTGGTCTACGGCCGAAAAGCTCAAAATAAACAATCTGCCTGGACTGCTTAGCGTGCGCTACGTACTCTACGTAACGTGCGCTAAGCCGGCCAGTTAGCGTACGCTATCGAATAAGCCTAGCGTGCGCTAGCCACGGACTGACAGTTCGAATCGGCTGATAACATAACGTACGTTACGTACGTATCATGCGTTAAACCAACCCCGATAGCGCACGTTAACTAACGTATGTTAGCGTGCGCTAACCTTGCATGGCAGAATACTGCTAACAGAAAACTGGGTTGAATGGTGATGAACTCAATGAATTCTACGGTGATAAAACAAGTCATTCTCAAGCATAACATGCTAATAAGGTTTGTGGAAGTTCTATGATTATGAGATACAAATATACGGATAATCATCTCGACATCATGATTCATCTTCAATCTTCAAGAAAATACTCTAAGTTCCGTCATTCTACGCTCCAAAACGCATGATTCCAATGTGTAAAACGTAACAATCTAGGTAATATCCGACATCGATCATAAATCGATTTGAAAACGCTTAGGAGTCCATATACTAAGATGGTTCAAAGGTTCATACGATAAATAGTGCCGATACGTCAAAAGTATCCTTCTAACATGTGATGACCGATCATAAACGAAATAACTGGCTATCAAAACATGATCAGACGTCCTTAAGAACATTACTAACATCGGTGAAGAATCACCTACCTCAAAGTAGTGAAGAACACGGAGGAAGTCGAAGCAATCCAACACCGAAGGCTTGAACACCAATCTCCAACGATGTACGATCTTCAATCACGAGCTAGGGTGTTGATATGAAGTGTTTAGGGTGAGTGAAGTTATATTCTAAGTGTAAGAATTTGGGTAATGGGAGAAGAAAGAACTGAAATCACGAATAGGATGTTGTCCTATTTATAAGAAATGGCTATTAGCGTGCGCTAGTACCTGCTCGTAGCGTGCGCTAACGGCTCACTGTCTTAACCGTATTCAGCACTTAGCGTGCGCTACGCATATACCTGTAGCGTGCGCTAAGGCGTTGACTTGGCTTTTCCCGAAAGCCGTCCAGGTTCATCCCGACACGATCCGACAGGGGTCCCCCGGCCAGATCTCACCTACCGCACGTCTCAATCAAATTGACTACGGATAGCGTGTGCTAGTAATCCTTTGTAGCGTGCGCTATTGAGTCTATGTTAGCGTACGCTACCCGTAGCTGATAGCGTGCGCTACATGCGCAGAATTACAATTTGTAAATTACATACATGAAATCATACGCTCGACAACATTGGATTATGAAATACGGAGAATAATACTCAGATCAAGTACAACGATTACAATATCACAAGTTCCAAATACAAGTCAGAAATCTCGGGTATTACAGCGACAGAAAGGACTCCTTGGAGGACGATTACGACTCCTTGGAAGGACTGGTCTGATAGGTGTAACAACGCCACGTACCTCTGCCGTTTCAAACGCAATATTCATTGGGATAAAAGGTGATGTAGTTTTATATTCCACGTTGCACGGATAGGATACATGTTTCTTATACAATACGGCGATACAGTAAATTCTGAAAATATAGGATACGATACGGCTAGGATTAAGAATCTTGTGTTTTGTACGATAGGAGGTATATAGGCCGAAAACCTTGCGATCGAAAGGACTCCTTGGAGGACGATTACGACTCCTTGGAAGGACTGGTCTGATAGGTGTAACAATGCCACGTACCCCTGACCGTTTCGAACGCAATATTCATTGGGATAAAAGGTGATGTAGTATTATGTTCCACGTTGCACGAATAGGATATAGGTTTCTTATACAATACGACGATACAGTAAATTCTGAAAATATAGGATACGATACGGCTAGGATTAAAAATCTTGTGTTTTGTACGATAGGAGGTATATAGTCCGGAAACCTTGCGATCGAAAGGACTCTTTGGAGGACGATTACGACTCCTTAGAAGGACTGGTCTGATAGGTGTAACAACGCCACGTACCTCTGACCGTTTCGAACGCAGTATTCATTGGGATAAAAGGTGATGTAGTATTATGTTCCACGTTGCACGGATAGGATACAGGTTTCATATACAATACCGCGATACAGTAAATTCTGAAAATATAGAATATGATACGGCTAGGATTAAGAATCTTGTGTTTTGTACGATAGGAGGTATATAGGCCGGAAACCTTGCGACCGAAAGGACTCCTTGGAGGACGATTACGACTCCTTGGAAGGACTGGTCTGATAGGTGTAGCAACGCCACATACCTCTGACCATTTCGAACGCAGTATTCATTGGGATAAAAGGTGATGTAGTATTATGTTTCACGTTGCACAGATAGGATACGGGTTTCATATACAATACGGCGATACAGTAAATTCTGAAAATATAGGATATGATACGGCTAGGATTAAGAATCTTGTGTTTTGTACGCTAGGAGGTATATAGGCCGGAAACCTTGCGACCGAAAGGACTCATTGGAGGACGATTACGACTCCTTGGAAGGACTGGTCTGATAGGTGTAACAACGCCACGTACCTCTGACCGTTTCGAACGCAGTATTCATTGGGATAAAAGGTGATGTATTATTATGTTCCACGTTGCATGGATAGGATACGGGTTTCATATACAATACAGTGATACAGTAAATTATGAAAATATAGGATACAATACGGCTAGGATTAAGAATCTTGTGTTTTGTACTATAGGAGGTATATAGGCCGGAAACCTTGCGATCGAAAGGACTCCTTGGAGGACGATTACGACTCCTTGGAAGGACTGGTCTGATAGGTTTAACAACGCCACGTACCTCTAACCGTTTCGAATGCAGTATTCATTGGGATAAAAGGTGATGTAGTATGATGTTCTGTTTGGTCTCATAGGTGTACAAGCTTGCAATCTTTGGACTAAAGTGACTTCTTATGACTCTTTAGAAGGATTGGTGTGATATGTGTAACAATGTTTTGAGACATATATTTAACAAATGCATCCTCCTTGAGGTGCAATTGTGAAATTACTAAATGTGATGTGTTATTTATAGTTTTGAAAGACATATATGATATATAGTAATAATGAGACTAAATTTTGTTGTTACTTTGTGCAGGTTTATTAATTACATAAACTACTCCAGAGGGTTAGTCTAATTACAAAAAAATCCACCTATGTTTTAAATTTGCAAATAATCCCTCAATGTTTGTATTTTACCTTATAAAACTACTCATGATGTTTAATCTAATTACAGAAGAACCCACTTATACTTTAAAATTATAATAACTTCTTCATGTTTGTATTTAGTTCCTGTAATTATCCATTTTTTTGTGAATCGTAATGAATATATAATAACGTCTATGTTATTTTTCAAACCTGTATAGATCTCTCCAAATATGTAGAAGTCTCTGCACTTGTACTGAAGGAGCCTATTCATCCATCTTATGAGAAAGATCAGAGCATCCCATGCTGTGTTATATTCATGTCTTATGTTGTTCTGATTGTTCCTTAAATTGATTTAAAATAAGTGAAAGAAAATGGTAAACTCCTGAATACAAATGTTTTCTCTTCATCTTCATAGTTAGAATGTGTTTTGTGTTAGTATATTTTCTATACTAGTCATGGAATGTAATGCCCTATTTTAGCTTATATCATGTAATGAGATGGTCTAAGGGGAACGTACTTCGTTTAAATAACAAAAGCTAGTACTGAGGTTTAGCTTATTTGCAGAAACTCCAGTTGTGTTGCAGGGCAAGGTGTCATTGTTGTATCTTTTTCAGGAATTACGTGTGAGCAAAGAGCGACAGCTGATTTAGGTAAAGTTGTTTTTATTTTTATTTTTAATATACTTTGTATGTTATCATCTTTGCATTTGATTTAGATGATAAGATATCGGATTTGTGTTAGTTTGTTTGGTTGTGTGTGTGATTTATGTGCCAAAATACTTTTCAAAATTTCTGTTGACCAAGTATGAACCAGTAAGTATATTTGTGAACAAGTCAACACATATGAATATTTTATACAATATTTTTTCAATTCCAGTTATTGGTGTAGAAAATATAAATGGATCGAAGTTGGATATCAACCAAAAAGCCGGGTAACCCAGAATATAAAGTAGGTGTAAGAGAATTCGTTAAGTTTGCAGTTAAGAATGGTGGAGGCCGCTCCAAGCTACCTTGTCCTTGCTTCATGTGCCATAATTTCCTACATAAAAGACGTGAAGAAATACTTAATCATTTAGATAAATGGGCATTTGATAGAACATATACCTGTTGGATATGGCATGGAGAATGTAGGGACAGAACTTCAGTTGGTAGTTCTTCAGATAATGTTTGCGAAGGTCATAATACAAATGAGGGGGATAGGTTAGAGGAAATGCTCCATGTAGTAGAGAAAAATTTTGATAAAGATTCTTCTAAGTTTGAGAGCATATTAAATGACTCTGAAAAGTCTCTATATGAAGGTTGCACTAAATATACGAAATTATCCGCCATACTTAAGTTGTTTAACTTGAAGGCATGTCATGGTTTGACTGATCAGTGCTTTAGTATGATACTGGAAGTGGTAAAGGACATGCTTCCAGATGACAATGTCCTTCCATGTGGTACATATGAGGCAAAAAAGTCATTAAGCGTAATGGGTTTACCTTATGAGAAAATTCATTCTTGCCCTAACAATTGCATGTTGTTTCGAAATGAGAATGAATCATTAGCGAGCTGTTTAGTTTGTAATGCCTCCCGGTACAAGAAAGAGGAAGGAAGAGTGCCTGCGAAGGTATTATGGTACTTTCCAATAATACCGAGGTTTAAAAGGCTCTTTTCTAATGAGGGAGATGCAGAGAAGTTGACATGGCATTTCCATGGCCGAGAAGATGATGGAATGCTTAAACACCCTACTGACTCCCCACAGTAGAGGTTTATAGATGGGGAATTCCCCGAGTTTGCCAAAGAAAAGCGTAATCTACGCCTTGCTTTGTCTACAGATGGGTTCAATCCATTCGGATCCTTGAATAGCACTTATAGTACTTGGCCTGTTGTTTTGGTCACCTACAACTTATCTCCTACACTTTGCATGAAAAGAAGGTATATGATGTTATCATTGCTAATTTCTGGTCCAAGACAGCCTGGAAATGATATAGATGTGTATTTGGCTCCTCTAATTGATGATTTGAAGATGCTTTGGGAAACAGGTGTAGAAGTGTTCGATGCACATCAAAAAGAGAAATTCAATTTGAAAGCAATGCTGTTCTGCACCATTCAGGATTTTCCAGCATATGGCAATCTTTCTGGGTATACGGTGAAAGGGGAAACAGCATGTCCTATATGCATGGAGGAATTCAAGGGAAAGTGGTTGAGCGCATCTGGTAAGAATGTTTTTTATGGACATCGTATATTTCTTCCATGTAATCATCATTATCGGAACTTAAAGAAGGCATTTAATGGGGAACAAGAATTTAGAGGGCGTCCAAAATCAGTGCAGTGTAGAGGTGTTTGAAAAGATAAAAGATATCCAGATCACATTTGGGAACAAACATAGAAAATATCTTTCTAAGAAGGGGTTTAAGAAATGTTCAAAATTTTGGAGCTTGCCATAATGGAGATTACTTTTTGTGAGACATTCACTTGATGTGATGCATATTGAGAAGAATGTGTGCGATAGTTTAATTGGTACATTATTGAATATCCCTGGGAAGACTAAAGACGGCCCGAAAGCTAGAGATGACTTAAAGAAAATGGGAATTAGAGATGAACTCCATGTTGTTGAGAATGAGAATGGTCGGAAATACTTACCTCCAGCTGCATATACACTTTCAAGAAAAGAGAAAATTGAGTTATGTGAGAGCTTGGCTGGAGTGAAAGTGCCACAGGGTTATTCTTCTAATATTCGCAGTCTTGTAAACATGGAAAATTTGAAACTCGTGGGATTGAAGTCTCATGATTGTCATGTCCTAATGCAACAATTGTTACCCGTGGCTATTCGTTCAGTTTTGCCTAAAAATGTTTGACATGCCATTGTCAGACTTTGTTTATATTTTAATGCGATTTATAGTAAAGTTATTGATCCTAAAGATTTGAGTGCTATGGAGGATGAAATTATTATAATTTTATGCCAATTAGAGATGTATTTTCCTCCATCATTTTTCGATATTATGGTACATTTGACTGTTCACTTAGTAAGAGAGATAAGATTCTGTGGTCCTGTATATTTGAGAGTTCAATGGCCTTTTGAAAGGCAAATGCGAACATACCAAGGATATTTCAAGAACCCTTACGGACCTGAAGGTTGTATCGCTGAACGACTTTTTTATGAAGAAGTAGTTGCATATGCCAGTGAATTTATGATAAATGCAATGAAAATAGGGCTTCATGTATCCAAACATAGTGGAAAAGTAGACGGTCAGGGGACCATTGGTCGTAAACAACTTGATATGTCTTATAACAACTGGCACAAGGCACATTCATATATTCTGCATAACGAGGATGAAGTTGTACCATATGTCGAAAGACACATGCGACACTTGAGAAAGTACAATCCAAGGGCGAACCAGAAAGCATTAGCTGACAAACATAGCAAATCATTCGTTGGTTGGTTCAAAGATCAAGTAATGAGAGAAATTGAGGACTCGTTGATAGTAATTTCTGATCGACTCAAGAGTTTAGCATATGGACCCGACTTTAGTGCAACTTATTATTCCGGGTATGTTATTAATGGTTGCACTTTTTACACAAGGTTCCAAGATGGAATTAGTACAATGCAAAACAGTGGGGTTACTTTGAAGGCTCAAGCTATTCATTTTGCTAGTGCAAAGGACAAGAATCCAGTTTCTGGTACAATGCGATACTATGGAGTCATTGAAGAGATATGTGAGTTGCATTATTCTAGGTTTTCGCTTCCTGTTTTCAAATGCCAATGGGTTGACAGTAACAACGGAGTTGAAGAAAGTAGCTTAGGGCTTGTATTGGTCAATCTTAACAAGACTGGTCACATAGAGATCCTTTTATCTTGGCAAATCAAGCTAAACAGATTTTTTATATGACTGATCCATCAGATAAGAGAAGGTCAGTAGTCATAACACCAAGGCCTCGCCATGCCATTGATGCCATTGATGACTGTTATGATTATACTGCGTTGGTAAAGGCTAGTTATTTTACAAGAAAGGTTCAAGTTCAGGATGATAATGTGTAACACCCCGAGATATTCGGAATAATTACAGCGCAGTAAACCTTTTAAGTAAGGATTTACAAGGCTAATTTAAAAGAAATGTAAATATAATCCAATCGTACAACTGAATTTCAAAATACAGATTTGGTTCAACTGATCCAATGAGTTAACTTATACAACCATATCGAAATGACATTATTAAAACATACGTACTCGAGTACTAAATGAACCAAGAAGACAAATCACAATAACAATAAACATCAACCACATCACTGAGCCATTTCATCGTCCTGTCGGTACTGTGGTTGCTTCCCCGCTCCTCGGCTACCTGAACATCAAAACAATGTCCACCCCCGAAGGGGTTAGCAAAACAATGCTAGTACAAGTATCATAATACATAAATCATCAATGCATCATAAAACATGCAAAACGGACTTCCGTCATCGGAATCCAACGATGTGAATCCTCACGATTCCATCAACACAATACAGGGTAATCCAGCGATCCAGCGCCCTTGGTATAGATCCCCATGATGATTCCGTCGGACCAACGCATGGTGGAAAACCCGTCCAGCGATCCAGCGCCCTCAGCATAGATCCCCATGATGATCCCGTGGGACCAACGCATGGTGGACATTCGATCCAGCGCCCTCAGCATAGATCCTCATGATCCCTTCGGATCATTTATACCATAAACCAATCAATTATGCATACATATTTGCATTTCAATATGTTCATCAATACGAACAATTAACAACGAATACCACGAGAAATTACAGAAATACATCTCATATTTGACAACATGAACAAAACCATAAGCATGATCAAGGTTCCAATATAAATCAAACTCAACATATGATACTTGCCTCGAAAATGGCAAGAATGGAAATACTCCAACAAATTACACGCGTCCGTATGTCACCGCCCCTCGATCGTCCCCTATGAAAGGCTCGGACCTAAGAAATAATAAAGAATTCCTCTCAAGTCGTACGAACGTCTAACAATCCGGTTTACGGCTGCAAGCTCTAAAAAAAATGAATTCTATCTGATCTACTTAGCGCGCGCTACGTACTCTACGTAACGTGCGCTAAGCCTGCCCGTTAACGTACGCAAATGACCAGGTTTAGCGTGCGCTAGCTGTGTACTGACAGTCTTCTCTGAACAGCCTACTGCTCTGCCTGATGATATAACGTACGTTACATATCCAACGTAGCGCACGGTACGTAGCGCACGTTACTCATTCCCGATAGCGCACGTTAATATATACATCTTAGCGTGCGCTAATCGTGCATGGCAGTCACTACTGGGTAAAACTTGAGCTAAAGGTGATGAAAACTCATGAAATCCTCAGTGTTAATACATGCCAACTCCGTGCATATCACGCTCATACGGTTTATGAAAGATCTTTATGGATTAAATGACTACGAGACACAAGGATACGTATCATCATTACTACACCATAATTCATCTTGATCTTCACGAAAATATCCTAAGTTCAATTCATTCCAAGTCCCAAAACATATGATCCCTTACTTACAACATAAGAACTAGGTAATGTCCATACACTGGTCTGTTGACTCAAAATGTATTTTGATGATTATTCCATTCAAAACATTTAATTAGATCAATCTCAGATCGATATTATATTGAAGGAGCTAAATAATGTTAGCGCACGCTACTCATCTCATAGTAGCGCATGCAATCGAGAAATGCATGTACAGCCCATTCAGTCAGCTGCAGCCAAGTGAAGTCACCTGATGGATAGCGCACGCAAGTCATTCAATATTAGCGCACGCTAAGTAACTACAGTTAGCGCACGCTATTCAATCAATATTAACGCACGTTATCGCATTATTCCAGAGGACAGTGAGGTTTGGAAGGAAATCGGAAATAGAGTTTGCGCACGCTACACATATCAACTTACGTACGCTAAAACAAGGATGTAGCGCACGTTATTGCTCAGCTCTTGCGCACGCCACCGATATCACATTCAGTAGTCCAGTAGCTACTGGACTCAATATGTCAAGGATTTTACGTACGCTACACAGGGTAACGTACGTTACTGAAAGAAATATTTAGCGCACGCTAAGGTATAGGCATTAGCGCATGCTAAAAGGACTCAGCATATTACCGTTTGATTTTCTACCGTTGGAAGGCAAGAGTCAATGAAGATCCGGAAAATCTGGAAAAGTTGGAATTAATTAATGCTAGCGCACGCTATGCATACTTGCTAGCGCACGCTAATCTCAAATCTAGCCGTTGGATAAAGAGTCGTTGGGGAGACAAACCAACCTTTTCAAAGTCAAGATTGAAGACTTGTTGACCAGCCGTTAACGCACGCTACCGATACATGACTAGCGCACGCTAGCCATATAATTTTACTGTTGCAACAGTCTTTGTGACCATTCAGAGAAGCCAAGTTAAAGATCGATAGCGCACGCTAGAGGACATTATTAGCGCACGCTAATAATACGTTTTTCAGCATTTGAAGGATGGCTCTCACCTATAAATACCCAAAGGACTTGGGTATCAAACACACAACTTCAAGCATACAAGCATACAAGCATACAAGCAATCAAAGCATACTTGAGCTCAGTTTTATATCTTTTATTGCATTTCAAGTTGTGAGAAAAGAAAGATACAAGAGTGATTTTCATTGTAATATATATTATTCTTTGTATTCTTTCATTTGATTATAAGTGTTGCATCACTTACACTTGAGCGTAAAAGAAACGAATTAAGAGTCACTAATCCGGTGTTATTAGGATCTTTGATCCGGCATTGTTAGGATTATACTCCCATATTCTTATAGTGAGGATTATCTAGTTCCTATAGAAGACTAGATAAACAAAAGTTTATATTGAGAGAGAGGTTGAGCTTGGACTGATAGAAGACAAGCGATTGTAACGGTTGTGAACTCGGACCGATAGAAGACGAGTCAAGATTGTGGTTGTTCTTGAGCCAATAGAAAAAGAAAGTCGGAGAGAGGACGTAGGCAAGTTGCCGAACCTCTATAAATCTTTAAGTCTTTAAATTCCGCACTATCTTTTATTTATTCGCAAGAAATTTCGTTATTCCGCTTTACCACTATTCAACCCCCCTTCTAGTGGTAAATTTATCTCTTCAGTTGGTATCGGAGCGGGTCTCTTTTTAAAGGTTTAACCACCTAAGAGAAAAAGATCCGCAAAATGGCACTTCTTGGCCAAATTGAAGGAAATGCTGTCAACCGTCCTCCTTTCTTCGACGGTTCCAATTTCATGACGTGGAAAAAGAAGATGGCGATCTTCGTTCAAGCCTACGATATTGAAATTTGGAAAGTTATTGCTCTTGGTCCTAAACTTGCTAAGAAAGAGGATGGATCGTTGAAAAAGATCGAAGAATTCAACGACGAGGATTGGAGAAACACACACGTCAACTCTCGAGCTACTCAACTTCTCTATTGCGCTCTTAATCCCGAAGAACCCAATAGGATATCATCCTATGAAAGCGCAAAATAAATTTGGGAAATTCTCGAAGTCACTCATGAGGGAACCACCCAAGTCAAGGAGACCAAAATTAATATGCTACTCCATGACTACGAACTTTTCTCCATGAAAGACGAGGAAACGATCACAAATATGTTGGATCGATTTTCGGCTATAACAAATGGTCTCGCATCTTTCGGAAAGCCTATATCGAGCAGCGACAAAGCTAAGAAAATTCTTCGATCGTTGCCACGAGAATGGGATGCCACGGTCACCACGATCATGGAGTCCAAAGATCTCAACAAGCTCGAATTTAGTGCCCTCATCGGGTCACTCATCAATTATGAGATCGTTCTCAAGTCTAGAGGCACAAAACCAAAGCCTCGGGAAAGAGTAGTCGCATTCAATGTTGATAGCGACGTTGAGGAAGATGTTCCCGAAGATGAAGACGACGAGGAACTCACTCTCTATGCCAAAAACTTTAGAAGGTATAAAAGACTAATTTAAAAGAGGCGAAGTTTTCTTGGTCGGGATGGCAAACCGGAGCAAAAGAAGAGTGGCTATACTCCCATCAAGAAGTTCGACAATAATTGTCGGAAATGTGGTCAAGCCGGTCACTATGCCAAAGAATGCCGAGGATCCTCTTCAAAACCTCAAATGGAAAGATTCAAAAAGAAGGAGGTCCTAATCGCTTCTTGGAGTGATGACGAGGAGGAGATTGAAAGATCTCTAGATGCAAATCTTGCATTCATGGCCCTCGACTCCGAAAGTAATATCGAGGTAAGCTCTAAACTAAATGATGACGAATATGACTCTTTTGATTTTTGTGATTCACAAGAAGTTCATCATGATGATGAGTTATTGAGTGCGTTTGAATCCTTGAATACGGAGTATGAAGAGATGGTTAAATTAAACATATCTTTAAAGAGAAAAATAAAATCTCTAGAACTCGAAAATTCCTCTCTTCAAAACAAAGGCAAAACTATCGAGATCGACCATACATCATGCCTTGAAAAAGAAAATGTTTTGAAAATCGAGTTAACAAAAACTCAAAAGGAGCTAAAATATATTTTGAACAAATTTACTCTCGGAAACGAGAAATTCGAAAGGCTTCTATCTATTCAAAAATTGCCCTTGCTCAAACACGGTCTTGGTTTCGATCCTTTTAAACGGGAATAATCCCTTATCAACCTTGACAAAATAAGGAAAATCGAAACCGAGAACTCAAAAGATTCTTCCAAACGAGTTCATGATGTTAATGTTCATTCAAAGTTGAGAACCATCAAAGTTAAGCAAATATGGGTTCCTAAAGGGACAATTGTTCCGAATGATATAAGCATAGTTAACTTTGGAGGACCCAAACGGGCTTGGGTACCGAAACAACCGAGAAATTCTACTTTTGTAGGTACCGGCACCAAAGAAAAACAAGTGGTACATTGATAGCGGATGCTCAAGGCACATGTGCGGCTCCGAGGACTTATTTGAAGACCTCGAATATCAAGAACAAGGACATGTGACCTTTGGATATAATCAAAAGGGAAAAATCAATGGCATCGGCAAAGTCGGTAAGGAACCTTCTCCTTCTATCAACAAAGTATTGTTTGTTGAAGGTTTGCATCATAATCTTCTTAGCGTTTCGCAACTTTGCGATGAAGGTTTTAAAATTCTATTTGAGCAAACGCATTGCACGGCATTTAGAAATAATAAAATTGCATTCATTGGGTTGAGATGTGGAAACATCTATATTGTTGATCTTAATGATAAGAGTTCATTCAATGAAAAATGTCTTATTACCTTGGATGACAATGCATATTTATGGCATCGAAAATTGGGGCACACTTCTCTACCTATCATTTCTATTTTATCTAGACACGACCTTGTTCGTGGATTGCCCAAACTCAAGTTCGATAGAAAGCATTTGTGTGAATCATGCATAAAAGGGAAACACACTCGAGAATCTTTTAAACCAAAATTCGAGGTTTCCACTAGTCGTATTCTTGAACTTGTGCATTTGGATTTGGTTGGACCATCTAGACATGTTAGTTTAAATGGCAAACTTTACACTTTGGTTATTGTTGATGATTTCTCTCGATTTACTTGGGTTAGATTTTTAGCACATAAGGATGATGCATTTTCCGAGTTTTCTAAATGGTGTCGTTTGGTATCAAATGAGAAAAATCTCTCCATAATTTCTATTCGCACCGATCATGGAGGTGAATTTGATTGCACCCCGTTTGAACTTTTATGTGATAAATACGGTATCAATCACAATTTTTCGGCTCCTAGAACGCCTCAACAAAATGGAGTTGTTGAAAGGAAAAACGATCTTTGGAAGAAATGTCGAGGACAATGCTTAATGAATACTCTCTTCCACGATACTTTTGGGCCGAAGCAATTTTTACGGCATGCTATGTGATTAACCGGGTTCATCTTCGTAGAACTCATCTTAAAACCCCGTATGAATTATGGAAGGGCAAAAAGCCCAATATTGCTTATTTTCATCCTTTTGGTTGCAACGTATTTATTTTGAACAATGGAAAGGATAACTTAGGCAGGTTTGATGCTAAATCCGACTCCAGAATATTTCCTGGTTATTGTACTAATAGTAAAGCATATCGTGTTTATAATATTAGAACGAATAAATTTGAAGAGTCCATACATGTTAAATTCAATGATATGATCTCACCCCCGAGAAAGGTAGAATACTTTGATGATGCAGGTACTTTTCCGGATCCCTCACCCGAAGTGAAGAAAATTTCGGAAATCGAAACGAACACAATCGTTGATTTACCGAAAGATTGGAGGCACATCAAAGACCATCCAAAGGATCTCGTGATTGGAAACATTGAAGACGGTGTTCAAACCCGAAGGAGAACCACCGAATTTATGGCTCATTGTGCTTTTGTATCCGAAATAGTTCCCAAGAATATATCCGAAGCTCTCGATGATGAAAGTTGGGTGATGGCAATGCAAGAGGAGCTTGTGCAATTCAAGCACAATAATGTATGGAATTTAGTTCCCTCTCCTAAAGATGAAACAATTATCGGAACTAAATGGGTGCATAAAATCAAGAGTGACGAAGACGGCTATCCAATTCGAAATAAATCTCGTTTGGTCGCTCAAGGATATAATCAAGAGGAAGGTCTTGATTACGAAGAAAGTTTTGCTCCCGTGGCTCGACTCGAAGCCATTCGCTTGCTATGTGCATTTGCCGCCCATAAGAAGATCAAACTATTTCAAATGGATGTGAAAAGTGCATTCTTGAATGGGTACATTCAAGAAGAAGTCTACGTCAAGCAACCTCCCGGTTTTGAAGATCATCATTTTCCGGATCATGTCTACAAGCTCAACAAGGCACTCTACGGGTTGAAGCAAGCACCACGAGCATGGTATGATCGTTTAAGTCAATTTTTAATTGCAAATGACTACAAAAGAGGCAAAGTCGATAATACCTTGTTTGTTAAAATATTGAATGATGATATACTTGTTTGCCAAATCTACGTTGATGACATTGTATTTGGAGCTACTAATGAATCTTTGTGCCAAGATTTTTCTAATCTTACGAAAGGAGAGTTCGAAATGAGTTTGATGGGAGAATTAACGTTCTTCCTCGGGCTTCAAATCAAACAATGCGAAGATGGAATTTTTATCCATCAAACGAAGTACTCAAACGACCTCCTCAAGAAATTCAATATGGAAAGTAGCAAGGTGATATCTACGCCAATGTCTTCATCATTGAAGCTTGAAAAAGATGAAAATGGCAAATCCGTAGATCAAAAATTATATCGAGGTATGATCGGATCTTTGTTATATTTGACTGCATCTAGGCCAGATATAATATTTGCTACATGTTTATGTGCTCGATTCCAAGCTAATCCCAAGGAATCACATTTAACTGCTTGCAAATGCATTTTTCGTTACTTGAAAGGAACTATTGGACTAGGTCTATGGCATCCTTCTTGCTTGGATTTTAATTTAATTGCATATAGTGACGCCGATTTCGGCGGATGTAAAATTGACAAAAAGAGTACTAGTGGTACATGTCATTTTGTTGGATCATGTTTAATATCTTGGGGAAGTAAAAAGCAAACTAGTGTAGCATTGTCTACAGCTGAGGCCGAATATGTCGCTGCAGGGAGCGCCTGTGCTCAAGTGTTATGGATCAAAAATCAACTCCGCGACTACGGCATATATTTTGAAAATACCCCTATCCTATGTGATAACACTAGTGCAATTAATCTGAGTAAAAATCCTGTGTTGCATAGTAGAACTAAATATATAGATATTAGACATCATTTTTTACGTGATCATGTTCAGAAAAAGGATATTTGTTTAATTTTTGTCGGGACGAAGGACCAACTTGCTGACATTTTTACAAAACCTCTTCCCGAAGAATCATTTAATTCCATTCGTTTACAACTTGGTATGGGACATATAGACAATTTTTGAAATAAGTTTTCTACTCAAGAAATCAACATCCTTGATTCATCTCATTCGCTAGCGCGCGCTAGCTTCACTTTCTTAACGCGCGCTAAAAACTGCTTTCGATAGCGTACGCTAACCTCACTGCCTTGCGTACGCTAATTAAAAACTTTTCGAATTCCATTTTAGCTACTGGACAGTCCAGTAAGCTTTTCATTTTTACCTAACGTACGCTAATTCTATGATCCTAGCGTACGCTAATTAAAATTTCGCTGACTATATATATTCCGTACGACCCAGAAACACATTCACCCTTCCTAACGTACGCAATCGCCAGAAAATTCCCTTCCAGCAAAAAACCCTAGCCGCAAATCCAAACCTACAATCGTCTGTTTTCTACCTCAAAACTTCGATTCTCTTCAAAATGTCTAGCAAGGGAAGAAAGGCCATGGAGAAAAACTACAAACGCCCTCGCAATAATGATTATGACGGCACCCGATTTGTCTCTTACGTTGCATCGAAGGTATTCTTCGATATCCTTCCACAGGAGAGTCTGACCGATTGCTACTACTTCAATTTTAGCAGCCTTGAAAGGGTTAAGGTCAGTATTCGCGATTTCTTTAAGGCATTAGGAATTGCACGATTTGTTGAGTGAAAAGAGATTGTTTACCCTACGTATGTACGTAAATTTTATGCGAATCTGCACCTTGGTGATAGTGGTGATGGAGGATTAGTGCTCGATAGCCTAGTGAATGGAACTGTGGTGAAGATTTCTTCGGAAATTCTTCACGAGTTATTTGGCTTATCGAAAGACGGGTATGATTGTTGTGGGAAAACCATTGCCGAAGAGTCTACGGTGTCCGAGAGAGATATTGGTGATTTTTTATGTTCGAAAACGGTCATCGAAGTCACGGATGACGTCTTCGAGAATAACGATTTCGGTATCCACATTCGCTTGCTGTTGGCCGCTCTAACAAAATGTCTAATGCCAAAAGTCAACACCCAACACAAGTTAGTCGGCGTTGATAAGAATGTGGTGTATCGGGTGCTGAAGGATGATAGAGTGGATTTCACTGGTATTGTGCTCAGTTGGATGAAATCGAAAGGGGAATCTTTTCGGTCGAAATATTACATGACGAGAACTAGGAAATCTGGACTTCCTTTTGGTTTAATTCTTACGGTGATTTTTCGGCATTTTCGCGTCGACTTGTCTAATGAGGCACACGTTCCGGTGTCTCGGGGACACGAAATAAGTGACCTAACCCTCAAGGCCATGCATTTTGTTGAGACATTTAATCGAGGTTGGGTATTGTTTCCGTATCTCCGAGATGATGACCAAGTGCCGAAGGGGACTCGGATGCCTACACCGGTCGAGCGTGTGACGCACTAAGGACCCCATAGGCTTAGGGAGCTGCAATCCAAGTCATTTTTTCGTCATCCGAAGACGAAAGGGAAGCGCCCGATGAAAGATGTTGTCACGGAGGAAGAGGAAAGCGACCTTTGTGCTCGGATGCGGAGGATCGAGACCTCTCAGCAAGAAATTCGAGAGGATGTTCGGTCTCTACGCACGGAAATCCGGGAAGTTCGTGGGTTGATCTCCGATTTCATCCGTTACACACACCCTTCGTTTCCTTTCCCCTCATCCTCTTCCGACCCAGCTCCTTAGATTTTAGAATTTTGATGCTTGGTTGTAGAATCTTATTATTCGAATAATCTTTATGTCTCATGCCATGAAAACTTTATGTATTGCTTGAACTCTATCTTAATGATATTCGCATTTCACTTCATTTGGTATTTGTTTTTACGAGTATTGTTATTTACGTAATTTCGCTTTGGACAATGACATTTTCGTTGGTATTTGTTAAAATGCAACAATTCAGGGGGAGTTCCTTTTTGTTTATGTCAAAAAGGGGGAGAATACTCTGTTGTGCGGCGATTAATACGCCTCGATAGGCGATCGGCATCACAATCAGAGAATCCAACCATGGAAGACATACTCTGGACAAACGCCTAGAGTTCGGCACAATGCGGCGACCGTCTTTTGGTACCCAGCGATCGTCTTTTGATGTCTGACGATCGTCTTTAATGAGCGAACCAGAGGCGATCATCTCGTGCCACGTATGGATCCAGCATCCGTCAAAGTCGTCGAAGACCGAATCTTGGACGGTGGCCCACGTGCGGATCTTCAAAGGATACCGACAGATAGGACCTTTGACCCCAGCCTGTCACCTACCACACCTACCGACAAGGCCGCCGAAAGGTACAAAGTGGGTCCTCCCCGGACAGCGACTCAAGACGCGTGCTGGCTTCCCATTGGTTCGCCCAGCTGGCCACCCGCAGCGACCTCGGACCTCAAGGGAACAGGCCCACGTGACGGGACGATCGGCCATTTTATTTTAATATAGAAAACGGCGGTCGCCCGCGATCGCCTGAGGAATCCCAACTACCTTGTCCCCTATAAATAGAGAACTCACTGCTATGGCCAAGGGACGCGAATTTGACTACGAGTTCAGTGCAAAATACACACAAAAGAGAGAATCAAAGACTCTTTTGACATACACTTGCACATTCATAGTGATATTCATACACATTCATCATATATCCCAAGCAAGAACTCACAGATTTATCTATCTGGTTCTTCCGGAAATCTACGCGCTCTAAAGCCTAGATAACTAGAAGTCTTTACACTCCTTGTAATAGATTTTAACATTAATATTTATACTTGACAGTATATTTATTAATAACATCTCGCGAGAGCATTCAAGCCCGGGATTAACAACCCCGACAAATCTTGTGTTATCTATTTCCTCACGAAAGTGTTCTCGCATTTGTTTGTTACTCGATCATTCCAGCAATACTATCTCCGGATAATATTTTGGGTAACAACAATTGGCGCTAGAAGAAGGGGATCTAAACCTTCGTTTTTATTCCTACCGTCTTGAAGAACACTCACTGTTCTCCAGACATATACTTGAAGAAACACTCACTGTTCTTCAATAGAAAAGCCTTCAAAAAAATGACATCTGCAACAACATCCAAGAGAGCCACCCTAAGATCTGCCGGAAACCTTATTCCGGCCCGCACCGAATCCCAGCCCACGGCAGAAGGCGACCGTGGCGACGCTAGGCTCTCACTCCCGCCCCCGAGGGATGGTTCTATCCTCTCACTCGATCAGTTCCAGACCGCGGAAAAGATTGAGGAGGCTATAGCCATCCTCAGGGAGCGACGGAAGGCCTACGACTCGCCCACCATCACTCCATCGACCTTCCGCCGGGCAGGCAAGTGGAAGCTTAAGGGGATCTATGTTGAGAAATCGACAGAAAGCCCCGAGCCGCAGGAGAAGGCTCTCGTGAGGCAGGACGATTCCGTCTTCAGTCGCCTGGGGAGCGATCCCTCATGGCGAGCCGGGCACTCAGGCCCCAGCTGGGAGACATCGGTATTCGAATCCTTTACCAGGAGTTCGGCATATCTGACTCCCAGGAGACAGGTCGGTCAGCGAATCCCTGCTCGCCCGAGGAAGGAACCCAATGGTAGGGAGCTCGTCATTCACCACGGAGCTAGGGGATCAGTACACGATCGCCTCGGTTCGCGTTCACGAGCAATCGGCGGCGGATCGGGCGCAGCGATGGCCGCCATGCAACGCCCGGCTCGGCGAGATGAAGGCGCTCCTAGAAAGCTGGGCGAGTGCCAGGAGAGCGATCGCCAGGCTAAATGAACCACTCGCGGTCCAGATCGAGATCGCCCCAATTCAAACAAAGATCGCTCCCCCACAAACGCCTCTATATGAGGGGAGGTCGGATCCAGAGACCCACTTAGGCAAATTCCGGATCTACATGACCGGATGCGGAGCCTCAGATGCGACGAAATGTCGAATGTTCCCGTTAACTCTGGGCGATCTCACCCACAGGTGGTACATCTCACTACCATCTCGCTCAATTAATTGCTTTGAGAAGCTGGCGAACGACTTCACGTCGTACTTCGCCGCCAAAGTCGCTCGCCGGAAGGTCCCCACCGCATGATGAAAATCAGGCAGGGGAAGGACGAATCAGATGAGGATTACATCGACCGGGTAGACGAGATAGTCCTCACCGGTGAGCCCATCAGCGACGAGCTCGCTCTCCACGCAGTCCTGAACGGATTCCACGGACGCTCGCCCATGTTCAGGCACCTCACAAAGGATTTTCCCCCGACCTATACGGTCTTCCGCGTCAGAGCCGCCGATTTTCTGGCCAGGCAGAGGATGCTCTCCCTCCGTTTAGGCGAGGAACCATCCGGAGAAGGGAAGACACCTTCCCATGTCCAAAAGAAGGCGGTCGCCAAGCCCAGAAAGGCGGTCGCAAAACCGCCTGGTGAGTTCAAAGCCTTCGAGGATGTGGAGGTCCACCTCCTCCACAACCTCAACTTATCTCCGACCCACATCTTCAACGCAATAAAAGGTCGCGAGTGGCTCTCCAAACCAAAGCCGATAAGGGACCACGGTCATCTAGACCGTAGCAAATTCTGTGCTTATCATAAAAGTCCCGGCCACAACACCAGCCAATGCCGCGACCTCCTCAGACAGCTCTGGCGACTGTTTGAGGAGGGCAAACTGGACAACTTGGTCACCAAGCCAGAGCCTAGGATGGAAAGGACCGGAGGGCGCGAGCGCCGACCGAACGAAAGAACTCCTACCAATCCGGTCGCCAGAATCGAGCATGAGCCGGAGTACTCTGATGAGTCGATCCCTCCGATCAACCCTGGCGGTCGGATCAACATGCTTCAGGCAGGAGATGGAAACCTCGGGGACCTTTCCCCGGTTTCCACCATGTCAAACAGGAAACGAAAAGCCGAGCTGAGGGCGTTCGCTGGGGTCCATACCGTGGTACCTCCGGAGCCGACCATCTCTAAAGATGCACTCATCACCTTCTCCAACAAATACAGGGAGGGAATGCAATGCCCCAAAGAGGATGCACTGGTGATCTCCGCCTGTATCCTTGGGAAGACAGTCGATCGCGTGCTGGTCGACAATGGGAATTTCTGCAACATCATATTCAAATACGCCCTAGACCAACTCGGCAACTTAGTCAAATTCATCAAGCCGTTCGACACCATGCTCCAAGGGTTCGGCGACAACACAGTCCAAGCCTACGGGAGGATCAAGCTCTCCGTTGAGCTAGTATGCTTTTATGATCCCAAGGTTAGGATTACTAGGAACCTAAGTTTTGTAATCATAGATAGGCCCAGCATCTATAATGGGTTCCTAGGTCGCCCCTTTTTAGAAACCTTTGAGGCGGTCGCCTCATCTTTCTTTTACTGTATCAAATTCCCCATTGCCGATGGGACGGTCGGTACTGTAAACGGGGATCAGCTAATGGCAAAAAGATGTTTGAATTACTCCTATGTTGTTACTTCTTTCAATACTTCACATACTATATGTAACAATTAAGCGATCGACGATCAACCCATGGAGATCGACGAGCCAAACACATCGTACCAACCCGACTCAGGGGACGCCATCTCTCATCAATTGACGGACGACATCGAGCCAAGGATCGGTTTCGAGCCAAGTCTCGACATCGATCCAAGGACCGAGTCCGGAGATCGCACCAAACGAGAGGCGACCGTCCCTGTCGAAGAGTTGGAAAGCATTACGATGGATCCAGTTCATCCAGAACGGGAAGTACAGATCGGCGCAAGCATCGACCACGAATTAAAGGGAGATCTGATCAACTTGCTACGTAGGAACATTGGAGTCTTTGACTGGTCGCATCAAGATATGGTTGGCATAAGTCCCGAACACGCTTGCCATTATCTAAAGATCGACCGAGCAATGAAGCCTGTTCACCAGAAGCGTAGGAAGTTTGGCCCCGAGAAATACGCGGCGCTCGACATAGAAGTCCGGAAGTTACTCAACAACAAATTGATCGGAGTAGCCACAGACGAACCACAGTGGGTCGCCAACGCGGTTCTCGTCAAAAAGCCAACTGGCTCCTGGAGGTTATGCATTGACTTCACCGACCTCAACGCGGCATGTCCAAAAGATCACTTCCCGATGCCTCATATTGATCACTTGGTCAATAGTACGGCAGGTTGCGAAATGATGTCATTTATGGATGCCTTCGCCGGGTATCATCAAATCCCAATGGCGGAGGAAGACATAAAACACACATCTTTCCACACGGAAAAAGACATATACTTTTGGGTCCGAATGCCGTTCGGCTTGAAAAACGCAGGGGCGACCTACCAGCGATTAGTCAACAGAATGTTCGCTAATCAGATCGGCAAGACCATGGAGGTCTACATTGACGATATCATAGTCAAAAGCCTCAAGAAGGAAGATCACCTCAACGATCTCGCCGAGACGTTCGCCATCCTTGAGAAGTTTAACATGAAGCTGAACCCCAAGAAATGCAACTTCGGGGTGGGCTCCGGGAAGTTCCTGGGGCACATAGTAAGCCAAAAAGGGATCGAGGCGAACCCCACCAAGATACAGGCGATCCATGACATGCAGGAACCGTGAAACATCAAACAGGTGCAACGCCTCACAGGTTTTCTAGCCGCCCTCAACCGTTTCATATCACGGCTCGGCAATAAAAGCAAGCCTTTCTTCACAACCATCAAGAACAAGAAGTTCGCATGGACGAAGGAAAGCCAGATAGCGTTCTCCAAGATAAAGGAATATCTATCTAACCCCCAGATCCTGGCAAAGCCGATCCCCGGTGAAAAATTATTCCTTTACCTAGCAGCCTCGGAGGTCGCGCTGAGTGCCGTTCTGGTGCGAGCAGAGGGACAAGCCCACTTGCCGAGCTACTATGTTAGCCAGGTGCTCCACGACGCTGAGACACGCTATACACCATTGGAGAAGATCGCCTATGCCCTTGTCATGAGTGTTCGTAAGCCGAGGGCTTCGATCACCAAGTGGAAGTCCTAACAACTCTACCTCTAAGGCAAGTCCTACACCGGCCGGACACTAACGGGCGACTCCTCAAGTGGTCGCTGGAGATCGCCCAATATGGTATCACATACGCTCCTCGCACGGCGATCAACGGCCAAGCTCTGGCGGACATCGTGGTGGAATTAACTTTCCCTCACAGTCCGACCCAGATCGGTCGACCCGCCTGGAAATTATATGTGGATGGCTCGGCGACCAATTCGCGAGCAGGGGCAGGGATTGTCCTCATCAGCCCCGACGGACAAAGTTTCACAAATACTGTGCGTTTCGGTGTTCGTGCGACCAACAATGAAGCCGAATACGAAGCTTTGGTAGGCGGGCTCGATCTAGCCCTCGCCCTAGATGTTCGTCGCCTCCATATCTTCATGGACTCCCTTTTGGTCGTGAACCAAGTCAAGGGAGAATATGAGGCGCGCGGCGAACAGATGATCAAATACCAAGAGATGGTCGCCGAAATGTGCACAAAATTTGAAGAAGTGCTAATCGAACAAGTCCCAAGAGAACACAACTCCCAGGCCGATGCCCTTTCCAAACTAGCATCGTCGGATGGGGCAGCCGACTTCTCCAATATCCAAATCACGAAGTCAACAAGGCCGGCGATCGACAAAAGCCTGGTTACCACGGCTGCCATCGCCGAGAAGAACTGGATGACTCCGTTCATCAAATACCTAAAGGACGGAACGGTCCCTGACGACCGTGTCAAAGCTCGCCAACTCCAGCTCCGTGCGACCAGATATACCCTATTAGACGACCGGCTTTACAAGCGAGCCTTCAGCCTACCCCTCCTCAAGTGTATTACACCAGAGGAAGGTCAGCTCGTTTTAGCTGAGATCCATGACGGGATTTGTGGAAACCATGCGGGCGGGCGAGCTCTCATCCATAAGACAACCAGGCAAGGGTTTTTCTGGCCATCACTTCAGAAGGATGCAATCGCCTATACCAGATCGTGTCATAGATGTCAGATAATGGGCCCCAACATTAAACTATCCCCCGAACAGCTCACCTCTATGTATAGCCCTTGTCCATTTGCGCAATGGGGCATCGACCTTATAGGTCCCTTGCCGACGGCTCCAGGGGGCTGTAAGTTCGCCATCGTAGGGGTCGACTATTTCACCAAATGGGCTGAGGCCGAACCGCTCAACAAGATCGGCCAAGAGCAAGTGATCAAGTTTATATGGAGAAACGTCGTATGCCGATTCGGTCTGCCCCAGGCCATCATCTCCGACAACGGAAAACAGTTCGACGACTTAGAAGTCATGCAATTCTGTGAAAAGTGGGGAATCAAAAGGTTATTCTCAGCGCCCTATCACCCTCAGACGAACGGGCAGGTAGAGGCAGTGAATAAGATCCTCAAACACACGATTAAAGCACGACTCGAATCCAGGCAAGGACGATGGGCGAGCGAGCTCCCAGACGTTTTGTGGTCCTACCGAACGACGACCCGCAATTCAACCGGCGAAACCCCATTCGCCCTTGCCTTGAACAAGCGGTGATTCCTTCAGAGATCGCCGTCCTCAGCCATCGAACCGAACAGGAGATGACGACCGACAACGATGTGGCCCGACGAATCGACCTAGACATGCTCGAAGAACGACGGCTGACCTCAGAAATGAAGAACACAATCCACAAAAGGAGAACCGAGAAGTTCTTCAATTCAAAGGTCAAAGAAAGAAGGTTTCAAGTGGGCGATCTCGTCCTCAAGAAGATCCAAACCCACACAAGCGTTTTCGGTCCGAACTGGGAGGGACCTCTCAGAGTATCCAGATGGCTAACTAAAGGAGCCTACGAACTGGAGCATCCTGACGGTACTCCGGATCAATACCCCTGGAACGCCGTGCATCTGAAAAAATACTACCAATGAAAATTTTGTATTCAATTTCAATGATGTACGAGAAATATAATGAGATTTTTTCCTATCCCATCTATTCTGGCGATCGCCCGACCAGGCATATCGCATACCGCCGACGATCATTGATCATGACGATCCGATGTAAAATCAATGCAGCCATGGTCCTGGAGGTCGATGGAACCGACAGCTTCGCCCATGCAAGGTTCCTTTGGGCTGAGATCGCCCGCCCTTCGTATAAATACGAGGCCGGCGTAGCCGAAGGACCCTCCAAAATAATCAGTAGGCACGATCGCACGTCCTCAAGGTACATCATTTAACATGGTGAACCCGGACAATGCGACGTGCCACTACCCCCGTCTCAACGTACACCGTCGAGGGTCGCCATCTTCATGGCGGGCTGAGGTGGAAGCAGAGCTGACGAGCCGTGGACGTGGAGTCGAATAAGCCGACGACGCCCCGCGCAAGGACTCCTCTGGACCAAGATCGCCCGCCTTGCGTTTTAACACAAGGCAGGCGTATCCTAACGGAGGACCCTCACAAAAAGTGAGTCGCGGGATACACAATATCCCTCGCACACAAAGACCCGATTGGGGAGGTCGGTCCATCGAACACCCCAACCGTACTTGATTCTTCAGAATCGGAAAAATGAAGATAGCTCGCCTGACAGACTAGTTTTTGTTTCGTTACTTACAATAAGTGAACAAAAACAAGGGGGCGGAGATGGGTCGAGCTAATCCCAAATACGATCGAACAAAGAGGAACCACACACGATCGGTTTCGCTCAAACACACACAGGACGATCGGAGTCGTTCGACTACAAGTAAGAATTCCGATTCAAAACATATCAATGCTTTCAACACTCAGACAATCGGTCGGATGAACAAAACGTCGAAAGCAATCATACACGTACTTGTAAAAATTGCACGCAAACATTCAAAGGCGATCGTATGTAAAGAGACAGTATGAAAAGAGGAACATTTTATTCATAACGCAAGTTCCGTACATTACGGGGCCCGAGAGCATTAAAAAAGGAAAACAAAAAGTACAAGTTACAGAGGAAAACAAAAATGTCTCTCAAGGCCCCGCCGGCTGGTCACCGCCCTCAGGATGCGGATCGGCTTGGGCCCCCCCATCGGCCTCGGGATGAATGAGTTTACCAGAATACCAACTCAAATCGATCCCGAAGTCGACAAGGTCAAGGATCGGCAAGGAGAACTCCGGGTGCAGAAGATGCTCGAGGGCATAGGATTTGAAGCTCTCCATCAAGGGACCGATCTCGATCCCTGCCTTTTTAGCGGCTCGAACAGCGTCAGCATAGGCCAAGTAATAAGCGAACTCGCCGACGTGCGCAACGTTGAGGTAGGGATCGACCTCGATCGCCTTCAGCTGCCCCTTCAAATCCGCGGCCGTCTTCTCGGCCTCCGCCAGCTCGACCACCTTGGCGGCATTCTCACCCCTGGCCTTCTCCAGCTCCTTCTTCGCCGCCTCCAGCTCACCGCTGAGCCGATCCACCATCACCTTCAGCCCGGCCGCCTCCTCCTGTGAAGCCACGAACTTCTGGCGGGTTTCCTTCTACTTATCACGGGGCTGGTCGGCAGCCTCCTTAGAGCGGCTCAGCTCCTGCTTCAATCGGTCAACATCCTGTTTAGCCCTTTTAGCCGTCCCCTCATACTCCTTCTCCATAGACTGGATCCGGTTGGCAAACTCGATATTTTTGTTCCGGGCGGCCTCGAGGTCGCTATGGAGACGAGCAGTGGAGGGTCGCCCCTCAAAATCCCTAGCGGCTTGGACGGCCATCGTCGCCGTCTGGAGAGCCAGGGCAAGGGTCGCCTGCATGGCATCTCCAGATCGACGACGAGCGATCGCATCAAGATCGGTCGTCCAGGCCTTGGGCAGAGAGGAGATAGCCTGCTGGATATAAGTGGGGACGTCGAGAGATGTTTGCGGAGCCTTGCTCGACAAAAAGTCCAGCACCATAGGAGCAACGTCCGGGTCGGCAAGACGAACCCTGCAGCACAAACCAAAGAAACCAAAGAGTTAGCCTATACCTTGCCCAGAATGCCTAACTCAGAAAATTTTGATCCTTTCTTACCTGTTGACCAGCTCGGGATCGCGTCCAAAATAAGGCTTGCCCCGAGAGGTTTCCGTCTCGGTGATCGCCACCTTCTTCATCGAGCCGCCAGATGACCGGGAGCCGGGGACCGAAGGTCTAGGGCCTGATCGCTCCATCATCGGGATGGCAGAGATGGGTTCCGCGGCAACCGGAGGCTCAAGAATGGATACATCCGCCTCAGAGATCGATGGGGACTCCTCCGACCTCTGCCTCTTGCGGCGCTGAAGCTGTTCCTCTCCCTGAACCACCGGCTCGGCGACTGGCACCTCGGCAGGCCTCGTCACCGGAGCAGGGCGAGACGTCGTCGCAGGAACGCGACCAGTCTGCTTACCCAAGTGAAGACGACCGATGAGTCCCGGGTTTGACATGGCGATTTCTGGCGGTGGTTCGGCAAATCGGGGAAAATGAACCTCTGTCAAACAAGAGATACAAATAAGTTAGACAACAACTTAAATGATACGACCTCCTGGGGACGATCGTCAAGCAAGGAAGCACCACTTAAGCTCATACCTAGAACTTTCAAGTGACGGGGGTAGCAGAACAATCGAGCCCCCAACCGATGAGCTTCGGTACCAAGCGAGCGAACGTCAATAAAGGAGTTCGGCAAGGCACGGATACGCTCCCAAACGATCAAGAAATCGAATGGAAGGTCGCCGATCGCTGGAACGAGAGGTCCTACAAAAAGAAAACAAAATTAGATCAGTCCAAGACAAGCTCAATCAAGGGGAGAGTTAAAATCCTTACTCGGATTCCTCTCCCGGAAAGTGGTGGGGATCTCCAACTCCTCATTCGGCCTGTCACTCGATGCCGATCGCCATGCCCCGCCGACCCAGCACCATTTAGCCAGGTCACCCCTGGTCTTATTCGGCACACCGAGGACCACTCTCCCGATTCGGCCTTGGATATGATTGCCGCCGATCGACCCTTTCTGCGCGGCCAGTTTAAACAGATAATTCATCTCGGCCAAGATGTAGGAGGCGGAACAACCGGTGACCGCCAAACAGTGTCAACGTGCAGATGATCTGTAGCCAAGCGTTCGGCGTCAGTTGAAGAGGCGCCAAATTCCAGGCGATCAGCAAGTAGGAGACGGCGAATGGCAGAGGAAGTCGCAGACCCGCCTCCATAATCATCTCGCTGACGGCAACCATATCCTTGGGCGGTTGGTCGGCATGTTCATTCTCCGAGGGCACGTGCAAGGAAACGTCAGAGGGGATGTGATATTTGGCCCTCCAACGGCTCAGGTCTTTCTTGGTCGCCGTACTCCGGATCTTTTCGAGAGTCCACGGAGACGGGACGGCGGCCTTAAAAACCGTCCGCTTCACATGTTCGTAAGGGTGAGCGGCGGAGTAGGCTTCGAAGTCGAATTCCGGACAGGGTCCGGCGATCGCTTCCATCATCTGAGCAAAAGCCACATAGGCAGGGCCGAATCTACTCTCTCGTTCCCAGGCCTCCCGCACCAAATCATCCTCATCCACCGGCGAGCCCCCCTGCTCCGCCGTCGCCGCCGTCCTCGCCACTTCGGCCTCGTTGAAAAGTTCTTCGAGTTCTGTGGGTGCAATCCCCGCACGAATAGCTTCAACGGCCATCTCCATAACCACTCCAACGGGAATCTCCTCCCGTTCAGGCGACGCTGTGGCAGTGGAAGAACTTCCGGTCTCGAAGGTTCTGGATCCTCCCGACATATTAGAAAGTAAAGGGAGAGAGAAGGTTAATTTGTCTTACCTAGAGAAAAGAAGAAGATCGGCACAAGAAGCTCCAGAAATTTTTGCAGAGTTTCGGCTATGGATGCAAGGACGCGTGAAAAGTGAAGGAGAAGAAGCCCTGGCCCTTTTATAGATGGATACGGGGGTCTAAATGCAAATAGGAGAAACCTCGGGGGCTTGATCGCAATCGTCACGTGGGGACGCATTAAATGCTGCCCTCGAATCCCGCATACGCGTCTTTTCGAGGGCATGCCAGCCGACAAGTCCGACAAACCGTCGGACTCCCCCAACAGCGGCGCGACGCGTGTCCCTGCCACTTTTAGAAAGCCCGCCTTCATTTCCCGCTGCTCCCGACGCGAAAGAAGATCGTCCAGATTTGAATTCAGATCGGCTGATCGTTTAAACATTGGCGATCGCCAACAGTGCCACCTCACCCCGTGTTTTCAACATCGAGGCGAGTTGGGGGGCAATTGTTGTGCGGCGATTAATATGCCTCGATAGGCGATCGGCATCACAATCAGAGAAGCCAACCATGGAAGACATACTCTGGACAAACGCCTAGAGTTCGGCACAATGCGGCGACCGTCTTTTGGTACCCAACGATCGTCTTTTGATGTCTGACGATCGTCTTTAATGAGCGAACCAGGGGCGATCATCTCGTGCCACGTATGGATCCAGCATCCGTCAAAGTCGTCGAAGACCGAATCTTGGACGGTGGCCCACGTGCGGATCTTCAAAGGATACCTACAGATAGGACCTTTGACCCCAGCCTGTCACCTACCACACCTACCGACAAGGCCGCCGAAAGGTACAAAGTGGGTCCTCCCCGGACAGCGACTCAAGACGCGCGCTGGCTTCCCATTGGTTCGCCCAACTGGCCACCCGCAGCGACCTCGGACCTCAAGGGAACAGGCCCACGTGACGGGACGATCGGCCATTTTATTTTAATATAGAAAACGGCGGTCGCCCGCGATCGCCTGAGGAATCCTAACTACCTTGTCCTCTATAAATAGAGAACTCACTGCTATGGCCAAGGGACGCGAATTTGACTACGAGTTCAGTGCAAAATACACACAAAAGAGAGAATCAAAGACTCTTTTGACATACACTTGCACATTCATAGTGATATTCATACACATTCATCATATATCCCAAGCAAGAACTCACAGATTTATCTATCTGGTTCTTCCGGCAATCTACGCGCTCTAAAGCCTAGATAACTAGAAGTCTTTACACTCCTTGTAATAGATTCTAACATTAATATTTGTACTCGATAGTATATTTATTAATAACATCTCGCGAGAGCATTCAAGCCCGGGATTAACAACCCCGACAAATATTGTGTTATCTATTTTCTCACGGAAGTGTTCTCGCATTTGTTTGTTACTCGATCATTCCAGCAATACTATCTCCGGATAATATTTTGGGTAACAACATACTCTAAAAACCGAAATATACTAATACATCGAACAAGTTACCTTGATTCGAATCATTTAAAATGTTTTTGCAGGTATAAATTAAATGTTTTGACATCATCAAAAAGGGAGAGATTGTTGACTCAAAATGTATTTGATGATTATTCCATTCAAAACATTTAATTAGATCAATCTCAGATCAATATTATATTGAAGGAGCTAAATAATGTTAGCGCACGCTACTCATCTCATAGTAGCGCACGCTATCGAGAAATGCATGTACAGCCCAGTCAGTCAGCTGCAGCCAAGTGAAGTCACCTGATGGATAGCGCACGCAAGTCATTCAATATTAGCGCACGCTAAGTAACTACAGTTAGCGCACGCTATTCAATCAATATTAACGCACGCTATCGCATTATTCCAGAGGACAGTGAGGTTTGGAAGGAAATCGGAAATGGAGTTTGCGCACGCTACACATATCAACTTACTTACGCTAAAATAAGGATGTAGCGCACGTTATTGCTCAGCTCTTGCGCACGCTACCGATATCACGGTCAGTAGTCCAGTAGCTACTGGACTCAACATGTCAAGGATTTTACGTACGCTACACAGGGTAACGTACGTTACTGAAAGAAATATTTAGCGCACGCTAAGGTATAGGCATTAGCGCATGCTAAAAGGAGTCAGCACATTACCGTTTGATTTTCTACCATTGGAAGGCAAGAGTCAATGAAGATCCGGAAAATCTGGAAAAGTTTGAATTAATTAATGCTAGCGCACGCTATGCATACTTGCTAGCGCACGCTAATCTCAAATCTAGCCGTTGGATAAAGAGTCGTTGGGGAGACAAACCAACCTTTTCAAAGTCAAGATTGAAGACTTGTTGACCAGCCGTTAACGCACACTACCGATACATGACTAGCGCACGCTAGCCATACAATTTTACGTTGCAACAGTCTTTGTGACCGTTCAGAGAAGCCAAGTCAAATATCGATAGTGCACGCTAGAGGACATTATTAGCGCACGCTAATAATACGTTTTTCAGCATTTGAAGGATGGCTCTCACCTATAAATACCCAAAGGACTTGGGTATCAAGCACACAACTTCAAGCATACAAGCATACAAGTATACAAGCAATCAAAGCATACTTGAGCTCAGTTTTATATCTTTTATTGCATTTCAAGTTGTGAGAAAAGAAAGATATAAGAGTGATTTTCATTGTAATATCTATTATTCTTTGTATTATTTCATTTGATTGTAAGTGTTGCATCACTTACACTTGAGCGTAAAAGAAACAAATCAAGAGTCACTAATCCGGTGTTATTAGGATCTTTGATCCGGCATTGTTAGGATTATACTCCCATATTTGTATAGTGAGGATTATCTAGTTCCTATAGAACACTAGATAAACAAAAGTTTATATTGAGAGAGAGGTTGAGCTTGGACCGATAGAAGACAAGCGATTGTAACGGTTGTGAACTCGGACCGATAGAAGACGAGTCAAGATTGTGGTTGTTCTTGAGCCAATAGAAAAAGAAAGTCGTAGAGAGGACGTAGGCAAGTTGCCGAACCTCTATAAATATTTGAGTCTTTAAATTCCGCACTATCTTTTATTTATTCGCAAGAAATTTCGTTATTCCGCTTTACCACTATTCAACCCCCCTTCTAGTGGTAAATTTATCTCTTCATGGTCATGATCGGTTTTGAAGATACATAATATGCTTAGGAGTCCACATACTAAAAAGGTTCAATAGATCATACGATGAATAAGTGCTGAAACGCCAAAAATATCCTTCTAACGCATGATGATCGACTACTTGTGAATCTAACTGACTAGGTAAATCCCAAAACGTGATAAAAAAACGTCCTTCAGAATACTACTAATATTGGTGAAGAATCACCTACCTCAAAGTAGTGAAGAACAAGGAGGAAATTCGAAGCAATCCCACGCCGAAGGTTTGAACACCAATCCTCCAATGATCTACAATCTTCAACACGAGCTAGGATGCCGGCAAAAAGTGTTTAGGATGAAGAGAGTGTCTTTCTAAGTTTAAGAATTCGGATGGGGGAGTGAAAAATCTGAAAATATGAAAAAGGATGATGTCCTATATATAGAAAATGGTTATTAGCACGCGCTAGTCCATATTCATAGCGTGCGCTAACGGCTATTTGAAACGTTACTGATTTCACTGTACTCAGCCTTTAGCGTGCGCTACCCTCATGTGAGTAGCTTGCGCTAACGCGTTGACTTGGCTTTTTCCCGAAAGCCGTCCAGGTTCATCCCGACATAATCCGACCAAGATCCCCGGCCTGATCTCACCTACTACACGTCTCAATCATATTGACCCCGCATAGCGTGCGCTAAGGTTCCTCCACAGCGTGTTCTATGGATCCAAGTTAGCGTACGCTATACTTAATCGATAGTGTGCGCTACATGCGCAGAATCACAAATTTAAGTCACACTCATGAAATCATACACTTAACAACACCGGATTATGAAATACGGAGAATAATGCTCAGATCAAAATGCAACAATTACAATATCACAAGTTCCAAATACATAGCAGAAATATCGGGTATTACATCCTTCCTCCCTAAAAATAAGTTTCGTCCCGAAACTTAAGATGAAAACAACTCTGGATATCTAGTCTTCATATTGTCCTCCGTTTCCCAAGTGGCCTCTTCAACTCCGTGTCGTGACCATTGCACTTTAACCAAGTGTATTGGTTTATTCCTCAATTGTTTGATCCGACTCTCAAGTATCTTGATGGGTCTCTCTTCGAAGGTACCGTCGTTAACTATCTCGATCTCGTCGAAATCAATGACGTGACTGGGGTCTGGTACATACTTCCGCAATTAGGATACGTGAAACACATTGTGAACGTGACTCAGCGATGGCGGTAAGGCCAACCTGTATGCTAAATCCCCAACTCTTTCGAGGATCTCAAATGGTCCGATATACCTCAGACTTAGCATGCCTTTCCTCCCAAAACGGAAAATTCCTCATGTAGGAGACACCTTCAATAGTACGTGGTCCCCAATGTCGAACTCTAGAGGGCGACGACGTACATCTGCATAAGACTTCTGTCGACTCTAGGCAGTCAACAGTCTTTCCCGAATCAAAGCTATCTTCTCTTGAGTCTGAATTATCAATTCCGGTTCCGTCCCGATCAAGTCCGAAGAATCATCCCAGCACAGGGGTGATCGACATCTTCTCCCATACAAAGCTTCAAATGGTGCCATCTTAATAGAAGCATGCCAACTATTATTGTAGGTGAATTCAATCAATGGCAAATGAACTTCCCAATCAGTTGACCAATCCAAAGCACAAGCTCTAAGCATGTCTTCTACTGTTTGTATAGTCCTTTCAGACTGACCGTCCATTTGGGGATGATAAGCCGTGCTAAAGTTGAGCTCAGTCCCTAAAGCCCTGTGAACTGCCTTCCAGAAGTGCGACACAAAGCGACCATCTCGATCCGAAATAATGGTCTTCGGCGTCCCATGCAATCTGACTATCTCCACAATAAATACTCGCGCCAATCTCTCGAGTCCCCATGTATATTTAATTCCTAGGAAATGAGCCGACTTGGTTAGTCGATCAACTATAATCCAAATCATGTTCATTCCTGTTTTGGTTCTTGGCATATTGGTGATGAAATCTATCGAGATATCCTCCCACTTCCATTCAGGGATCAGAAGCGGCTTTAACATTCCGGCAGGTCGCTGATGCTCAATCTTAACCTGCTGACAAGTCAAACACTTCGAAATGTACTCTGCTACGTCCTTTTTCATATTCCCCCACCAGAAGTTTTGTTTAAGATCCTTATACATTTTACTGCTGCCTGGGTGAATAGAATAGGGCGCGCTGTGAGCTTTCTTCAGAATTGTCCGTCTCAATTCCTCATTTTCGGGAACGCAAAGTCGACTCTGAAATCTCAGAACTCCATCATCTTGTATCACGAATCCTGGGGCTTTTCCTTTCTTTACTTCGTCACATAACCGAAGGATCAGAGAATCGTTCAGCTGCTTAGATTTGATCTCCTCGACTAGTGATGAAGTCAGTTCCATCACATATAGTTGCCCTTGGATTCCTGGTGCCCATACTTCAATCTCTTCGCGGATCAGCTCCTGCTGAATGCTAGTTTGGAATGTAAGTGCTTTCAACACTCGAAGAGAAACAGGTTTATGGCTCAATTCATCGGCTACTACGTTTGCTTTCCCCGGATGATTGAGAATCTCCAAGTCGTAATCCTTGATCAATTCCAGCCACCTTCTCTGCCTCATGTTTAATTCTTTCTGACTGAAAATGTAATTGAGGCTCTTATGATCTGTAAAGATCTGACAATGAGTGACGTACAAATAATGTCTCCAAATTTTCAATGCAAAGACTACAGCTGCTAGCTCCAGATCCTGAGTCGGGTAATTAACCTCGTACGGTTTCAATTGCCGAGAAGCATAGGCAATCACCTTATCCTTTTGCATCAACACACATCCCAGACCCTGATTTGAAGTGTCGCTGTGTACCATGAATCCATCAGTCCCATCTGGTAACGCTAATATAGGTGCTGTCGTCAGTCTCTTCTTAAGTTCATCAAAATCAGTCTGGCATTTCTCATCCCACGTAAACTTTTGAGTTTTCTGTAATAGCTGAGTGAGCGGACGAGCAATTTTGGAAAATCCCTCTAAAAAGCGGCGATAATATCCAACCAGTCCTAGGAAACTCCAGACTTCTTTCACGTTATTAGGAACTTCCCATTCCAAGATTGCTTCGACTTTCTTCGGGTCCACCTGAACTCCGTCAGCTGATATCACATGCCCAAGGAAAGTTACTTCCCTAAGCCAGAACTCGCATTTTGAAAGCTTTGCATACAACTGTTCCTTCCTCAAGGTGCTCAAAACCACATGCAAATGTTCGGCATGCTCCTCTGCGTCCTTCGAATATATCAAGATGTCATCAATGAAGACGACTACAAATTTATCCAAGTATTCTAAGAATACCTGATTCATCAATTGCATGAATACCGCAGGAGCATTGGTAAGTCCAAATGGCATCACTACAAATTCATAATGCCCATACTGGGACCTGAAAGCAGACTTTGGTATATCCGATTCCTTAATTCTCAACTGATGGTATCCTGATCGCAAGTCAATCTTCGAGAATACCCTTGCCCCTTGCAGTTGATCAAACAAGTCGTCGATCCGAGGTATAGGGTACTTATTCTTGATCGTCGTCTTATTGAGCTCCCTGTAATCAATACACAGTCGGAGGGATCCGTCTTTCTTCCGGACAAAGAGAACGGGCGCTCCCCAAGGAGAAACGCTAGGTTGAATATAACCCTTCCGTGACAATTCCTCCAGTTGCTTCTTGAGTTCATACATCTCAGTTGGCGCCATGCGGTATGGTGCTCTGGAAATAGGAGCTGCTCCAGGCTCTAATTCGATAGTGAACTCCACTTCTATCTGCGGAAGTAACCCAGGTAGTTCGTCAGGAAATACATCTCAGAACTCATTCACAACTGAAATAGACGAGAGCTCTACTCCTTCCCCTTTCCTCATGGCATAGCACCAAAGTCCATGACATCCACCTTGATAATTTCACGGCTTTCATTGCTTTGATCAATTTTCCCGAGCTTCCCGGTCTCCATCCTTGGAATAAGTGTTCAGATCCGTCATCCGCAATGATAGAAATGACTCTCTTCCGGTAATTCAGAATAGCTCCATAACGGTTGAGCCAATCGTCCCCGAGAATTAAATCGTCACCGTAGATGTCAACTACAATAAGATTCTATGGCCAATCTCTCCCTCCTATAGACACTGGAAAATCTCTAGCTTCTAGGGTTCCCACAATTTTCTCTCCGCTCGGTAATCCCACAACATAAGGTTCATAATTATACAAGAACGAGATTTTCAAACGATTAACACAGTTCAAAGATATAAAAGAATGCGTAGCTCCTGAATCGAACAAGACACTAACTGGTTGCAAAAGGATCAGATCGTGCACGATGCAACAGGTGTTCGATCATCCTTCTTCATCTCGTAAATACGCGTAGGAACGGACCCGGTATTTGGATGCCTCTCTTTTCCCAACATTCTGCTGCGGAAACCACTTTCTTTGCGTCTGGTTTACACTAGTGTCCTTCGAACCGCATGGAGTGCGAGTACCAAAAGATCGGGTCACATTTCCACAAAATGTTGCGCGATGCCCTTCTGTCCACACTCGAAGCAGTCACACAGCGCAAGCAGTCACATCGAACATGCCCGCTTTGCCACGCTTATAACATTTCTTCCTGCGTCTCAAAGCGGTTGGTCGCCGGAACTTCTTTCCACCTCGAGACGGATGCGGAGGCCTCCTGGATGAATGAAAAGAGGACTGACCCCTGCGAGGCCCACTACTCTTATTCTCCATGAAGTTGCCAGCCACTTTCTGCTTCTTTGCTTCCGTTGATTTCTCTACTGCCGCCTCTTTCATATCATAGGCCAGCGCCTTGTCACAATCTTTATCATGTAGTGGTACATTCAAATCCGGACATATATTGCTGAATTTCCGACTTCATTCGCATGTCGAAATGAAAAATCCTCTCCGCCTCGGTTCTGACCAAGTGACGCACATAAGTCAGCTGGTGATTAAAAGTCTTAATCACGTCCGTCACAGATGCTTCTGAATTTTGTGGTGAGAAAAACTCCCGAACTCGAGCCTCTCTAATCAAGCGAGGACAATCTGCGCTTCCATCATTAATTTGAATTCCGTCCAGTCAACATTATGCTCCTCCGGTCGAATGGCCTCCCACCGCCGAAAGCCTCCTGTCGGAAGATCTTTGGCGACCGGAACCTTTCTATCGTTGGGACAGTTAATCCCCGCAAAAATCTTCTCTAATTCCTTCATCCAGTGATCCCAAGAAAGCGTCTCAGCCGAACCATCAAATTTCGGAGGATGCAATTTGATCACCTCGGTAAGCCATTTATCTCCCCGATTATCCACGTTATGTTGCTGTCCCATCGTCGTCTGCATGCGATCCACAACTTGAGCAAACTGGTTTATCTGAGCAACCACCTGCTGAAGCACTCCCGGCACATTAGGATCTGCATTATTATTTGCTGATCCCTGTTGTCCTCCGGAATGGCAATCCGTTCGACTAGCGGTTATTTCTGGGGTAGACACCGACTCTTCTTGTCTCGCATTTCCACGTCCGCGTCCACGACCGCGTCCGCGTCCACGACCTCCTCTCAACATACTGTAAACACAAATACTCAATATCCAGGGCAAACTTTCTAAAAGGAAGTCCATCAATGTTTACAAAACATGAATTAATTAAAACGGTAGTATTTGAGATTAGGAAACTTACAACCACGGTCCACACGACGATGCTGGCTCAGCAGTGATGTTACAACCGACCAATAATCAAATAACGTAAATAGACCCAACTAACCCGACTGCCAAGATATCCATGAATCTTAGCTCCGATACCATATTCTGTAACACCCCGAGATATTCGGAATAATTACAGCTCCGTAAACCCTTTAAGTAAGGATTTACAAGGCTAATTTAAAAGAAATGTAAATCTAATCCAATCGTACAACTGAAGTTCCAATTACAGATTTGGTTCAACTGATCCAATGAGTTAACTTATACAACCATATCGAAATGACATTATTAAAACATACGTACTCGAGTACTAAATGAACCAAGAAGACAAATCACAATAACAATAAACATCAACCACATCACTGAGCCATTTCATCGTCCTGTCGGTACTGTGGTTGCTCCCCGCTCCTCGGCTACCTGAACATCAAAACAATGTCCACCCCCGAAGGGGTTAGCAAAACAATGCTAGTACAAGTATCATAATACATAAATCATCAGTGCATCATAAAACATGCAAAACGGACTTCCGTCATCGGAATCCAACGATGTGAATCCTCACGATTCCATCAACACAATACAGGTAATCCAGCGATCCAGCACCCTTGGTATAGATCCCCATGATGATCCCGTCGGACCAACGCATGGTGGAAAACCCGTCCAGCGATCCAGCGCCCTCAGCATAGATCCCCATGATGATCCCGTCGGACCAACGCATGGTGGACATTCGATCCAGCGCCCTCAGCATAGATCCTCATGATCCCCTCGGATCATTTATACCATAAACCAATCAATTATGCATACATATATGCATTTCAATATGTTCATCAATACGAACAATTAACAATGAATACCACGAGAAATTACAGAAATACATCTCATATTTGACAACATGAACAAAACCATAAGCATGATCAAGGTTCCAATATAAATCAAACTCAACATATGATACTTGCCTCGAAAATGGCAAGAATGGAAATACTCCAACAAATGACACGCGTCCGTATGTCACCGCCCCTCGATCATCCCCTATGAAAGGCTCGGACCTAAGAAATAATAAAGAAATCCTCTCAAGTCGTACGAACGTCTAACAATCCGGTTTACGGCCGCAAGCTCTAAAAAAAAATCTGTCTGAACTACTTAGCGCGCGCTACGTACTCTACGTAACGTGCGCTAAGCCTGCCCGTTAACGTACGCAAATGACCAGGTTTAGCGTGCGCTAGCTGTGTACTGACAGTCTTCTCTGAACAGCCGACTGCCCTGCCTGATGATATAACGTACGTTACGTATCCAACGTAGTGCACGTTACTCATTCCCGATAGCGCACGTTAATATATACATCTTAGCGTGCGCTAATCGTGCATGGCAGTCACTACTGGGTAAAACTTGAGCTAAAGGTGATGAAAACTCATGAAATCCTCAGTGTTAATACATGCCAACTCCGTGCATATCATGCTCATACGGTTTATGAAAGATCTTTATGGATTAAATGACTACGAGACACAAGGATACGTATCATCATTACTACACCATAATTCATCTTGATCTTCACGAAAATATCATAATTTCAATTCATTCCAAGTCCCAAAACATATGATCCCTTACTTAAAACATAAGAACTAGGTAATCTCCATACACTGGTCATGATCGGTTTTGAAGATACATAATATGCTTAGGAGTCCACATACTAAAAAGGTTCAATGGATCATACGATGAATAAGTGCCGAAACGTAAAAAATATCCTTCTAACGCATGATGATCGACTACTTGTGAATCTAACTGACTAGGTAAATACCAAAACATGATCAAAAACGTCTTTCAGAATACTACTAATATTGGTGAAGAATCACCTACCTCAAAGTAGTGAAGAACAAGGAGGAAATTCGAAGCAATCCCACGCCGAAGGTTTCAACATCAATCCTCCAATGATCTACAATCTTCAACACGAGCTAGGATGCCAGCAAGAAGTGTTTAGGATGAAGAGAGTGTCTTTCTAAGTTTAAGAATTCGGATGGGGGAGTGAAAAATCTGAAAATATGAAAAAGGATGTTGTCCTATATATAGAAAATGGTTATTAGCGCGCGCTAGTCCATATTCATAGTGTGCGCTAATGGCTATTTGAAACGTTACTGATTTCACTGTACTCAGCCTTTAGCGTGCGCTACCCTCATGTGAGTAGCATGCGCTAACGCGTTGACTTGGCTTTTTTCCGAAAGCCGTCCAGGTTCATCCCGACACAATCCGACCAAGATCCCCGGCCTGATCTCACCTACCACACGTCTCAATCATATTCACCCCGCATAGCATGCGCTAAGGTTCCTCCACAGCGTGCGCTATGGATCCAAGTTACCGTACGCTATACTTAATCAATAGCGTGCGCTACATGCGCAGAATCACAAATTTAAGTCACACTCATGAAATCATACACTTAACAACACCGGATTATGAAATACGGAGAATAAGGATCAGATCAAAATGTAACAATTACAATATCACAAGTTCCAAATACATAGCAGAAATCACGGGTATTACATAATGCTGACGATTCCTCGATGTATGTGAGAGCTGATCATAATAAGGTTACATGGGTTGAAGAACAGAATAAGAAAAATATATTCAAGCGAAAGCGTTCTCGTAAAACATGTATATATCTTGTATATTATAATCATATTATTTAGATGTTTTTCCTTTTCAAGTCTTACTTTGCTCATTACGAGATTCTATTTCTTTTTTTCTCAGAATTTGGTTGTTCTTGCATATAACTAACCAACTGAATTTTATTTATGGATCTTTTGTAGGTTGATGGCCAGAAAGAAAAAGCAAGTACCCCCATCCCTTGATGGTACAACATTAGATCCTGAAGATTCTGAGAAAACGAGACGTGAGGATGAGAGGGGTCGTACTGTACTTGCTATGGTGGGAAAGGCGATCCAAGGTGGCACCAAAATCCTTTTTCAATGGCATCCAATTAGAGGAGCCCCTACTGGAGATCACAAGTCTCATTTTTCCACCTACATCGGTGTAGTTGTGCGTGAAAGAGTAAGCATCACCTACAAGGAGTGGTCTGAAGTTCCAAAAGGACTTCTAGATGAAGTGTATGAGTCTATTTCGGTAAGTAAGTATATTCATTTTTAGAAAATAAAAATCATGCATAATGACCTTTTTTACATATCAAACTATTGCTTTTGTATCTATACAGAAGGGGTTTTATGTCACTGAGAACCGCAGAAGTTGGATACTTATACAAGCTTCCCAGCGATGGAAAGCTTTCAAGACTAGATTAAGGCTTGAATGGATGTATTTAGAAGATGGGGCGATAAGACACCAGCCACCATGGAAATATCCTGGGATAAATAAAACTGATTGGGATATATTCGTGAAAAATTGCACTTCTAACCAGTTCAAGGTAGGATTGTTCTAGGTTCAGAATAACATGAATGTTTTCATCAATTATGCAATGCATGTGCTAACTTTGTTTTAAAAAACCTGTAGTTGTTGAGTGAAAAGAATCGTGAGAGGGCAAAGAAAAAGACTTCAAAATATCGAGGAGGCAGACTTGGTTATCATTATTTTGAGGAATAGATTGTAAGTATTTTTACTTTCAGATGTTCTCCCTCTTGTATTGGTTTTATGTTCCTCTGTTTTATGAATAAAACCTTCATCCCCTGGTGCCAAACTGTCTCCAATTGAACATAAGGCATCATAAATCTCCTTAGAAGTGACAGGTTTCACCAAGTCAGTCCTTTCGGGTTCTGCCAGGACAGCACCCTCTCTGACTAGAACTGCATTCACTGCCAGAGTAGTGTTAGCAGCTGTTCCCAGTAAGCTTTTATAGAACTATTCCACTTCAGCCTGTATTAAATAAAATACAAAAGGCTAAAAAACTATTCTAGAAAAGTCTATTATATTCTTCAAATAATAGCAAAAAATTAGCAAATCAGACACGCGTTGGTCTATTACGGTCGAGAGAGGAACTGAATAAAACAGCTAAAAAATATATGTTTTTGTGTGTCAGACACGCATATCGGCATATTGTGTCTGTATCCATGTCAGGTACTTTGTAAAAATATATTAAAGTGTTCGACAACATGTATAAGTTACGAGATAAGGTTTCAGATGTTGGTTTAGATACGTTGATTGTTTGGTTTGTTTAGTTTATACACACACACACACACACACACACATATATATATATATATATATATGTCTATATGTATGTATATAATTTGTGGTGATGAAAGTTCCAACCTAATATAATCTAATAATAGTATTCTAAGTTAATTTTCTATAATCTTAGGAAAAAGATCTTGAAAAGCAGGGGGTCCATGTGTCATACGTGCCTCGGCATTTGACTTGGATTAAAGCTCATTCTCATGTCAAAGATGGAGTTGTAACTTTTGAAAATCCGGTTGATAAGGAAATTCATGAAGCAATAGTAAGATCTCTACATTACATTTCCTTTCAAGCTTATTATTTTTTATTCATTTCATGTCAATTAGTGCCGCATAAAACTTATCACATTTAATACACACTTTTGTACCTTTTATCTTCAAATTTGCAGATTGCATTAGAGGCTCAAGCACAAAGAGGTGAAATCATTGCTAGTGGTCGGGATGATATCTTAGCAAGAGCATTAAATAAGCGTGAACATGGTGGTTCAGTGAGGGCCGTTGGATCAGGAATCACAAACAAGGAGTACTTTGGGTTTAACAAACCAGTTGCACCTAGCCAATTGCATGCTGAAATGAACATGATGAGATCAGAGATGGAAACTATGAAACATAATCAAAATTTGTTCATGTCTGCCATGATGTCATGCTTAAACCAGGAGCAATTGAGATCATTCATGACCATTTGTGGTCAATTTGGTGGTTTTGGTGGGCAGGTTGGTCAATCAATTGGTTTTGGAGGGCAAGCTGGTCAATTTGGTGGGCAGGCTGGTTCAGATGGTCAGGTTATCTCTGGTGGTCAAGCTGGTCAGGCTGGTTTTGGTGGTCTTGATGGCAATGGGTTAAGGATTGCCCAATTAGATAACTCGGCTAATCATGGATTGGCAGGATTTACTAATTTTACATTTACACAACTACTAAACGGAGGCTTTGGAAGACAAGGGAGCAAAGGCCATCATTTTACCCATAATTCTTCATAGGCTCGATCGCAGGATGATGCTTATATTGCACGGGGTTTTGAGACACAAGCTCAGGAAATGGAAAATCTTCCCGTGCATCAGGTTCGTCTCCAAAGCCCAGAGGCCGAGGTATACCATGTCCAATTGCCTGAGACACATCATACTAATCCAATTGAGCATTCGAAAAATATTGCGCATCAGAATAATCATTTGGATATCACAAACAAACACACTTTTCCTAAGGTATAGCACTTTATATTTTTTGCCTCAAAGTAAGTTATATACTTGAATCTTCGAATAGTATATATATGAAATTTGATTATGTATCATGGTTTGTATTCATAGGGATGGAGTGATTGTTGCTTGGCAATTGAGGGTAACGACAAAGGCCTTGTAATTGTTGCTAATGGGAAGGTCTATATACAGAAGACAACAGAACTGATCAGTAATCATGGAGCAACGGTGCCCCCCGGTCATCGTCGAGTCACTATCACAGAAGATATTATGCCGAATGCTCACTTGCCATGTCCAAATGATGAATTAGTCTTTGTTTGTCAAGCTAAGGGGAGTTATACTGCTTGGCCAATTCACTTGATTCTTCAAAAAAGGGTATTAGCCACACTTGCTTTGTTGTATGGTAGATATTTTCTTGTCTGGTAGATGTTTTATTATTTTTGTCACTCATTCCTGAATATGCATTCTCACAATTTGAAAAAAATATTTTTTTAATGAACATTCCCCTGCTCCGAATCTATTTTTATAGTATAAACACCTAACCAAGAAAAAAATGAGATTTTTTACCTAATTCCTGAAAATAAATAAATAATAAGTTGTGACTAGTTATAAAAATAAAGCCAAATCAAATAATATTTTTTATGTGGGTCTAAATCGCTATTTCTGTTTTTTGTTACCTTGATATATTTTGTACATATAAAAAGGCCACTGTGCAGCTAGAGAAAGAGGTGACCACTCCATCCCCACGATCAGCGTCATCCCAAGCATCAACCAATCGTAAGTATGTCATAACTGCCGAGGATCGTGAAAAGGTGACTACTAGTTGGTTACAAGTTTTGAAAACTCAAGCTATGGGAATGAGAAATAGGGGTGAAACCATTTCCTTAAGTATCCCGAGAAGCGTATTTCTTAACGAACATGCTATTGATGTTACACTTGACTATGAAGACATGCTTGATTGGTGTTTCCTAAAAGAGATTGGAGCAGCTCATTTAAATATTTTCATGAAGTAAGTGTAGTTCCTTTTCGAAGTCTGGTTTTATTTTATTCATTCATTTACTTGTTTCATGTTCAAATTTTGATGGGTAAGGCACTTGAAAGAACGATGTCAAGAAGAAGGAATTTCGGGTATGTATGGATTTTGTGATAGTAGTGTTCTATCTCCGTTGACTCCAATAGTTGAAGAGGAAGACCGATCCATATATTTAGCTCGTGTCTTTGGGTGCAATGAGGGAAAGAATCTTAATCAACTATTCTTTGCACCTTACGATGACAAGTAAGTGCAATCAACGATACCTAAAACTATTGATATTCACTTATTTTTGTAACAATATTTTGTGACAAGTTAAGATTATCGATTAAATTCTTGAACAGATTCTTAAGTTTGACAAAGCAAGATTCTTCTTAAACAATTTTACAGATTTGTCAACTTGTCCAACTCTTTGCAATGATCAGTTATATAAAAGCTATTTCCACGTGTATTAAATAAGTTTGGTACTCAATTTAGTGTCCATGTGCTGATTTTTGTTAATTGTTGGTCATGATGGAGTTTTGTTAATTGATAGGTTATTATCATCTCTTTTTTTTTGTGTATAGTCGGCATTGGATGTTAGCAATTATTAGTCCTTGGAATGGATTAGTGTATTGGTTGGATCCAGTTGGAGTAGGAAAGGAGATTCCTGAGTTCGCTAAAACAGTCATCAATGAGTATATACTGGATTACATTAATAAATTTCTTTTTGGTTGTTTTCCTAACAAGTAGTATTTTCATTCCTATTAACCGTATTACAATTATGCAGGGGAATTATAAAATTTAGCATTACCAATCGAAAAGATGTCTGGAAAATAAAAAAGAATCCAAGAATTGGGTGGAAGCAACCACATGTATATTTGGATTCTAAAACCCGTTCATATCTATATATACAATCATGGTTGTTACGTCGGTAAGTCAAGTCGGACGGAGACTCCGGCAAGTCGAGTCGTGACTAGTCGAGACTAGTCGACAAGCTATAAAATATATATATATATATATTGTGTGTGTGTGCTCTCAACTGTCAACTGTACTCTGTGTGTGTGTGTGTATATATATATATATATATATATATTGTGTGTGTGTTTTTTTTTTTAATTTCTGTGTGGTTTTTTTTTTTTAATTTCTGCACTAGTCCGGCGACTGGGTCGCCTAGTCGACCCAGTCCAGTCGAGCCTCAGTCGCTCGAAAGACTCTCAAAAGCAAGTCAGGGTTCCACATCGGCCTCTCCAGCTCGATTGCTCGACTAGTTGCGACTAGTCGAGCGACATGACAACCATGTATACAATGCTTATGTATTTCATTAATGCAATAACATAAGTGTTGAATGGTTTGTATTTTCTTAATTCTGTATGTTTTAGTGTCCTTGTCAACCTCAATACAACAAGTTCTATGGATACTATGTGTGCCGTTATATGCTCGGGATTTTAGAAAAAAGAGTATTATGGATCTCCGACCAGGTATCATTTTTATACCGCACACCGTGTAAATTTCTTGATTGATTTGAATGAGTGATTATTGGAATGGGATTCTGAGTAAAATTCATGATTGGTGTGAATGAGTTTTGTGTAAATTCTGTGTAAAGTCTGTATAACAGACCTGATTCACAGACCTGATTCTGTGTCATTTAAGCTTAGTCTGTGTATGAGTTTTGTATAAATGAGTTTCTATTTAAGCTTAGTCAGTGTAACCTGATTCAGTACAAGTGCATAACAGTCTCTATTTTTACTTAATTTCATGATTGGTGTGAATGAGTTTTGTGTAAATGAGTTTTGTGTAAATTCTGTGTAAAGTCTGTGTAAATTTCATGATTCTACATAACAGACCTGATTCTGTGTGAACTTCATTTAAACTGCATAACAGACCTGATTCTGTGTAAAGTCTGTGTAAATTTCATGATTCTGCATAACTTTTTTTTTTTGGTTAAATTGTTATGAGGTTGCAATTAATCACTTGGTAGCTTGAAGTTGATTTGTTCAGAGATTTGGGTTAGAATCATCCATGTTTAGTTAAAATGTATGGCGAAAATTTGTCTAAAAACTGGATTTGGAGAGAATTTTAGTTTAACTCCATGTAATCAACCAAGTACCAAACCAGATCTTGTGGTGTTGAGTAGTAGGTATTATTTTGCATCGTTAGTTGTTTTAGCGATATTATTTCGTTAACATGATTATGATTATTATCTTACAGTTTTTTGCTGTAGAAACTTACTCATCGGAAGAAGTTGATGAGGTTAGAGATATTTGGGCTGAATATTTGCTCAAGCAAGAGAATGAAGCGGACGAAGAAAACAAAGATGATTGTATGCAAGTTACTCAATGAATTTTAGTCCTAATTATTCTGAATGATTAGACTCCGGGGTATTATTTTTTCGTTTTTCCATTTGGATATTGCAATAGATGTAATGGTATTACGTTTTTGGAGATTGCAATAGATTTAAAGATATCATTATAGTGTTGTTTTGTGTTATTTTATGTTTTCGGGAACGAGTAGGTTTATGATGTTTTTATGTAATGGTGAGTGTTGTTTTGTGTTTTATTTTTTTGGTACGAGCAGTATTATTATGTTTTTCTTTTTTTGTTTAAATATGATAAAGAGACCTGCTAAACTTGAAATCGGGTCTCTCAGAATATTAAAAAAATCAAAGAGACCCATTAGATATGAAATCGGCTCTCTCAGTTTCACGATTGGAAATATTAAAAATAAATAAAGAGACCCGGTGAGTATGAAATCGGATCTCTTAGGTTATACAAAAAAAATATTTAAACAATCAAAGAGACCTGTTATGTATAAAAACCGGCCTCTCAGGTTTTAAAATAAAAATATTAAAAAAATCAAAGAGACCCGTTAGGTGTAAAATGGGCTCTCTTAGGTTAGACAAAAAAATATTAAAAAAATCAAATAGACCCGTTAGGTGTAAAATGGGCTCTCTTAGGTTAGACAAAAAAATATTAAAAAAATCAAAGAGACCCGTTAGGTGTAAAATGGGCTCTCTTAGGCAAGACAAAAAAAATATTAAAAAAATCAAAGAGATCCGTTAGGTGTGAAATGGGCTCTCTTAAGCTAGACAAAAAAAATATTAAAAAAATCAAAGAGACCTCATATCTCAGATAACAGGTCTCTTATCCGTTTAAATTAGTTTCCTCCCACTTGCATAACAGACCTGATTTCTTAGATATCAGGTCTCTTATATCTCAAAAACACACCCCCCCCCCATGAGGCGGTCTCTTTAACAAAGAGACCGCTGAGATAGAGACCCGTCCAGAGGCGGTCTCTTAGTCTTATTTGGACGGGTCTCTTTGCCTATTTTTGTAGTAGTGATATTGTTGTACATTGTTTTATGTTTTAAGAATTGTGATTCACAATGTGATGATATTATTTATCATTTTGATCGCTCGTCGAGGGATGGTGAAGCTAAAATAGTTGTTTTGATATCGTTGTTCATTTCGATCATTCATTATTGATATACTGTTGTTTCATTTTAGTGAAGTTCTTTTAATCCGTATTGAATATGTTGATTTTGTGAGTTTTGTTGTTATGTTGATATCGTGACATTCCTGCAGTCAAACTTGCGTGTCTGCTGGTATTGTTAGATTTTTAGTCTGGCATATATAGTCATGTGTTGATAGTTTGTCTCACATTGGACTTTGCAAACAGGATGGTTACTCTATGAGACTAATTAGGTACAAGACCACATGTGTATTCGATCGATATATATTGGTGGCTTATGCAAGGACACTTTTCCATCCTGGGCATAGTGTGACGTCCTTCCAATGAGCCTTATATGCTAAGATTATAATTTGGTAAATTTATAAAACATTTTTGACAATGTGTGATTTGAGATTATGATATTGCGAGCGATCTCTTCGAATAGGGGACATAAGGAGAATGTTAAACCTTCGTGCAATTGGATGCGACGATTCGACTTCTCACATAGGTGTTATTGAGGGGTCATTTTCTTTGTGCAAGTAAGATGATTTTGGTTATATACAACATATAATGATTGTATATATTCAAAAAATTTTATGATAATCTAGTTGATTCACAGGGAATGTTTGATTGCGTGAAATCAATAGTTTGAGATTATGATGTTAGTTGGTTTATACAGCATATGTGATTACATATATTCTATGGATTTTGAGATTATGATCCAGTTGACTCACAAAACATGTTTGATTGCATGTGATCTCTGATTTTAGATTATGATGTTGTTAGGGTTTATACACATGTGCGATTGATGTATAACACGGGTTTGGAATTATGATTTGGTTGATTCGTGCAATATGTTTGATTGCGTGTGATCAATATTTTGAGATTATGGTTTTCTCGTGATTTATATGATCTATTTTGAGTTTATCATGTCGATGTGATCGTTACTATTGTTGAGTATTATTGTTGACCCTGTCATGTGCTTTACGTTTAGGTACTTGGATACCGAGTTGTAGTGGTCGTGAAAGAGATGAGCTTCCCAAAGATACTATCTATGATATGTGATGGAGAATCGTGTATTTTAACTAACTTATTTTTTTGCTGCAAATGTATTTTTAACTATGAACTACATTCGCTGCGTGTGTATTTCAAATGTCTTGGGTTGTTTTTGGAAAACCAATTCCCCAACCTATTTTTATCGGGACGTGTAAGCAGTGGCTTGATGTACATTTTTAAAAACTGTTTGAGTTTTGGCAATTCAGCCTTGTTATAACACCCCCAAAACCATCCGGGATATTACAGCGCCGTGGGTCCCACGCCGGAACCCACCAGGCTAAAAACCGTTTACAAAACCAATTCAAAAACGCCAAAAGGCTGATGACGGTAATATTTTGCAATTACTCAAATACTTTCAAAAACATGATTCTGAATTACCGTCATAAAATACCATTTGAAAATACAAGGCGAAATGCCAAATCTCGACAGTTCAAAGTGTACGTTAAGCCGCCACTTAAACGTACCGAAAAATAATTGGGAAAAAGCATTTGACGAAAATAACCCAAGTTCGCAAAGTGCCAAAAGGGCCATTTAAAAATACACACACGCAGCGGAAATAAAACAACCAGAAATAAATACTCAATACTCAAAAACATGCCACCGCCAATATCACATCGGGAAGCTCATCCCTTCACGACCGCTACTAGCTCGATCTCCGAGTACCTAAAAATAAAGCCCACGACGGGGTCAGCCACAATACTCAATAATGATACCGATCACATCATCATAAATAATTACATACCAATGTAATAATACTGTAAGAATACTACCAACGTAATCTTACCGTTATAACCTTACCAATCCATAATAATCTAAATCCTTACCATAATCCACATTTCACATCCTCGAATGACGAAATGAACTTAACAACAATTATCTGTATTGAATTCCAAAATACCAACAATCCTCCAAACCTCATCATAACTTATAAGTGTGGAAATAATCCAACCTGTGCCAAATCCTGTCCGTCGGATCGCACAATCAAATCTAAATTTGGGTAAAACCAAATATACACGATACATCTGTAAGTCAAATTTCCACAGAACAATGATAACAAGTACTGCAACATCGACGCACAGTCCAAATACTCATACGATCATCACAATGATCAAAACAATAGGTCAACCGAGAATATTATCGACAGGATGACTCCAATACGATCAATAAATGATCAACGATGACTGAGAATACCCTCAACATGGTAGACTCCAAATGATCAACAAAGGACCAACAATAACCGAGAATACCCTCAACAAGGTAGACTCCAAATGATCAACAATAATGGATCTCAAAGAAATAACTTTGACTGTCGAACATACCCCTCGGGCGTATGAACAACCAGTCGCAAACCGTCGAACACATCCAATACTATAGAATATGAAACGACAAAAATATACGGCTCAAAGATGGACATCACAGTACGCCCGATCCGTAAATGTGTCCGTGCACAAGCCACCCCGGGTATCGATCAAATACACGTGTGGTCTTGTACCTAATTAGCCTCACGAACTACGTCTCGTGTGCACGGTTCAATGCGGAATAATATCAACACATAACTATCAGGTGCCCGGCTAAAAATCCTACACAGTAACCAATCGGAACGCAGATATGATTCCAGATATGTCACGATGCAACATGACAACGAAACTCAAAGAATTACATATCCAATAAGGATCAAAAGACTCACCGAAGTGAACAATGACAATCTGACAAAGAAAAGTCGACACGACTATTCACTATCCAAAACAACAATCTTGGGATCACAAACCCCAAAGAATAATCCATACGATCAACCATCTCAGACAACAGTTCTGGGATCAACATCCCTCAATGAGATGATCAACACAACCATTATTACCAACAATAGTCCTGGGATCAACATCCCTCAACGAACAACCAATACGAATCTCAATACACGAAGCCTCAACGTACAACATATACGACAACTCAACATAATAATTATCCCATAACTGAACAATACATAAATTACCTCAAAGCCGAAGACAATATCCTTTCCACGATCCAACATCCCTGAACGAATACACAGTTATACGAATAATCCCGAAATATGTATAATCCATTTAATACCAATAAACCTTTATCCCGATACTTATGTCATCACGATAACTATCCTCGATATCCAATATACTATATCCTTGACCAAAGATAACTCACGTCTTCCTTGAATATAATTAAATCATATACCTTATGATTTAATACAAACCAGAGCACGATATACAACTCATTATCCGACAACTTACATTTCTAACAACATTGCTATACGAATTATAAATGAAATGAAAACGAAACCATTCATCAAATATTATAAACTGAACAAGTATAAACTTGCCTCGATACCGATACCACGAATTTGTTACCAGAATCCATTGCCTTCGTCCCCGAGCTCCTCAGCCCTGACCAAAAGCAACCTACAAACTCTCCAACCTTGACCGCAACACAACGGCCATAATCAACGCTCAATTATCGCGACCTAATGCAATAATCAAATGACAACACATCCGATAATAATCAATAACCGGTATAACCAACCAATCAAACTCAACGGTTCAGCAATACCTCGATCATTTACAAAACCGAACAATACAACTCAAACAATTACGAACTCATATCAACAATACAAGCCGAAATACGATAAATCATAATTATAAATCAATAACCGATCAATAACCCAACAGTTCCACAATATCTCGATTAAACACAGTCTTAAACAATCCAGTTCAAACCATCACGAATTCATAATCACAACACGAAAATACTACACTGTCTGCCTACTTAGCGCGCGTTAAACGCATAACGTAGCGTGCGCTAAGTCGCTCCCGATAGCGTGCGCTAGCCAGTAAGCTTAGCGTGCGCTAATGCTACACAGTTGCATGCATTCCAAGCATCGACTAACACTTTGCGACTACAAATCCGAATGAAAAGGAAATCATACTCCAAGATTAACAATAACTTTTCCAAATTCAATCTCATCATCATGATCCATATCTTATCATACGAACTCAATCACTACAATCAACATAATGTTTAGTTTCAATTATCTTATCCATGTTAATAATCAAACCAACATATATCCTTCCTCTTTGATGTGATATATATCCAAGAACACCAAGAATACCATGATTCCATAATCATGTTCATGACAACCATCATAATCCGATATGCTAACATGTAATTAATCACCTAAGTCATATATATCCGTATATCATCTTAACATCAAATCCGAAATGAAGGGAGATATAAATCGACATATCTCCTGAACACCATTCAAAACCATACGAAACATATCAATATCCGCATACCAACAATAACATCAATGTTACTCAGTAAGCCATCTCGAATCATACTTATCAACTCATTAATATGATAATCATCATCTCAAGAACACCAATATTCAATCCCCAAAACGAAATCCAAAGTGAAGATTAATTACCTCTTTGAAGAAAATGATGGATTAACAAGGTTGAATCTGTTCCCAATCATTTCCAAGCTCCAAATGTTGATAAGGACGCTCAACTCCATCATAATCTAGTATTTGGAACCTCAACACTCTCTCTATGAATTCCATTCCAAGGATCATTAATAATTTCAAGAAAAAAAAAGCTTTGAATCCATGCTCTCCATCTTAATCTTGTTAAAAATCACCACCTCACCGTGTTTGGGAACCTCAAGATCCTCCCAAAGCTCTCTCTATCGACTGAAGGAGAAAGAATGGACTAAATGCATCTCAAAACCCGTCTGTCCCCTTATATAATAAACATTACTAGCGTGCGCTACTCTCATAAAATAGCATGCGCTATTGCCCTAGCGTGCGCTAACTGACTTTGTTAGCGTGCGCTATCGCAGCCCAGAGGCCACTGTCTTGCCTCGTACATCAGCTTACGTACGTAATGCCCATGCATTAACGTACGTAAATCATCATGCCTAGCGTACGCAAGTCATTGCCCTTAGCGTGCGCTAACATCAGTTGACTTGCTACAGTTTACCTACCGCATGTGCCCCCACATGCCGATCTGACAAGGATAAGATTCCCTTTGACCGATCTACAATTAGCGTGCGCTAAGCCTCATGCTTTAGCGTGTGCTAATACTTCAGGACAACAACCGTTGACTTACCAGAACGTGCGCCGAAAGCAGCCGGGTCCATACGCAGATTCCTTCCGATCTGACTGCATTTAGCGTGAGCTACATTCTGCCTCTAGCGTGCGCTAATTAACCATGAACGATAGCGTGCGCTATACTTGAACATTAGCGCGCGCTAATCAGGCTATACTTAGCCATTTCCAATTCTCCTCGTCCGTATCGACATACCAAAATACGAACATACGGCATACTGAATACATGTACTGAATCCAATAACATTATCATACGATATACCCAATATCAATAACCTGATACACGATATCCTCAAAATAATTGTCGAACCTCTACGACAGTTATACGAGTACAAATACAGCCGTCTCAGTTCTCAATTTATTTTATCCATACTATATAGACACCAAGCCATCCAGTATATCTTAGATAAAATAACGCGAAAAATTCATACTGAAAATTCGGGTATTACATACTACCTCCCTTAAAATAAGTTTCGTCCTCGAAACTTGCAACCTGCCACCAACAACAGATAAATCCAAAACTTTCCAACTCATCACAAAACAATCAAGTGTCGCCACAAGCGAATAACCAAACCAATATACTTACAGGTGCGTGAAGCCGATGATCTCCCGTGATACTAGCACACGACTCCCACACGAAGTCTCAAAACAATACCAACACACGCCAATATCACAAATAACAATTTGAAAAGATCTCAAAAATTTTGGAAACTCCAAAATCGGTTTGACTCAAAAGTAAAAAAAAATCATTTTCAAAAGTCACGCTACTACCGTCCCGGTAGAGCCACATAACACACACGCCTGGGTTTCACAAAACCCAAGCTCTGATACCATCTTCTGTAACACCCCCAAAACCATCCGGGATATTACAGCACCGTGGGTCCCACGCCGGAACCCACCAGGCTAAAAACCATTTACAAAACCAATTCAAAAACGCCAAAAGGCTGATGACGGTAATATTTTGCAATTACTCAAATACTTTCAAAAACATGATTCTGAATTACCGTCATAAAATACCATTTGAAAATACAAGGCGAAATGCCAAATCTCGACAGTTCAAAGTGTACGTTAAGCCGCCACTTAAACGTACCGAAAAATAATTGGGAAAAAGCATTTGACGAAAATAACCCAAGTTCGCAAAGTGCCAAAAGGGCCATTTAAAAATACACACACGCAGCGGAAATAAAACAACCAGAAATAAATACTCAATACTCAAAAACATGCCACCGCCAGTATCACATCGGGAAGCTCATCCCTTCACGACCGCTACTAGCTCGATCTCCGAGTACCTAAAAATAAAGCCCACGACGGAGTCAGCCACAATACTCAATAATGATACCGATCACATCATCATAAATAATTACATACCAATGTAATAATACTGTAAGAATACTACCAACGTAATCTTACCGTTATAACCTTACCAATCCATAATAAGATAAATCCTTACCATAATCCACATTTCACATCCTCGAATGACGAAATGAACTTAACAACAATTATCTGTATTGAATTCCAAAATACCAACAATCCTCCAAACCTCATCATAACTTATAAGTGTGGAAATAATCCAACCTGTGCCAAATCCTGTCCGTCGGATCGCACAATCAAATCTCAATTTGGGTAAAACCAAATATACACGATACATCTGTAAGTCAAATTTCCACAGAACAATGATAACAAGTACTGCAACATCGACGCACAGTCCAAATACTCATACGATCATCACAATGATCAAAACAATAGGTCAACCGAGAATATTATCGACAGGATGACTCCAATACGATCAATAAATGATCAACGATGACTGAGAATACCCTCAACATGGTAGACTCCAAATGATCAACAAAGGACCAACAATAACCGAGAATACCCTCAACAAGGTAAACTCCAAATGATCAACAATAATGGATCTCAAAGAAATAACTTTGACTGTCGAACATACCCCTCGGGCGTATGAACAACCAGTCGCAAACCGTCGAACACATCCAATACTATGGACTATGAAACGACAAAAATATACGGCTCAAAGATGGACATCACAGTACGCCCGATCCGGAAATGTGTCCGTGCACAAGCCACCCCGGGTATCGATCAAATACACGTGTGGTCTTGTACCTAATTAGCCTCACGAACTACGTCTCGTGTGCACGGTTCAATGCGGAATAATATCAACACATAACCATCAGGTGCCCGGCTAAAAATCCTACACAGTAACCAATTGGAACGCAGATATGATTCCAGATATGTCACGATGCAACATGACAACGAAACTCAAAGAATTACATATCCAATAAGGATCAAAAGACTCACCGAAGTGAACAATGACAATCTGACAAAGAAAAGTCGACACGACTATTCACTATCCAAAACAACAATCTTGGGATCACAAACCCCAAAGGATAATCCATACGATCAACCATCTCAGACAACAGTTCTGGGATCAACATCCCTCAATGAGACGATCAACACAACCATTATTACCAACAATAGTCCTGGGATCAACATCCCTCAACGAACAACCAATACGAATCTCAATACACGAAGCCTCAACGTACAACATATACGACAACTCAACATAATAATTATCCCATAACTGAACAATACATAAATTACCTCAAAGCCGAAGACAATATCCTTTCCACGATCCAACATCCCTGAACGAATACACAGTTATACGAATAATCCCGAAATAGGTATAATCCATTTAATACCAATAAACCTTTATCCCGATACTTATGTCATCACGATAACTATCCTCGATATCCGATATACTATATCCTTGACCAAAGATAACTCACGTCTTCCTTAAATATAATTAAATCATATACCTTATGATTTAATACAAACCAGAGCACGATATACAACTCATTATCCGACAACTTACATTTCTAACAACATTGCTATACGAATTATAAATGAAATGAAAACGAAACCATTCATCAAATATTATAAACTGAACAATTATAAACTTGCCTCGATACCGATACCACGAAGTTGTTACCATAATCCATTGCCTTCGTCCCCGAGCTCCTCAGCCCCGACCAAAAGCAACCTACGAACTCTCCAACCTTGACCGCAACACAACGGCCATAATCAACGCTCAATTATCGCGACCTAATGCAATAATCAAATGACAACACATCCGATAATAATCAATAACCGGTATAACCAACCAATCAAACTCAACGGTTCAGCAATACCTCGATCATTTACAAAACCAAACAATACAACTCAAACAGTTACGAACTCATATCAACAATACAAGCCGAAATACGATAAATCATAATTATAAATCAATAACTGATCAATAACCCAACAGTTCCACAATATCTCGATTAAACACAGTCTTAAACAATCCAGTTCAAACCATCACGAATTCATAATCACAACACGAAAATACTACACTGTCTGCCTACTTAGCGCGCGTTAAACGCATAACGTAGCGTGCGCTAAGTCGCTCCCGATAGCGTGCGCTAGCCAGTAAGCTTAGCGTGCGCTAATGCTACACAGTTGCATGCATTCCAAGCATCGACTAACACTTTGCGACTACAAATCCGAATGAAAAGGAAATCATACTCCAAGATTAACAATAACTTTTCCAAATTCAATCTCATCATCATGATCCATATCTTATCATACGAACTCAATCACTACAATCAACATAATGTTTAGTTTCAATTATCTTATCCATGTTAATAATCAAACCAACATATATCCTTCCTCTTTGATGTGATATATATCCAAGAACACCAAGAATACCATGATTCCATAATCATGTTCATGACAACCATCATAATCCGATATGCTAACATGTAATTAATCACCTAAGTCATATATATCCGTATATCATCTTAACATCAAATCCGAAATGAAGGGAGATATAAATCGACATATCTCCTGAACACCATTCAAAACCATACGAAACATATCAATATCCGCATACCAACAATAACATCAACGTTACTCAGTAAGCCATCTCGAATCATACTTATCAACTCATTAATATGATAATCATCATCTCAAGAACACCAATATTCAATCCCCAAAACGAAATCCAAAGTGAATATTAATTACCTCTTTGAAGAAAATGATGGATTATCAAGGTTGAATCAGTTCCCAATCATTTCCAAGCTCCAAATGTTGATAAGGACGCTCAACTCCATCATAATCCAGTATTTGGAACCTAAAGACTCTCTCTATGAATTCCATTCCAAGGATCATTAATAATTTCAAGAAAAAAAAGCTTTGAATCCATGCTCTCCATCTTAATCTTGTTAAACATCACCACCTCACCGTGTTTGGGAACCTCAAGATCCTCCCAAAGATCTGTCTATCGATTGAAGGAGAAAGAATGGACTAAATGCATCTCAAAACCCGCCTGTCCCCTTATATAATAAACATTACTAGCGTGCGCTACTCTCATAAAATAGCATGCGCTATTGCCCTAGCGTGCGCTAACTGACTTTGTTAGCGTGCGCTATCGCAGCCCAGAGGCCACTGTCTTGCCTCGTACATCAGCTTACGTACGTAATGCCCATGCATTAACGTACGTAAAACATCATGCCTAGCATACGCAAGTCATTGCCCTTAGCGTGCGCTAACATCAGTTGACTTGCTACAGTTTACCTACCGCATGTGCCCCCACATGCCGATCTGACAAGGATAAGATTCCCTTTGACCGATCTACAATTAGCGTGCGCTAAGCCTCATGCTTTAGCGTGTGCTAATACTTCAGGACAACAACCGTTGACTTACCAGAACGTGCGCCGAAAGCAGCCGGGTCCATACGCAGATTCCTTCCGATCTGACTGCATTTAGCGTGCGCTACATTCTGCCTCTAGCGTGCGCTAACCATGAACGATAGCATGCGCTATACTTGAACATTAGCGCGCGCTAATCAGGCTATACTTAGCCATTTCCAATTCTCCTCGTCCGTCTCGACATACCAAAATACGAACATACGGCATACTGAATACATGTACTGAATCCAATAACATTATCATACGATATACCCAATATCAATAACCTGATACACGATATCCTCAAAATAATTGTCGAACCTCTACGACAGTTATACGAGTACAAATACAGCCGTCTCAGTTCTCAATTTATTTTATCCATACTATATAGACACCAAGCCATCCAGTATATCTTAGATAAAATAACGCGAAAAATTCATACTGAAAATTCGGGTATTACACTTGTACTATCATAATGGAATTTTATGATGGTAGTTGGAAATGGATTATGGAAATCTTTGAGTAGTTTGAAAAATATTATCATCACGATCCTTTTGGCATGATTGATAATTGTGAAAATGATACTGAACCTTGTGGATTCTGGTTGCAGGACCCACATCACTGTAATATCCAAATATGGTTTGAGGATGTTGCATAAAATAGTACTAGAGCCTGAGTTTTGTGATACCCAAATATGTGTTATGCGGCTGTACCAGTGCGGTCGCAATGATATATTTCTGAAAAGTGATTTGTTTGTCTTTTGAGTCAAAACTAATTTTTAAAATGTTATGTTTTTGAGTAATTTCTTAGTAAAATTTTGATTTTTGGAGATTGAATGTGCGCATGATGTGAACAAAGGCGATGAAAATGTAAGCCGGTGTTGGCTGCATATGCCATGAGCGGCTTCTTATTTTCCGTTAGCATATAATATGTACTACTTACTATATCATAATGAATTTTAATAAAATAGCAATTTTGCCTCATAGTTCAATATAATCTATTATTCCCTTATTTATTCATGAATTTCAAAATTATGTTATAAATTAAATAATCAATTAATTAAGGTCAAAGTAAAGTGTTGATTTACCGATTGGGCTATGTACCAACACTTAATTATAAGTGGACTCACTAGTGGACCATAATAATTGATTTTAAAAGTTCAATTAGGGCCCAAAACCAAAGATTGGTTTAAACCACCTTTAACTCTAACCCAACCCATGACCTAACCTACACACTTTTAACCAACTTACAAATATATCAACCATATATAAAAATAAAATAGAAATAATAAAATAATAATAATATATAATAATAAAAAAGGGCACAAAATCAGTCATTAAGGAGTGAAATGAGGGGTGGACATATTGTGACTTGTGTATCACACATACATGGGCCTCCATTCCCCATGCCTATGACCACCTTGTTTTAAACACTTTAAAACACCATTTCTCCTCATTTCCCCATGCAAAAATCTGCACTACTTGAAAGAGAGAGAAAGGGACGAAATTGGTAAGAGAGAGAGAGAGAGAGAGAGAGAGAGAGAGAGAGAGAGAGAGAGAGAGAGAGAGAGAAGAAGTAGAGGAAGAAGAAAGGAAGAGGAAATGTAAGAACTACTCTAAAACCTTATTTTTCATCCTATTTTTTCTTCTTATCCTAACTTGAACTTATCTTGTAATAAAAAATAATGAACATCCATGGTGGTGATGTCTCGGCCGAATAGGAGAGTAAAGGAGGAGACCAATTCTACTAGCTAAAGACTTAGAACGAACCTTTACCGTCAAGAAATCGAGGTGGGTGTAAAATTATTTTTAAATTCATATCTGAAATAATTACAAAAATGAAGATGCATGTTCTTTTATGTGGTTTATATACTCTTCATTTCATATGATACAAACATTCATGATGATTTGCAATTTGATTGTGTTGAGAAACTAGCAATTTTTGATGATTGAAATGAAGTGTTTAGACTTCTTGCAAAAATGATCATGCATGATATGTTGAATATTCTAAAAATTTATAACCTTGAAGTGATTTATGTGTAATATATGAATATGAATATGAGGATTGATGTTTAATTCGTGGCCTAACAAAAGTTGAAATTGATAAAAACGAGCATAAATTGTAATTTCGTGAGTTTAAGAGAACTATGGACATTATTGTTATAAGTATGTAATTTGAATTGGGGTTAGAAAATATAGCATAATTATGTGCTAATTATAAATCTTTAAAATTTTACAAAAAACGGAATCCATTTCCTAAGTTTACGGGTCGAAAAACATCATAAAATGAAATTGACTAATTTCTTAAAAATTATGGACCTGTTAGGAAATTTTGTATATTTTCGATTTAAAATATAAAATGAGACTTAAGAACATATTTAGTCTCTGTCCTTAAAGTTTTGTAAAAATCAAAACTTGTTTCCGACGCCTACGGACCAAAAATCACAATTTAAGATAAACTTGGGGTCAAAATATAAATTCTTTAAAATTTTGGGGCCAAGATAAATTTTATCTTTCTGGACTGAACATATGATTTATTTAAAAATAAAATTATGTCTTTAAAATTCCATAGAATTCAGAAGTCATTTTTTAATTTGGAGTCAAAATGATATTTCTAATAGATTTGGGGTCAAATAGTAATTTTTTGCAAAATTGAGGTCCAGGACAAATTTTTAAGTCTCTGGACTGAAAATAATATTTGCTTATGTATAAGTATTACGTCCGTTGATTTTATAAAAATCGGAGATAATATTAATTTAGGGGTCAAAATAACATTTTAAATAAATTCGGGCCGAAATTGAAAATTTTGGAAATTCAGTTCGAAACTGAAATTCTGAAAATCACCCCAATTCTGGAATTCCAATTTCAATATGAATTTTCTCGTAAAATTTCGTCACCATCCGTGTTGAACCAAAACTTATAATCATGAAAACCAATTTTCACAAATTTTGGGTATAATTATAGTTTCAGAAATATCAGTCCCGGAAATGAAATTTTGAAAACTATCCTGATTCTAGGATCAGATAATCATACTTGAAGTTCCCATGAAATCTCATGACCGATCGAACTCAATTTGAAACGATCCAATATAATATCTACGAAAACTCCAAAATATTATTAGGGGAAAAATTCTCCTTCGTGAAAATATTTAATCCAAGCAATATGACTTCAACCAAGTCCATAATCTCATAGTGATTATGCCACAAATAAACTTTCAATCCCATTGTATAATCAAATTATACTAAGGGTTGCTACTAATTGACTACGTAACTATAATTGTACGCTTGTGCATACACCGTGATGCATTTAACTGATAAGTGTGACTGTCTGAGAACTAAGTGTTATACAAGCGAAGTGCCACGGATGGGACCGCCCTCTAACTCTATCGGAATAAAGTGCCACATCGACGGATAGGGGCCACCTTTTGAACCCACACGAAACAGAGCGCGTGACCTAATATCCGGGGGCCACCTCTTGAACTTGTAGGAGCCACCAGTAGAATCCCAAATCGAGTCGGGAAGGTTAGACCGAGTCTTGGATCGAGCAGCGCAGCTGCATTTCATGAGCAAGGATACCGTTGTTGCCTATTCCCATAACCGAACAACGGAGTGTTCCGAGAGACCTGGGTCATAGACTGCGGGATAATCGCGATTATGACACGATCTGGGAGAAAGACCCACGATTAGGACATGTCTTACCCAGATAAGAGATAAGGAAGCACGGCTAATGTGTAGAGCACAAGCTCGATAAGTGAATGAGGCTACGACCAATTTTGGGAGTCACAAGGATGATCTAGGTTCCTAGTCCAATTCGGCGGGTTCCGAGGCTAACTGATTGATTGATTGATTATTTGATTGTTAGCATGATTGAACATTTGAAAAGTTAATTTTATACACGGGGTTGGATAAATTTTGCTATTAAGCAAATGAGTAAAGTCTACTTCTGAAAATTATACAGATTATTTTGATAAAACTAAGACAAAACTTAATTCATCATTTATAAATCAATAGACATGCATCACTCAAAGCTTTGAAATGAAAGCAAGCCACACTTGCACACGATCACCCACTCACTGAGACCTTTTGTCTCACCCCACCGTTTTTCCTTTTAAACCAAACGGTAAGCAGATCGATGAAGGCGAAGAAGACCTAGAGAGAGAGAGAGAGAGAGACTGACTAGATCATCCCGCTTCCAAGACTTAGATTTCTGTTGTTATCTTGAATGTAATAAGCAAAGTTGTATTCCGCACTTTAAATCATTTTGCTATTTTCACTGCAACTTTGTAGTCAATGTAATTTGGATATTATTCTTTTGTATTAACGAATCATAGAATCGTCGGGCTAAGATCATTACTTTGAATTCTATTGAGCTTTCGTTATTTATTACCGTGTATTTACTCCAATAAATCGAATGATTGACCGATGCGTCGCACCCTCGTCCTTCCCGATGTTTGGGGGCATGACAGATGTGGTATCGGAGCCCGATTTGTAAGAAGGACACTTACAACGGGCTAACCAGGATAAAATTCTTTGGACTTAGATGCGATATCCACTTAGGACAAAGTGAACATATAGAACCAAGACTGAGAGTCCTATGTAATTCTTTTCGAACTCTTCGCTATTTACTTGGATAGCAAAATTTGTTCAGATCTCAAAATTTTTGTCAGCTACTTAAGTGGCTATGGCATTTTTAAATCATATCAATTGTTCGACATTCGTCATAATGAATGGGAATCGTTCCATTCTGTTGTTCAAATCACGTTTCTATTCACTTGGAATAGACGAAATTGAGTAATTCCTTAAAACTCCACTAAACTCCATTTTTCTTTACATGAAGTGTTAGTGTCATTGTCACTTATATGTCATGAGCATATTCATTGAGTCATTAAGTTCACAATCTTGATGATTATTCATGCTTGGTTGTCTTTATATTTGGCTAGGATAGACCGTGACTGGTACTGACTTAGTTATTTTGTTGTTTAGATGGATAATAGACGTAGAGGATGTCCACGAGTTAACCGCGATGAACAGCCGAATCAACAAGCTAACAATCGCAATCCATCGCCACCACGAGGCGGGGCCGTAAATGATGCTATTGCACAAGCCTTAGTTCAACTAACAAATTTTCTACAGCAACAAGCAGCCAATAACCAAACTACTGGTGGGGCACAAGATCGCATGCTTGAAAGATTTCGATGCTTCAGTCCACCAACATTTAGCGGAGAACCTGATGACACTAAGGCGGAATCATGGGTGGATAAAATGGAGAACATATTTAATGTGTCACAGTATACTGATGAACAACATATAACATTGGCCACATTCAGACTTGAGGTTGGCGCACATGACTGGTGGAAGGTTGTTAGTGCACGCTGGATAAGAGATAATCGTGTCAGAACATGGGCCAAATTCCTAACTAATTTCCGAAACCAGTATGTTTCAGTAGCAGCTAGAGAGGCTCGGCGAGATGAGTTTTACCATCTGAAGCAAGGGTCTTCGACTGTCGCACAATATGAAGCTCAATTCAATAGGTTATCCAAATATGCGCCTGAATTAGTGTCGATTGAGGAAGATAAGCTTTATAAGTTTACACGAGGACTGAGATTTACACTTCAGCAGAGTCCCCTGATTGTTCCCCTGACTACATTTGCTGAGGCAGTTGAGGCAGCAACTCGAATTGAGAATGGAACAGCAAGACTGGCACAACAGCAAAAACCGACTTTTTGGAAATAGTAAGAGACCTGGGAATGGATAAACAATGAAATATACATAGAAATTACGCAAGACTGGAGCGAAGGAAAACCCAAGCGGAATGAGAACACAAGTCCGTAACAAAGCAGCAGCTCTGTGCCCGCATTGTGAAAAGAAAGGGCACGAAGCTAGTGAATGTTGGAAGATGTTGGGAAAGTTCCTGAAATATTGCAGCACATAACACCAAATCAAGGGCTGCCCGAAAGTGGAAAACCGAACGAAGCAAAGCCTGGGAACAACAAGGGAAAGGCTCCAGCTCATGTGCTTGCCCTAGCTGGATAAGAAGCTCCCGGGAAGAATGATGTGGTGGATGGTACACTTCTCATATCAAACCACTCAGCACATACACTCATTGATCCACGTTCATCACATTCATTCATTGCACCACAATTTTCTGAAAAACTAAACATGCAATTAGACTATCTGCCTGTATGCCTTGTAATGTCTACCCCAATGTATACTAGTCAATTAACTCATAGAGTGCACAATGCATGTGATATAGTGATTAGTGTTTCCCATGGATTTAGTAATACTCCCTATACTAGAATATGATTTCATTCTAGGAATAGATTGGCTATCAAGACATTTCGCACATTAGATTGTCACTCTAAGATAGTTAGGTTTTGCGAACCTAACAAACCAGTAGTGGAACTGGTTGGGAATGCTAGAGTCAACCTAGCACCTATTATATCAGCCCTCAAAGAAAGATTGTTGCCAAAGGGGAAACCGGGTTTTTAGCTTTCATTATCAACAAACCAAAAAGAAGACGGGTATAGAAACCATACGAGTGTTATCCGAATACCCTGACGTACTTCCTAAAGAACTGACCTCCTTGCCACCAGATAGAGAGATCGACTTTAATATTGAGATCATCCCAGGAAGGCACCCATAGCAAAACCACCATACCGAATGGCACCATTGGAGCTACAAGAGTTGAAGGTACAACTACAGAAATTACTCGATGTGGGATTTATTCAACCCAGTGTATCACCATGGGGAGCATCAGTATTGTTCGTTAAGAAGAAGGATGGGACATTGAGACTTCGCATAGATTACTGCGAACTCAACAACATCACCATTAAGAATAAGTATCCTATTCCAAGGATACATGAATAGTTTGATCAACTTCAAGGAGCCACAGTATACTACAAATTCGATCTTGAACAAGGATACTACCAGTTGAAGATTAAAAATAAAGATGTTCCTAAAACCACATTCCAAATTAGATATGGCCACTATGAGTTTATAGTGATGCCTTTTGGACTCACGAATGCTTCTGCAGCATTTATGGATTTAATGCACATAGTATTTCAACCGTATATCGACCGGTTGGTAGTGATCTTTATTGATTACATACTCGTGTACTCCAAATTGAAGAAAGATCATGAGGAACACCTAAGACTAGTGTTAGAAACACTAAGGCATCACAAGTTGTATGCCAAGTACAACAAGTGCGTATTCTGGCTGAGTGAAGTGGCGTTTTTGGGTCACATTTCTCTAGAGAAGGAATTGCAGTAGATCCATCCAAAATTCAAGATATTATAGATTGGAAGACACCAGAAAATGTCCCTGAGATGAGAATCTTTCTTGGACTTGCGGGTTACTATCGTAAATTCATCAAGGACTTCTCGAAGGTAACGTGACCTCTCACCCGACTAACCCAAAAACAAGTCAAATTTGAATGAACGGATATGTGCGAAGAGAGTTTTCAAGAACTCAGGAAGAGGCTTACTACCGCACCAATACTGACGCTTCTAGAAGGAACCCATGGATCTGTCGTCTATAGCGATGCCTCGAAGGAAGGCCTTGGTGCAGTACTAATGAAAAATGGAAAAGGAATTGCGTATGCTTCTAGAAAGATCAATACGCACGAGAGAAATTATCCAACGCACGACCTTGAGCTTGCAACAATAGTCTTTGCCTTAAAGAAATGGCGACACCATTTGTACGGTGCTGAATTCACAGTGTTTAAGGACCATAAAGGTCTCAAGCACCTATTTTCTAAAAAGGAACTTAACCTAGATGGGTAGAACTTTTAGAAGATTACTGTTGTGAGATTCAACATCATCCAGGAAAAGCAAACGTCGTGGCTGATGCCTTAAGTAGAAAGGCTAGGGTGGCCCGACTAATGGTCCGAGAATGGCAAGCTCTTAAGGAACTAAGCCGCCTAAAACCCATTCACGAAGGTACTCGCTTGGTCTGTTCCAACCTTACAGTTAAACCAAAATTAATAGACGATATTCGTGTAGCTCAAATAAAAGATTCAAAACTTCGAGAATTGAAGGAAAAGATCATAAGGGGCGAGTGACCCGAGTTTACAATTTCTGAGGACGGAGCGGTACGCTTTAAAGAAGGAATATGCATACCTACTGATGAGAAGCTCAGGAGAAAATTTCTCGATGAAGCCCATTGTTCAAGGTATACGGTACACCCGGCAGGTAACAAGATGTACCAAGACCTGAAGAAACATTTTTGGTGGGTAAACATGGAAAGTCAAGTAGCTGAATTCGTGGCGCGATGCCTCATATATCAGAGAGTCAAGGCCGTATATCAGCGACCCTCAGTACTGCTGCAACCATTAGAAGTCCCGCAATGGAAATAGGAAACGATAACCATGGACTTCATTACTGATCTGCCAACGACAAGAGGAGGCTATAACATAATTTGGGTGATCGTCGACAGATTGACGAAATCATCGCATTTTTTGCCGATTAAAAAGGATGGTAGCCAGCAAAAACTGGCTAGAACTTATATACGAGAGATTGTTCGACTCCATGGAGTGCCAGCAGATATAGTATCTGATAGAGATCCAAGATTTGTATCTTGATTCTAGAAAGTCTTCCACAAATAATTGGGAACTTCCTTAAGTTTTAGCACTAGAGCTCACCCCCAGACAGACGGGCAATCTGAACGAACCATCCAAACTCTTGAGGACATGTTACAAGCCTGCATGCTAGACTTTTAAAGAAATTGGGATCTTCATCTACCATTGGCCAAATTTGTGTATAATAATAGTTACCAAGCAACAATCGGAATGGCGCCCTATGAAGCTCTGCACGGGAGGAAGTGCCGATCCCCACTCCATTGGGAAATTGATGACCAGTAGATAGCAAAGACTCAACGAATAGAACTTTCACTGATAAACATAGATTTGGTAAAGGAAGCCATGGATAAAGTGCAATTGATTAAAGATAGAACCCGCACAGCACAAAATAGACAAAGGAGTTACGCCGATCAGTGGAGGAAGGATTTAGAGTTCGAGAAAGGAGATTAAGTACTTCTATGGTTATCCCCAAAAAAGGGACTTATCGCATCGAGGAAAGGAGGGAAATTTATTCCTAGATACATCGGACCATTCAAGATCCTTGAATGAATTGGACGGCTAGCATACCGCCTTGAACTTCCGACTAATCTTTCTGGAATGCACGATGTTTTTCACGTCTCGAGGTTGAAGAAATACCATCCAGACCCAACTCAAGTTCTTACAGCGATATTCCGCCTATCAAGGAAAACCTAACATATGAAGAAAGGCCAATCAAAATCCTTGATCGACAAGTGCGAGAATTGAGAAAGAAATGTATACCTTTAGTCAAGGTCGTTTGGTCAAATCACACCCGAGAGGAGGATTTTATGTGGGAAGCAGAACACGAGATGAGGAAAACCTATCCAGAGCTATTCTGTTAGGAATACTTGTTAGATTTTGATGATGTCATTAATTTAAAATCAAATGTTTATTACTTGGCAAAATGTAAGGAAGAACCAAATGAGTATCTTCCATAGGCCAAAATATGTTAAGTATAAAACTTGGCAAAATGTAAAGAAGAACCAAATGAGTGTCTTCTGTAGGCCAAAAGTTAGTTAGGCTGAAAATCGGCTAAGTACTAAGTACATCCTAGTCCTTCAGAGAAGTACAGCCGACTCCAGTCAGAGTAGCTCTGGTCATCTAAATTTATCATAGAAGTTTGACCAGACTGCAGCCGAGGTACCTCAGGGAAGTCACCTGATCAGACAAGTCACAAAACAGTGAACAGCCGAGAGGACCTACCTGCAGAGATGTAAGCTGCACATCAGCCTACTCAACTACAGCCAAGTACTCCAAGTCCACGTCAGCATGCTTTGTAAAGTCAAATATTACGGAAAGCTCACATGCAACGTGAAGAAACAAATTGGAGTGATTCCCGCAAGAGATATGATTTAATTAAATCATCCTGACCCACCGTGAAGACTTTAATCCTTTTATATTCAAAAGATTCGCGCTCACATGCGAAGTCCTCACAACGGTCGGAAGATAAAATAAAATAATGGGAATCCAAATTTGCAACGCTCGTAAAGAATAAACAATGAAGTCTCCCTCCAACGGACGGATTTGTTCAAAAGATTTGCAACGGCTACAAGGAAGAAGCTCGTAGATCGTGATCTATATATATCCAAAGATTTGAAATCGAGCAACTACGGTGCGAACATACATTCTAGCGATCAAAGCAAACAAAGCAATCTCAAGCAATCAAATAGCATCGTGAAAAGAGCAGATCTAAAAGTGCATACTTAAGGAAGCTCTTAAGTTGGAGAAGACAAACACTCTTGTCTATAATCTTGAGTACGGGTACTTCACTGGTTGAAGTAAGAGACGTAAAGGCATCCAAGGATCGAGGATCAAGAGGTGCAAGGCGATCAGTGTGTGTACAACGGCACGGATTTCCACCGTTGGAAGTCATTGTAGTGTGTTGTGAATCACCGTAATATTTATCACCGGTTGAAAATTATAGTGAATTCATCTCCAATCGTTTGGAGAAAAGTGGATTAGTAGAGGATTACCCCACCTCGAGACCACTATAATTGCCTGTGTTATTTCTTGTTTCTTGCATCATACTTTAATCTACGCATACATTGTTAAGTGTTTCATTAAGATTAATTTATATTCGTCATCAGCTGACTTCCGCACTTATCCAAGAACAAACGACTCCAAGTCATTTGTTTGACTATCAGCTGAAGAAACTCACTCTTCGTGAAAAAGAGTTCAAGAGTTTCAACAAGTCTATTCACCCCCCCCCCCTCTAGACTTGTTCCTGGACGACTTGTGACCTACATATTCTAGATAGAATTTGGGGACCAAATTCTTATAAGGAGGGAAGGATGTAAAACCCCATAGTTCTGGTAGCATATTATATGTACGACTTACTATATCATAATGAATTTTAATAAAATAAAAATTTTGCATCGTAGTTCAATATAATCTATTATTCCCTTATTTATTCATGAATTTCAAAATTATGTTATAAATTAAATAATCAATTATTTAAGGTCAAAGTGAAGTATTGATTTACCGATTGGTCTATGTACCAACATTTAATTATAAGTGGACTCACTAATGGACCATAGTAATTGATTTAAAAGTTCAATTAGGGCCCAAGACCAAAGATTGGTCTAAACCACCTTTAACTCTAACCCAACCCATGACCTAACCTACACACTTTTAACCAACTTACAAATATATCAACCATATATAAAAATAAAATAAAAATAAAAATAAGAATAATATATAATAATAAAAAAGGGGACAAAATCAGCCACCAAGGAGTGAAATTAGGGGTAGATATATTGTGACTTGTGTATCACACATACATAGGCCTCCATTCTCCATGCCTTTGACCACCTTGTTTTATAAAACACCATTTCTCCTCATTTCCTCATGCAAAAATTTCAACTACTTGAAAGAGAGAGAAAAACCAAACCAAATCAAACCAAAACATACCCAGTATATCCCACTCAGAGCAAGGTCTGGGAAAGGTAAGATGTACGCAGACCGTGCCACTACCTTTTACGGTTGGGAGGCTGTTTCCGTGAAGACCCCTAGCTTAGTACACAGCAAAATATTAAGTGATATATACAAAGAATCAAATGATTCGAAAAAGCTGAAAACCATACCTGAGCCCATAGCTAAATTCACATGAGACTTACCTAAGGGGACTATGGCTATTACACTCTCAATGAATGCTGCTCTAACAGAAAAGAGGTTGACTCTGCGCACAGCTCCCTATAAAAAAAACACTGCTCTAGGTCAAAGTTAACCGAGACAAACCAACCCTGAGGCTTTCTATTACTACACCACTCCCTAAAAAAGAATCCGCAACTCTAATCTGGCACCTCCAAGAGCACCTATCAACAGTCATGGTCTCGGATAAGTTTAATGTAATACTCGAGATTCTCGGTTTCGGTTATTTTTGAATTTTTGTCGGTTGTGCCGGTCATTTTGTTTTGTTGGCGATTTCTTGAGATTTTCCCCCATGTTGGGTACGACATGAGGTACCGTGTTGTGGTTTTCATCGGGTATGAATTATGGTTGCGTAAGTCGATCTAATAGTATATCGTGCTTTGTTATTTGTTTTTTTTCGATTTGGATCATTGGTGTTGTCCGTTAGTGTATTGTTGCATGTTGAATAATCATTGTTTTGTCGAGAAGTATCGTTGTTGTGCATTTGGTCGACTTTGTAAGATCACCACCGGCACTTATAAAGTCTAAAAATTCATAAACTTTGCAATGTGATAGAGCATCAAATTAGCTTTCCAATGGTTCAAACGGTGAGTCAATCGGAGTCCGACGAAGGAGTTTTGGTCGTAATGACAAAGTCTACACTGTCAGAATATGGCCCTGGGACATGGCACTCTTTGAACCATTTTGGCTGGGTCATTTATAACACGGTGGTAAACACGGCGCTAATCTGGGCCGTGTTCTGAGCCGTTTTGTCCAGTTGTATAAATAGGACAGTCGCATTTTTCAGCCTATTTTCACTTCTCTCTCTCGGTTTTTGGGTGATTAGATGGGGATTTCAATCCCTGAGTAGATTATCATCATATTGTTGAAGTATTGATCATGTTTAACATCATCTAATCCATTGTTCTTCGTCGGATTGAGGTAATTCTTCGAAAATCCAATTTTTCAACTGTTTTGGGGTTTTCCTCTTGATTTCAATTCTGGGCTGATTATGATGAATTGGTCGTGTAATTCTTGTTGTATTGGTTGTAATCTAAGGATTAGAAACTCATTTATCGAGTTTGTTTCACCCGGAACATGATTTTGGCTTTCTTGGAACAAACCCTTGAACCCTTATAGTTTCTTAGTGTCGATTGGGATTTCGTTTAGTGTTGTTGATTCGTAGCGGTGTTATTCTCGTAGTGATTGTGTTGTTATTGATTTGTCATGAAGGTGGTCGGTTTTCGGGGCTGTTTCGGCCGAGCCGCATCCGTCGGAGTATTCACAAATTGATTTCGAGGCAAGTATCTTGCCCATACATTACGTGTTTTTGTGGATTTAGTAGTTGGCAATCGACGATACGTATTGAATGAACATCTATAGTTAACTTTCAAAGGAATCGTATGCTTTTCAATATTTCCTTAAAGATGACTCGTATGATTTCGTTGTTAAATGTGTTTGTCTAAGTATGTGTATTATTGTTAAGTATAGGAATATCTTACTTTCGTAGGGTATCGTTTTGTGTGATTATGACGTTGTAGATTTATAGTTTAACCTCTCGTTGAGGTATTTGTGTGGGAACGTGTGTTTATTGATGATCATGTGACATGGTGTGATAAAGGTGGTAACTCCTTTATGAGGAGGTTGTGCCGTTCGGCGTGGTTGGAAAGGTATTTTATCTCATTGCTATGTTATTGGTACTAGCTGCATCGTTGAATTCTAGTGTTAATTGTATCATTACTTGGTCGTGAGTATGTGTTGGATGAACTGGCCATTCTAGTAAGGTACCTCGACTATATATACTGTGATTGACTTTCGAGGCTTGTGGTTTGCAACTACGAATTATGATCTTTTGGGTGTGTGAGTTGTTGTTCTTCCACCTGGAGCGTTCGACGGGACGTCTGGGGGTCGATACTAAGGGGTACGGCCATGGAAGTGGACTTGGGTGCGTGTGTTGTTGATCTTCCACCCGGAGCATTCGACGGGGCGTCTGGGGGCCGATACTAAGGGGTACGGCCGCGGAAGTGGTTTCCCACACGGAGCTTTTGATGGGGCATCTGGGGGCCGATGCTAAGGGGCACGGCTATGGGTTACCAAGTGTGGTTTCTGTGATATAGATGTTGATGTTTTTGTTAATTGTGATATTGCCCGGAGTATTGCAATGCTTTGTGCTCGGGGTCGAGTGACATTATATATCGAGTCTTGGTGCTTCGCTAGAATGGCATAAGAATAATGTATTATGTGTAATGTGTCCTTGTAAGTGAATTGAAGTGGATGATCAGGTCGTGGACCCTATGTTTTGTGACCGGAATGGTTGGGTCGTGGACCCTGTGTTTTGTTAACGGATTTGCATTTTGGAAAATGAACTTTTGGACTGTGACCCTAAGTGGCTTTCGAGGAATTAAGAACTTTTCAATTTCAAATGTTTTCAAAACTCCCGAGATTTGGAAGTGTTTTCAAAGTGCTTACTTGTTTCGTTTCTACTTTCAAGACTTGAACTATTTTAACTAAATAATATACATCGGGAAGTCTTTCGTTGTATTCTCGGAATGTGTTGTGTATGGCTCGTATTTGCATTTTATACATGTACTAGGAAAACAGTGGAGTTTTGCTAACCCCCGAGTATTCGGGGGTGGATGTCTGTTCTGCGTCCATGTACATGCAGGTTTTGGGAGCAAAATACAGGATCGGTGCGAAGGATGATGGAAGACGAACGATACTAATCACATGAAGGCCAGTTTTGGGTACAGTCGGTCGGAGTTAGTTGTATGGTATTTTCCGCTGTCGTACTTTTGTTTGTGAGTGTATTTTACCCTTGCATGGGTATGAGTCGAGATACAAATGTATACTTTGATTTGTATGTTAGTGATAAAAGACCAAATCGGGCTATTGGTTTGTTATTTTGTTACGTCGGTATGTAACGTAATGTGTTGTTTCGATGTCTAGCCTGGTGGATCCTCACGGAGAGGGTCTGCAGCGTGTAATATTCCCGGTTTGATTTTGGGGGTGTTACATTTATGGTATCAGAGCTTAGGTTGCGGAAACCTAGGCTGTCGGGTCCAGCCGTGTAATGTTGGGTCTTGTCTTGTCAGATTGTGTCTGATTGAGTTGTGTCACGACGCGTTGTCTCGGATGTCGGTCGTGATTAGTATCATGGTGCAGCCATCATCTTCGTGCGATCTATGGATGTAAGTCTCCCTACTTCATGTTGTGCCTCGAGCTGCACGAGCTAGTTGTGTGATTTTGTATTTTGGGGTACAGTTTAAATGTGATTTATGATTATGTGGCATATATTTGTTGATTCCCGTCATGTGCTAGAATGTAGAATGATATTGCTGAATGTATCTTCGTATAAACTGTTTTTCTTGCAAGAGTAACAACCTTGGAATTTTAAGTTTTTAATGCTTTCGGGGAGTCACATAATTTTTTTTAAAATGTCCTCCAAAGGAGGAAAAAGTTTGATTTTCATATGTTGACCTCAAGGCTGAAAGTTCTGAAAACTCGAATTATTGATAATTCTTTTCCATTATGTACTATAAGTTTTCAAAACACGAGTTTTAAACACAAATGAGGTCTACAAAATATACTCAAGATGTGACTCTCGTTTGTAATTTTTCGGTTTCATGAATGTTAGTCAGAAGATGTGTATTGATGATGTTATCGCCGTTTGGGCAATGGTGCCCAGTTTTATGATTAAGATGGTAGTGTGAACGCCGAGTCATTCGGTATGTGCACGTTGAGATAACCCTCCATGCTGATAGGAGAAATCTCGATTTTGAATGATGATTGTCTTTTGATGGTTGCTTGTGTAACACCCCAAACTAGGCGGCTATTATAGTGCCGTGGAACCCCAACTGGGACCCACCAGGCGAATGAAAATTAATGAATTAAATAATATAATAGCAGTACCGAACCACATTATATTACCAAATACTCCGATGATGAGCTTAAGTACAATACACCATGACAATACCGAATACTAGTATATTTTATATGAAGATAAAATACACCACCCTGAATAAATAAACATCCCAAACGGAATTTGCAGCGGAATTACAAACGAAGAAAAACAAGAATGACTGAAATGACTGGGGCCCCCTACTAGTATTACTAGGACTCCTCGCCGTCAATGTTCTCTTTCCGTGCTTTTGCCTTGCCATGACCTGAAACAATATCCCCCAACGGGGTCAGTTACACAGAACAACAATCCTCAAGGGTTGAAAATACACAATCATGATATATCTCAATTATGAAATATCCTTTAGTTATGAATTTAAGCTGAAGAGGGGCATCGTAGTACGTCCGTAATGGTATGTGCACGTGCACAAGACGAGGGACCGGACACACCCGTCCTTGTACCTAATTAGTCTCACTGAGGTACGTTACCGTGTGCACGATCCATTGTGTCGGTGAACCCGAACACTTGACCATCATGTGCCCGACTAAAAATCCCACACATCACCACCCGGCCACGCAATACGAACCCAGAAGGCCATATGAACGAAAATGACCATGATGAATATCAATGAATGATAATCCGACAAAGTCAAGAATGACTCACCGAGATGAATTAGTAGTGAAGTGAATGATAGCTCAATGAAATGATTGGAACCGTCGTTCCTCGTGAATGAAGTGATTATTCGACAATTGCAAGTCTGAATATGGTTAACACATTATGAATGAGTTATGATTATGAATGAACAACAACAAAAAGGAATGAATATCCTTTTAACCGAGTAAGAATTAACTTACACAACACCGGTGAACAATGTCCTTCCACGAAGAAACGTCCTAAATGAGATGTCGGTCGGTCGAACAACCTTGAATAACACAATGACCAACAATCCGTTCAACATACGAATCAAACACGAATATAACGACTCAAAACGTCGATAAGACTAAACCAAGTTCATTGGGGCATTATATCGAACACGTTGTAGCCAATCTTCGATTGTTTACAATAAAACCTCAATTATACCAATATCAAATCCCCAAAGAGTGTTTCAAACCGACAAAACATCTTCAATACAATCAATAATCCAATATGAATATCGAAATTCGTGATTACAACAACAATTAATCGAAAACCCCCAATTCCAACTCAATATTCAAAGTGTTCTTGAATAACCCTTCAATAATCCAATGAATAATCATACACACCTATAATCATGCGTACATCTCTTCATACAACATGATTATAACGTCCAAAACATCATATCTCAACACAAAATCGAAATCCAAGATGTTTGAAGAATATTACCTTTGAAGATCCAAGCACTTTGATCCGTGAACACGCGTTAGATCGACTATCCGAGCTTCACAATCGAATGACGATGATGAAAACCGAACACCCAAGTGATAGATGATGAAAAATCTCTCCCTTAAGCTCTCTCTCTCGGATATAAGTTGAAGAAATGAGGAAATGAGCAAAAAATCCCGTCCAAGCCCTTATAAATTGCCGGAAGTTACGGCCGTAACTCGGCCTACTTACAACCGTAACATCCCAGGTCAACGGCCTTACGGCCGTAGCCAGCCATCTCGTACGTTCGTAACTCGGCTTCGTCCAAAAACTGCCGACAGCCATACGGCCGTACCCGCACCCGTCTTACGGGAGTAACTCGCCCTCGTCTAAAACACCTGACGACAGTCATACGGCCGTACCCGCACACCTTACGGGCGTAACTCGACCGATACGGCCGTACCCGGCCAAACTTACGGGCATACGACCCCTTCGTCGAAACTGACTAGACACCCTGCCTGCAACATACGGCCATATCCGGCCAAGCCTTACGGTCGTACCTGCCTCATCTTACGGCCGTATGCCGCAACCCTTACGGCCGTAAGTCCTTCTTGTCCGACAAATACTGAAAATTACGAACACCCCTTACGGCCGTAGCCTGCCCATCTTACGGCCGTATCTCGCCTTCGGCCAAAAACGCCTGGGCACCCTGCTCGACACGTACGACCATAACCGGCCAAGCCTTACGGCCGTACCTGCTCAACTTACGGCCGTATGCCACAACCCTTACGGCCGTAAGTCCCGTTCGTCCAAACTGACCTGAAAACAACGAACACATGTTACGGCCGTATCCGCCTATCCTTACGACCGTAACTCACCTTTGTTCATAACCTCCCTAACCAATGAATACATGTTACGGCCGTAATGCCTGGTAAGTTACGGCCATAACCCGCTGCTGGAAGTGACCAAAAATCCGACAACTCCGATTTCTCGCTACGGCCGATGAATAATCCGACATACCATACGTATGTGAAAGTAAACAAGTCCAACACATGCCAAAGATGATACTTCCAACAGAAGACTACCATTCATGATGATAATAATAATAATACTCTCGTCTCGACACTCAAATGGAGACGAATGACGGTCGGTAACTGACACACGGTTACAATATGCCAACAATGAACACAAATGAATGAATCATGAATGATGAGTGATTATTAATGAGTGAAAATTACTGAGTGACAATTACTGATTGATAATTACTGAATGATAATGAATGAATTACAACCGGGTATTACAGCTTGTGAGATGTTGTAATTATGTGAATCAATGGCATTCAAACTCGTATGTTGTTGCTTATTTGTAACCTTCGATTCTAGTATTGCCTTGTATATGTTTGCAATCGAATGTTCATCCGCAATCTCGATTTCGTCGAACTAAAGTATGTGACTCGGGTCGGCAACATACTTCCGCAACTGAGAGACGTGAAACACATTATGAATTTGGCTCAACGCCGGAGGTAAGGCCAATCGATAAGCTAACTCTCCTACTCGATCCAAAATCTCAAACGGTCCGATGAATCTCGGACTCAGCTTTCCCCGCTTTCCGAAACGGAAGATACCTCGACTCGGTGATACCTTGACCAAAACGTGGTCACCCGTCTCGAACTCTAGTGGTCGATGACGATTATCTGCATATGATTTCTGTCGACTCTGAGCTGTCAACATACGACTCCTGATCAAAGCTACCTTCACACGGGCGGCTATAAGCATATCGGGCTCGGTGCCGATTGATTCTGATAAGTCATCCCAACACAAAGGAGATCGACAACGCCGACCATACAAGGCCTCGTATGCTGCCATTTTAATCGAAGCATGCCAACTATTATTGTACGTGAACTCAATCAACGGTAGTTGGGCTTCCCAATCGTCTTTCCAATCGAGGGAGCATGCCCTCAACATGTCCTCCAATGTCTGAATAGTCCTCTCTGATTGTCCGTCAGACTGAGGATGAAAAGCGGTGCTGAGATTAAGCTGAGTTCCCATAGCACGATGAACTGATTTCCAAAAATGTGACACGAATCGTCCATCACGATCGGAAACGATACTCTTAGGAGTACCGTGCAGTCTCACTATCTCTTTGATGAACAACTGGGCAAGTCTCTCGGGACCCCACGTATCCTTAATCTCAAGGAAATGAGCTCATTTAGTTAAACGGTCCACAACTACCCAAATTATATTCATGCCACGATGACTCGTCGGCAAACTCGTGATGAAGTCCATAGAAATATCTTCCCACTTCCACTCTGGAATAGGGAGCGGTTTCAGCATACCTGCCGGTCGCTGATGTTCTATCTTGACTTGCTGACAGGTTAAACATCTCGAAACAAATTTTGTGACTTCTCACTTCATATTACTCCACCAGTAATTTTGTTTCAAGTCTTTGTACATCTTGCTAGACCCTGGATGAACGGAATAAGGGATAGCATGAGCTTCTCTCAAAATCGAGTTTTTCAACTCGTCATTCGACGGTATGCACAACCGATTCTTAAATCGCAAAAGTCCATCCTCGTGGACCACAAATCCAGGGTCATTCCCCTGAGCCACATCCTCATGGACGCGCAACAAAGATGGGTCTGAACCCTGACTCACTCTGATTGCCTCCTCAAGTGGAGATGAAATTTCTAACATGCAAAGTTGCCCTTGCACTCGATGAAGCCAGACCTCGATCTCGGGTCTAATAAATTCCTGCTGAAACTCCTTCTGAACTGTTAAACGATCAAGCATTTGATCCTGAACGGATTTATGACTCAAGGCATCGGCAACCACGTTTGCCTTACCCGGGTGGTACAGGATCTCAATATCATAATCTTTGATTAGTTCCAACCACCTCCTCTGTCGCATATTTAACTCCTTCTGAGTAAATATATACTTCAAACTCCTGTGATCGGTGAATATCTGATAGGTGACGCCATAAAGATAATGACGCCAAATCTTCAATGCGAAAACCACGGCTGCTAGCTCCAGGTCGTTGGTCGGATAATTAACCTCGTAAGGTCGTAATTTCCGTGAAGCATAGGCAATAACCTTCCCATTATGCATTAATACACATCCAAAACCGTGTCCGGACGCATCACTTTAAACCACAAATCCTTCCATCCCTTGTGGTAAGGAAAGGACAGGTGCTGAAATTAACCGGCTCTTGAGTTCCTCAAAACTCTGTTGACACGCGTCGGACCACGTGTATTTCTTATCCTTTCGCAAAAGGTTCGTCATTGGTTGAGCGATTTAAGAAAACCCTTCCACAAACCGCCGATAATAACCGGCTAATCCAAGAAAGCTTCGGATTTCCTTAACATTCTTCAGAGGTAGCTAATCTCGGATAGCCTCCGTCTTCTGAGGATCAACACGTACACCGTCTGATGAAATTACATGTCCGAGAAATGTCACTTCGGACATCCAGAACTCACATTTGGAAAACTTTCCATAGAGTTGCTCTCATCTCAACACGTCGAGAACCTGATGAAGGTGAAACTCGTGCTCCTCCCGGTCACGAGAGTAAATCAAAATGTCATCAATGAAGATAACCACGAACTGATCCAGATAATCGATGAAGACTCGATTCATTAACTCCATGAATACCGCAGGTGCATTAGTCAACCCAAACGGCATTACCACGAACTCATAATGACCATAGCGTGTTCGAAACGCCGTCCTCGCGATATCCGACTCTCGAATTCGCAACTGATGATATCCAGATCTTAAGTCGATCTTGGAAAATACTGAAGCTCCCTGAAGTTGATCTAAGAAATCATCTATACGGGGTAGAGGATACTTATTCTTGATCGTTACCCTGTTCAACTCCCAATAATCAATACACAAGCGAAACGAACCATCCTTCTTCTTAACAAACAACACTGGTGCTCCCCACGGGGACGCACTCGGTCGGATATAACCTTTCTCGAACAATTCCTCAAGTTGATCCTTCAACTCCTGCATTTCAGTCGGGGCCATCCGATATGGTGCCTTCGATATTGGAGACGTACCAGGCTCCAACTCAATCGTGAATTCCACATCTCTGTGGAGGCAAACCAGGTAACTCGTCTGGAAATACGTCGTCATATTCTCTCACTACTGGAATATCTGCCAACATTATTGATGATTTCTCGGTCTTGGTCATATAGCACCAATAACCAACACACCCCTGACTGAGTAATTTCACTGCTTTCATCAAGTTGATGACTCTCCCAGAACAACTGGGATTACCTCCCTGAAAAACACATTTGACCCCATCGTCTGAAATGATAGTGACCATACGCTTACGGACACTAATGATGGCATCGTGATGATCCATCCAATCAATACCCAAGATGACGTCGTCTCTTGGTAAATCCACCACGATTAGGTCTGCTAGCCATACACAGCCATGAAACTGAATCGGACAATTATGAACCTCATAATTACCGATAATTCTTTTACCGTCAGGTAGACCAATGACATAAGGTTCACAACTAGTAGCACTACCCAAACGTAGTCTACTCAAACATGACTCAGAAATGAATGAATGCGATGCACCAGTATCAAAAAGGGTACACACAGGTTGAGATAGAATATCGAGTGTACCTGAGATCATTCGGGCCTCCGGATCGTCGGTCTTCTTCATCTCATAAATTCGGGGCTTGCCGGCCCCCGAACCGGACGCTCCCGTCTGATAGCTCTTTGCTCCGCCTTTGTTCGCTCCTGTCATCTTGAACAACGCAGACTGAGTGGCCTGATTATGAACTGCTGACTGCTTCGTGGCCTGAGATGACGCCGGAGTAGGTTTGGAGTCCCTTCGGCAAAAACGGGCCTTATGCCCAGCAATCCCATAGTTATGGCACGTGATAGTCTGCCTCGGACACTTGGTGCTGACATGACCAAGATCCCCACAGTTAAAACAGGTGATGGCCGAACTGGCCGCTCGGGACTTCGTTTCCGTCGGTGTGGGCGCCACAGGAGGTCGCTCAGAGAAAGTAGAGCCCGCACGAGGCTTCTTGAAGATTGTCTGACCACCTTCAGACTGATTACGATTCTTGGACTTCTTGCTAGCAGATGAAGGTTGCTGCTTAGCAATCTCCTTAGCAGTAAGCTCATAAGTAAGAGCTTTCTCAATGAATTCGGCCAGAGTGGTGCAATTATGATTAAGTAACTGCATCCGCAAATGGGGTTTCAGCATCTTTCTGAAATATTTGATCTTATCCGCCTCGAAGTGAATGATAGATGAGGCGAAAGGAAGGAGTTCCTGAAATTTCTCGGCGATGGCGAGAACATCCTCGTCTGCTGAGGGGTCGGGAGTGAGTAACTCTGATAGTTTGGCCTCTCTGAGTGGGGCCGGATAATACCTCTCCATCATGAGAGTCCTGAATTGATCCCAAGTACATGATCCGTCGGTGGGATTCAACGACAACCACCAAGAATGAGCGCTCTTACCCAGATAGTAAGCCGCAACTGAAACTTTGTGTCCTTCGGGACACTCTACCATAGCAAATAACTTCTCGAAATGCTCGAGCCAATGAACAATATCCGCCGTCTCAGATGAGCCCTCAAAATAGGTGGCCTTTGGCGAGAGATGTCGCCGATAATACTGCTTACACCCCTCTCTTGCCCCTGAGGTGGCGGCGGAGGAGCCTGCTGATTCTGAGCCGTTGAGTTCTGCATCGTCTCTATGAGGCGTTCCATCTGAGTCATCTTGGCCATCATGCCCTACATAAAAGCGAGTGGGTCAACCCGAACACCTTCTGACTGAGCTGTGTTCCGGGTACGACTCCCTGATATTGAATGAGTACGTCCAGGTGAATGAGTGGCAGCGTCGCTGCTCGATGAGTTAGCATTATTCCTAGCATTTGCACGTGTATTCACACGAGCTCTCGGGTTTCGGCCCGCACCACGGCCTCGTCCCCCGCATCCTCTGCCTGCTCTCTCCATACTGAATTAGGAAAGTCACATGATAATTATATCTCTCGCATGAATATCACATTATGATTACGTTATGAAATGATGAAAATGAGCATACGCTCTCTAACACAGTGATTACATGAATGATTAACTGAGGTGACACGATTATCTAATGAAATTCTTGAAATGATTATCTTGAACAAGTTAACAATATTAATGATATGATCCTCAAGATCAACAACTGAACTGTGAAATGAATAGAGTGATTAATGAGTTAACATGATCGTCCTGATCAAAATGAATGATGATGAGGATTTTTGACTGTTGAATGATGAGTGAATGATTCTTATTGCCAGAAATCATACCATGGCATTAGAAATCTTACCGTTCTTGGTCTGAGGGGCTCGGCATTTGCACAGGTCACACGTGACACGAAAGTCCAATGATACTAGTTCGATGACGATGATTTCAAATGAGACATGACTCGAAAGGTAGTACTCAAAACCACGCTCCGATACCAACTCTGTAACACCCCAAACTAGGCGGCTATTACAGTGTCGTGGAACCCCAACTGGGACCCACCAGGCGAATGAAAATTAATGAATTAAATAATATAATAGCAGTACCGAACCACATTATATTACCAAATACTCCGATGATAAGCTTAAGTACAATACACCATGACAATACCGAATACTAGTATATTTTATATGAAGATAAAATACACCACCCTGAATAAATAAACATCCCAAACGGAATTTGCAGCGGAATTACAAACGAAGAAAAACAAGAATGACTGAAATAACTGGGGGCCCCTACTAGTATTACTAGGACTCCTCGCCGTCAATGTTCTCTTTCCGTGCTTTTGCCTTGCCATGACCTGAAAACAATATCCCCCAACGGGGTCAGTTACACAGAACAACAATCCTCAAGGGTTGAAAATACACAATCATGATATATCTCAATTATGAAATATCCTTTAGTTATGAATTTAAGCTGAAGAGGGGCATCGTAGTACGTCCGTAATGGTATGTGCACGTGCACAAGACGAGGGACCGGACACACCCGTCCTTGTACCTAATTAGTCTCACGGAGGTACGTTACCGTGTGCACGATCCATTATGTCGGTGAACCCGAACACATGACCATCATGTGCCCGACTAAAAATCCCACACATCACCACCCGGCCACGCAATACGAACCCATAAGGCCATATGAACGAAAATGACCATGATGAATATCAATGAATGATAATCCGACAAAGTCAAGAATGACTCACCGAGATGAATTAGTAGTGAAGTGAATGATAGCTCAATGAAATGATTGGAACCGTCGTTCCTCGTTAATGAAGTGATTATTCGACAATTACAAGTCTCAATATGGTTAATACATTATGAATGAGTTATGATTATGAATGAACAACAACAAAAAGGAATGAATATCCTTTTAATCGAGTAAGAATTAACTTACACAACACCGGTGAACAATGTCCTTCCACGAACAAACGTCCTAAATGAGATGTCGGTCGCTCGAACAACCTTGAATAACACAATCACCAACAATCAGTTCAACATACGAATCAAACACGAATATAACGACTCAAAACGTCGATACGACTAAACCAAGTTCATTGGGGCATTATATCGAACACGTTGTAGCCAATCTTCGATTGTTTATAATAAAACCTCAATTATACCAATATCAAATCCCGAAAGAGTGTTTCAATCCGACAAAACATCTTCAATACAATCAATAATCCAATATGAATATCCAAATTCGTGATTACAACAACAATTAATCGAAAACCTCCAATTCCAACTCAATATTCAAAGTGTTCTTGAATAACCCTTCAATAATCCGATGAATAATCATACACACCCATAATCATGCGTATATCTCTTCATACAACATGATTATAACGTCCAAAACATCATATCTCAACACAAAATCGAAATCCAAGATGTTTGAAGAATATTACCTTTGAAGATCCAAGCACTTTGATCCGATGAACACGCGTTAGATCGACTATCCGAGCTTCACAATCGAATGAAGATGATGAAAACCAAACACCCAAGTGATAGATGATGAAAAATCTCTCCCTTAAGCTCTCTCTCTCGGATATAAGTTGAAGAAATGAGGAAATGAGCAAAAAGTCCCATCCAAGCCCTTATAAATTGCCGGAAGTTACGGCCGTAACTCGGCCTACTTACAACCGTATCATCCCAGGTCAACGGCCTTACGGCCCTAGCCAGCCATCTCGTACGGCCGTAACACGGCTTCGTCCAGAAACTGCCGACAGCCATACGGCCGTACCCGCACCCGTCTTACGGGCGTAACTCGCCCTCGTCTACAACACCTGCTGACAGTCATACGGCCGTACCCGCACACCTTACGGGCGTAACTCGACCGATACGGCCGTACCCGGCCAAACTTACGGGCGTACGACCCCTTCGTCGAAACTGACCAGACACCCTGCTTGCAACGTACGGCCGTATCCGCCCAAGACTTACGGCCGTACTTGCCTCATCTTATGGCCGTATGCCGCAACCCTTACGGCCGTAAGTCCTTCTCGTCCGACAAATCCTGAAAATTACGAACACCCCATACGGCCGTAGCCTGCCCATCTTACGGCCGTATCTCGCCTTCGGCCAAAAATGCATGGGCACCCTGCTCGACACGTACGGCTGTAACCGGCCAAGCCTTACGGCCGTACCTGCTCAACTTACAGCCGTATGCCGCAACCCTTACGGCCGTAAGTCCCGTTCGTCCAAACTGACCTGAAAACAACGAACACATGTTATGGCCGTATCCGCCTATCCTTATGGCCGTAACTCACCTTCATTCACAACCTCCCTAACAAACGAATACATGTTACGGCTGTAATGCCTGATTAGTTATGGCCATAACCCACTGCTGGAAGTGACCAAAAATCCGACAACTCCGATTTCTCGCTACGGTCGATGAATGATCCGACATACCATACGTATGTGAAAGTAAACAAGTCCAACACATGCCAAAGATGATACTTCCAACACAAGACTACCAATCACGATGATAATAATAATAATACTCTCGTCTCGACACTCAAACGGAGATGAATGACGGTCGGTAACTGACACACGGTTATAATATGCCAACAATGAACACAAATGAATGAATCATGAATGATGAGTGATTATTAATGAGTTAAAATTACTGAGTGACAATTACTGATTGATAATTATTGAATGATAATGAATGAATTACAACCGGGTATTACATCTTGTGAGATATTGTAATTATGTGAATCAATGGCATTCAAACTCGTATGTTGTTGCTTATTTGTAACCTTCGATTCTAGTATTGCCTTGTATATGTTTGCAATCGTGTTGTTGATTAGAGCAGTTAGCGCAGGCTTAGTATGAGGCTAACGCGCGCTAACGTGGAATGTTTAACGCACGCTAATCTTTGTTGTAACGTGCACTAATCAGCCTGGTAAGAGGCTATGGAACCACATTTTTAGCCGCCAAGTCTATATTTTGCAGTCAATCATCTACGACTGTATTCTGTATGTGTTGTCTAGTGATGACAACTATTGTGTGGGAATATGTGTTAGGACTTTTTGTAGTGCTAGGTGATAATTTACTATGTTTAAATTATGTCTGTTGTGTGTATGTTCGAGAACACCTTCCTGAAAATTTCATAAAGTTTTGGACGGTTCGATTAATCGGCGGCTTTCTGTGTACTTTGAAAATTATTTAGAATTGGCGAGCCGGCCTCGGATTCTCAAATAAAACCTCGATGGTATTTGAAAGAGTTTTTTTAAAGTACATGTAGACATTTTGTAAAATGTTACCGTCGTTGATTTTCATGTAGTGTTGGGAGGATTTTCGAAAATGATTTTAATGTATTGTTGTATTTTCAAATAATTCGAGTATATGATTTTCAAAAAAATCTTTCACACCATAAAAATATTTTATTTCAAAAACAATATGATTTTTATTTTTAATAATATATAGTGAAAGATGAAAAATCTCACTCGGTGTAAACTTCAGACTCGGATTTGGGAAAGTTTCCTGTATTGATTAAAGTATGTACGAATGGTTTGACGACCTTGCGTGGTTACCTTGTTTGTTATTAACGGTGATGCTGGTGTGTAGTGGCGTGGTGGTTTTGACAATTCCAATTGCACAGAAAATATTGTTTTGCAAATGATTTCAAAGTGAGACGTTTAAAGTTTGTCGTTTACAAGTTTTGATGCAAACAACCTGGGGTACCAAAAATACTTTTAAAGTTTTATTTTGAATAGCATACAAATCCAAGGATTTCCAAATGATACCATTTAAAAGGGGTACCTCGTGGATTTTCTTATCAAGTTGTTATTAGTTACCTTATGTGATATGTTGTGTTGAGATGGTACTTTAGCATTTATTTTTGCGAAGTCGTGCCATCGTATCGAGTGAGAATCCACTTTGTATGCCGAGGGACATAGGACGCGGTCGTGACTGCGGTACAGTTGGTCAGGGAGATCAGATGCGAGACCAAGAGGATATGGCTGGGAAGGTTGCTATTCCAGCACTTCGTTCTTGTTGTTTAGGTTACAGGGACGAAACCTCTTTTAAAGGTGATATGATGTAGTACCTGTTAGGAGTATGCCCTCGAATGCCACTCAGAGGATGTTGAGTGAGGGCATTGTACTTGTAATTATGTAAATCATATATATAAGGCAATGTATGTTTCTTTATTTACTGGTAGTTACTGGCATTCCTAACTCGTAAATATACATATAGAAACTAGTCCATGTATTTGAGAGCAATACGTTCCACTCCTTATTGGATAAGGGGGTCAGCACTGGAAAGGTTTATAGCTCAAATACTTAATCGTTCGCAAGTCGATGAAACTTGACTGGGCGTTAAGTTTATGTGAAGACTTGTATGACATGTTCTTTGACATGGAGAGTGCCTGTCGAACGCTAATGGTTAGTGGGAGTACAGGTTATAGGTATGCTAATTGGATTAGTATATTCGAACCGACTCACCCTCGATTCGTCACACGGATTTCACTCAGAGACAGTCAATGACGGAATCGAAAGGTTGTGATAGGTATTCGTGAACCTTCGGCTTGAGGATTTAGTAGGGATGTGCTTGTGACGTCAAGATTTTCATTAGAGTAGTTCGACCCTGTAAACCGGAAGGTGGGGGTCAACCTCTACGTGCATTTTGACGGGCAAGTAGCAGGTCCTACTGAATACCAAGATAGAATTCTTTCTCCCATCAGTGAGCGGGTTATATGTCGTATGCGGTTATTGGAAGATGAGATCATAAGTCTTTGGCCAAAGCATTGGAGCTAGTTGTATTGGATACACGAGAGCTCGATGAACTCGATTTGCATTAACGCATGCATAGCATCAAGTACATATAGGGTTTGACTGACCGTGACCCTATAACTTGATCGGGACATTTGAAAGAAGGGTTTATACATATACTGGTATTCACGATAGAATGGTTCTTGAATGATCCCAATCATTCGTTTTCAGTTGGGGTACAATGTAGGCCGCCAGGCTGGCTAGGTGGTGCTACTACTCTTTGGTTCCTCCCATTGCTAACTGAGACGGACCTATCGAGTCGCGCAATAGGATTGACGACGGAATGAATCGAGCTTATTCTCTCTTCGTAAATATTAGATATTGGATATCTAATTTATTGGACATTGGATGTCTAATTAATTTTGGGACATTGGATGTCTAAATTAATTTATTGGAGAAATTAATTTACGGTCTAATGAATTAAATAAATTACTAGGTGATTAATTTAATTCATATATATAATTATTTCTTGGAGAAATTAATTATATTATTTTGTATTTAATATGATTAATTAATTGGATTAATTAATTGATATAAATACATCAGAACAGAATGGAGTTTTATCTGTTTGGATTCACGGGAGTCCGAAACGAACCAAACTCATCCCGGTTCTTCTAGAAGCCCCCCCCCCCTTTTTTTTCTTGGTCTTGCTTGGTATTATCTTCCACCTTAATTGGTGGAAGACCAAATAATAACATAAGAATTAAATACATAATTATTCTTTTGAAGAATAATTTGAGATCAAGACTTTGGAGAGTCATGATATAGTGGAAGAATAACAAGAGACAAAATATCTCTCTCTTCACAAGCTTTTCAGCCGTGAGTTTTCTGGAGTGCAGAGAGGAAAAATTTTGTTTTCTTGTTTCTTCATTTTCTTTTCTTGGAGAAAAATCGAGAGAAAAATAAAGAGAGAAAATATATCTATATACCTAGAGTGTTTTAGATTATACTTGATAGCTCCTACCACTTTGTTCTAGCCGTGTCCTTGGAGGACAACAAAGTGGAAGTCGTTCTGATCATTTTTCCGGCGCGTGACAAGTAGAGGCACGGTGCTTTCGGTGCTCGAGATTTCAAGAGCTTGGGGAATAGCTCAAGAGAAGGACTCCATTTAATCAACGGACTACAAGGGTGAGTTTCTAATATCTCTTGTGATTTCGTTTATATATTCGTATATACTAGTGCGATCGATCCTCGTAGGGATTCAGATCGAATTAATTTTCGTTTTACCGCTTCCGCTGGGCCTTCGTTTTATGCATCGAATCCCAATAGTGATATCGGAGCGTAGGTCTTGCGATCGTATATACGAAATATTGCATTTGTAATGCTTGATTGAATGATTGGTGATTTGGAATCACGACCGTTTAATTCATTGTTTTAATTGTTCGTCGAAAATTTAATTTTCCCATGTTTTTATGTTACTATAAAAATCGGTTTTATTTATTAAAACTGAATTATATGGGTAATATTAAAATTAGAAAAATATAATTTTGAAATCGGGACGAAATATAGTCGAAAAATCGCCTACCCGTGGGGCTGCCCGGGGCTGCCCAGGGGTGCTGGACTGCTGCCGGGCAGCTTGTTTCCTGCACTGGGCTGATCAGCCCCTCGGCATAGGACTGGCTGTGATGCCGGACCACGTGCTAGGCCAGGGCCATTTCATTTCGACTCCGTTTTGTGTTTATGTTTCGTTATAATAATTTCCGGCAATTAAATTGGATTTAATTTGACTAAATAGAATACTTGGTGTTTTTATTTTGAGGAAATTTATTATTGTGAAATATTTATCGTCCGGTTTATACGAACAAATTAAAACTACCATGCTTGTGAATTAATTGGATTAATTCTAATAGATGGTTATTTATTTATATTGGTTGGATCAATATATTCCATTTATTTAGTATTTATTGGATGAATGCTTTTGAATGGGGATGTGGTTCATGGACTTAGTTTTGAATCGTTCGGTTTTCTTCAATAGGGTTGTAAAGGCCGTTTTGAGCCTATTTATTTTACTAGAATTATTTGTATCTAGGATGCAATTTTTGAATGTAAAATTTATATGTAATGACGAAGACCGGAGGAAGATCCGTTCGAGAAGATGAAGATTCAAGACGAAGACTTGTAATTAAATTACTAAGTTTTTGATTCTAGGAACGGTCCATGAACCACATGTTGTAGGTTGTGAATGTTAATTCATATGGTATGAATGCACAAATGCGCTTAAATGAATTAATGTGCAAAGTGTAACATTAATCGCAAAAAAATTCTCCCACGACAAATTATTAAGTTTATAAGGTTTTAAGGTTTTCCTTTCCTCCATCGAGTTTTCGGGAAATTGAAATCCAAACCGGATGTGCTATGCTTCCGAGTTATCGGGGTAGTCGTTCGGGGAGGACGGATAAATTACCGGGAACGCATTGGATGCCTTAGGTTGGAGCAAATTTTATCCCTAGAAACCAGATAGGTTGCCGGATAAGATTCAATTGTGAAACTGATTTGCGTCGATGGTATAAACTTAACTTGTTCACGAACCATAGAAACCGTATAGGTTGAGGGGAGTGAACAAGGGGAAAAAGAAGATCGAATCATCCATTAGATGGGTTGGTGTTGGACACCACTTTATGATTTATAAAGAACTCGATCACCACTATGAAGTAGAGCGACGATACTTTCAGATTTCACATGGGAGTGTGTTATTCGATAAAATTTGTGGGAGCTGGGTAACAAGAATAGATAAGACCTTAATTCTATACTCAGATCATAATTAAATAAGTCACTAATTAATCTGTCGTACTTAATGCGGACATAACTCTCAATATGATAATGAACCCACTCGCAATTCTACTCGAGAAGAACGCCCTGATTAGACCTAACTTTGTGGACTGGCTCCACAATCTGATGATTTTCCTCAGTATAGAGGCACTGGGATATGTCTTGGAGATGGACATTCCGGCGCCTCCTGTGCGGACCAGAGCCAATCAGGAAGAGATCGAAAACCACGAAAAGTGGGTTAAGTATGACGTAAAAGTCCGTGCATACATGATGGATTCTATGTCAAATGAGCTTCAGAGAGCTCATCAGAAAATGACTTCTGCTAGGCAGATTCTATCTCACTTAACCGAGCTTTATGGTGAGCACAGCAGAACCGAGCTTTAGTGTCGAGGCGAACGACATAAGATCACTTCTTTTGGGTTTCGAATCCGGCTTTGTTTTGACTTTAGAAGATGTACTTGTTTTGCCCAAGGGGCACAAAAACATTGTATCTATTCCGGTCATGGACCGAAAAGGCTTTTCATTTTTCATTAGTGATGGTTCCTGCAAAATTTATTTCAGAAATAAACTAGTGGGTACTGCTACATTGTTAAATGGATTATATCATCTAAATCTCAGCAACAAAGTAGTTGTGAATACTATGACTAGAAACGTGGTAGAGATGAAACCAATCAAGTTTTGAAATGGCATCTTAGACATGGTCATGTTGGTCAGACCAAAGTTTACAAAATGGAAAAAGATGGACTTATGGGTCTATTGGGATCGGATCCCTTTCATACTTGTAAATCTTGCCTTAAAGGCAAAATGACTAAGTCCTCCTTTACAGGGACTTGTGAAAGAGCTGCTGACAAATTGGGATTAATCCATACCGACGTATGTGGTGCTTTGGAAGCAGCACGTGACAGATATCAATATTTCATTACGTTTATAGATGATCATACTAGGTATGGTTATGTATACTTAATGAAACATAAATCCGAGGCCTTTGAGAAATTCCAGGAATTCAAGGCCATAGTCGAGAAACAAACTGGTAATCATATCAAAGCACTTCGGTCGGACTGAGGTGGTGAGTATATGAGTACGGAGTTTGACGAGTTCCTTAAGGAACATGGAATAGTTTCACAACTAACACTGTAACACCCCCAATATATTCGGGAATATTACAGCGCCGTAAATCCTTTACATAAGGATTTACAAGGCTGAAGAATTGAACAAGCATAAAAAGGTACTAACGAATGAAAATAACGGAATTACAAGACATCGTCGACCAAATACAAACAAGACAATTGTTCAATGTAACTCAATAATACATCAACAAATCCAAATCATCACAAATGACTTTGTACTCGAGTACTTATTGAAATAACGAATAAACAACAGATAAATAAACCCGGTCGGGACATCACTCTGCACCCTCGTCGTCATACAGTTCCAGTGATTGTTTCCCTGCTCTCCTGGATCCTGAACACAAACAAAATGTTCACCCCCGAAGGGGTTAGCACAACGATGCTAGTACAAGTACCACAACATATTATTCATGTCTCACGGTGAATACTAATAACGTAAACGACAAAATACCAACGAGTCTTCTCCTACGAGAAACTCAAACATAACATACACAACTGATAATCACAACATGATATCAATACATACACATGGTAATTCCATCGATCCAGCGTTCACTGCCTAGAACCCACGATGATCCCGTCAGACCAACCCGTGGTGGAAAAACCCGTCCGATGATCCAGCGCATGCTAGCATAGATCCCCCGATGATCCCGTCGGACCAACACGAGGTGGACATACAATAACGACATACATGCACGACAATATGTATAACAACAATACGTAAAACAATTAAGGTACTTGCCTCGATTTGAAGACAATAATAACACTTCCACGGAAATGAACACTCGACGATCGTCCTCCTCAATCAATCACGTAACTAGACCAAACCTTAACAAAAGAAATAATATAGGATTTATCTCATGTCGTACAAATGTTTAACAATTCGATTAACGGTCAAAAGTTCATAAACTGCAATCTGCCCGAATAGCTTAGCGCACGCTAAGTATTCTGTGTAGCGTGCGTTACGTCTGCCCGACAGCGCACGCAAACAACAAAGACTAGCGCACGCTAACTACGCATGGTCAGTACTTCACTGATCAGCCAACTGACTCGACTGCTGGTCTAGCGTACGTTACGTACCAAACGTAGCGCACGCTAATTAGTACTCGATAGCGCACGTTAAACTGCATATCATAGCGTGCGCTATCTCTGCATGGCAGTTTACTGCTGAGCAGTAAACTGTTCTTGCCATGTTCGAAACAATGAAATCCTTCGTGATAATTCATGTTACTTCCATGAATACCAAGTTCTTATTCTTATGAAAGATCTCCAGGATGATATCAACTTCAAGATGCAAATATACGTATAATCATCATGACACCATAATCCATCTTGATTACAATTCTCATGCAAAGTTGGTGATCTCCGGTTGATGTATTAGATGCTACTATCATTATACATATTCAGACTTCATCTTGAGGTGAACTAACAATTCCGACTTATACGAAAGAATATTTCCTAAGATGATTCTTCCTTTAAGTACTTAAAATATCTTTTCCAAATCATGATCACAAAGATAACATAAATCATATGGATTGTTAACTTCCGAATATTTCTCTCATCATTTGAAGTACTAGGATTCCAACTTCAAGGTTCCAACAATAATATTGTAATTGTAGACATCCCAATCTTCTAAACATGATGTTGTTGAAATAATTCACTAATGAAATTCAATATCTCGTTAACATGATCATCATACCCATTGGAAATCCAAATCTAAGACTGGTGATAGGTTGAACATACCTTAATATGCCGAAATCACTGAACCACAAGGTGTAATCCGACTCCGGTTGGTTATGTGCCCCTCCAAGGTGTTACTTCTCTTCAATGATCACTCACAAGTGGTACTCAATCATTCAATGATCACTCATAAATGTTCTAAGTGTTTAGAAGGGAGATTCTTGCTCTCTGGACTCTCAAAGATGAAGTATAGACGAAGGAAATGAAAGCCCAAGCGGTTGTTGTCCCATTTATAATATTCTGCATTATTGACAAGTTAGCGCACGCTACTAAGCATCCCTTAGCGTGCGCTAATAATGGTTGACTTCATAATTTGTCCAGGTGCGTCAGCGGGAATCTTATCCGGACCCATGTCCTGCTGGCGCATGAGCTAGCTGTCCCGCTCAATAATTGAGTCCTTAGTGCACGTTACTCATACCTGCATAGCGTACGCTAATAATGGCCCGATAGCGCGCGTTAATATACATTCTTAGCGTGCGCTATCACGAGGTTGCTTGAACAATTTTGTAAGTTTCTATACTTATGTACAATGATGTCAATGCACGAAATATCATATTCCGATAATCAAAACCATCAATCCGAATAATACATGATTTTAATACATATGAAATACACCGTAATAAATCCGGATATTACAAACACCTCCAAGTACTCCTCAGTTAAATGGTGTGTCAGAAAGAAGGAACCGGACCTTGTTGAACATGGTCCATTCCATGCTGGGCTATACTGACTTACCAATTTACCTGTGGGGGTATTCACTCCTCACTGCCGCTTACATCTTGAACAGATGTCCTTCCAAATCCGTTCCTAAAACTCCACATGAGATGTGGGAGGGCAGAAAACCAAGTCTTAATCATATTAGGATTTGGTGATGTCCCACCTATGTCAAGAAGACTAAGGTGGAGAAGTTGGAAGCTAGGTCCGTGAAGGGATGTTTCATTGGATTCTCATCTGGGACGATGGGATATCTATTCTACATTCCGGAAGATCGAAAGATCGTTGTTGCTTTACAAGCACACTTCCTGGAAGATGAGTTCATTCAGGAAGGCGGAGCAGGTAGAAGTATTTCTTTAGAAGAATATAAAGAAACTCCTCGGGAGACACCTGTGCAAGTAACTGGAACTGAACCTTCTTAAACACAAGTACAACCACCTCGTAGGTCTAGTAGGGTGTCTCATTTACCTGAGAGGTATGGGCTTGTGCACTTGGAGGAACTAGGTCTCCATGAGGTTCCAAGTGATAGCCAAGAGACTGACCCAATGACCTATGACCAAGCGATGGTGGATGTAGACTCCACGAAATGGCGTGAAGCTATAGAAGCTGAGATAGACTCGATGCATATCAATCAAGTCTGGACTCTAGTAGACCGCCCCAAGGGCATAGTGCCTATTGGGAACAAGTGAATCTACAAGAGAAAGACGGATGGTGATGGCAAGGTTGATGCCTATAAGGCCCGGCTTGTGGCAAAGGGTTATACCTAGAAAGAAGGGATCGACTACCACGATACCTTCTCGCCCGTAGCTATGATCAAGTCTATTCGCATGATGCTTGCTATAGCTGCCTACCAAGATTATGTGATATGGTAAATTGACGTAAAGACGGCTTTCCTTAATGGATTCCTCGAGGAGGAAATTTATATGGAGCAGCCTAAAGGCTTTGTGTCCGAAGTCAATATTCAGAAAGTGTGCAAGCTTCAGCGTTCTATTTATGGACTGAAACAAGCGTCACGTAGTTGGAACCTTCATTTTGACGAGGCGGTCAAATAGTTTGACTTCGTTCAAAATGAAGAGCAACCTTGTGTGTACAAGAGGGTTAGTGGGAGCAAGATTGCATTCTTAGTACTATATGTAGATGACATTCTACTAATAGGAAATGATGTGGGAATGCTCAGTTCTGTGAAAGCTTGGCTTTTGAGTAATTTCTCCATGAAAGACTTGGGAGAAGCTACCTATATTCTTGGTATTAGACTCTACCGGGATAGAGCGAAGAGAACAATAGGTCTTTCCCAATCCCTCTATATAGATAAAATCTTAAAGCGATTTAAGATGGATGATTCTGAAAGAGGGTTCCTACCGATGCGACATGGAATAAAACTCTCCTTGAAGATGTGTCCTCAAAGTGAGGAAAAACGAAAGGAAATGAGTAATATACCATATTATTTGGCCGTGGGTAGCCTTATGTATGCTATGTTGTGTACGAGACCTGACATTGCGCATGCTGTAAGCGTGGTGAGTAGGTTTCAGGCAAACCCAGGTAAGGAACATTGGACTGCCGTAAAGAACGTTCTCAAGTACTTAAGAAGGACTAGAGATATGGTTCTTATGTATGGCGGTGGAGAACTGGATGTGGTGGGATTCACTGATTCGGACTTCCAAGGACTGAAGGACGATTCGATGTCTACTTCTGGCTACATATTTACACTTAATGGAGGAGTAGTATCTTGGCGTAGCGCCAAGCAAAGCGCGACTACTGATTCCACCTGTCAGGTTGAGTATCAAGCAGCCTCAGAGGCTTCTAAGGAAGGGTTCTGGATTAAGAAGTTTCTGGGAGAACTTCAAGTGATACCATGTGCTGAGCTTCCTGTTCCGCTGTACTGCAACAACGATGGAGCTGTAGCACAGGCAAATGAGCCGAGTTTTCACAACAGTACCAAGCACATTGAGAGGAAGTATCATCTCGTAAGATAATTTGTTTGCAAAGGATACATTGTACTGCATAGAGTAGACTCATCCGACAACGTCGCTGATCTACTGACCAAGCCACTTTCTCAGACTAGCTTGGAGCGTCATCTGGAGAACATGGGTATTAGATACCATAGTGTGTGGCATTGAGTGCAAGTAGTAGATTGTTAGGAGTCTGCCCTCGAATGCCACTCAGAGGATGTTGAGTGAGGGCATTGTACTTGTAATTATGTAAATCATATATATAAGGCAATGTATGTTTCTTTATTTACTGGTAGTTACTGGCATTCCTAACTCGTAAATATACATATAGAAACTAGTCCATGTATTTGAGAGCAATACGTTCCACTCCTTATTGGATAAGGGGGTCAGCACTGGAAAGGTTTATAGCTCAAATACTTAATCGTTCGCAAGTCGATGAAACTTGACTGGGCGTTAAGTTTATGTGAAGACTTGTATGACATGTTCTTTGACATGGAGAGTGCCTGTCGAACGCTAATGGTTAGTGGGAGTACAGGTTATAGGTATGCTAATTGGATTAGTATAGTCGAACCGACTCACCCTCGATTCGTCACACGGATTTCACTCAGAGACAGTCAATGACGGAATCGAAAGGTTGTGATAGGTATTCGTGAACCTTCGGCTTGAGGATTTAGTAGGGATGTGCTTGTGACGTCAAGATTTTCATTAGAGTAGTTCGACCCTGTAAACCGGAAGGTGGGGGTCAACCTCTACGTGCATTTTGACGGGCAAGTAGCAGGTCCTACTGAATACCAAGATAGAATTCTTTCTCCCATCAGTGAGCGGGTTATATGTCGTATGCGGTTATTGGAAGATGAGATCATAAGTCTTTGGCCAAAGTATTGGAGCTAGTTGTATTGGATACACGAGAGCTCGATGAACTCGATTTGCATTAACGCATGCATAGCATCAAGTACATATAGGGTTTGACTGACCGTGACCCTATAACTTGATCGGGACATTTGAAAGAAGGGTTTATACGTATACTGGTATTCACGACAGAATAGTTCTTGAATGGTCCCAATCATTCGTTCTCAGTTGGGGTACAATGTAGGCCGTTAGGCTGGCTAGGTGGTGCTACTACTCTTTGGTTCCTCCCATTGCTAATTGAGACGGACCTACCGAGTCACGCAATAGGATTGACGACGGAATGAATCGAGCTTATTCTCTCTTCGTAAATATTAAATATTTGATATCTAATTTATTGGACATTGGATGTCTAATTAATTTTGGGACATTGGATGTCTAAATTAATTTATTAGAGAAAATAATTTACGGCCTAATGAATTAAATAAATTACTAGGTGATTAATTTAATTCATAGATATAATTATTTCTTGGAGAAATTAATTATATTATTTTGTATATGATATGATTAATTAATTGGAGACAAAATATCTCTCTCTTCACAAGCTTTTCAGCCGTGAGTTTTCTGCAGTGCAGAGAGGAAAAAATTTGTTTTCTTGTTTCTTCATTTTCTTTTCTTGGAGAAAAATCGAGAGAAAAATAAAGAGAGAAAATATATCTATACACTTAGAGTGTTTTAGATTATACTTGATAGCTCCTACCACTTTGTTCTAGCCGTGTCCTTGGAGGACAACAAAGTGGAAGTCATTCCGATCATTTTTCCGGCGCGTGGCAAGTAGAGGCATGGTGCTTTCGGTGCTCGAGATTTCAAGAGCTCTGGGAATATCTCAAGAGAAGGACTCCATTTAATCAACGGACTACAAGGGTGAGTTTCAAAAATCTCTTGTGATTTCGTTTATATATTCGTATATACTATCCCGACCGATCCTCGTAGGGATTCGGATCGAATTAATTTTTATTTTAACGCTTCCGATGGGCCTTCGTTTTAGGCACCGAATCCCAACAATACCTATATTTTTTTTCGCTTCCATTTCGTTCGACCGTATCGACTTGATTGTGTTAGTTGATGCTTCTGACCTTGTGTTGTTTCTCACCTTTGTCATTCGAGTGAGTTCCAATATTGTCCCAAATTGATCTATATATCGTTGTGATCTTTCCAATTTTGGATCGATTTCCTGTGAACCATGTGCGAAATTAACACCTCCTGGTTCCTACAAGTTTATTGATGTCCTGATTTGAGATGTGAACTTCAGAATTGATCGTTGTTGTTCGATGATTGCTATTCTCTCATCGTTGTCCAATCATTATTGTTTGATTTCGAAATCATGATTAATGAACATGTTCAATGTTGGACTTGTGTTTTGGTTGTTGTACTGCTCGGATTTATCAACCATAGTGGTTCATGTTCGTTGCTTTTTGTAAACATTCTTGCGTATTGAATCGGACCTCAGTAGCTCTGTACTGCATGAAGCTCTTGTGTACTGTAAATATAAGATAACGTGTGTTATCTAGAACCGCATTGCTCTTGTTTTAAGTTTTGGGACGAAACTTATTTTTAGTAGGGTAGAATGTAATACCCGAGATTCTCGGTTCTGGTTATTTTTGAATTTATGTCGGTGGCGCCGGCCATTTTGTTCTGTTGGCGATTTCTTGAGATTTTCCCCTATGTTGGGTACGGCATGATGTACCGTGTTGGGGGGTTCATCGGGTACGACTTATCATTGTGTAAGTCCAGCTAATAGTATGTCGTGCTTTTTTATTTGTTTGTTTTCGATTTGGATCGTTGGTGTTGTCCGTTAGTGTATTGTTGCATGTTGAATAATCATTGTTTTATCGAGGAGTATCGTTGTTGTGCATTTGGTCGACTTTGTAAGCTCACCACCGGAACTTATAAAGTAAAAATTCTTAAACTTTGCAATGTGATAGAGCATCAAATTAGCTTTCCAATGGTTCAAACGACGAGTCAATCAGAGTCCGGACGAAGGAGTTATGGTCGTAATGACAAAGTCTACACTGTCAGAATACGACCCTGGAACACGGCGCTGTTTGCACCATTTTGGCTGAGTCGTTTATAACACGGCGGTAAACACGGCGATAATTTAGGTCGTGTTCTGAGCCATTTTGTCCAGTTGTATAAATAGGACAATCGTGTTTTTCAGCCCATTTTCACTTCTCTCTCTCGTTTTTTGGGCGATTTGATGGGGATTTCAATCCCTGAGTACATTATCATCATATTGTTGAAGTATTGATCATGTTTAACATCATCTAATCCATTGTTTTTTGTCGGATTGAGGTAATTCTTCGAAAATCCTTTTTTTCAACTATTTTGGGGTTTTCCTCTTGATTTCAATTCTCGTCCGATTATGATGAATTGGTCATGTAATTCTTGTTGTATTGGTTGTAATCTACGGATTAGAAACTCGTTTATCGATTTTGTTTCACCCGGAACATGATTTTGGCTTTCTTGGAACAAACCCTTGAACCCTTGTAGTTTCTTAGTGTCGATTAGGATTTTGTTTAGTGTTGTTGATTCATAGGGGTGTATTCTCGTAGTGATTGTGTTGTTATTGATTTCTCGTGAAGGTGGTCGGTTTTTGGGGCTATTTCGGCCGAGCTTCATTCGTCGGAGTATTCACAAATTGATTTCGATGCAAGTATCTTGCCCATATATTACGTGTTTTTGTGGATTTAGTAGTTGGTAATCGACGATACGTGCTGAATGAACATCTATTATTAACTTTCAGAGGAATCGTATGCTTTTCAATATTTCCTTAAAGATGATTCGTATGATTTCGTTGTTAAATGTGCTTGTCTAATTATGTGTATTATTGTTGTGTATAGGAATATCTTACTTTCGTAGGGTATCATTTTGTGTGATTATGACGTTGTAGATTTGTAGTTTAACCTTTCATTGAGGTATGTGTGGGGGAACGTGTATTTATTGATGATCATGTGACATGGTGTGATAAAGGTGGTAACTCCTTTATGAGGAGGTTATGCCGTTCGATGTGGTTGGAAAGGTATTTTCTCTCGTTGCTCTGTTATTAGTACTAGCTGCATAGTTGAATTCTAATGTTAATTGTATTGTTACGTGGTCGTGAGTATGTGTTGGATGAACTGGCCATTCTAGTTAGGTACCTCGACTATATATACTGTGATTGACTTTCGAGGCTTGTGGTTTGCAACTACGAATTATGATCTTTTGGGTGTGTGGTTTTTTGTCCTTCCACCCGAAGCGTTCGACGGGACGTCTGGGGGTCGATACTAAGGGGTACAGCCACGAAAGTGGACTTAGGTGTGTGTGTTGTTGATCTTCCACCCAGAGCGTTCGACGGGGCGTATAGGGGCCGATACTAAGGGGTACGGTTGCGGAAGTGGTTTCCCACCCGGAGCGTTCGATGGGGCGTCTGGGGGCCGATGCTAAGAAGCACGGTCGTGGGTTACCAAGTGTGGTTTCTATGATATTGATGTTGATGTTTTCGTTAATTGTGATATTGCCCGGAGTATCACAATGCTTTGAGCTCGGGGTCGAGAGACATTATATATCGAGTCTTGGTGCTTTGCTAGAATGGCATAAGAATAATGTATTATGTGTAATGTGTCCTTGTAAGTGAATTGAAGTGGATGATCGGGTCGTGGACCCTGTGTTTTGTGACCGGAATGGTTGGGTCGTGGACCCCGTGTTTTGTTGACGGATTTGCATTTTGTAAAATGAACTTTGAGACTGTGACCCTAAGTGGCTTTCGAGGAATTAAGAACTTTTCAATTTCAAATATTTTCAAAACTTCCGAGATTTGGAAGTGTTTTCAAAGTGCTTACTTGTTTCGTTTCTACTTTCAAGACTTGAACTATTTTAACTAAATAATATATCTCGGGAAGTCTTTTATTGTATTCTTGGAATGTATTGTGTATGGCTCGTATTTGCATTTTATACTTGTACTAGCAAAACAGTGGAGTTTTGCTAACCCCCGAGTATTTGGGGAGTGGATGTCTATTCTGCGTCCAGGTACATGCAGGTTTTGGGAGCAAAACACAGGATCGGTGCGAAGGATGATGGAAGACGAATGATACTAATCACATGAAGGCCAGTTTTGGGTACAGTTGGTCGGAGTTCGTTATATGGTCTTTTCCATTGTTGTACTTTTGTTTGTGAGTGTATTTTACCCTTGCATGGGTATGAGCCGAGATAGAAATGTATACTTTGATTTGTATGTTAGTGATAAAAGATAAAATCGGTCTATTGGTTTGTTATTTTGTTATGTCGGTATGTAATGTAATGTGTTGTTTCGATGTCTAGCCTGGTGGATCCTCACGGAGAGGGTCTGCGGCGTGTAATATTCTCGGTTTGATTTCGGGGGTGTTACGTTTAAGGCCTTCAAATCTTAACTCAGCTGCTCCTCCTACGTCCTCCTCAGTCTGCCTCTCCTCCTCCCCCGTACAACCAATATACTCTCGACCCTCCTCACCGGAGCAGAGGCCTGCCTCCTGCGGACGTGGCCAAACCATCTCAATCTCCCTTCCCTAGCTTTCGCTGAAATGGGCGCCACTTCTAGCGCGTTCCTGAAAATCCCGTTCGGGATTCTATCCAACATTGTGCGACCACACAACCAACATAACATTCTCATTTCAGCAGCTTCCAACTTGCTATCAAGCGACTTCTTCATCGCCGAACATTCGGAGCCATACAGCATTGCAGGTCTGACTGCCGCTCTATAGAATTTACCTTTCAACTTTTGAGGGACTTTCTTGTGGCACAGGACCCTGCTCTCCACCTTAGCCACCCCACCTTGATATGATGAGAATCTTCACACTCACATTCCTTCTGAATGATCGAACCCAAATACTTGAACTTATCCGTACGGGGTACGATCTGATCAGCAATCATAACCTCTATTTCTTCCTCGTTGGTCTCACCACTAAAGTTACACCAGAGATACTCGGTCTTGGACTGGCTCATACGCAAGCCCTAGGATTCTAACTTAGACCTCCATAACTCCAACTTGGAGTTCACCTCCCCCCTCGACTCCACCACAAACACAATGTCGTCAGCAAAAAGCATGCACCACGGGACGCGATCTTGTATCCCCCACGAAATGATGTCAAGGATTATAGAGAAGAGAAGAGGGCTTAGCGCCGACCCCTGGTGTAGACCTATCTCAACCGAGAAATACTGGGTGTCACCAATTGGGGTCCTAACGCAAGTCCTAGCTTGGGAGTACATGTCTTGGATCGACCTAACGTATGGCAACGACACCCTCCTCTCTTCTCGGCTACTCCAAATAACATCATGCGGAATGCTATCATACGCCTTCTCTATATCAATGAACACTATATGAAAGTCCTTACGCCATTCTCTAAACTTCTCTACAAGGCGCATGATGAGATGAATAGCCTCAGTCGTGGACCTCCCCAGCATAAATCCCAATTGGTTCTCTGAGATCTCAACTTCTCTTCTAACCCTGCATTCCACCACTCTTTCCCAAAGTTTCATAGTATGACTGAGGAGTTTAATACCCGATAGTTACTACAATTCTGAGCATTGCCTTTGTTCTTGAAAAACGGCACCACAATACTATGCCTCTACTCCGTCGGCAACTTAGAATCTCTGAGGACGATGTTGAACAGCTCTGCTAGCCACAGAACTCCAACTTCCCATAGACAAAGCCACACCTCAAGAGGGATCTGATCCGGGCCTACATCCTTAGCTCTACCCATCTTCATTAGGGCACCCTTTACTTCCTCCTTGCTGATGCTCTCACAGGAACTTAATGAATGAGCAGAAGATAGACTAACTTCTTGCACCACCGAGTCGATTCCCCTAGTCTCATTGAAAAGTTCAAGAAAAATACCTATTCCACCTCTCCTTAATAGCCACATCGTTCACTAACATTTGGCCCAAATCAACCATAATAAACTTAACGGGACCTAGGTCGCGCCGCCCTCTTTCCCTAGCTTTCGCTAGTTTAAAAATAGCATTCGCTCCTTGTTTGGTGTCTAGGCGCTTGTACATCTCCTCGTATTCCTCACCTTTAGCCTTAGCCACAACCTTCTTAGCCTCTCTTTTCGCCACCTTGTAAGCCACAATCTGCGAGATTCTCTCCTCCCCAGCACTAACCGACAAAAGCTCCTTAAATAGCGCTTGTTTAGCCTTAACTTTCTTTTGAACCTCTTCATTCCACCACCATGCCTCCCTAGGTCCACTAGACCTGCCCGAAGAAACCCCCACCACCTTCTCGCCCACACTCCTAATAGCATTGGCTATGCTGGTCCACATAAGGTTTGCATCGCCCCCTCACAAAAAACCTCCTTCGCGGGTGAGAGACTCCCTGAATTCTACCGCCTTCTCACCCTTCAGATCCTTCCAGAGAATCCTAGTTCTAGCTTCTCTAGCCCTGCTAGCAACACGACCTCCCATGGATAAATCTATAGACAGCAGCCGGTTTTGAGAAGGACACGCCTCGCCCCGGAACACCTTGCAGTCTACGCACGCCCTAGCATCACGACTGCACAAAATAAGGGAGTCAATTTGCGTGTAGTGCCCCACACTACCGAAGATGATGAGGTTCTGACCTCTCTTCTGAAAAATAGAGTTAGCAATAACCAACTCATGCGCAGTGGCAAACTCCAACAGCGCGGAACCACCTGCATTCCTAACCCCGAAGCCGAAACCCCCATGAAAACTATGTTAACCATCCACCCCCTCACCAATGTGCCCATGAAGGCCTCTGGAGTTCGGTACATGATGTGTACGAACGGCGTATGTGTTCCGGGTAGGGTCCGTCGTTGCCTCTGGAGTTCGGTACATGATGTGTACGAACAGTGATCGTATAACAGTGATTGATTGAATAATGTTTTGATGTTGGGCTTCAGACCCATGATGATATCTTAACTAAAGTGTTTTGAAACGAGAACCGGTCTGAGGCCCTAACGATTTCGAAAAAGGTTTTGTAAAATGGGACTCGAGGTCCAAAAGAATTTCTACTTTTAAAATCCCTGAGATGATGAGTTTCTTTTCAAATACTTCTTGCTTGAGTTCGAATTTCTAAAACTTCTCGGGAATATTTTGATAGTTGATTGCGGCATCTAATTCGTGGTTGCTTTTTGCTTGTTGCATTTCGTATAGTATTGTACTTGCAATAGCAAAATAGTGGAATTTTGCTAACTCCCGAGTAATCAGGGGGTGGATGTCTGTTTTGCGTCCAGATACTTGCAGGTTCGTGGGAGCAGTCACAGGATTGGCACTGGAAGTGACGAGCTACGATACTAATCAAGAGTTGGGAGTTGAGTTGAGTTGTGTCGTATCGTAAGAGTTGTAATCCGTCTTCCGCTATTTTGTATCTTTACCCCTGCGTGGGTACTTATTGTAAATAATGGAATTTTTCTGTTTTTGTCAGTTTTGCGACCTCATTGGTCAGTGTAGTTGTTTATAATTGACCATAACGGTCCATATTATTGTATGTTTGCCCCTGGATGGGTAAACAATTGGTCGTTCTGTGATGTTTAGCCTGGTAGATCCTTGTGGGAAGGGTCTACGACGTGTAATATTCCCATATGGTTTTGGGGGTGTTACATTTATGGTATCAGAGCTTAGGTTGCGGAAACCAAGGCTGGAGGGTCAAGTCGAGCCGTGATTTGTCGAGTAATGTGTTGTCTTGTCATTCAAGTTGTCGGGTGACAAGTTGAGTTATGTATAGTCACAGCGTGTCGGATGTCTTATCGGATGAGATTAGTATCGTGGGCGACCGTCATCTTCGTGCGACCTGTGGACGTAAGTCTCCTCTTTTATGCGAGGTATCCGTGTTTCATGATTTCATTGTGCGATAATTGTGGTGCATAATTTTGTCTGCATGGTGTTGTGATATGGAATTCGTGTTTGATATTCGTGGTACACCAGTTGTTATTGAGTAGAATATATCAATGGTTGGACACCGAATGGTGCAATACGATGTGAAAACTATGAACCTTGATGTGTTCCAGAAAACGTAATGATGATAGAGTTTGTCGAGAAACTCAGATGGATGGTTTTGTTGTATGTTTAAACTTGATGCTCACGAGATGTATTTGAGCGAGTTGGTGATCTTGTTTGCCGTTTGGGCATGTGGTTTTAAGTTTGATTATTTTTGAATTGTTGTAATTATGCCCGTTGCGGGTAGGTTAGAAAACGGTTTTCAGAAAGACTTTATGGGCTTGAGTATTTTTGTGGAAATCGATTTTTGAAAATATTTTGATGGTGCGGTTAAACAACGATTTCATATGAATTTTGAAACTTGTTGAACTTTGACTAGTTAGTTATGTATTTTCAAATGACACCTTCAGATGGTATTTGAAAAATGTGTTTTGAAGTACTTCGGACATTGCAAAATGTTACCGTCATTTTTAGATATGATCGAAAGGATTTTGGAAAATCTTTATTTTTGCAAACGACTTTGATTTTCGGAATTTAAACCATTATATGTTTGTATGTTGGGACCAAGTCGTTGCAACTAGCTTGTTATGTTGTTATGCTCGTTGGAGAATTTTACAGTGTTTTCTAAATATCGGGATATATTGTTAGGAGTCGATCCTTAACCTTCGGAGCCGTTTCGGGGCTACTGAGACAATTCTGCTGTCTTGCAGCTAGTGGTCACGGCCGTAAGATGTTTCCCATTACGGCCGTAAGCTATTAGATGTTACGGACGTAAGACGTTGGTATTACGACCGTGAGCTCCTAGTTGTTACGGCCGTAAACTGCATGTTATATGGTCGTAAGATTATGACTATCACGGCAGTAACCTTGTTGTTACAGTGCTATTTGTGCTCTTTGTCGGTCGTTTGTTTCCTATGGATATAGTCGTATGGTCCGCCAGTGATGCCTGTGAACTTTAACTATTGTATCGGTAATGTCGCACTCAGTCGGTTATCCTGTATGGATATCATTAACGTGTTGGTGATCGCTACCATTCTTGCTAGAAATTTTGGTTGTACACTTAGGTGGTGTGACTGCAAAGTCTGATTTAATTGTATTATTCTATGATGTTATCCTGATGTGATAGTTGATCGGTGGTAGTGATTAGTACGAGTACAAGAGGTTTTCCACCAGGGAATGGTTTGGCAAAACCTTTGGGGGTCGATGCCGAGGGGCATGGCCGCGGATTATCATGTGCGTTGTTATTCATGATAGTTTGCATGGTAACATGTGGTTACCCTGTATGTCGTTAATGGTGATAATGATATATATTGATAAGGTCATATTGATGATATCGATTATCGAGTAGATTGATGTTTCAAAGTGTTGTTTTGCAAATGATTTCAAAACAAAACAACTATGATAATGTGTTCATGGTTTTGATTAAATGACCGAGGTATTAAAAGTATTTTTTTAAAAATTTCATTTCACCAAAATCTTTCAAACTCATGAATTTTAAAATGTTATGATTTGAACTAATACCTCGGAAAATTTTATTTTAAGAATATTACCCATGTTTGACCACAATGGTATGTACAATGTTTTGACCGTGATTGTTTTGGTAAAGGTCGTACATCTCTGTTGATGTGACCGTGTGAATTACTTATGAATTTAAGTTCTATTATTACAGTGGTAGTTCGTGTATTCGTGTAATGACTCGGAGTGAATGTCTTATTGTGCTGCTGTTTGTTGTCCTATGTTGATTATGTGATGTTTGTTTTGTTGTGTTATACTGGATGGTTGTGTGTTCAGTATGCCGAGAGGTCGAGGGCGAGGACGTGGTCGTAATCAGGAGCATGAGAGGACGACTCGCTCGTTGTTGAGTGCCAATCAGCTCGGTATAAATGGTCGAGATGACCAGTCGCGTGATCAGGGGCAATCAGCCAGAGGTAATGTTGGCGTTGGCGCAGCCACCGTCCTTCGTCAGGTGGTTGACCAGTTGGCGCAGATGAATTAGACCGTCCTAGATGGGGATAAGGGAGCTAGTCAGTGGTTACGAGATGTGATGAGAATGCACCCGCCTCGTTTTGTAGGTTCTTCTGACTCGTTAGGTTGGGAGAACTGGCTCGTCCAATTGGACAGAACATTTGATGCTGTAGCTTGTCCGGACGAAAGAAGAGTACATATTGATCAATACCTGCTCGACAAGGAAGTTGCAGACTGGTGGGCGGCCGTAGCGCCTAGTGATCGTGCAGCTACTTGGGCTGAATTCAAGACTACCATGGAGGCCGAGTATTGTCCGCAGCTTGTTAACGCGCATAGGATTGTCGAGTTTTTCTCGGCTACGCCCCAAGATGTGTCGATATCTCAAGCAATAGTTGATTATAATCGACAGTTATATTATGTTCGAGATCAAGTGATAAGTGAGGCAGATAAGGTTCATTATTTCGATATGCATATGAAACCTCATGTTCGACAGTGTATGGCTCCTTTTATGTGTACAACGTTGAAGGACTATCAGGATCGAGCTTAGCATTTGAAATGGCTATAATGTCTGCAGAGTCTGTATCTGCGGCAAAAACACAGAAGATTTCTGATGACACCTCGGGAAGCAAGGGAATTGGGGTTTCAAAATCTCAAACCTCATATAAGATGCGTAAGGGACCTTCTCGGTCAGCTAGAGAATCTAAAAGACCCAGGTCGGTATCTTTGAGTTCAGGTAGTGCTCCAAGATGTTTCAACTGTAACATTCTGGGCCATGAACGTGCGCATTGTAAGAAACCGCTGGTGACTTGTTATAATTGCGGACGCGAGGGGCATCGACTTCAGTACTGCGAGATCGTTGATAAGATGGTAGGGAACCGGAGTTCCATTCCTACTTTTGGAGGGCCCAGTGATGTACAGTGATAGTATTTTGTGCTCGTAATGCGGATTGTTTCTCGTGTGGAGATATATTATGTGATGACTTTGTTTTATGTTTCGGGACGAAACTTATTTTTAGTGGGGTAGAATGTAATATCCGGGAATTTTGTTCCCTATTATTCAAGAGTATTTGTCATTTTGTGCCGGTTATCTTTGTTTGTTGTTTCGTTGGTGATTAATCAATTATTCATATATGTTGTTCGATTAGGTGTCGTGTATGGCACCGTGTGTTGTTCCAGCTTGTGTGGATTTTCTCGTTGGGGACCGTCAGAGGTTCGTTGTGCAGTTGGAAGTCGCATTGTTCGTGGATAGTTGCATTGTTGTACCGGGAGCAGGTCGAGTGTATTGTTGTTGTTTGTTATGTACGTAACGTGTTATAGATAACGTACGTTATATGTTTGGTTAACGTGCGTTATCACCCCTGTCGATTTGGTCAGAAACTTCTGGAGAGGTCTTAACGTACGCTATATGGGGAGTATGATGTATGTTAATGTTTGTTAGCGTACGTAATGGTGGGCTCTTTACGTACATTGAGTCAGGAGCAGATTGGGGAAGCGAGCTCAGTGTTGGACATTACGTACGTAATTTTGTTTGATTATGTACGTAATGACTGTTACGTACGCTAACCTTATGGTGTAACATATGAAACGTGTTGCGGTCTATATATAGGCCAGCAATAGACTTCAGTTCACCTCATTTTCTCCCCTTCGTTCTTGTTGTGGTCGATCGAGAAAGTTCCAGGGGTTAGGGTTGATCAAGATTTCATCGTCCAGCAATCTTCTTGAGTTCCTAGCAAGGATTAACGTCATCTAACCCAAGTTCGTCCGGATCGAAGGTAATTTCTTAAAATCTCCTAGGATTTGACTTTCGGGATTTTTCTTCTTGATTTTGATTTTCGTCCGATTTTGATGAATCCATTGATGTTATTGAGTATTATTAATCGTGTTCTATGGGTTGTATGGGCATATTTCGAGTTTGTTTAACTCGATTGATGATTCGAGTATTCTTGGGAGTTATTGAACATTTAATGTTCGATTAAATGTCCCAATGAGTTTTCCCTCGATAGTTTGGTGCGAACGTTTGATGGTAGTGATGAAATCCTTACTTGTTTAACATTGTTGAATTGTATTGGTTGTGTTAATCATATTGATTGTTTTGTGTGTGATTGTTCATGATTGGGTTATCGTCATGATTATGATAAATGTGCCGGATTGATTACATACTTGAATATGTATGGTGGTGTATTGTTGAATGGTTTGACATATTGGTAATAAATGTGTTGTTCGTGGTAATGTGTTGAGTTGATCAATATGTGTTATGAAGTGACAGTATATGTGTTCCGGGTAGGGTCCGCCGAGGACTCTCGAGTTCAGTACATGATGTGTACGAACAACGTGTGTGTTCCGGGTAGGGTCCACCGAGGCCTCTGGAGTTCGGTACATGATGTGTACGAATAATGTATGCGTTCCGGGTAGGGTCCGTCGAGGCCTCTGGAATTCGGTACATGATGTGTACGAAAATCGTATGTGGTATGGGTAGGGTCCGTTGAGGCCTCTGGAGTTCTGTACATGATGTGTACGAATGGCGCGTGTGTTCCGGGTAGGGTCCATCGTGGCCTCTGGAGTTCGGTACATGATTTGTACGAATAGTGATCGTGTAACAGTGATTGATTGAATAATGTTTTGATGTTGGGCTTCGGACCCATGATGATATCTTAACTAAAGTGTTTTGAAACGAGAACTGATCTGAGGCCCTAACGATTTCGAAAAAGGTTTTGTAAAATGGGACTCGAGGTCCAAAAGAATTTCTAATTTTAAAATCCCTGAGATGATGAGTTTCTTTTCAAATACTTCTTTGCTTGAGTTCGAAATTCTAAAACTTCTCGGGAATATTTTGATAGTTGATTGCCGCATCTAATTCGTGGTTGATATTTGCTTGTTGCATTTCGTATAGTATTGTACTTGCACTAGCAAAATAGTGGAATTTTGCTAGCCCCCGAGTAATCGGGGGTGGATGTCTGTTTTGCGTCCAGGTACTTGCAGGTTCGTGGGAGCAGTCACAGGATCGGCACTGGAAGTGACGAGCCACGAGACTAATCAAGAGTTGGGAGTTGAGTTGAGTTGTGTCGTATCGTAAGAGTTGTAATCCGTCTTCCGCTATTTTGTATCTTTACCCTTGCGTGGGTACTTATTGTAAAGAATGGAATTTTTCTGTTTTTATCAGTTCTGCGACCTCATCGGTCAGTGTAGTTGTTTATAATTGACCTTAACGGTCCATATTATTGTATGTTTGTCCCTGGCTGGGTAAACACTTGGTCGTTCTGTGATGTTTAGCCTGGTAGATCCTTGTGGGAAGGGTCTACGATGTGTAATATTCCCATATGGTTTTGGGGGTGTTACAGTCATTTGGTATCATTAAACACAACAACTCCAAGCAAATCACATATTGATCAGATATCATTGTATACATTATCGTTGTTGTATTTGTGTGTAATTGATAAGTGTTTGATTGTTCATACACGAAAACATACACGAGCGGAAAGATATGGATTGTAGATTGATTCGGTGTTATTAGGATCGTTGATCCGGCATTATTAGAATCATATCTAAATCCAAGAGAGGTTTGTCTAGTACCAATAGAAAAACAGATAGGTTGCTTCCTTGTCTGATAGAAAAGGAAAACGGTTTATCTTGGACCGACATAAAGACAAGAGTGTAATGGTTTACCTCGGACAGATAGAAGACAAAGCAGAAAAGGTTGATCTTGAGCCTATAGAAAAATATACGGAGAGAGGACGTAGGCACGTTTGGGCGAACCTCTATAAATTTTGTGTCATTTACATTACGCAAGTTAATTACGCTTCCGAAAATGCAAAAGAGTTTGAAAACTCTACCCCGAGATATTATCCACCATTCTAAGTGGGGTGCCAATTCCTCAACAATTGGTATCAGAGGGGTATCTATATAAATCGGCTTAACATCCGAGGAGAAAAAGATCTGATGGCATTGAATTTTGCACCGGTCGAAGGTCTTGCCTTAAACCGACCTCCTTTATTTGATGGATCGAATTTCATGACGTGGAAGAAGAAAATGTCTATTTTCATCGAGCCTACGACAGAGCTTTGGAAAGTTATTTGCCTAGGTCTGAAGATTCCGACAAAACCGGACGGCTCTTTAAAAAGATTCGAAGATTATAATGATGAAGATTGGAAGAACGATCATTATAATTGCAAAGCAATGCAATTATTATATTGTGCTTTAAACCCGAAAGAACACAACCGGATATCCTCGTGCGAAAGTGCCAAAGAAATTTGAAAAATGCTTGAGGTAACTCATGAAGGAACATCTCAAGTAAAGGAGACGAAAATAAATATGCTCCTTCACGACTATGAGCTATTTATGATGAAGAGTGAAGAGTCCATTACCAATATGCTCAAAAGATGTTTGGTCATCACAAATGGACTAGCTTGCTTCGGAAAACCGTTGACAAGTAGTGAAAAACTGAAGAAAATCTTAAGATCACTACGTGTTAATGGGACGGGACGGTTACGGTGATTATGGAATCGAAAGATTTAAACAATCTTGATTTTAGTGCCCTCGTTGGGTCACTAATAAATTACGAGATAGTTCTTAAATCTTGGAACGCCAAGCCGAAACCGAAAGAAAGAACCATAGTTATGAAAGCTAAGATGTCGAAGAATGAAGAAATCCCGATGGACGAAGATGATGAAGAATCGGCATATTATGCCACGAATATAAATAAGTTTCAAAACTTATTAAACTGGCGAAGAAAAGACATCAAGACGAGCAGGACAAAGAAATTCGACAATAACTGTCGAAACCGTGGTAAACCAGGCCACTTTGCTAAAAATTGCTGAGGCTCCACTTCCAAGAAAGAAGTCTTAATAGCTACATGGAGTGATGAAGAGGATGATGATAAATATATTCAAAATAACCTCGCACTCATGGCAAGGAGTTCACTCGACAAAAGCGACGTCGAAATCCAGGTCAGTATCTCCTATCACGATGAATTATTTAAAGCATTCGAATTTTTACACACTGATTTTCAAAATGCTTTAATTGATAGCAAATCCCTCAAAGCTAAAAATAAAATATTGGAAATCGAAATTTCCAAAATAAATGAAAAAGGGAAATTCATTGAAATCGATCATTCTAAATGTCTTGAAAATGAAAATAAATTAAAGGATGATCTTTTGAAAGTTCAAACTGAACTTAAAAATTTAACAATAAATTTTCGTGTGGAAACGAGAAATTTGAACAAATGCTTTCCGTTCAAAAATTTTCATTAAATAAACAGGGGTTAGGATTCAAACCGTGTAATAAAATCGGATCCTTAAATTTTGAAATACCCCGATGTGATAAATGTTTGACAATTGGGCATCATATTTCAATTTGCAAAAGCCCACGACGTACGATAAAAAATAAAAAAATTTAGATTCCAAAAGGAACCATTATACCGAATGTTGTCTATGTTTCAAAAGAAAAACCAACTCTCGGTTGGATCCCCAAAAATCAAAATTAATATATTTCCATCGATAGGTATCTTGATAATTTATATTTTTAACAATTGGTATTTAACTCGGAAGGAGTTACTATTTTTAAAAAATGGGGAAATCTGTGATGCCTAAAATTCTCACATACGAGGCCTAATCAATAATGACATACTAATCTTAAAACCGGTAAGAATATAGTCTTAATTATGTATAAGTTTGCATGAATTGTAACACCCCCAAACCACTCGGGAATATTACAGCGCCACAGACCCTCTCCGTGAGGATCTACGAGGCTAAATACAGAAATCACATCAATACAATACATGTCGGCATGGCTAAATAATGAACCGTTAGACCGATTTGGTCTTTTACCACAACATACACATCAAACATACATAACTCTTTCTCGCAACTCATACCCACGTAGGGGCCAGAATACATCAACACTCCCATAAGATGGGAAAACACCACAACGGAAAGACAAAAAAACAAGACTTTACCAAAATACTCAACACTGGTCTTCACGTGATTAGTATTGTCGTCTTCCATCATCCTTCGTACCGATCCTGTGATTCGCTCCCCCATTAACCTGCAAGTACCTGGACGCAATACAGACATCCACCCCCGATTACTCGAGAGTTAGCAAAACTCCACTATTTTGCTAGTGCAAGTATAAAATACAAATACAAGCCATACACAACATACTCCAAGAACATAATAATCGTGAACATGCTTCCCGAGATAAATCACTTGATCAAAATAGTTCAAATCATGAAAATTAGGAATAAAACCAATATACATCTTACAAAACATTTTATAATCTCGGGAGTTTTGAAAACATTTGAGATTTAAGAATTTTCAAGCCTTTCGAAACCACATAGGGACGCAGCCCAAAGATTTTTTTTATATAATTCCGATAACAAGACACAGGGTCCACGACCCAACCATACCATTCTGATCACAAAACATAGGGTCCACGACCCAATCATACCATTCCGATCACAAAACACAGGGTCCACGACCCAATCATCCATATCAACATATTCGAGTGAATAAACCAATGGTCAAACTCGATACATAACCAAACCACAATGCACGGAAACAATCACAGAGCCCACTTCCCCGTGCCAAAAACATCATAACCAAGAAACGAGTCATGTACGACACTTATACTGGTGCCATTCTAGCTAAGTGCTAATATCCTACATATGACGTATCTCACATCGAGAATGACTATGTTGTGATATTCCGGACATATCACAATTATCAAAAACAACATCACAAAAACCACACTTGGTAACCCGTGTCTGTACCCATTAGTATCGACCCCTAAAGGCCCCGTCGGACCATCCCCAGGTGGGAAACCACTTCCACGGCCGTACCCATTAGTATCGGCCCCGTCGAACTATCCCCGGGTGGAAGAACAAATCACGCACACTAGCATTCACAACTTTCACAAATTCAATCCCCCGAAGTACATCAAATGTAAATCAAGGTACTTGTTAGAAATGGCCACTATACCCGATACATACTCACATCACAGAACATCACATACTTATCAATAACACACATGTCCACACACACACACATACTTCTTGCCAAAAAGACATAACATTAAGTCCACTATCGACATAATCACACACAACGATACTACACTACTAAAAAAAGGGCTTTACTGACAGCAAAAAACTGTCACTGAACCCTTTTAGTGACACACGCTAAATGTGTCAATAATCCGGCAGTCAAAACGCAGTGACACCATTTTGCGGTGTCGCTAAAACTGGTGTCAGTAGTCTCTGTTACACGCATGTAACTATATTCCGATACGATAATGTTAGTATCTTGTAATTAATTTTATATGGCACTAATCTGTCACACTATAGTGTGAGTAGGTAACGATACGATAATGTGATTAAGTAGTAATAGTATTTCGGTGTCATAAAGTTTTGTATTTTTATAATATAATTGATATTTCACCGACACTTGCTTGGTGTCAGTAGCAAATTATTTCTGAAACGAAATAGTGATACATTAGTGAGAGTAAATTGTGACACTTGAATCAAGAAACGCTTGACACTTCCAGAAATTGATAATTTAATTAATAGTAATATTATAATTAAATTTGTAAAGAAAATCACATGTCAATTTATAAATTAAAACATATTTGAATATATTTTGTATGCTGCAACAATAGTTAATAAAGTCTAAATATAAAATAATATAACCATTACCATCATTTTCCTTAAGTTACAAAGTTCACAAGGTTTAACCAAATATCACATAAAAAAACCAGTTAACATCCATGCTTCTAACCAACATTGTTTTTCTCAAAAAATATACAACATCCATGCTCAAAATAAGAAACAAAAAGATCGCACTGTTTTTCTCAAAAAGTACAAATCATCATCCATGCTTCTGACCAACAGTGGCCTTTTCCTTCAGTCTACTTGCCTGTAATTATGAAAATAGGAAAGATTAATGAATATGTATAGTTATTGTTGAGTAATTCATATATCCTATTATGAAAGAATCAGATTTTTATCCTATTCTATCAAAATTAACTACTGTCATTCCAAATTCATCAATGAAAATTGTATATGTATATGTATAGTTATTGTTGAGTAATTCATATATCAAAGAAAAAATGGAATTAAAATTTTACCTGATTGTTGTAAGCAACAATTAGCTTCGCAACATATGCAGCCCACTCGTCGCGCAATCGAGAAGGGTTATCCATATTAAAATCACGGCATTCAGGAAACTACAAATCTAAAATTATACTAAATCAATATATAGCAAGGCAACAGTAGGTTAATTTATAAATCAACTACATGCTAACTTCATTCTAGTAAAAAGCTTAACAAGAATAAACTCACATTATGTTCAAAAATGTGCGGGTCATGCACGGCATCCTGGAGGTACTTCATAACATAATAGCCACATTCAAACGTACTAGGCTGTTTTGGACACTAAATGTAATATCCGTACTTTCTATTTTTGGTAATTTCTATTTTTGATGTATGTTCGTTTCAGACGACTCGCTTATTACTAGTTTGGAATTCTGAATCTATTTTGTTCTTGGATTTTTTCCATCCGGACGAGTTTCGAAGATATTTTTACGTATTTTCGTCTTGAATTATATTTTGTTGTATGTATGTTCAATTCTCGTAAAACTCGTTCGATTTCATTATTCCTCTGTTCCTATGAGTTCGTTTGGATGAGTTGCTCATGTTTTGAGTTTCGGATTGTAAATCCGACGTCGTATCATGAATTTTCGGATGTTTGGGCCATTTTGTAATTTCCTAGAAGTTTAGGGTGCTTTTATCCTCCTTGTCATATTTTGGATTCCTCGGTAGTTGGAAGTGTATGTTCTTTCAACACTCAGCTTTGTTGTTATGGATACCTCGTGTTTACACTTTTGATTCTAACCTTGTGTTGCGTTTCATCGTTGTATCGACTGTGCAGAATTAAGTGTTTAGCAGCGTGGGACTGCTGCATGAATAACGTACGTTATGCATGCTCCTTTACGTACGTTATAGAGGCATCATAACGTACGTTATACCTTATTGGTAACGTACGTTATGGTTTTCACAATAGAGTACAGATTGTTTGTTACGTACGTTACCCTGTGAGAGGTTACGTACGTAAACATCATAACGTACGTTAACAACTCGTGTTAACGTACGTAACACACTGTCAGGCGTTTTAAATCCTGACTTAACCTCAGTCGTGTTATTTCATTTCATCTCATCCCTTTGTGCGCGACGTGAGTTTCCTTGAGCGATTTGGAGCGATTTGTCCAGGGCAATCCGTAGAGTTCCGCTGAAGATTGATTATTGTGTACCAAGGGAGGTTAATCATCATCATAATCATCATTCTCTGTCTGAATCGAGGTATACATTATTAAACCCTAGTTTTTGGGGATTTCGGTATTTTTGACATAATTCTTCCTTTTAATCCGATTTAGCTCCGTCGAATTGTTAGATTACGAATGTGTAGTCGTAATCCCTTGTTTCCATTATAGTCTATAGAATTTAACCTCGTAGTTTCGCCACTGTAAGATTAAAACCGTCTAGGACTTCGTAGTGACCGACAAATTGTTACCTTTCCACAATATTGAGACTTGTTTGTATACCGTTATTGTGTTAGGAATTGATTTGGGAGGATTATTCGGACCGAAACCTATTCTTTCGTCGTTTCCTTTACTTCGTCTTATTCAAGGCAAGTACATGTATTACATTTCATTGTGTGTGTATGATTTTGATGCAAATGATGTAATTGTGCTATCGAATGAATGTGATTGTTGCTCTTCCACCCGGGTATAGCATACGGGGCCTCTGGGGGTCGATACTAATGGGTACGGCCATGGGAGTGGACTTGGGTGCGTGTGTTGATGCTCTTCCACCCAGGGACGGTCTGACGGGGCCTCTGGGGGTCGTTACTAATGGGTACGGCCGCGGAAATGGTTTCTCACCCGGGGATGGTCCGACGGGGCCTCTGGGGCTCGATACTAATGGGTACGGCCGCGGGTTACCAATTGTGATTGTTGTGATGTGGAAATATTGAGGATATACTGTTTTGGTGTAAAATGGTGATATTCCGGAATATTAATTTTAAAATTTTTTCTCAATACGTTTTTGCTTGTGTCAAATTGGATATATATATATATATATGATGTAGTGTAATTGTGTACTACTAGCTATTCGAATGCTAACCCCTTAAATGGGGGAAATGCGTCTTATGTATTTTAGGTACCGGGCGAGCTGAGGAGATGGCACGGGATCCGCATGTGAAAGATGGACCGGCATGATGATGAGGCTCGAGTCATGTTTTATGTTTTACTATTATCTTTATCTTGATGTTGGAGTTGGATTGAGTATTCTATAAATTGGTTTAAGTCCCCTGCGTGGGCAATGGATTTATGTGGTTTTACACTTTTCGGTACTTAATTAAAATGTTTTGGCCGAGGCCACGGCCCTGTTCTACTATGATAATTCTGTCTTTTGGGTTTTCATAATCGGATTGTGTGTCATGTCTTTGCCTGGTAGGCCTCATGAGGGTCCTACGGCATGTAATGTCCCATTTGTGATTTTGGGGTGTTACATTTATGGTATCGGGCCTTAGGTTGTGAATGCCTAGGCTGTTGGTTAATTTTGGGTCTGTCAGTTGTGTCGTTAGAGTCAGTCGTTGAGCCTAATATCATCGTGCTACCGTCTTTTCGTGCGACCCGTGACTGTAAGTCTCCTCGAACTCTTATGTCTCTATAATTTGTTTCCTCGTGTTGTTTGGGTTGTGATTATGGTGTCGATCTTGCAAATTGTTAATCTTTCTGATCTTGTTCTTTCATATCTTTCTTCAGTATATTGAGAGGTCGCGGTAGACCAGCTAGGGGACGCGGCCGAGGCCGTGGTCGGGGTGCTAATAATGAGGACGGCTCACTTTCTCAGTCCTCTGCGGATTCAGCCTCTCATTCAGTGCCGTCGGGTAATAATGCCAACACTGGGGCTACTACTGTACTCCAACAGTTGGTAGCTCAGCTTGCCCAAATTGCTCAGGGTAGACGCCAGAATCCGCCTCCGACTCCTGAAGAAGAGGCTAGTAAGTGGCTTCAGACGGTGACTAAGATGCACCCTCCCCATTTCTCTGGATCTTCTGACTCCCTCGGTTGGGAGAATTGGCTCTTTCAGTTGAGCAGGACTTTTGATGCCGTAGCCTGTCCCGATGACAGGAGGGTACATATTGCTCAGTACCTCCTGGATAAGGAAGCTGCGGAATGGTGGGAGGCTGTGTAACACCCCCAAGTTATTCAGGGTATATTACAGCGCCGTGAGCCCCGCCGTGGGACCCACAAGGCTAAACATACGCGGAACTATAAACTTGACCGAGAAGGTCTACATACAATGGAAAGAAAGACGATACAAATGGTATTCAAAACCATAACCAATGAAACCATATACATCACTGCACAAATCAATACCTCGGCAACACAGTCCGGAACATCAAGGAAACTGAAATACAATACTCGAGTATTTAAAAATCCATTCTAGTACAACAACACTGAATGTGGGAATCCAAGAAAATAACCGGAGACAAGACACAGTATCACACTTGCCCATCATCTTCATGCCGACCCGATACCCACCTGTCCGCTCTCCTGGAACCTGAAATACAAGAAATGTATTTCCCCCATAAAGGGGTTAGCCGTCGAATAGCTAGTGCAAGTATAACAATATGAAACATAATACTCCTCGACAATAAAGTAAATGTAATCCGTCAATTCATCAATATCCGTCAATTCATCAATTTAAGACTAGTATTCCGGAATAACTAAAATCTCATAAGACGTATGTGAATGCCGTAGAAACGGTTCGTTCACCTCATACGCCGTTACATGTAGGAATGCCGTCAAAACGGTTCGTTCATTACATGCCAACATTATTTCATATGAATGCCGTAGAAACGGTTCGTTCATATCAACCATGGAATCGCACCAGAGGCTACGAAACCCTCAGAGGACCATAGGCCCGTCCCGGAGTGGCTAGAAATAATCATACCATCAATATTTCATACTTTCAAAGTCGAGAACGTACAATCATAAATGTATACTTGCCTTAATAAACGTTACCGAAGATCCCGAAGAACACGGTTCGACCGGGAAGCTTGAACCAAGAAGAAGACAACGAACGAAAGGGTTCCGACTTGAGTTCTTCACAAGGATTTCGTCCCTAAGTCATATCAATGATAAATCAACAATCGTACGATGAATAATAATCGTACAACGCACAAAACCCCCCTCTTAGACCTTTTGTCGGACACCTTCAAGGCGTCGACTAATAACTCAACCGAAACGACAAAACAATACACTCCAACCATGGAATAACGATGGAAATGATAGAATACACCTAAATCATCATCAATCCATCACTAATCTAAATTACTACGGATTAAAAGGATGAAGTCAAACAAAATCCCCAATTTCCAATGAAGTGTTCTTGAATAATCTTTCAATAATCCGATGAATACTCCAACAAGTCCATAATCATGTGTATATCACTTCATACCCCATGATTTTAACATCCAAAACATCATTACCCAATACAAAATCGAAATCCAAGATGTTGAAGAAATTACCTCTTGAAGATCCAAGCACTATGATTCGAAGAGCACGCGATAGAACGATGATCCGGGCTTCACAATCGAAAATAGATGAAGGAAGTCAGCCACTCAAGTGATAGATGAAGAAACTTCCCTCTCTCAAGCCTTCTCTCCCGTGTGAAGGTGAAGAAATGAAAAAGTATCGGTTGAATCGCACAAAAAAAACGCAGATATAGGGTAAACTGTCATGTGTGCCGCGGCTCAGTATAAGTGTGCCGCGGCACAGGCCCAAAATTTGCTCCCAGGGCTCGGCAGTGTGCCGCGGCTCAGCCCAGGTGTGCCGCGGCACCGGGTACAGGCGGTTTTGGCCGAATCTGTAAAATGAGAGTGACTTAGCTATTTCGACCATAGCTCCCTCGTCTGGACTCCGATTGACTCGCCGTTGGAACCATTGAAAAGCTAACTCGATGCTTTATAATATTGCAAAAATTCAGAATTTTTGGAGTTTCCAAAAATTAATGGTGATTTAACAAAGTCGAACTCACACGTGGAAAAGTCGCTAAAGAACACGGAATTCAACAGAACGATACCGAAACGAACTCGGATGACAAAAAGTGTAGAATTAATCATTCTCAGGATGACGAAACGGTCCCAAGCAAGTCGTCAAAATAGACTTACGCCAAAAATAGAAAATTTCCGGGGAACAAAATTACGGGTATTACATTCTACCCTCCTTAAAAGAAGTTTCGTCCCGAAACTTAAAACAGGTAGGGAGAAGAAATATTTCGCCAGGAAAAACTCAACGAGATACACAAGAACCGAAACTTACGCCCAAATGGCGAATCATCAATATAGAACACAACAATACATTACCCGAAGGTAAACCAAACCAATGCCGAAAAAGATACGAATTCACAATGCCCGAAGGCTCCAACGGAAATACCGATACATCACAATGGCCTGAAAGCCGAACATCCCAAAGTCAGAATCATCACAAAATAGATCTCAAAGAAACCAACTGATCGGACATACCTCGGCGTATGAACAACCGATGCAAATCGTCGGACATATCCAATACAACATGGACTACGAACGATCAATCAATAAAGCTCAAGAGGGACATCACAGTACGCCCGATCCGGAAATGTGTCCGTGCACATGTCCACCCCGTATACGGAATCCAGAATATACGTGTGACAATGTACCTAATTAGCCTCAAGAACTACGTCTCGTGTGCACGGTCCAATGCGGAAATATCCACGCATGACCATCGAGTGCCTAGCTAAAAATCCTACACAATAACCAATCGGAACGCAGATATGATTCCGGATATGTCACGATACAACATGACAATGAAACTCAAAGGATAACTCATCCAATACGGATCATACGACTCACCAAGTGAACGATGACACACGGATAATGAAAGATCGACACGACCAACAATATTCAAAACAATCATCCTGGGATCAAAATCCCTAAGGACCGATTAACACGAACAACGATCACAACACAACAGTTCGGGAAATCCTCAACCCTCAACGATCACAAAATTATCGAGTTCACAAGAATAATAGTGTGCTGCCTTGAGTCGGCCAACACGACAATAATAATTCAACGGATGGGAACTATCCTCGACAGTCCCAATTCAATACTTCGATTACCGTAGAATGGCCAATCGATAACAACGATACAACAGATGAGAATATTTTTGACAACGGATGGGAATTATCTTTGATAATCCCAATTCAATACCTCGATTACCCTAGAACGGTCAATCGATAATCAATGATACGATAGAATAGATGTCCCGGTGTCTTAAACCGACCACCGAAACGGAGATGACAAAAGGATATATCAAACGTCCCCAATCGGTTAACGCAACATCATAGCAATGCCCAATTCGACAACAAAGATTCGACGATGTCTCGTAACGACATTAATCGCGAACAATAATAATCGATACATCGATACATGACCGGCTATCGGCAAAGAACTTTACCAACAAGTACCGTAATGCCTTGAACCGGCCATTTACAAACAACAGTAACATTTGGCATAATTTGCCGACGGGCGTCATGTCAACCAATCCCTTGATATCAATACAATCATAAAGAGGCCAAGTCCCGAAATGATACACACATTCGTACGCCTACACAATAACATTAGTCTCATTGATTAGTACGAGTATAAAACTTGCCTTGATATCAATACAACGAACTGTTACCAATTCAGTTGATTTCGTCTTACGAATTTCCCTCAGTCTCGACCAAGTTAATCTACGAACCCTTCAACCTTTACCGCAACACAACAGTCATATTCTATGATCAAACATCATATCTTATTGTAAAACGAAGGATTAATAATCAACAGGTTTGATGACGACCAATATCAACACCACCAAATCACAAACTCAACCGTTTGAACCATATCTCGACTAATCACAGTCTGAACAATCCAACTAAGACACTTACAAATCCTGTCCACAATACGAGTCGAAATATGATGATCATATCAGCGACCAATACCAATAATAAGGATCTAAATGTTCCAAGCTCAGTTCTTAAATACGAATTGACAAGGTTCCCTTCTCGTAAATCCATCGTTAAAATTTACTTATGACCGTCGTCAATTCGAATCATCCGACTGGTTCAAAAAAATAGATAATCATATTAAAAAGGTTATCAAACAATCCAATCATTCGATTTGAATATTTGCTCCATACGTATGGGCTTCCAAATTCAGAGATGAATAATAGTCTCATCAAACTCATAATCACATTCGTATTCCTATACGAATATTATTTCCAACACATAGTTTAGCTCTAGATATGAATATTCCATATTCATTTTCAAAACATCAACACTTCTAAAAAAAAAATTTCATCACCTCGTATAATTCAAGAGTTCTTCAAGAACATGAAATATCCGAAATCACGTTCAGAACAACATATCCGAGGTATATATCTCCATGTTACCATTTTCTTCATCATGTCATTCATACAATCTCAAGAATCGCAACAAAACCCTTATCACCATATGAAGAAGATCTCAATGATCATATCAACATCCGAAATCTCTTATTACAATTCCAATAAATCTCGCATAACATTATCACAGGATACCATAATTGTAACACCCCAGATCCTCCTGGGAATATTACACGCCGTAAACCCTTCTCACAAGGATTTACCAGGCTAAGCACAATTTTCCACGTCATTTCAAAAATGCCAAAAAGACCGATGACGGTAATATTTTTCAAATACTAAAAAAAATCACTTTCTAAATACCGTCAAAATGATCAAGGCCAAAATGCCAAAAACTCAGTTTAGGGAATCGGTTTTACAAAATAAAATTCAGTTGGCAAAATACCAAAATCCATTTCAAAAATACTCACGCAGCGGATAAAAGTACAGTCCAATTTATGCATTTTCATTGAAATAAGACGAACATCAAAATACACGATTCCCAACATACTCCCTCCCAAGTAGTAATCCTTAAAGAAAAAAAATGAACCACTATCAAAGGGATACGAGGATTACTTTGTATGGACTAACCACGAAGAAGAATAATTTGAACTCCATTCCAAGAATCATCAAATCATCATAGTCATCATATGGCCTCAAGAACATCAAGATCTCTATGATTCCATAATCATAATCAACATATTCAAAGCATATCATTATCTTCCTTCAACATAAACCTCATAGAATATGGATAACACAAGAAATCACTTCAAGAATCAACAATAGTTCCATAACCAAGCTCTAATTCCATGATTCCAAGCTCACAATCATGTTAAAAGTGTTTAGAACACTCTTAAAAGTGAAGAGGGACGAGTTTTGGAGAGAAATATCTCAAAGGATCATGAGAGAAATGAAAGGCAACACTTCAATATATAAATTGCACTCTCATTACGTACGTAAGTGTCCTTTCTTAACGTACGTAACAACTTTAACGTACGTAATCCAAAATCCATAACGTACGTAACCAACTCACTGTCTCATTCCGTGCAGTCCATTACGTACGTAACCCATACCATATAACGTACGTAATATACCAGTTGACTTGCTACAGTACAATGGTTGTGTTACGTACATAACACGTCCTGTATAACGTACGTAACACGTACGTTGACTCACCTGTCAACATCCTCCGCCAAAAGTTGCCGAAACAGGGTCCCACCTGCCGACCAGGACTCGGTTCTGTCCGATGCCTTCGTTACGTACGTAATACCTTAGCCTTAACGTACGTAACCATGCCAATCTTACGTACGTAATCTCACCTTATTAACGTACGTAATAATTCCATACTTAGCCAATTTCAACAATTCCTGTCCAAAGTCATGACATACCAAATACGAGCATACGGCAAAATCAATACATATACTCAATTCAATAACATTTTCAAACGTTCACAACGTCCTCGAGCATAATTAACCATCCACGATATCCAAATATATAAACGAAAAAAATATATCCGAAAAATCGGGGTATTACACTCTACCCCCCCTTAAAAATAAGTTTCGTCCTCGAAACTTACAATCACTCGTACAAACAACATTTCAACGGAAAATCCAAAATCACCAAGATAACCAAGAATTATCGAATAATCCGAACAACATACTTACAAGTCTGTGAAGTCGAAGATCTCCCGTGATACTAGCATGCGACTCCTAAACAAAGTCTCAACATAATACCGATACACACCACTATCGCAATTAGCAACTTAACAAAATCTCAAGGAAGAGTTCACGTCCATGACCACGGCCACGATTCTTCCTACTTTCAGCCAACATTCTGAAGGGCACATACGTGCGTAAGTATAATCCAAATCGCACACTCTCGAAGTGACCAATTCCCAAGAATACCAAGCTATAAACGAAACGATTAAGAAAAAAAAAATACAAGAAGAGTGAGAGGACTTACAAGTACCGGTCGCACTGTGATGATGGCAGAGTAGTGATACTGTGGGCAAATGCCGACTCAATCGACCCAACAGACCGACAGCCTAGGTATCCATAAACCTAAAGCTCCGATACCATATTCTGTAACACCCCCAAGTTATTCAGGGTATATTACAGCGCCGTGAGCCCCGCCGTGGGACCCACAAGGCTAAACATACGCGGAACTATAAACTTGACCGAGAAGGTCTACATACAATGGAAAGAAAGACGATACAAATGGTATTCAAAACCATAACCAATGAAACCATATACATCACTACACAAATTAATACCTCGGCAACACAGGCCGGAACATCAAGGAAACTGAAATACAATACTCGAGTATTTAAAAATCCATTCCAGTACAACAACACTGAATGGGGGAATCCAAGAAAATAACCGGAGACAAGACACAGTATCACACTTGCCCATCATCTTCATGCCGACCCGATACCCACCTGTCCGCTCTCCTGGAACCTGAAATACATGAAACGTATTTCCCCCATAAAGGGGTTAGCCGTCGAATAGCTAGTGCAAGTATAACAATATGAAACATAATACTCCTCGACAATAAAGTAAATGTAATCCGTCAATTCATCAATATCCGTCAATTCATAAATTTAAGACTAGTATTCCGGAATAACTAAAATCTCATAAGACGTATGTGAATGCCATAGAAACGGTTCGTTCACCTCATACGCCGTTACATGTAGGAATGCCGTCAAAACGGTTCGTTCATTACATGCCAAAACTATTTCATATGAATGCCGTAGAAACGGTTCGTTCATATCAACCATGGAATCGCACCAGAGGCTACGAAACCCTCAGAGGACCATAGGCCCGTCCCGGAGTGGCTAGAAATAATCATACCATCAATATTTCATACTTTCAAAGTCGAGAACGTACAATCATAAATGTATACTTGCCTTAATAAACGTTACCGAAGATCCCGAAGAACACGGTTCGACCGGGAAGCTTGAACCACGAAGAAGACAACGAACGAAAGGGTTCCGACTTGAGTTCTTCACAAGGATTTCGTCCCTAAGTCATATCAATGATAAATCAACAATCGTACGATGAATAATAATCGTACAACGCACAAAACCCCCCTCTTAGACCTTTTGTCGGACACCTTCAAGGCGTTGACAATAACTCAACCGAAACGACGAAACAATACACTCCAACCGTGGAATAACGATGGAAATGATAGAATACACCTAAATCATCATCAATCCATCACTAATCTAAATTACTACGGATTAAAAGGATGAAGTCAAACAAAATTCCCAATTTCCAATACAAAATTCGAAGTGTTCTTGAATAATCTTTCAATAATCCGATGAATACTCCAACAAGTCCATAATCATGCATATATCACTTCATACCCCATGATTTTAACATCCAAAACATCATTACCCAATACAAAATCGAAATCCAAGATGTTGAAGAAATTACCTCTTGAAGATCCAAGCACTATGATTCGAAGAGCACGCGATAGAACGATGATCCGGGCTTCACAATCGAAAATAGATGAAGGAAGTCACCCACTCAAGTGATAGATGAAGAAACTTCCCTCTCTCAAGCCTTCTCTCCCGTGTGAAGGTGAAGAAATGAAAAAGTATCGGTTGAATCGCACAAAAAAAACGCAGATATAGGGTAAACTGTCATGTGTGCCGCGGCTCAGTATAGGTGTGCCGTGGCACAGGCCAAAAATTTGCTACCAGGGCTCGGCAGTGTGCCGCGGCTCAGCCCAGGTGTGCCGCGGCACCGGGTACAGGCGGTTTTGGCCGAATCTGGAAAATGAGAGTGACTTAGCTATTTCGACCATAACTCCCTCGTCTGGACTTCGATTGACTCGCCGTTTGAACCATTGGAAATCTAACTCGATGCTTTATAATATTGCAAAGATTCAGAATTTTTGGAGTTTCCAAAAATTAATGGTGATTTAACAAAGTCGAACTCACACGTGGAAAAGTCGCTAAAGAACACGGAATTCAACAGAACGATACCGAAACGAACTCGGATGACAAAAAGTGTAGAATTAATCATTCTCAGGATGACTAAACGGTCCCAAGCAAGTCGTCAAAATAGACTTCCACCAAAAATAGAAAATTTCCGGGGAACAAAATTACGGGTATTACAGGCTGTGGCGCCCAGAGACCGCCGAGCCACTTGGGAGGAGTTCAAGGCTGCTATGGAAGCAGAATATTGTCCGCCGCCGGTCAAAGAACGCAGGATTGTGGAATTCTTCACTGCCACATCCCAGGATGTGCCGATTTCTCAGGCTATTATCTCTTACAATCAACAGTTGGGTTTCGTGAAGGATCAGGTGAGGACTGAGGCTGTTAAAATCCGTTATTTCAATATGCACATGAAGCCGCATATCAGGCAGAGTATGGCACTGCTCATGTGTGCCACCTTGAAGGAATACCAGGATCTGGCTTCCCCAGAATCAGAGTCGGTTTCAGAAGCTAAGAAGCAAGAGACTACTGGCGGTTTCTAGGCCGATAAGGGTGGTCAGTTTTCGAGGTCTCGGTCTGCTCCTACCTCTGGGAAGAAGCCGTTTCATCAGGCCAGTGGATCTCAGGGTGACCGTTCAGTCCAGTCTGCTGTATCTGGCGGTAGAGTTTGTTTTAATTGCAGTCAGCATGAGCACGTGGTGAAGGATTTCCCATTTCCGTTAGTTGCATGCTTTACTTGCGAACAGACTGGGCATCGGGCAGTTCACTGTGACAGGGCCACCAGGGTCGCCAGAGCACCGACTACCACCACCGTTCAGAAGGAGCACAGTACTCCAGTTACTCATGTTCCTCAGGTATCGGGCCGTGGTAGGGGTCGGGGTCAGCCAGATCGCCGTACAGCATCGAGTTAGGGCTCAGTTCACCCTCGATTATATCAGATGAGGCGCACAGAAGAGGCAGACGTTCCGGTGGCGTCAGGTACCACTCAGATCCTTACTCATCCAGTTTCAGTGCTTTTTGATTCGGGTGCTACCCACTCCATCATTGCTTCGGATTGTGTGAGTCGTATTGGCTTTGACTGCTTGTTCGAGTGTGAACTGTTTATGGTGAGTACGCCTAGCGCGGATCGTATGGTTGGGGACCGGGAAGTTAGGGATTGTCCAGTGAGGATCGGGAGCCTAGATTGGCCCTCAAATCTCATTGTTATAGACCTTAAGGGTGAGGATTTGATCCTCGGGGATGATTGGCTGGATCGTCACGGTGCTATTATGAACTATCGGACTCGTACCATCTCGATAGTAGCTGAGGATGGAACAGAGCATACTCTCGTCGGTTGTAAGCCGGGTAGATCGAGAAGTGTGATTAGCGCCTTGAAGGCGATGAAACTTCAGAATCAGGGTTGTGTCGGCTATTAGTGTTACGCTCTGTAGGAGGAGGATGGTGGAGTCGACATGTTGTCGATTCCAATTGTTAGCGAGTACCCTGACGTATTTCCAGATGACTTGCTGAGATTAGCACCACATCGATAGGTTGAGTTTCCTATTGATCTTGAGCTGAATGCGGCTCCCGTTTCTCGAGCACCATACCGTATGTCACCGTCGGAGATGTTAGAATTGAAGAAACAGTTGGGGGAATTGTTAGATAAAGGGTATATTCGACCGAGCGCATCACCTTGGGGTGCGCCTGTACTTTTTGTTAAGAAGAAGGATGGATCGCTTCGTTTATGCATCAACTAATGAGAATCAAACAAGTTGACCATAAAAAACAAGTACCCTTTGCCCAGTATCGACGACTTGTTTGATCAGCTTCAGGGAGCGACAGTCTTTTTGAAGATTGATTTACGATCGGGCAACTACCAGTTGAGGATTCGGGACAGCGATATACCAAAAACTGCCTTTCGGACGATATATAGCCATTACAAGTTTGTGGTTATGCCTTTCGGGCTAACCAATGCCCCAGCAGTGTTCATGCAGTTAATGAACAAAGTTTTTATCGAGTATCTGGACAAATTCATAGTCTTCTTTATCGACGACATCCTTATCTCTTCCCAGAGTCGGGAGGAGCATGCTTTACATCTCCGGATTGTGTTGGACACTTTGAGAACTGAGCAGTTGTACGCGAAGTTCTCTAAGTGTGAGTTTTGGCTCAAGGAAGTGATGTCCCTCGGGCACGTGATTTCAGCAGAGGGAGTTCGGGTAGATCCACAGAAGATAAAGGCGGTGATGGCATGGGAACCGCCCAAGAATGTGAAGTGAGGAGTTTTCTGGGACTTGCAGGCTATTATCGTAGATTCGTTGAGGGATTTTCTAAGATCGCTAGACCGCTCACTCAGTTACTCCAGAAAACTCAGAAGTTCGAGTGGACCGCAGACAGACAGGATAGTTTTGACGAGTTGAAGAGACGATTGACTACCGCACCCATTTTAGCATTGCCTCAGGGGAACGAGTATTTTGTGGTGTATAGTGATGCTTCGGGCCTCGGACTCGGATGTGTTTTGATGCAGAGAGATAGGGTTATTGCTTATGTGTCCCGCCAGTTGAAAACTTATGAGGTAAATTACCCCACGCACAATTTGGAGTTAGCTGCGATCGTTATCGCCTTAAATATCTAGAGGCATTATCTCTATGGGTCGTCGTGTAAGATTTTTACGGATCACAAGAGTTTGAAGTATATCTTCAGTCAGAAAGATTTGAATATGATACAGCGTAGGTGGTTGGAGCTAATTAAAGATTACGACCTCGAGATACTTTATCATCCGGGTAAGGCTAACGTAGTGGCTGATGCGTTGAGCCGGAAGCCGATGGCGTTAGAGATGTTAGAGGTACTTACACCACAGAGCAGGATCCAGCGGGATTTTATTTGTCAGAATATCGAGGTTTGGGTTCAGAGAGTTCAGGGTCAGTTATGTGCGTTAGAGATCGCTTCGTCCTTGACTGATGATATCAAGGCGAAATAGTATGATGATCCGTTTTTAGTCCAGTTGAGGGAGGATGTGAGGAAGGGGAAAGCCCCTGGATTTGTGGTTCAGGATGATGGAGTTTTGAGATTTCGCGGCAGATTATGTGTACCGAGTTATATTGAGTTGAGACAGAAGATCTTGATTGAAGCTCATACCACACCTTACTACGTCCTGGTACGAGCAAAATGTACAAGGATGTGAGGAGTAACTACTAGTGGAGCAATTTGAAGACGGACGTTAGCGAGTTTGTGGAGAAGTGTTTGACCTGTCAACAGGTTAAGATTGAGCATCAGCGGCCCGTGGGGTTGCTACGAGCACTTCCCATTCCGGAATGGAAGTGGGAAGACATCTCTATGGATTTCATTACCGGGATGCCTAGGGCTCAGACTGGAATGAACATGATTTGGGTTATTGTCGATCGACTAACCAAATCAACTCATTTCCTGGGTATTAAGGACACTTGGGGGGCGGAGAGACTGGCACGAGTGTTTATTGCAGAGATCGTGAGATTACATGGGACTCCTAGGAGTATTGTTTCGGATCGAGATGGCCGGTTTATATCACATTTTTGGCAGGATGTTCATCGAGCTTTGGGGACTGAGTTGAGTCTCAGTACATCCTACCACCCTCAGACAGACGGACAGTCAGAGCAGACAATACAGACGCTGGAGGATATGTTGAGAGCCTGTGCTTTATATTGGAAAGATGATTGGGAGTCACACCTTCCATTGATCGAGTTCACGTACAACAATAGTTGGCACGCCTCGATCAAAATGGCATCATGTGAGGCATTATATGGGAGGAGGTGCAGATCAACGTTGTGCTGGGATGATGCATCGGAGTTAGTTGGTGCCGAACCCAATATAGTAGTTGAGACGAGAGAGAAGATTGCTCTGATTCGCGATAGGTTGTTGACGGCCCAGAGTCGGAAGAAGTCTTATGCTAATACGCGTCGCCGGCCGTTGGAGTTTGAGGTGGGGGACCATGTCTTGCTTAAGGTGTTGCCGACATGGGGAGTTTACCGCTTCGGCCGGAAGGGTAAACTTAGTCCGAGATATATTGGACCGTTCGAGATTTTAGAGAGAGTTGGAAAGCTTGCATATCGGTTAGGCTTGCCGCCATCCTTGAGTCACGTGCATAACGTATTTCATGTTTCCCAGCTTAGGAAGTACGTACCGTACCCTAACCATATTATTGATTTTGGAGAGATTGAGTTGGGACCCGACATTACCATCGAGGAGAGGCCGATTCAGATTTTAGAGCGTCGGGTGAAGCAACTTAGGCACAAAACCATCCCTTTGGTTAAAGTTCAATGGTCGAGGCATGGATCCGATGAAGACACATGGGATACGGAAGAGAGTATGAAGTCGAGATACCCCGAGTTATTCGCGTTGTAACTTTCGGGACGAAACTTATTTTTTAGGGGGAGAGAATGTAATATGCGTACTTTCTATTTTTGGTAATTTCTATTTTTGGTGTATGTTCGTTTCGGACGACTCGCTTATTATTAGTTTGGAATTCTGAATCTATTGTGTTCTTGGAGTTTTTCCATCTGGACGAGTTTTGAAGATATTTTTACGTATTTTCGTCTTAAATTATATTTTGTTGTATGTACGTTCGATTCTCGTAAAACTCGTTCGATTTCATTATTCCTCTGTTCCAATGAGTTCGTTTGGATGAATTGCTCATGTTGTGAGTTTCGGATTGTTAATCCGACGTTGTATCATGAATTTTCGGATGTTTGGGCCATTTTGTAATTTCCAAGAAGTTTAGGGTGATTTTATCCTCCTTGTCGTATTTTGGATTCCTCGGTAGTTGGAAGTGTATTTTATTTCAACGCTCAGCTTTGTTGTTATGGATACCTCGTGTTTACACTTTTGATTCTATCCTTGTGTTGCGTTTCGTCGTTGTATCGACTATGCAGAATTAAGTGTTTAGTAGTGTGGGACTGCTGCATGCATAACGTACGTTATGCATGCTCCTTTTCGTACGTTATAGAGGCATCATAACGTACGTTATACCTTATTGGTAACGTATGTTATGGTTTTCACAATAGAGTACAGATTGTTTGTTACGTACGTTAACCTGTGAGAGGTTACGTACGTAAACATCATAACATACGTTAACAACTCGTGTTAACATACGTAACACACTGTCAGGCGTTTTAAATCCTGACTTAACCTCAGTCGTGTTATTTCGTTTCTTCTCATCCCTTTGTGCGCGACGTGAATTTCCTTGAGCGATTTGGAGCGATTTGTCCAGGGCAATCCGTAGAGTTCCTGTGAAGATTGATTATTGTGTACCAAGGGAGGTTAATCATCATTCTCTGTCTGAATCGAGGTATACATTGTTGAACCCTAGTTTTTGGGGATTTCGGTATTTTTGACATAATTCTTCCTTTTAATCCGATTTAGCTCCGTCGAATTGTTAGATTACGAATGTGTAGTCGTAATCCCTTGTTTCCATTATAGTCTATCGAATTTAACCTCGTTTCCATTATAGTCTATCGAATTTAACCTCGTAGTTTCGCCATTGTAAGATTAAAACTGTCTAGGACTTTGTAGTGACCGACAAATTGTTCCAACGGGTAGAATTAGGATTAATTCTTACCTTTCAGCAATATTGAGACTTGTTTGTATACCGTTATTGTATTAGGAACGGACGTGGGAGGATTGTTCGGACCGAAACCTATTCTTTCGTCGTTTCCTTCGTTTCGTCTTATTCAAGGCAAGTACATGTATTACATTTCATTGTGTGTGTATGATTTTGATGTAAATGATGTAATTGTGTTATCGAATGAATGTGATTGTTGCTCTTCCACCCGGGGATGGCATACGGGGCCTCTGGAGGTCGATACTTATGGGTACGGCCATGGGAGTGGATTTGGGTGCGTGTGTTGATGCTCTTCCACCCGGGGACGGTCTGACGGGGCCTCTGGGGGTCGTTACTAATGGGTACGGCGGGGAAAATGGTTTCTCACCCGGGGACGGTCTGATGGGGCCTATGGGGGTCGATACTAATGGGTACGGCCGCGGGTTACCAATTGTGATTGTTGTGATGTGGAAATATTGAAGATATACTGTTTTGGTGTAAAATGGTGATATTCCGGAATATTGATTTCAAAAGTTTTTCTCAATACGTTTTTGCTTGTGTCAAATTGGATATATATATATATATGTGATGTAGTGTAATTGTGTACTTGCACTAGCTATTCGAATGTTAACCCCTTAAATGGGGGAAATGCGTCTTATGCATTTCAGGTACCGGGCGAGCTGAGGAGCTGGCACGGGATCCGCATGTGAAAGATGGACCGGCATGATGATGAGGCTCGAGTCGTGTTTTATGTTTTACTATTGTCTTTATCTTGATGTTGGAGTTGGATTGAGTATTCTATAAATTGGTTTAAGTCCCCTATGTGGGCAATGGAATTATGTGGTTTTACACTTTTCGGTACTTAATTAAAATATTTTGGCCGAGGCCACGGCCCTGTCCTACTATGATAATTGTGTCTTTTGGGTTTTCATATTCGGATTGTGTGTCATGTCTTTGCCTGGTAGGACTCATGAGGGTTCTACGGCATGTAATGTCCCATTTGTGATTTGGGGTGTTACACTAAAGAAAAGAATAAAAAATCTTCAGTTTCAGATTGATTGAAGTAAATATCATAACCATGCACATTGATTGAAGTAGATATCATAACCATGCACATATTTTACTGATACCTGCACAGATACCCACTGCATAGCCTTCTTTCTATTACATTGGACTTGATGCATTTGTACCGCACTGTAAATAATAAATAACCAACATCAACCAACTAACGCACAAAACATTTAAAGCCACTTACAGCCAAAATAAACCAACAAAATAAAAATAAAAGACATATATTAAACTTACTCATTCACTATTCGCTTCAGTTCCTCATCCGGACGACCATCAGGTAATGGATCAAGATGATAGATCTTACGAGTCACCATATCATTTGCCACAACCCCCCAATGGCTACTGATCAATAACATAGAACAAGAATTGTAAAAGAGAACCGTAAACCAATCACATAAGTAAAGAAATAAATAGAGCATACCCGGGGTTATGTGGGAACAACATAATCTGGGCTATTTGTATGTTGTCCAAAAGATTTGACAGGTACAAACATCGACTTGGAAAGCTAGTAGTTGAACTTAATTTTGAAATATCACCAAATTTAATTGGTAAGCCATTACCACAACTTTCCATCTCTTCAAACAAGTGTCTACAGTGAAAGTTTATAAATATTGTAAAACAGCAATAAGATTAGAAAATAAAATAAGAATGAAGATGGTCAAATATCTTACTTGATCCATATCTCAGTCACTTTGAAACATCATCAAATTCAATGACTTCTCTACAGATCTGTTTGTCCAACCTGCTCCCATGAACTGAACAGCCAAATGTCCTCATATCATGATCCACGATAATTGCACGCGGTAAGGAACCCTCTACCATTAGCTCAAACATGCTCATTTGTGCACTTTTATTATTTTTTTCTTTCCTTCACAACCCCACAAGTATTCTTAATTGCAGTTGGTGGTTTTACAACATTTGGTTCCTTTGATAATGGGTCTGTCCCAATACATGCCACTTCATAATATGTAGGCTTTAGGCAATCAGCTTGTTTTTTGGAAAGGGTTAATCTAGCCGATCTTCGAACTGGGGTGTGTTTCAAAGTGGCTCCATCCATGCGGGGTTGAATTGGTATTGGATAAGGTAAGATATGCATTTCTATGTTCATCTCATCATCCGGAGTAGCAATGTTGGTGGCCTAGTAAAAAAGAAACATAACATGAAATCAATGAAATATGCAACTAAAAGGGAAACAATATTCTGATTTGCATTCAAAAAAATCAACCTTTTTTTATCCTTCAACTTTTGGGGATTGAATTGGTATTGGAGAAGGTAAGATAGGCATTTATATGTTCATCTCATCATCCGGAGTAGCAATGTTGGTGGCCTAGTATAAAAGGAACATAACATGAAATCAATGAAATACGCAACTAAAAGGGAAACAAAATATTCTGATTTTCATTCAAAAAAATCAACCTTTTTTTATCCTTCAACTGTTGGGGATTGATCATCCATCTTAGCACCACAAGCAAGTTTTGATTGAGAAAAGTTCGAACTTCCAACTTCAGTATTGATGCTCCCATTAAACTTTGCTGCTAACTGATTTAATTTATCATGCATGAATAGAAAACTCTCTTCATACGCTCTTCTTTCTCGTGCCAGCTCCGTAGGATCAGGAACGTAAAATTACATTGAAGGAGTCACAAATTGACCAAGTCCTTGCACCCTACCTCCATTAGGCATTTTCTTAAGTGCTTCGCCCAATATGTCATTTGAACCTTGGGGTTGGAAGCTACCTTGCTCAACTTGGCTTCTTAGTTCACTCTATGAAATAAATAAAAACAAACGCTTAAGAAACTTTAAAGATAATTGTAGACTTAATCATCATATTACAGATATCATAATATAGAATAACAATATATCATATGTAACACCCCAAACTAGGCAAATATTACAGTGCCGTGGACCCCCGACTGGGACCCACTAGGCGAATGAAAATTAATGAATTAAGTAATATAATTGTAGTACCGAACCACATTATATCATTAGTTACTCCAATGAGGAGTTTCAAGTACAACAGACCCAGGAAAAATACAGAATACAAGTATATTTTATATGAATATAAAATATACAGCACTCAATGAAAATGAACATCCAAACGGAAATCTGCAGCGGAAATAAAATGAAGAAAACATGAATAACTGAAAGGACTGGGGGCCCCCTACTAGTATCAGTGGGACTCCTCGCCGTAAACATTCTCTTCTCGTGCTTTAACCTTGCCATGACCTGAAAACAACATCCCCCAATGAGGTCAGTTACACAGAACAACAATCCTCAAGAGTTGAATAAACACAATCATGACATATCTTAATTATGAAATTAAGCTGAAGAGAGGCATCATAGTACGCCCGTAATGGTATGTGCAAGTGCACAAGACGAGTGTCCGGACACACCCACCCTTGTGCCTAATTAATCTCACGGAGGTACGTTACCGTGTGCACAGTCCATTGTGTCGGTGAACTCGATCACATGACTATCATGTGCCCGACTAAAAATTCCACACATCGCCATCCGGCCATGCAATATGAACCCAGAAGGTCATATGACAAGAATGACCATGAGGAGTATTAATGAATAACAATCTAACAAGGGTCAAGAGTGACTCACCGAGATGAAATAATAATGAAATGAATGGTCGCTCATTGAAATGATTGGAACTGTCGTTCCTCATGAATGAATGATTATTTGACAATTACAAGTCTCAATACGGTTAATACATTATGAATGAATTATGATTATGAATGAACAACAATGAAAGGAATGAGGTCCTTTTAACCGAGTAAGAATTTACTTACACAACACCGGTGAAGAATGTCCTTCCTCGAACAAACGCCCTACAATGAGATATCAGTCGTTCGGACAACCTTGAAACATAATTACCAATAATCCGCTCAATATACATATCAAGCATGAATTACAACTAACTCAAAAGTCGATACAACAATATCCAAACTCATTGAGGCATTCAAACAACCACTTAGCGAACATCAACCCTTGATTATAACCAAATCCCAAATATATCAAAACCAACTCCAAAATGAGTAGTTCAATCTAACAAAACACCTTCAATGATATCAATATTCCAATAGGAAACCACAACTCGAAGTTACGACAACTATAATCGGAAACCCCCAAAAATAACCAAAGTCAACATCAAGGGTTCTTGATTAATTCTCCAAATATTCAACAAATCCGAAAAACACATCAATAAATCCGTAGGAATACATGTATCCAAGGTAGGTAATCCATATCTAACATGTTCCAACATAATAGCATGCTTACATGAAGAGATCGGAAGGAAAAACCCAAAAATCCGAAATTCTAGATCCAAGAACTCATTACCTTGATTTGATGTGTTGGAGAGGATGAAATGATGATTAATCCGAATGATAAGCTTGAAGATGATGGTAGATGGACTCAGCTTGAAGATATCTCTCCAAAATACCCGAAATCGCCCAAAATGATCGAAGGAATGAAGTGAAATGAATAAATGACGAATTTGGACTGCACTGTCCAATTTATACTGGTCCCAGCTTAGCGCACGCTATGACCTGATATGTAGCGTGCGCTAACGGGTTAACCGGACAGTCCAGTGAGCTCTGACTGCCTCGTTAGTGTGCGTTAACCCATAATGTTAGCGTGCGCTAACTGAATATCTGATGCCCAGTAACTGAATTCCAGAACCTCCTGTTCTCTGATCTGCTCGCGATAGCGTACACTACACCCAAAACTCATCGTGCGCTACTACACCATTAGCGTACGCTAAAATCTACTCATAGCGTGCGCTATGAATTATTCCAGATTAGTCCAGTACCCACTGGACTCTGCCTGATCGGTCTTAGCGTGCGCTACACTGACTGCATAGCGTGCGCTGTTAGGCGTATTTTTATACGCTTATTTATCATTATTTTGTAGTATTTTGGAGAGTGAAATTGTCTAAATGAGCCTTTAATGCCTTAATTTTGCATGATTGACAGGAAATTGAAGTCCGGAAGCTAAAACGAGGCAAAATGGGCGAAAACGGCAAATCTGGACTATGAGCCGCGGCACAAGGAAGCAGGACCGCGGCACAGGAAGACACCTAGCCAAAGGCAGAGTAATCAGATTGTGCCGTGGCACACTGTGAGCCGCGCACGAAGAAATTGAGGACGCCTGTGCATCCAAATTGAAGGCTCTATGCCGCGGCACAGGTTTAGTGCACCGCGCCACACTTGGCGGTTTTTGGTTGTCCGCTCGAATTAGGGCCGTTTCGAAGCCAGTTTTCGACCTACGGATAGGGACGCGATTTGGAGGATATTCTGAGCTATAAATAGGGTTTAAGACCCTAATTAATTTATCTTTGGATCTTTTAATCTTTTGGAGCTTAAGCTTGGAGACGGCAGAAGAAGAGGGAAGCAGAAGACTTCAAGGGCAGAGGGCGGAAGCTGAAGAACGGAGGAATCCGAGCTTCATCTGCGTTTGATTTTTATGCTTTCATTTATCTATTCTGTATTTTCAATTATTAGTATATCAGGCTAAAACCCTAATCTAGGGTTTTGATGAAACCTATGTTTGGACGAATTTCTTGAGATTATCCAATTAATTACCTTTTTATTGAGTTGTCCCAATTATGTTTAATGCTTGCAATTATCTGGCCAATAGTTGTATTGATTTAATCATTCAATTCGAATCGGGAGAGGAGATTTGGTGAGGAACTATTGGTGAGAACCGTTTTATTCTGTGAGATAGGAATATACTCATAGGAACTACGTGGCTTTTGGGAGATTTTATGCCTTTCGCCTATTGACGAATTAATTCACCTAGGGATAGAGTGTGTTATTCGCCTTTAGATAAATCTATTGACCTCGGGAGATGCGGTAGAATATATTAGCAATCTCCGCCTTCAATAAACTGGGAAAATTATTTATTACGGATAATCGAGAGTAAATTCGGATAAACTGAGGTGGATTCAGAATCCTAGACTTATTCATCATTTGATTTATTTTATTCAAGCCATCGTTTTCTACTAGTCTTTTAGTAATTCTTTTAGTTATTAATTGCAAAATCCCAAATTCGATTATTCAAATAAAATTGGAATACACAAAAATCGATAGTTAGAGATTCAGTCCTCGTGGGAACGATACTCTACTTATCACTTTATTACTTGTAAATGATGACGTGCACTTGCGTGTAAGAAATATCGCAACAAGTTTTTGGCGCCGTTGCCGGGGATTGAAATTTTCTAATATCGATTTAAGTATTTCTAGTCTTAATTTGAACGTTTTATTTTTATTTTTATGTATTTAATTTCGTTTATTTGTTTTTCCTTTCAGGACCTTTCGTGTAGTGCATGAGAAAACTCGGTAACGAAGGCCTACTACCTTTGGATACCGAGCTCGAGCGCACTCTAAGAAGGAACAAAAAGGAGAAAAGAGAGTTGCAGACGACGGTCAACATGGCCGAGACTATCGAAGTCCAAGGAGGAGATAACCAAGTGCGGCAAGTTCAACCGGACCTAGCTTTTCGAGATTATGCCATGCCGCAGATCAATGCTAATTTTTCGGGAATTCGGCGTCCCACTATCCAAGCCAATAATTTTGAGATCAAGCCCGCTATTATTCAGATGGTGCAGGCGAGCCAATTCTGTGGACTGCCGAATGACAACCCGAATGCCCATATTGCTTCTTTCCTTGAGATATGCGACACGTTCAAGACTAATGGTGTCACCGACGATGCCATCCGATTGAGGCTTTTCCCTTTCTCTTTGAGTGATAAAGCGAAATTTTGGTTAAATTCCTTACCGCCGGGGTCGATTACAACATGGGGGGGTTAGCGCAAGCCTTCCTTGCCAAATTCTTCCCACCTGCTAAGACGGCGAGGTTGAGAAACGAAATAACCACCTTTGGTTAGTACGATATGGAATCGCTCCACGAGGCGTGGGAGCGATATAAAGATTTGCTACGAAGATGCCCTCATCACGGCATTCCTGATTGGCTTCAGATTCAGACGTTCTATACTGGTTTGAGTGCTTCTACACGCACTCTCGTGGATGCGGCCGCTGGTGGGGCCTTGATGGGAAAGTCTATGGCCGAGGCACACTCGCTTTTGGAAGCTATGGCCACAAATGCGTACCAATGGCCATCGGAAAGATTGACACCGAAGAGAGTTATGGAAGTTTCAAGTAATGACCCGATTTCCACTTTGTCAGCTCAAGTCGCCGCTTTGACCCAATAGCTCCATGCATTTTTGCACGCACCTTCCCCCGTTACCATAGAGACATGCAATTGGTGTAACGGATCACACCCGAGCGTGGAGTGTCAAGTTGGAAACCCGTTCGAGCAACATCAGATGGAGCAGGCTCAATTCGTGGGAAATGGAAATCGGCAGAATAACCCATACTCCAACACTTATAATCCGGGGTGGCGCAATCATCCCAACTTTTCATGGAGAAATGGACAGAACTCAAACCAACCCCCGTTCGCTCAGAATCAACAGCAGCCCCCTCCCGCTCCCAAAGTGTCTTTTGAGGAAACACTTGCAAAATTGGCGGCAAATACGAGTCAATTTATGACCCGTACTGAAGCAACATTGCAAAATCATTCTGCTTCCATTCGGAACTTGGAGGTCCAGCTGGGCCAAATTGCTAATGTGTTGACAGCTCGCCCGGAGGGAGCATTGCCGAGTACAACAGAGACAAATCCTAGAGAGAGTCTAAACGCAATCAGCTTGAGAAGCGGGAAAGAGGTGCTGGATCAGCCCGAGCGGGGTGAAAAGAAGAAGGAAATTGAGGAAGAGAAGGATTTAAAGCCAGAGGAGTCGCAAGATTTGAAACCTTCAATAATGTTGCCGGATAACCCGAAGACATGTATGTCCCCCGTCCCGTTTCCACAGAGATTACAGCAAAGAAATGCGGACAAACAATTTTCTAAGTTCCTTGACGTATTTAAAAAGCTTCACATTAACATTCCATTCGCCGACGCGTTGGAACAGATGCCGAGTTACGTTAAGTTCATGAAAGAGATATTGTCGAAGAAAAGAAAACTCAAGGAGTTCGAAATTGTAGCCTTGACGGAGGAATGCAGCGCAATTCTTCAAAAGAAGCTCCCACCTAAATTGAAAGATCCGGGAAGCTTCAACATACCGTGCACCATGGGGAATCTTTCTTTTAATAAGGCACTATGCGATCTTGGTGCTAGTATCAACCTCATGCCTCTGTCGATTTTCAAAAAGCTGGATATTGGGGAAGCCAATCCAACAACAGTCTCCTTACAATTGGCTGATCGATCCATCAAATACCCAAGGGGAGTCGTTTTAGTCAAAGTTGATAAGTTCATCTTTCCGGCCGATTTTATCGTACTCGACATGGAGGAAGATGAAGATATTCCAATCATCTTGGGACGACCATTTTTAGCGACTGGCCGAACCCTTATAGACGTGGAAAAAGGGGAGTTAACTCTGAGGGTCCAAGACGAGCAAGTTACTTTTCAAGTATTCAAATTGTTTTCATGTCCCGAAAGTATTGATAAAAGGTCACAAATTGAATGTGTAAATGCCGTTGAAAGAGGAAAGCACCAAAAACATCGTCGGTGGGAAAATTCAGATTTTGTGTTAAATGGTCCAAGTCTTAAGAAGGATGTAGAACGAGTGGCGTTCCTCGAGCATGAGGACAAATCTGCTGCAGTCTTGAGTGCGTTTGTGAAGGAGGAGAGTAAGCCGAAAGCCCAGCGGACAATTAGTCATGGAAAAACCGGGTGTTTCGGGAAGTTGTTCACGTCGAAAGCTTTCCGCAAACAACATTTGATGACCGAACCGAAAGTCGAATCGCTGACGACCAATGGTCATAATTTTAACAAATATATGAACGGTTCGATGAACGGGGCGGAAACCAAATGGAGTTTGCGAAAAGTGAACTAATGTTTTCCAATAGGTCCGGCTGAAGACTATAAACTTAGCGCTTTTCGGGAGGCAACCCGAGTTCGTAGTTGTAGATTTTTGCGTTTCTTTATTTTTCTTGCATTCGTGATTCTTATTTTTCATCATTTTTGTGCTTCAATTTGCTTCTGCCTCTCGCTTTTAACGTGTTCTTCTCAAAATTCTCAGCGTGAAAGTCCTGTGGAAGAAACTGAAGTGTGAGCCGCGGCACAAGTATTGTGAGCCGCGGCACACACAAAACGAAGGAGATGAGCTAAACACACTGTACCTTGTGCCGCGGCACGGCATAAATGAGCCGCGGCACACTTGAGCACTGAGCCGCGCACACGTAATCTGTGCCGCGGCACACGACAAAACGAGCAAGCAGGTAAAAGGGACTGTACCCTGTGCCGCGGCTCACTTTAGCTATGCCGCGGCACACTATGCGGAATCTGAAAGGCCCAGGTAGATTATAATTCTCAATCGGCCGAACACCCAGGTACGTTTTCTTCTTCCCTTCTCTTTCCCTCCCCAGCGCGCGATTCGGCCGAAGCTTTCTTCCAATTTTTTTTCTTGCGATTTCTTCTTGCAATCTTCACAAAACCAAAAGGTTTGTTCCAATCTTTAATCTCTACTTGTTTATGGTTTAAATTTGAAGTTGTTTATGCTTTGGGTGGATTGAACATGTTTATTCTCCTTCAAAAATTTCTAGGTTGGTTTAGGGAATAACATGGTAGTTTTAATCGAATTTTCATGGTTAGTTTGGAATATGAATGAGTTGAGTGTGTTGTGTTGATGATGATTGAATTGTGTTTCTGTTCTTGGGGGTTGAATCGAGCTATAGCCATGTTTATTCTTCAAGTAAACTTGTGCCCTCAAGGTGTTTGATAAATTGCCTAAGTGAAAAATTTTCTTTGGAAAAGCAATCTTTTGAATTTTCGTGCAACGTATACGTTCTGAATTTACAGCAAGCCCAACCCTTACATCCAGGTTAAACGTTTAAGTCCAATTTCATCCTTCTCTCACGAATGCGCTATTTTGTTAAATTCGGGATTTCTGGCAGGACATCCTTAGCCAGGTGTAGATCATTGGTATTATTGTTTGCGTGAATAAACCCTCGTGTTGTACTTTTCAGGACTGATTATGGCGAGAACAAAGAAACTGAGCAAGAGAGCTAGGACCCAGTCATCTCCCACTCGAGGGGAGACCTCTTGTAGTCGGGCCGAGTCGGAGGGGCACCAATTTTCGGACCCTGAAATTCACAAGATATTCAATGAAAAGATCCGGCCACGACCGCTTATTCCAGAGAGGGGATTTACTCCAGCTCCTCAGGACGGGGAATTGCTCACTATGATTGATGAGATGGGGTGGTCCAGATTTGATGCACCCCCCGAGCCAGCGGTTATCTCGATTGTGCAGGAGTTCTACGCCAGTGCACTACTGCAGCACATTCGGGCAGGGCATACATTGCCGTCATTAGAGTCTCGGACTCAGGTCGATGTCCAAGGGGTTACAGTTGATTTCTCCACGGCTGCTATTCGGAGGCTGTTTGGGCTTCCGGTGGTTGATGAGTCGGCCTATGACCGAGTGATGACCAGCCTCACGAAGGAGGCCCTGCTCGAGACCATTGCACAGCCCGATTCCGACTGGGAGCAGCGAGCACAGGGTTCTTCCACTTTCCACTTCAGGAGCTCGCGCCTCAGCCGGCTCGGGCGTGCCTGGCTTTATTTTATCTGCGCACGCATTGACCCCACCTCCCAGATCCGTACTGTCTTTCTCTCCCGCGCCCGGACACTTTATGCTATCACTTCCGGGTTGCGTTTCGATGTGGCCACCATCCTGGTCCGATCTATCTTCCAGTGTATCCAGGGGGGGCAAAGATGGGGTTGAAGCACCCCTCTCTCATCTGCGCTTTGTGCCGGCAGTCGGGGCTGACGTGGTCAGACGACGAGCCGATGCTTGCCCCCCAGGCCCCGATCGACCACCGCATCATATCACACTTTGACCAGTGGGGAGGAGCGCCGGCGCACGCTCGGGGGAGAGGATTTCTGCTAGAGGAGGCCCACGAGGGGTCCCCCGAGCCGCTTTTGTTGACACATGGAGATGCCGGCCCACCACCCGACAGAGTGAGGTTGCAGGAGTTGTTTGATGGGCTGAGGGAGGATCTGAGGAGACAGAGAGAGGAGCAGAGAGAGGATCTGAGGAGAGAGAGAGGAGCTGAGAGAGGAGACGAGGATAGAGAGAGATGAGATGAGGAGAGAGAGGGAGAGTTTGATGGCTGCCATGCGAGAGGAGCAGCGGACGGAGCGGGAGAGCGTTGTTGCTGCCGTCAGAGCCGAGATGCGAGAGCAGGCCCGCCGGGCCAGCCGACGAGAGGCGAGGCGTCTGGCTGCGAGGGATGCTTATCATCATGAGCACCTCGCCGCATGGATGGCCCATATCATGTATCCCGACGGGCCATTTATTGCACCCGCCCGGCCAGCCACACCACCCTCCTCACCGGATGATGCCGGCACCAGCTCCTGAGCGGACTGGAGGGGAGTACTTGACCTTTTACTTTTATTGCATATCATTTTTTGTCCATTGAGGTCAATGTACGTCCTAGTTTGGGGGGGATTTACTTTCAGTTGCTACATTCATTGCTGTACTTTATTTTGTTGCACTTTTCATTGCTTTGCGTTATTTTTTTTACGTTTGGATAGCCTTGCTTGTCTTAATTCTCCTTTATTCGTGAATTTTTCGTGCTTCTATTTGTGTAGTACTGATGTTACGACACTGTTTTTCTCTCTGAAGAAACGGTCGAGTTTTAGTCGAGTTGTAGCCGCTATTTCGTTACGCTTAGTATTCATTTAGGTCCAAAATTTTTCGTGATTGTAGAGGTCTTGCGTATAAGAGACGATACATACTTGTTTTAAAATCACCGTCAATATGTTTGGTTACATTTTTCGGTTAGTTAGTCGTCCATTATATTAGTCGTGTTGGCACTTAGATTGAGTTTAGAGTCGGCCGCTTTTCCCAAAAGTCGAGATAATGTTGTTCTATGAAGGGAAGTCTAGTAACCGGGCATTCGCGTGACCCGTTGTTTACTCTCGCGTAAAACGACGACCCTGATTAGACTAGTGATTTAGATATTTCACATGTGCCAATGATAGGGAGCCTAGTAACCGGGGGTATTCGCGTGACCCGCTGTTTACTCTCGCGTAAAACGGCGACCTTGATTCGAACATGCGGAAATTATATATTCGAGTTGTTTCTCTGCTGTAGACGGGAACTTAGTAACTAGAAGCATCCATGTGCCCCATGAGTGTCTTTTACGTCAAACGGTTTTCCAATACATGAGAATGGAAGTTCCACCCTAGGATTATCCTGATGAAACATCCCGAGATCCTAACCTAGTGGTCAACTCGAATCAAATTCTTGAACATATATATAAGGGGATACTGTCCGAGGTTTATTTGTTATGAAACTCGTGAAAATTGTGCCACTAAACTGTGGAACGGGACGAACTAGCTTGTTTATTTTAGCCTTTCATATTGACGGTCGATTTGACTCACGTTTTGTTAATCTTTGAGCTGGATTTTCTTCATGAACGAGTGATTAGGACTGAACTTGATTACTTTGCGGAATCATTATTCTGAGTGCAGCTTGCTATTATGACACTTGTATTATTTAGAGAGAATTACAGGATAGTATTGATTAGGTTGAACACTATGAGTTGCACGATGATTCACGACATTCTTTTATTGAATTTAATTCTTTTTGCTTGAGGACAAGCAAAGGCTTAAGTTTGGGGTATTTGTTAGGCGTATTTTTATACGCTTATTTATCATTATTTTGTAGTATTTTGGAGAGTGAAATTGTCTAAATGAGCCTTTAATGCCTTAATTTTGTATGATTGACAGGAAATTGAAGTCCGGAAGCTAAAACGAGGCAAAACGGGCGAAAACGGCAAATCTGGACTATGAGCCGCAGCACAAGGAAGCAGGGCCGCGGCACAGGAAGACACCCAGCCAAAGGCAGAGTAAACTGTACTCTGTGCCGCGGCACAGCCCAGGTGAGCCGCGGCACAGAAGAAATTGAGGACGCCCAGGCATCCAGCTGAAGGCTCTATGCCGCGGCACAGGTTTAGTGCGTCGCGGCACACTTGGCGGTTTTTGGTTGTCCGCGCGAATTAGGGCCGTTTCGAAGCCAGTTTTCGACCTACGGATAGGGACGCGATTTGGAGGATATTCTGAGCTATAAATAGGGTTTAAGACCCTAATTAATTTATCTTTGGATCTTTTAATCTTTTGGAGCTTAAGCTTAGAGACAGCAGAAGAAGAGGGAAGCAGAAGACTTCAAGGGCAGAGGGCGGAAGCTGAAGAACGGAGGAATCCGAGCTTCATCTGTGTTTGATTTTTATGCTTTCATTTATCTATTCTGTATTTTCAATTATTAGTATGTCAGGCTAAAACCCTAATCTAGGGTTTTGATTAAACCTATGTTTTGACGAATTTCTTGAGATTATCCAATTAATTACCTTTTTATTGAGTTGTCCCAATTGTGTTTAATGCTTGCAATTATCTGGTCAATAGTTGTATTGATTTAATCATTCAATTAGAATCGGGAGAGGAGATTTGTGAGGAACTATTGGTGAGGACCGTTTTATTCTGTGAGATAGGAATATACTCATAGGAACTACGTGGCTTTTGGGAGATTTTATGCCTTTCGCCTATTGACGAATTAATTCACCTAGGGATAGAGTGCGTTATTCGCCTTTAGATAAATCTATTGACCTCGGGAGAGGTGGTAGAATATATTAGCAATCTCCGTCTTCAATAAACTGGGAAAATTATTTATTACGGATAATCGAGAGTAAATTCGGATAAACTGAGGTGGATTCAGAATCCTAGACTTATTCATCATTTGATTTATTTTATTCAAGCCATCGTTTTCTACTAGTATTTTAGTAATTCTTTTAGTTATTAATTGCAAAATTCCAAATTCGATTGTTCAAATAAAATTGGAATACACAAAAATCGGTAGTTAGAGATTCAGTCCTCGTGGGAACGATACTCTACTTATCACTTTATTACTTGTAAACGATGACGTGCACTTGCGTGTAAGAAATATCGCAACATGCGCTATCCAAACTTATTAGCGTGTGCTACTTACCATTCGTAGCGTGCACTACTACAACTCGACTGCAGTCCAGTGCCTTCTGGACTGTAGGCCTGAACCACATTAGCGTGCGCTAATACGGAGAGGTAGTGTGCACTACCCGTACTCAATTAGCACGCGCTAAAGAGAGTACGTAGCGTGTGCTACTCCTCACACACAGCCCATTATGATGATGACAAAGATGATAAACACGGCTCGATCCTGCAACCAGGTAGAAAGGCGAATAATAACGGATACACGATACAAATTACTCTGAACGGTGAATACAATGAATGAATCATGAATGATGACTGGTTATTAATGAGTGAATAATCTGACAGTGACAATTACTGAATGATAATTACTGAATTACAACCGGCTATTACATACTCCCCCCTTAAAAAGAGTTTCGTCCCCGAAACTAAGGGTCAAACAACTCGGGATAACTCTCCCGCATACTATCCTCGGTTTCCCAAGTAGCCTTTTCGACTCCGTGTCTAGACCGCTGAATTTTAACCAAAGGAATCGTCTTGTTCCTCAACTGTTTGATTCGCCGCTCTAAAACTCGTATAGGACGCTCCTCATACGAATGATCATCTGTGATCTCGATTTCATCGAACTGAAGTATTTGACTCGGGTCGGCGACATACTTCCTCAGCTGAGAGCTGTGAAACACATTATGAATTCGGCTCAATGCCGGAGGTAAGGCCAATCGATAAGCTAGCTCTCCTACTCGATCTAAAATCTCAAACGGTCCAATAAATCTCGGACTCAACTTTCCCCGCTTCCCGAATCGGAAGATACCTCGACTCGGGGATACCAAAATGTGGTTACCTATCTCGAACTCTAATGGTCGACGACGATTATCTGCGTATGATTTCTGTCGACTCTGAGTGGTCAAAAAACAACTCCTGGTCAAAGCTACCTTCTCACGGGCGGCTATAAGCATATCGGGATCGGTGCTGATTGATTCTGATAAGTCATCCCAGCAGAAAGAAGATCGACAACGACGACCGTACAAGGCTTCGTAAGGTGCCATCTTAATCGAAGCCTTCCAACTATTATTCTACGTGAACTCGATCAACGGTAGTTGGGCTTCCCAATCATCTTTCCATTCGAGAACACATGCCCTCAACATGTCCTCCAAAGTATGAATAGTCCTCTCTGATTGTCCATCAGACTGAGGATGAAAAGCTGTGCTGAGATTAAGCTGAGTTGCCATGGCACGATGAACTGACTTCCAAAAATGTGACACGAATCGCCCGTCACGATTGGAAATGATACTCTTAGGAGTACCATGCAATCTCACTATCTCTTTGATGAACAACTGGGCAAGTCTCTCGGGACCCCACATATCCTTAATCTCAAGGAAATGAGCTGACTTAGTTAAACGGTCCACAATTACCCAAATTGTATTCATGCCACGATGACTTGTCGGCAAACTCGTGATGAAGTCTATTGAAATATCCTCCCACTTCTACTCTGGAATAGGGAGCGGTTTCAGCATACCCGCCGGTCGCTGATGTTCTATCTTGACTTGCTGATAGGTTAAGCATCTCGAAACAAATTCCGCGACTTCTCCCTTCATATTACTCCACCAGTAATTTTGTTTCAAGTCCTTGTACATCTTGCTAGACCCCGGATGAATGGAATAAGGGGTAGCATGAGCTTCTCTGAAAATCGAGTTTTTGAACTCGTCATTCGCCAGAATGTATAACCGGTTCTGAAATCCCAAAAGTCCATCCTCATGGACCACAAATCCAGAGGCTTTCCCCTGAGTCACATCATCTCGAATGCGCAACAAAAATGGGTCCGAACCCAGATTTACTCTGATTGCGGATATTACATTCTACTCTCCCTAAAAGAAGTTTCGTCCCGAAACTTAAAACAAGTAGGGAGAAGCAATATCCCACCAGGAAAACTCAATGAGATACGCAAGAAACGCGTAACTAATGCCAAACGGCGAAACGTTACATACAACGCAACGGAATATACGGTGTGAAAACACGCCCCACGACGACTAACGCAACGCCACCGACCATGTTTCAAACAATAACGAGCAATTAACGATGCATCACATACCACATCACATGCACACATTTAATCGAAGAAACGTACGCTACAACAAGTCGCACCCGACTAAAACGGCTATGCAATAGAAACAAGTACGGGTAACAATTGAATTACCAACAATGAAAGGTCACACAATACTGAAAATATCAAGAAAAGTACGGGTAACACATTCCCACATACTAAAAAGATATTACGACCCCGAAACTTAGAACAACAAGAGTTGGAAACGTAAAGCAATGAAACGAAATACGATCGAAGTCACGATTGGTTGAAACAGCAACGTTTAAGACATAGTACAAAATCTTCATTCTCCCATGCTAGGATCTTCAGAAGGAAACATAGGGTTTCGAGACACTTCCCGATCACTAGCTCTGCTCTCTCTCAGGGCGGCATTCTTTGCCAATTGAGCTGTCTCACAATGTTTCTCCCGATGACCTTCACACCCACACCGGTAACAAGTCAAGAGTGGGGAGGGACAATTTGCACGAACATGTCACAGCGATTCTGATTGAAACATCTTCTCTTCTTACCGCGAGTCACCGATCTTTGGTTTGGGATTTCTAGCGTTCACTCCCGACCGCGAAGATGACGCTTCGAACAACGTGAGGGCTTGGGAGCCTTAGTCTCCTCACCGCCCAGAAATTTTCCCGATACCCTCGGTCTCTTTGCTTCGCTCGTGGGCTCGATTGCGAGGAGATTTCATAGGATATCGTTTGATCTCGATACTCCTTCACCGTAGCATGGATAGTTGTCGTCACGAACCACCTTGTCGTTTCCACTTCCGTCATCACACTTACGTCCGCCAAGGCTCGACATACTAATACGAGATAGTACCATTCGGCATTATCAAATAATCGATTAAATACGATACCACCCTTATCAACACAAGGTTTAGTTAACATCTATAGAATAACGGTAATATCGTAAAGCATAGAGTTTTATGAAGTTAACTCCGGTCCTTCGACTAGGATGATCATTATATATATATGTGCTTAATGAAAACAAATTTTTGAAAAGAGAGCGAGTCACGTTACGCCCAAAGCTTGTAAATCTGTCCTTTATTTCGAAGAGGAAGTTTATACAACGACTCTAAAATTTATTTTCGAGTGATGTATAAAAGAAAATTGGAAATGAATTGTAACTAATTTGAAGTATTTCAAAAGTGTTGAGTCCCAAATACCACAATTTTGAAAATCTACCCTCTCCTACCAAAACGTTTATTTTGAAAGAATTTACCACCGAGATACGTGACGAATTGACATGACGACATTAAATCATGGCTTTCCACAACGTTAGAAAATTTCAAAGCACCACTTTAAAATATTCGTGATACTACAACGCCGTGGGCCCCGTCTCGAACCCACCGTGCTAAAAATCATTTAAGAAAATGTTCAAAATGCCAAAAAGGCCGATGTCGGTAATATTCTCAAATACTCACAAAAGTCATTTATAAAATATCAAATACCATCATAAGAATACAATCAAAACGTGCAAAATCAAAATATCAAAACTCGGTTTGCAAGACACCAAGAACCATCTCAAAATATTCACGCAACGGATAAATTTAACATTCATAAATTTATTCTAATAAAGTGCAAGAACAAATAAATATGCTCGACTTCCGAAGCATATTACATAACCATTTTTACTCGGACCGCATACGCATGTTATATCTTAAAACAATAATATCACCGACAAGTTCCAATTCCTAGTTCACATTAAACATATTAGCACAATATAATCAAATACGTATATAAGGGGACTTACGATCGGGAGGCTTACCATCACGGATTGCCGGAAGATGATGTCGGAACCACGATACTAATCACAACTCTGATGCGCGCGACTTACACCGGACATGGACTTGACCCAACGGCCTAGGTTTTTCGCAAACCTAAGCTCTGACACCATAAATGTAACACCCCCAGAATACGTCCGGAAATGTTACACGCCGTAGGCCCTTCTCACAAGGATCTACCAGGCTAAACTCCACTAGTCTACACAATGATCGATCGACCGGGGTCAATCTAAATACAACGCAGACCGACAAGGTCATTAAACAATTCAGAAACTAATAAATTTAATATCTCCATGACAAAGAATAAACTTTCACACAAAAAGGGATGACAACTCCATTTAATAAAGGAAAACCTACACCCGTGCAAGGTGAGTACTCAACCAAATGGAAAATACCGACCCCGATGGAATAAATGCAAAAGACTCTAACTCTTGTGTGATTAGCATCGTCGTCTTCCATCTCCTTCCAAGCTAATCCCGTGGCTTGCTCATTTGCCAAAACTGAGCGCATAACAGCACCCACCCCGAAAACTCGGGGTTAGCAAACTGGAATTTTGCTAGTGCAAGTACATAATATACAAGATATACGAACAATAACAACACAAAATTCAACCATCGTGAAGCCTTAACACAAGCCATACATTCCAAAAATCAACACAGTATAGCACTCGTATACACAAGGTGAAAAATAATCACATAGTTATATTCTCTATATGGAACATAACGCCAATCAAACTTTGGACGAGCCCAAGGAGTCAAAAGATTAAGTTCGAAAATCCATTTTTATAAAAGGAAAAGTATTTTGATAAGATAGTTTAAAAAATATTATTAATGACTCGGGCCGTCTTGGGATTTTGGAAATTGAATGGGAATACCTTTAGAAAATAATTTCAAAAGCTCTCGGGTCCTCGACCCAATTTATAGAACACTGTCACAAACGAAATCATTACAACATCTCACGGGGTTCTCAAACCAATCCAAATAACATCATCACGACATCAATCATCTCAGCATTTCACAGGGTCCTCGACCCAAATCACAGAATAGCACCACAATACGATCGAAGGCACAAGCTCTCATTCGACATATCCTGCTCAAGACCCCCGATTAATTAACCCTCGGAAATTTCGTCAAACCTCCTTGGTTAATTAACCCTGATACCAACGCTTCAAAAACAAGTTGAAACAAACTTTTCAAAAACGCGAATCGCGGTCTATATCAAGACAAACGTTTAAGAGAGAGTTTGAAAGATTTTAGATACGAACATCGTTCGGTAACGGGTCTTAGCGATCTCACAAATACCCGTAACCAATAAGCTCGCCAGCGCCTCCCTTGCACTGTACCGCGTTCACTTCCATCATGTTGGCCGCTCATTGGACATGTCACCGCACCGGCGTCACTCCCGCAAGAGCCGCCCCTTGCGCGCGCATTAGGTGACATCGGTGTTCACCACCCATATGGAGCCGCACATTGCAAAGATACACCGTGCCGGAGTGCACGCCCGCCCTCGAGGTTCCGGATACGACGTTTCTCACAACAAATATCCACATTATCACAAACATCAAGCACATGGACAAACGTCACAACAATTTTCAACTCGGTACATCAAGTTACACAATTTTCTCCAATCCATAACCACACAAATAAACAATAACACACACGTTATCAATCAAACTCAATCACAATAAGCCTTCAAGCATAACCAACCAACACCGCACATATATCCCTATATTGCGACTCAACTGAATATATATATATATATATATATAACCTTACTATATTATAAGAGTAAATATAGTTTACCCATCAATCCAGGTCGAGTACGTCATCTAGTGTTAGTATTCATCACTCGTCATTCACCAATATAGGCGCTTATATCAATATATGTATATACATACATATATTTAACATATAAATATATATACATATATAAAACTAGACATATATATACATACACACATATATATATATACACACATTTATACATCCGTATAAATTCATAAACTTCGACAACAATGATTTCACGCATTCTGATTCGTATATCAAGGTACTTGCCTTGGAAATCTCTCACGAATACTTGAGAAAATGCGGTTGATTGGAGAAATCCGAACTCCAATGAAAGCGGCGATCGGAAAGGCTCAACACTAGATTTTTGTAGGAAATCGTCCCTAGTATCCTATCATCAAATAAACAACAAATCACACGAGGAAAACATCGCAAAACGACCAATTTTCTCTCTGCGGCATTTTCCCGGACACCTTGAAGGCGTCAAGCGAAAGTTCATATAAACGACGAATCGGAAATGGTAAAACCGTGGAAAGATGATGAAAATGATAGAATACTACTTAATCTATAATTATCCATCGAAATATGAGTTAAAAGCGATCAAATCGGACAAAATCAACTAAAACCCCAAAACTAGATTTCTAGAAAATCGGATTTGAGTCGGTAGATCGGAGGGTGTTATAGGATGGATGATTGATGATATGAACTCCAAAACTTCATGGATTGATTGTCCAACAACATCTCTCCATGATTTACCAAGCTCCAGCCGCGGAAGAGAAGAAATGAATGAGAAAATGGCTCAAGAAAAACGCTGCCAGGCCTTAAATAGGCTGACAGACTCGACCGTGTCCGCCTGACACGGTCGTGGCGCGCTGGTGGCGGCGAGGACTCGACCGTGTCCTGCTAGACACGGTCGCTCCGCTGAGGGGCCTACCGATAGTGACCTGTCCGCGGCGCTCGGCATTGACTCGACCGTGTCCTGGAACACGGTCGGGCCTCTGGGCAGTCGCGTCCGGCTTATCCGGAAGAGTTCGGCTCGGCCGTGCCAGACGACACGGTCGGGTCCTGAGGCAGAGACTTCCGGCTTATCCGGACGAGTGCAGCCACGGGCCGTGTCGGACGACACGGCCGAGTTCGGCCGGCAGTGATCGGCCAATAACGAGCGGTGAGCTAAAACGACCATAACTCTCTCGTCCGGACTCCGATTGACTCACCGTTTGAACCATTGGAAAGTTAACTTGATGTTCTATAATGTTGCGAAGATTCAGAGTTTTTGGAGTTTCCAAGAATTAATGGTGACGTTACAAAGTCGAACTCCCACGTGAAAAAGTCGATTAAGGACACGGAACTCAACAAAACGACACCGAAACGAACTCGGATGACAAAAAGTGCAGAATTAATCTTTCTCGGAATGACGAAACGGTCATGATAGAGTTGTCGAAACGAACTTCCTCCGAAAACCGAAATTCGAAATTGCGGATATTACATTCTACTCTCCTTAAAAGAAGTTTCGTCCCGAAACTTAAAACAAGTAGGGAGAAGCAATATCCCGCCAGGAAAACTCAATGAGATACGCAAGAAACGCGTAACTAATGCCAAACGGCGAAACGTTACATACAACGCAACGGAATATACGGTGTGAAAACATGCCCCACGACGACTAACGCAACGCCACCGACCATGTTTCAAACAATAACGAGCAATTAACGATGCATCACATACCACATCACATGCACACATTTAATCGAAGAAACGTACGCTACAACAAGTCGCACCCGACTAAAACGGCTATGCAATAGAAACAAGTACGGGTAACAATTGAATTACCAACAATGAAAGGTCACACAATACTGAAAATATCAAGAAAAGTACGGGTAACACATTCCCACATACTAAAAAGATATTACGACCCCGAAACTTAGAACAACAAGAGTTGGAAACGTAAAGCAATGAAACGAAATACGATCGAAGTCACGATTGGTTGAAACAGCAACGTTTAAGACATAGTAAAAAATCTTCATTCTCCCATGCTAGGATCTTCAGAAGGAAACATAGGGTTTCGAGACACTTCCCGATCACTAGCTCTGCTCTCTCTCAGGGCGGCATTCTTTGCCAATTCGGAAACTGTCTCACAATGTTTCTCCCGATGACCTTCACACCCACACCGGTAACAAGTCAAGAGTGGGGAGGGACAATTTGCACGAACATGTCCCTGACAGTTACAGTTGAAACATCTTCTCTTCTTACCGCGAGTCACCGATGCTGGTTTGGGATTTCCAGCGTTCACTCCCGACCGCGAAGATGACGCTTTCGAACAACGTGAGGGCTTGGGAGCCTTAGTCTCCTCACCGCCCAGAAATTTTCCCGATACCCTCGGTCTCTTTGCTTCGCTCGTGGGCTCGATTACTGAGGAGATTTCATAGGATATCGTTTGATCTCGATACTCCTTCACTGTAGCATGGATTGTTGTCGAACGAAACACCTTGTTATTTCCACTTCAGTCATCAGACTTACGTCCGCCAAGGCTCGACATACTAATACGAGATAGTACCATTCAGATTATCAAATAATCAGTCGTAAAGATACCACCCTTATCAACACAAGGTTTAGTTAACTTCTTTTGAATTACGGTAATATCGTAAAGCATAGAGTTTTATGTAGTTAACTCCGGTCCTTCGACTAGGATGATCATTATATATATATTTGCTTAATGAAAACAAATTTTTGAAAAAGAGAGCGAGTCACGTTACGCCCAAAGCTTGTAAATCATCCTTTATTTCGAAGAGGAAGTTTATACAACGACTCTAAAATTTATTTTCGAGTGATGTATAAAGAAAATTGGAAATGAATTGTAACTAATTTGAAGTATTTCAAAAGTGTTGAGTCCCAAATACCACAATTTTGAAAATCTACCCTCTCCTACCAAAAGCGTTTATTTTGAAAGAATTTACCACCGAGATACGTGACGAATTGACATGACGACATTAAATCATGGCTTTCCACAACGTTAGAAAATTTCAAAGCACCACTTTAAAATATTCGTGATACTACAGCGCCGTGGGCCCCGTCTCGAACCCACCGTGCTAAAAATCATTTAAGAAAATGTTCAAAATGCCAAAAGGCCGATGTCGGTAATATTCTCAAATACTCACAAAAGTCATTTATAAAATATCAAAAAACATCAAAAGAATACAATCAAAACGTGCAAAATCAAAATATCAAAACTCGGTTTGCAAGACACCAAGAACCATCTCAAAATATTCACGCAACGGATAAATTTAACATTCATAAATTTATTCTAATAAAGTGCAAGAACAAATAAATATGCTCGACTTCCGAAGCATATTACATAACCATTTTTACTCGGACCGCATACGCATGTTATATCTTAAAACAATAATATCACCGACAAGTTCCAATTCCTAGTTCACATTAAACATATTAGCACAATATAATCAAATACGTATATAAGGGGACTTACGATCGGGAGGCTTACCATCACGGATTGCCGGAAGATGATGTCGGAACCACGATACTAATCACAACTCTGATGCGCGCGACTTACACCGGACATGGACTTGACCCAACGGCCTAGGTTTTTCGCAAACCTAAGCTCTGATACCATAAATGTAACACCCCCAGAATACGTCCGGAAATGTTACACGCCGTAGGCCCTTCTCACAAGGATCTACCAGGCTAAACTCCACTAGTCTACACAATGATCGACCGACCGGGGTCAATCTAAATACAACGCAGACCGACAAGGTCATTAAACATTTCAGAAACTAATAAATTTAATATCTCCATGACAAAGAATAAACTTTCACACAAAAAGGGATGACAACTCCATTTAATAAAGGAAAACCTACACCCGTGCAAGGTGAGTACTCAACCAAATGGAAAATACCGACCCCGATGGAATAAATGCAAAAGACTCTGACTCTTGTGTGATTAGCATCGTCGTCTTCCATCTCCTTCCAAGCTAATCCCGTGACTGCTCCCGAGCTGCCAAAACCTGAGCGCATAACAGGCACCCACCCCCCGAAAACTCGGGGGTTAGCAACCGGAATTTTGCTAGTGCAAGTACATAATATACAAGATATACGAACAATAACAACACAAAATTCAACCATCGTGAAGCCTTAACACAAGCCATACATTCCAAAAATCAACACAGTATAGCACTCGTATACACAAGGTGAAAAATAATCACATAGTTATATTCTCTATATGGAACATAACGCCAATCAAACTTTGGACGAGCCCAAGGAGTCAAAAGATTAAGTTCGAAAATCCATTTTTATAAAAGGAAAAGTATTTTGATAAGATAGTTTAAAAAAATATTATTAATGACTCGGGCCGTCTTGGGATTTTGGAAATTGAATGGGAATACCTTTAGAAAATAATTTCAAAAGCTCTCGGGTCCTCGACCCAATTTATAGAACACTGTCACAAACGAAATCATTACAACATCTCACGGGGTTCTCAAACCAATCCAAATAACATCATCACGACATCAATCATCTCAGCATTTCACAGGGTCCTCGACCCAAATCACGAGAATAGCACCACAATACAATCGAAGGCACAAGCTCTCATTCGACATATCCTGCTCAAGACCCCCGATTAATTAACCCTCGGAGATTTCGTCAAACCTCCTTGGTTAATTAACCCTGATACCAACGCTTCAAAAACAAGTTGAAACAAACTTTTCAAAAACGCGAATCGCGGTCTATATCAAGACAAATGTTTAAGAGAGAGTTTGAAAGATTTTAGATACGAACATCGTTCGTAGCAGAAGTCTTAGCGATCTCACAAATACCCGTAACCAATAAGCCTGCCAGGCGCCTCCCTTGCACACCTGTGTACCGGCGTTCACTTCCATCATGTTGGCCGCTCATTGGACATGTCACCGCACCGGCGTCACTCCCGCAAGAGCCGCCCCTTGCGCGCGCATTAGGTGACATCGGCGTTCACCACCCATATGGAGCCGCACATTGCAGCATACACCAGGCCGGAGTGCATGCCCCGCCCTCAGAGGTTCCCGGATACGACGTTTCTCACAACAAATATCCACATTATCACAAACATCAAGCACATGGACAAACGTCACAACAATTTTCAACTCGGTACATCAAGTTACACAATTTTCTCCGCCAATCCATAACCACACAAATAAACAATAACACACACGTTATCAATCAAACTCAATCACAATAAGCCTTCAAGCATAACCAACCAACACCGCACATATATCCTTATATTGCGACTCAACTGAATATATATATATATATATATAACCTTACTATATTATAAGAGTAAATATAGTTTACCCATCAATCCAGGTCGAGTACGTCATCTAGTGTTAGTATTCATCACTCGTCATTTACCAATATAGGCGCTTATATCAATATATGTATATACATACATATATTTAACATATAAATATATATACATATATAAAACTAGACATATATATACATACACACATATATATATACACACATTTATACATCCGTATAAATTCATACACTTCGACAACAATGATTTCACGCAGTTACAATTCGTATATCAAGGTACTTGCCTTGGAAATCTCTCACGAATACTTCAGAAAATGCGGTTGATTGGAGAAATCCGGAACTCCAATGAAAACGGCGATCGGAAAGGCTCAACACTAGATTTTTGTGGGGAAATCGTACCCTAGTATCCTATCATCAAATAAACAACAAATCACACGAGGAAAACATTGCAAAACGACGAATTTTCTCTCTGCGGCATTTTCCCGGACACCTTGAAGGCGTCAAACGAAAGTTCATATAAACGACGAATCGGAAATGGTAAAACCGTGGAAAGATGATGAAAATGATAGAATACTACTTAATCTACAATTATCCATCAGAAATATGAGTTAAAACGATCAAATCGGACAAAATCAACTAAAACCCCCAAAACTAGATTTCTAGAAAATCTGACCTGATTCGGTAGATCGGAGGGTGTTATAGGATGGATGATTGATGATATGAACTCCAAAACTTCATGGATTGATTGTCCAACAACATCTCTCCATGATTTACCAAGCTCCAGCCGCGGAAGAGAAGAAAAGAATGAGAAAATGGCTGAAGAAAAACGCTGCCAGGCCTTAAATAAGTGACAGACTCGGCCGTGTCCGCCGCGACACGGTCGTGGCGCGCTGGCCGGCGAGGACTCGACCGTGTCCTGCTAGACACGGTCGCGCCGCTGAGGGGCCTACCGATAGTGACCTGTCCGCGGCGCTCGGCATTGACTCGACCGTGTCCTGGAACACGGTCGGGCCTCTAGGCAGTCGCGTCCGGCTTATCCGGAAGAGTTCGGCTCGGCCGTGCCAGACGACACGGTCGGGTCCTGAGGCAGAGACTTCCGGCTTATCCGGACGAGTACGGCACGGGCCGTGTCGGACGACACGGCCGAGTTCGGCCGGCAGTGATCGGCCAATAACGAGCGGTGAGCTAAAACGACCATAACTCTCTCGTCCGGACTCCGATTGACTCACCGTTTGAACCATTGGAAAGTTAACTTGATGCTCTATAATGTTGCGAAGATTCAGAATTTTTGGAGTTTCCAAGAATTAATGGTGACGTTACAAAGTCGAATTCCCACGTGAAAAAGTCGATTAAGGACACGAAACTCAACAAAACGACACCGAAACGAACTCGGATGACAAAAAGTGCAGAATTAATCTTTCTCGGAATGACAAAACGGTCATGATAGAGTTGTCAAAACAAACTTCCTCCGAAAACCGAAATTCGAAATTCCGGATATTACAATCATGAAGCTGAATCGGACAATTCTCAATCTCATGATCCCTAATAATTCTTCTGCCGTCAGGTAGACCAATGATATAAGGTTCACAACTAGTAGAATTATCCACATGAAGTCTACTCAAGCATGACTCGGAAATGAATGAATGTGATGCACCAGTATCAAAAAGGGTACACACAGGTTGAGATAGAATTTCGAGTGTACCTGAGATCATTCGGGCCTCCGGATCGTCGGTCTTCTTCATCTCATAAATTCGGGGCTTGTCGGTCCCCGAACCGGATGCTCCCGTCTGATAGCTCTTGGCTCCGCCTTTGTTTGCTTCTGTCGTCTTCAACGACGCGGACTGAGTGGCCTGATTCTGAACCGCTGACTGTCTCAGGGCCTGAGATGACACCGGAGTAGGTTTAGAGTCCCTTCGGCAAAAATGGGCCTTATGCCCAGCAATCCCACAGTTATGGCATGTGACAGTCTGCCTCGGACACTTGGTGTTGAAATGACCCTGTTCTTCACAGTTGAAACAGGTGATGGCCGAACTGGCTGCTCGGGACTGAGATTCCGTGGGTCTAGGCGCCATAGGAGGTCGCTCAAAAAAAGTAGGGCCCGCACGAGGCTTCTTGAAGGTTGCCTGACTGCCTTCAGACTGATTACGATTCTTAGACTTCTTGCTAGCAGATGAAGGTTGCTGCTTAGCAATCTCCTTAGCAGTAAGCTCATAAGTAAGAGCTTTCGCGATGAGTTCGACCAGAGTGGTGCAATTGTGATTAAGGAAATGCATCTGCATACGAGGTTTCAACCTCTTGCTGAAATACTTGATCTTGGCCGCCTCGGAGTGAATAATAGATGAGGCGAAAGGAAGTAGCTCCAGAAATTTCTCGGCGATGGCGAGAACACCGTCGTCCGCTGTGGGTCGAGAGTGAGTAATTCTGATAACTTGTCCTCTCTGAGTGGGGCTGGATAATACCTCTCCATCATGAAAGTCTTGAATTGATCCCAAGTACAAGATCCGTCGGTGGGCTTCAACGATAACCACCATGAATGAGCACTCTTACCCAGATAGTAAGCCACGACTGAAACTTTGTACCCTTCGGGACACTCTACCATAGCAAACAATTTCTCGAAATGCTCGAGCCAGTGAACAATGTCTGCCGGCTCAGATGAGCCCTCAAAAGTAGGTGGTCTTTGGCGAGAGATGTCGCCAATAATATTGCTCACACTCCTCTCTTGCCTCTGAGGTGGCGACGGAGGAGCCTGCTGATTCTGAGCTGTTGAATTCTGCATCGTCTCCATCAGACGTGCCATCTGAGTCATTTAGGCCATCATGCCCTGCATAAAAGCGAGAGGGTCGACTCGAACACCTTCTGATTGAGCCGTGTCCCGGGTACGACTCCCTGACAGTGAATGATCATTTCCAGGAGAATGAATGGCAGTGGCGCTGCTCGATGAATTAGCATTATTCCTCGCGTTCGCACGTGTATTCACACGAGTTCTCGGGATTCGGCCCGCACCACAGCCTCTTCCCCCGCGTCCTCTGCCAGCTCTTTCCATACTAAAGTGGGAAAGTCACATGATGATTATATATCTCGCATGAATATCACATTATGATTGCGTTATGAATTGATGATGATGAGCATACACGCTCTAACACAATGATTACATGAATGATCAACTAAGGTGACATGATTATCTGATGAAATTCTTGAAATGATTATCTTGAACAAGTTAACAATATTAATGATATGATCCTCAAGATCAACAACTGAGCAATGCAATGAACTGAGTGATTAATGAATTAACATGATCGACATGATCAAAAATGAAAATGATGATTGAGGATTGTTTACTGTTGAATGATGAATGAGTGATTCTTATTGCCAGAAATTATTCCATGGCGTCAGAAATCTTACTGTTCTTTGGACTGAGGGGCTTGGCTCTTGCACAGGTCACACGTGATGCGAAAGTCCAATGATACTAGTCTGATGAACGATGATTTCAAATGAGACATGACTCGAAAGGTAGTATTCAAAACCACACTCCGATACCAACTCTGTAACACCCCAAACTAGGCGAATATTACAGTGTCGTGGACCCCCGACTGGGACCCACTAGGCGAATGAAAATTAATGAATTAAGTAATATAATTGTAGTACCAAACCACATTATATCAATAATTACTCCGATAAGGAGTTTGAAGTACAACACACCCAGGAAAAATACAGAATACAAGTATATTTTATATGAAGATAAAATATACAACACTGAATGAAAATGAACATCCAAACGGAAATCTGCAGCGGAAATAAAATGAAGAAAACATGAATGACTAAAAGGACTGGGCCCCCCTACTAGTATCACTGGGACTCCTCGCCGTCAACGTTCTCTTCTCGTGCTTTAGCCTTGCCATGACCTAAAAACAACATCCCCCAACGGGTCAGTTACACAGAACAACAATCCTCAAGAGTTGAATAAACACAATCATGACATATCTTAATTATGAAATTAAGCTGAAGAGAGGCATCATAGTATGCCCGTAATGGTATTTGCAAGTGCACAAGACGATTGTCCGGACACACCTGCCCTTGTGCCAAATTAGTCTCACGGAGGTACGTTACCGTGTGCACAGTCTATTGTGTCGGTGAACCCGATCACATGACTATTATGTGCCCGACTAAAAATTCCACACATCCCCACCCGGCCACGCAATATGAACCCAGAAGGTCATATGAACAAGAATGACCATGAGGAGTATTAATGAATAACAATCCGACAAGGGTCAATAGTGACTCACCGAGATGAAATAATAATGAAAGGAATGATCACTCATTGAAATGATTGGAACCGTCGTTCCTCGTGAATGAAATGATTATTTGACAATTACAAGTCTCAGTACAGTTAATACATTATGAATGAATTATGATTATGAATGAACAACAACGAAAGGAATGAGTATCCTTTCAACCGAGTAAGAATTTACTTACACAACACCGGTGAAGAATGTCCTTCCTCGAACAAACGTCCTACAATGAGATGTCGGTCGTTCGTACAACCTTGAAACACAATTACCAATAATCCACTCAATATAGGTATCAAGCATGAATTACGACTAACTCAAAGGTCGATACAACAATATCTAAACTCACTGAGGCATTCAAACAACCACTTAGCGAACATCAACCCTTGATTAAAACCAAATCCCAAATATATCGAAACCAAATGCAAAATGAGTAGTTCAATCCAACAAAACACCTTTAATTATATAAATATTCCAATAGGAAACCACAACTTGAAGTTACGACAACTATAATCGAAAACCCCCCAAAATAACCAAAGTCAACATCAAGGGTTCTTGATTAATTCTCCAAATATTCAACAAATCCGAAAAACACATCAATAAATCCGTAGGAATACATGTATCCAAGGTAGGTAATCCATATCTAACATATTCCAACAAAATAGCATGCTTACACGAAGAGATCGGAAGGAAAAACCTAAAAATCCGAAATTATAGATCGAAGAAGTCATTACCTTGATTTGATGTGCTGGAGAGGATGAAATGATGATTAATCCGAATGATAAGCTTGAATATGATGGTAGATGGATTCAGCTCGAAGAAATCTCTCCAAAATACCCAAAATCGCCCAAAACTGTCGAAAGAATGAAGTGAAATGAACAAATGACGAATCTGGACTGCACTGTCCAATTTATACTGGTCCCAGCTTAGCGCACGCTATGACCTGATATGTAGCGTGCGTTAATGTTAACCAGACAGTCCAGTGAGCTCTGACTGCCTCGTTAGCATGCGTTAGCCCATAATGTTAGCATGCGCTAACTGAATATCTGATGCCCCGTAACTGAAGTCCAAAACCTCCTGTTCTCTGATCTGCTCGCGATAGCGTACGCTACACCCAAAACTCAGCGTGCGCTACTACACCATTAGCGTACGCTAAAATCTACTCATATCGTGCGCTATGAATTATTCCAGATCAGTCCAATACCCACTGGACTCTGCCTGATCGGCCTTAGTGCGCGCTACACTGACTGCATAGCGTGCGCTATCCAAACTTACTAGCGTGCGCTACTTACCATTCATAGCGTGCGCTACTACAACTCGACTGCAGTCCAGTGCCTTCTGGACTGCAGGCCTGAACCACATTAGCGTGCGCTAATATGGAGAGGTAGCGTGCGCTACCCCTACTCAATTAGCGCACGCTAAAGAGAGTACGTAGCATGCGCTACTACTCACACATAGCCCATTACGATGATGACAAAGATGATAAACACGGCTCGATCCTCCAACCAGGTAGAATGGCGAATAATAACGGATACATGATACTAATTACTCTGAACGGTGAATACAATGAATGAATCATGAATGATGATTGATTATTAATGAGTCTATAATCCGACAGTGACAATTACTGAATGATCATTACTGAATTACAACCGGGTATTACATCATAATACTTACAATCCTATCAGCCACTTCTTGCACTTCAGGTGTGTAGCTCCCATCCTTTTTTTTATGAGGCAGCAACCATGCTTCACTACGGTCGATATCACATTCAGAAACTCTAATCTCTAACTTCTGCAAGCCAACAATATGATTAAATATCTTTAAGCTAGATGTAGTCTTATGGTTCAATAAATTGTATCAGATTCCAAAATCATAATAATCAAAACATTATACTTACTCTTTTATGCAACATCCCCGCATATCCAGCACTGCCTAAGTGATGATTATACACATTCTTTGCTCGTTTTTCTTTTGCTATGTTACTTTTTTCCTACACAATAGAGTAAACAGTTAAAAGGACATAAAATTATAAATATTCATGAGAAAAACAAGTACTAGACATATACCTTAAAGTTCTCCGATAAAACCTTGGCAACAAAAGTTTTCAGTGATGTTTTTTGATGAATTCAAACTCTATTGGACGTTTTTTCAGTGAGTTCATGTTATCTGAGTTGGGAAGAATATAATCATTAACCAATTTGGATCTGAATATCCTCAATGATGATCCCATCCAATTGAGAACTTGCCTCTTAGCTTTAACAGTCAGCTTAAACTTCTCTTGGAAATTACTCCAAAGTGATTCCTTCATTTCAAAAGGCACTTTCCTCCAATCATCATATATTATCGGTATTCTCTCTCGTGCAACAACCCCAACATAGTTCCTTAGATCATTTCTCTTCAAGCCAACTGGAACTCCAAAAGAATTGTAGACAATTTCACCTTCCACCTGATCCTTTTTTTGCAAATCTTTCTTTTTGGTCTTGTTTCTTCGAGGTCTTCCTTCAAGATCTGGATCAAAAGAAGCCTCCTCATTTGCTGCCATTTTCAAAGTTCCTCGAAGTTTAAAATAAGAGTCAATAAAACTTATAGCAGCAATACCTGAATCAAATATAATTATTTTTTTTAACCAACAAAATGAACTTACATGGACTGTGAACCAACAACTCAAACATATTATTGTACATCCATTGTACATCCACGAAGATTATTGGACAAAGGTGTATATACATCTATGTCATCACTGCCACCACTACTTGAATAATAACCTTTTTCACTCACTGACAAACAATCCATCTGTTGTCATCTAACTGGTCTTTCACATAAAACACTCTTGGGATTCGGTGCCTAAAACGAAGGCCCAGCGGAAGCGGTAAAACGAAAATTAATTCGATCCGAATCCCTACGAGGATCGATCGAGCTACGTATATACGAATATCAAAAACGAAAAGCAAGAGTCGTAAGAAACTAACCCTCGAAGTCCGTTGATTAAATGGAAACCTTCTCTTGAGCTATTCCCCAAGCTTTAGTTTGATCTCTACGAGTTCAATCCGCTCCAAGCCCTTGAACGATCCAACGCCGAAAACACCGCGTCTCTACTTGCCACGCGCCGGAAAAACGACCGGAACAACAACACTTGATTAACCTCTAAGGTTACGGCTAGAATCAAGTGGTGAAGCTCTTGTTATTACACTCTAAGTGTATAATATATCTCTCTTAATGTATCTTGAATTTTCTCCAAGAAAACTCAAGAATAAAAGTGAAGAAGAAGATGAAGATGAAGACTAAGAAAAATAATTTTCTCTCTCACTACTTCAAAGCTCACGGCTGGAATTCCTTTTTTTCAAGTGAGAGTTTGTCTCCACTTATATTCTTATTCAACTCCCATGATCTCCTACTTTAGACAATATCACCAAGGTGTGATATTTGTCCCCTTGTCTTGGTCACTAGTCCACCATCCTAGAAAGTGTAGACCAAGACAAAGTAAGGGAGTAGGTGATGGGGTGGCCATCTAGAAGGAATCAGATGAGTTCGATTCGCTTTGGACTCCGTGAGTCCAAACAGATAAACTCCTTTTCCGTTCAGATGTATTTGTGTCGATTATTTAATCCAATCAATTAATATCATTATATACTTATTAATATAATTAATTTCTCCAAGAAATAATTATATTCTCGAATTAAATTAATCACCCAAGAATTTATTTAATCCATTAGGCCGTAAATCAATTTATCCAATAAATCGATTTAGACATCCAATGTCCCAAATTAGATATCCAATATCTAATATTTATAATGAGAGATTAAGCTCGATTCATTCCGTCGTCAATCCTAATGCGCGACTCGGTAGGTCCGTCTCGATCGGAATGGGAGGAACCAAAGAGTAGTAGCACCACCTAGCCACTGGCGGCCTACACTGCACTTAACCGAGAACGAATGATTGGGATCATTCAAGAACCATTCTCCGTGAATACCAAGAACGTATAAACCCTTCTTTCGAATGTCCCGATCAAGTTTTAGGGTCACGGTCGGTCAAACCCTATCTGTACTTGACGCTATGCATGCGTTAATGCAAATCGAGATCATCGAGTGTCGTGTATCTAATACAACTGGCTCCAATGCTTTGGCCAAAGACTTATGATCTCATCTGCCAATAACCGCATAGGACATCTAACCCGCTCACTAACGGGAGAAAGAATTCTATCTTGGTATTCGTAGGACTGCTACTTGCCCGTCAAGATGCACGTCGAGGTTGACCCCGCCTTCCGGTTACGTGGTCGAACTACTCTAATGAAAATCTTGACGTCACAAGCACATCCCTACTAAATCCTCAAGTTGAAGGTTCACGAATACCTATCACAACCTTTCGATTCCGTCATTGATCGTCCGGAGTGAAATCCGTGACGAATCGAGGGTGAGTCGGTTCGAGTATACTAATCTAATTAGCATACCTATAACGTGTGCTCCCACTAACCATTAGTGTTCGAGTGCACTCTCCATGTCAAAGAACACGTCATACAAGTCTTCACATAAACTTAACGCCCGGTCAAGTTTCATCGACTTGCGAGCGATTAAGTATTTGAGCTATAAACCTTTCCGGTGCCGACCCCCTTATCCAATAAGGAGTGGAACGTTTTGCTCTCAAATACACGGACTAGTTTCTATATGTTTATTTACGAGTTAGGAATGCCGGTAACTACCAGTAAATAAAGAAACATTCATTTGCCTTATATAAATGGTTTACATAATTACAAGTACAATGCCCTCTCTCAACAACCTCTGAGTGGCATTCGAGGGCATACTCTAACAATCTCCCACTTGCACTCAATGCCACACACTATGGTATCTAATACCCATGTTCTCTAGATGACGCTCCAAGCTAGTCTGAGAAAGTGGCTTGGTCGGTGGATCGGCGACGTTGTCGGCCGAGTCTACTCTGCAAGTCAATGTATCCCTTGCGAACAAATTCTCTTACGAGATGATACTTCCTCTCAATATGTTTGGTCTTTGTTGTGAAACCTCGGCTCCTTGGCTGCGCTGACTCCGTCATTGTCGCATGATAAATGAATAGGCAAATTTCAAGACATGGTATCATTTGAAGTTCTCCGAAACTTCTTAATCCGTAACCCTTCCTTGGAAGCCTCCGAGGCCGCTTGATACTCACCGACAGTGGAATCGGCGATCGCGCTTTGCTTGGCACTACGCCAAGATATCGCTCCTCCATTAAGAGTAAATATGTAGCCGAAGTGGACATCGAGTCGCCCTTCGCCTTGGAAGTCCGAATCGGTGAATCCCACCACATCCAAATCTCCACCGCCATACATAAGAACCATATCTCTCGTTCTTCTCAAGTACTTGAGAACGTTCTTTACAAAGATCCAATGTTCCCTACAGGTTTGCTCGAAACCTACTCACCACGCTTACGGCATGCGCGATGTCGGTCTTGTACACAACATAGCATACATAAGGCTACCCACGGCCGAAGCATATGGTATATTACTCATTTCCTTGCGTTGTTCCTCACTTTGAGGACACATCTTCAAGGTGAGTTTTATTCCATGTTGCATCGGTAGGAACCCTCTTTAGAATCATCCATCTTAAATCGCTTTAAGATCTTATCTATATAGAGGGCTTGGGAAAGGCCTATTGTTCTCTTCGCTCTATCCCGGTAGAGCCGAATACCAAGAATATAGGTTGCTTCTCCCAAGTCTTTCATGGAGAAATTACTCAAAGCCAAGCTTTTACGTAATGAGCATTCCCACATCATTTCCTATTAGTAGAATATCATCCACATATAGTACTAAGAATGCGATCTTGCTCCCACTAACCTTCTTGTATACACAAGGTTCCTCTTCATTTTGCACGAAGTCAAACTCTTTGACCGCCTCGTCAAACGAAGGTTCCAACTACGCGACGCTTGCTTGATCCATAAATGGAACGTGAAGCTTGCACACTTTCTCAATATCGACTTGGACACAAAGCCTTTAGCCGCTCCATATAGATTTCCTCCGAGGAATCCATTAAGGAAAGCCGTCTTTACGTCCATTTGCCATATCTCATAATCGTGGTAGGCTATAGCAAGCATCATGCGAATAGACTTGATCATGGCTACGGGCGAGAAGGTATCGTGGTAATCGATCCCTTCCTTCCAGGTATAACCCTTTGCCACAAGCACGGCCTTATAGGCGTCAACCTTGCCATCACCATCGTCTTTCTCTTGTAGATCCACTTGTTCCCAATAGGCACTATACCCTTGGGGCGGTCTACTAGAGTCCAGACTGATTGACATGCATCGAGTCTATCTCGGCTTCCATAGCTTCACGCCATTTCGCGGAGTCTACATCCACCATCGCTTGGTCATAGGTCGTTGGTCGGTCTCTTGGCTATCACTTGGAACCTCATGGAGACCCGGCTCCTCCAAGTGCACAAGCCCATACCTCTCGAGTAAATGAGACACCCTACTAGACCTACGAGGTGGTTGTACTTGTGTTTGAAAGTTCGGTTCAGTTTCTTGCAGTGTCTCTCGAGGAGTTTCATTGTATTCTTCTAAAGAAATACTTCTACTGCTCCGCCTTCCTGAATGAACTCATCTTCCGGGAAGTGTGCTTGTAAAGCAACAACGATCCTTCGATCTTCGGGCATGTAGAATAGATATCCCATCGTCCCAGGGCAGAATCCTATGAAACGTCCCTTCGCAGACCTAGCTTCCAACTTTTCCACCTTAGTCTTCTTGACATAGGCGGGACATCCCCAAATCCTAATGTGATTAAGACTTGGTTTCCTTCCTTCCCACATCTCATGTGGAGTTTTAGGAAACGGATTTGGAAGGACATCTGCTCAAGATATACGCGGCGATCAGTGCATACCCCACGGGTAAATCGGCAAGTCGGTATAGCCCGGCATGGAACGGACCATGTTCAACAGGTCCGGTTCCTTCTTTTCGACACACCATTTAAGCGAGGAGTACTGGAGGTGTTAGTTGTGAAACTATTCCATGTTCCTTAAGGAACTCGTCAAACTCCGTACTCATATACTCGCCACCTCGGTCGACCAAGTGCTTTGATATGATTACCGGTTTGTTTCTCAACTAGGGCCTTGAATTCTGGAATTTCTCAAAGGCCTCGGATTTATGTTTCATTAAGTATACATAACCATACCTAGTATGATCATCTGTAACGTAATGAAATATTGATATCCGTCACGTCTTCTTCTAAAGCACCACATACGTCGGTATGGATTAATCCCGATTTATCGGGCTCTTTCAAAAGTCCTGTGAAGGGGACTTAGTCATTTTGCCTTTAAGGCAAGATTCACAAGTAGGAAAGGGATCCGATCCCAATGGACCCATAAGTCCATCTTTTTCCATCTTGTAAACCTTGGTCGACCAACATGACCAAGTCTAAGATGCCATTTCAAAACTTGATTGGTTTCATCCCTACCACGTTTTCTAGTCATAGTATTCACAACTACTTTGTTCTTTGAGATTTAGATGATACAATCCATTCAACAATGTAGCAGTACCCACTAGTTTATTTCTAAAATAAATTTTGCAGAACCATCACCAATGAAAAATGAAAAGCCTTTTCGGTCCATGACCGAATGGATACAATGTTTTGTGCCCCTTGGGCAAAACAAGTACATCTTCTAAAGTCAAAACAAAGCCGGATTCTAAACCCAAAAGAAGTGATCCTATGTCGGTCGCCTCGACACTATGCCCGCTCCGACCGTGATCATAACTTCTCCGGCTCCAAGCTTCCTACTTTGTTCAGATCGATTCACGGTACAAATATGAGAACTAGCACGAGAATCCGATTATCCGAAGTAGAAAATACGATGGCGAACAATTTGTTTCCAAAACTAAAAGTTACATGCACAGATTGCCATGAAGAATCGGACAGTCTCTAGCCCGGTGGCCCGGCTCACCGCACTTGAGACAAGTATCCTTTTTCTTCTTGTTCTTGGGAACCATCGGGGCCTTGCCCTTACCCTTAAGGTCCTTAGCTTGTGGTCCAGGTTGCTTCTTGGTCCTTTTCTTCTTGTTCTTAGACCTCAGGAGTCGAAGAAATCACAAGAGCGAGACTCCTTCATCCATGAGTCTTCATCGAGGCGGCGGTCACAAGTTTGTTCATTAGCCCGGCTAAGTTACATGCAATCTCATTGCGGTTGAAGTTCATAACAAGCTGTGAGAAGGAATCGGGGAGAGGCGTAGGATAAGGTCGGTTTGGAGAGAAGTATCCATTTTAAAATCAAGAGCCTCCAATCTCTCGATCATGGATATCATTTTGAGGACGTGTTCCCCAACCTTCTCACCTTCCTTCATCCTTGCACCGAGCTTGCTTGGATATCTCATATCTAGCGATTCTGCTTTGTGCTCACCATAAAGCTCGGTTAAGTGAGATAGAATCTGCCTAGCAGAAGTCATTTTCTCATGAGCTCTCTGAAGCTCATTAGACATGGAAGCCATCATATAAGCACGGACTTTCACGTCATCCTTAACCCACTTTTCGTGGTTTTCAATCTCTTCCTGATTGGCTCGAGTCCGCATAGGAGGCGCCGGAATGTCCGTCTCCAAGACGTATCCCGGTGCCTCTATACCGAGGACAATCATCGGTTGCGGAGCCAATCCACAAAGTTAGGTCCCATTAAGGTGTTCTTTTCGAGTAGAATTGCGAGTGGATTCATTGTCATATTGAGATTTGTCTGCATTAAGTATAACAGATTAATTAGTGACTCATTCAATTATGTTCTGAGTATGGAATTTAAGGTCTTTTCTATTCTTGTTACCCAGCTCCCACTATTTTTATCGGAATAACACACTCCCATGTGAAATCCGGAAGTATCGTCGCTCTACTTCATAGTGGTGATCGAGTTCTTTATAAATCTTAATAGAGGGCAACCGAACAGGTTTCTAGTCTATTAATTTTCATAAAGTGGTGTCCAACACCAACCCATCTAATGGATGATTCGATCTTCTTTTTCCCCTTGTTCACTCCCCTCAACCTATACGGTTTCTATGGTTCGTGAACAAGTTAAGTTTATACCATCGACGCAAATCAGTTTCACAATTGAATCTTATCCGGCAACCTATCAGGTTTCTAGGGATAAAATTTGCTCCAACCGAAGGCATCAATGCACTCCGGTAATTTATCATCCTCCCGAACGACTACCCCGATAACTCGGAAGCATAGCACATCCGGTTTGGATTTCAATTTCCCGAAAACTCGATGGAGGGAAGGAAAACCTTGAAACCTTATAAACTTAATAATTTATAGTGGGAGAATTTTCGCGATTAACGTTACACTTTGCACATTAATCATATTAGCGCGTTTGAGGCATTCATACAATATGAAAAAACCATTCACAACCTAGTTGCTACCAACATGTGGTTCATGGACCGTTCTAGAAAACAAAAACTTCGTAATCTAATTACAAGTCTTCGTCTTGAATCTTCGTCTTCTCGAAATGGATCTTCCTCCGGTCTTCGTCATTACATAAAAATTTTACATCGAAAATTGCATCCTAGATACAAACATTTCTAGTAAAATAAATAGGCTCAAAGCGGCCTTTACAACCCAATCGAATAAAGCGAGCGATTCAAATCTAAGTCCACGAACCACATCCCCATTCAAAAGCATTCATCAATAAATACTATATAAATGGAAAGCGTAGAGATACATTGATCCAATCAACAATACGAACCGATCCAATCGATTCACACAATCGGTAATTTGATAACGTTCAAAATAATTGATCGACCATAAATATTCCAATTAATCAAATTTCCCTTATAAAATGAAATACCATAAATCATTTTAATCATATTAAATCAATTTAACATGCGGGAGATTAATTTTTAAGAATACGGAAAAATCGGCGGGGTGAAAGCAGACCGGCATGGCCGAGTCACCCTCGGCGGCCTACCGGCGATCACTCCGGCTTGGCGAGTCACCCTCGGAAGATGCCGGCGGGACACGACCGAGTCACCCGGGACACGGTCGGGTCGCTCAGCGATGACTTGGCGGTGCCGGACACGGCCGTGTCATCCAGACACGGTCGAGTCACTCGGCGGACACGCCCGTGTCTCGACACGGTCGGGTCTCCGGCGATGGCACAGCCACCTTTGCCGGACACGGCCGTGTCACCGAGACACGGTCGAGTCATCCTCGGCCAAAATACCCTTTTTGTCAAAAAGTCGTCCAAACGACGATTCGGGGCTAGATTTTTAAATAGGATATCCAATATCAATATTTTTCGACTTTCATATCTTCAATATAAATCATATTTCCCAAAAATTTAAGATTTATATTTAGACATAAACTTACGAAAAATACAATTATTACGAACGAAAAACATATACCACGATTATGACTAAAATGATTCCAAATCATTCACCATTTAATCGAGCATTCCAAATGCCAATATTGTATATACGATCGCAAGACCTACGCTCCGATACCACTCTTGGGATTCGGTGCCTAAAACGAAGGCCCAGCGGAAGCGGTAAAACGAAAATTAATTCGATCCGAATCCCTACGAGGGTCGATCGAGCTACGTATATACGAATATCAAAAACGAAAAGCAAGAGTCGTAAGAAACTAACCCTCGAAGTCCGTTGATTAAATTGAAACCTTCTCTTGAGCTATTCCCCAAGCTTTAGTTTGATCTCTACGAGTTCAATCCGCTCCAAGCCCTTGAACGATCCAACGCCGAAAACACCGCGTCTCTACTTGCCACGCGCCGGAAAAGCATCGAACAACAACACTTGATTAACCTCTAAGGTTACGGCTAGAATCAAGTGGTGAAGCTCTTGTTATTACACTCTAAGTGTATAATATATCTCTCTTAATGTATCTTGAATTTTCTCCAAGAAAACTCAAGAATAAAAGTGAAGAAGAAGATGAAGATGAAGACTAAGAAAAATAATTTTCTCTCTCACTACTTCAAAGCTCACGGCTGGAATTCATTTTTTTTCAAGTGAGAGTTTGTCTCCACTTATATTCTTATTCAACTCCCATGATCTCCTACTTTAGACAATATCACCAAGGTGTGATATTTGTCCCCTTGTCTTGGTCACTAGTCCACCATCCTAGAAAGTGTAGACCAAGACAAAGTAAGGGAGTAGGTGATGGGGTGGCCATCTAGAAGGAATCAGATGAGTTCGATTCGTTTCGGACTCCCGTGAGTCCAAACAGATAAACTCCTATTCCGTTCCGATGTATTTGTGTCGATTAATTAATCCAATCAATTAATCACATTAAATACATAATAATATAATTAATTTCTCCAAGAAATAATTATATTCACGAATTAAATTAATCACCCAGTAATTTATTTAATCCATTAGGCCGTAAATCAATTTATCCAATAAATCGATTTAGACATCCAATGTCCCAAATTAGATATCCAATATCTAATATTTATAATGAGAGATTAAGCTCGATTCATTCCGTCGTCAATCCTAATGCGCGACTCGGTAGGTCCGTCTCAGTCAGCAATGGGAGGAACCAAAGAGTAGTAGCACCACCTAGCCAGCTGGCGGCCTACACTGTACCCCACCGAGAACGAATGATTGGGATCATTCAAGAACCATTCATCGTGAATACCGATGGCGTATAAACCCTTCTTTCGAATGTCCCGATCAAGTTTTAGGGTCACGGTCAGTCAAACCCTATCTGTACTTGACGCTATGCATGCGTTAATGCAAATCGAGATCATCGAGTACCGTGTATCTAATACAATGGCTCCAATGCTTTGGCCAAAGACTTATGATCTCATCGCAATAACCGCATAGGACATCTAACCCGCTCACTAACGGGAGAAAGAATTCTATCTTGGTATTGATAGGACTGCTACTTGCCGTCAAGATGCACGTCGAGGTTGACCCCGCCTTAGGTTTACGAGGTCGAACTACTCTAATGAAAATCTTGACGTCACAAGCACATCCCTACTAAATCCTCAAGTCGAAGGTTCACGAATACCTATCACAACCTTTTGATTCCGTCATTGGTGTCCGGAGTGAAATCCGTGTGACGAATCGAGGTGAGTCGGTTGAGTATACTAATCTAATTAGCATACCTATAACGTGTGCTCCCACTAACCATTAGTGTTCGACGGGCACTCTCCATGTCAAAGAACACGTCATACAAGTCTTCACATAAACTTAACGCCCGGTCAAGTTTCATCGACTTGCGACGATTAAGTATTTGAGCTATAAACCTTTCCGGTGCGACCCCTTATCCAATAAGGAGTGGAACGTTTTGCTCTCAAATACACGGACTAGTTTCTATATGTTTATTTACGAGTTAGGAATGCGGTAACTACCGGTAAATAAAGAAACATTCATTTGCCTTATATTAATGGTTTACATAATTACAAGTACAATGCCCTCTCTCAACAACCTCTGAGTGGCATTCGAGGGCATACTCCTAACAATCTCCCACTTGCACTCAATGCCACACACTATGGTATCTAATACCCATGTTCTCTAGATGACGCTCCAAGCTAGTCCGAGAAAGTGGCTTGGTCAGTGGATCGGCGACGTTGTCGGCCGAGTCTACTCTGTGCGGTCTGATGTATCCCTTGCGAACAAATTCTCTTACGAGATGATACTTCCTCTCAATATGTTTGGTCTTGTTGTGAAACCTCGGCTCCTTGGCTGCGCTACGGCTCCGTCATTGTCGCAAAGATGCGGAATAGGCGGCTCGGACATGGTATCATTTGAAGTTCTCCCGAAACTTCTTAATCCGAACCCTTCCTTGGAAGCCTCCGAGGCCGCTTGATACTCGGCTGACAGGTGGAATCGCGATCGCGCTTTGCTTGGCACTACGCCAAGATCTTGCTCCTCCATTAAGAGTAAATATGTAGCCGAAGTGGACATCGAGTCGTCCTTCGGTCCTTGGAAGTCCGAATCGGTGAATCCCACCACATCCAAATCTCCACCGCCATACATAAGAACCATATCTCTCGTTCTTCTCAAGTACTTGAGAACGTTCTTTCTGACGATCAATGTTCCCTACAGGTTTGCACGAAACCTACTCACCACGCTTACGGCATGCGCGATGTCGAGTCTTGTACACAACATAGCATACATAAGGCTACCCACGGCCGAAGCATATGGTATATTACTCATTTCCTTGCGTTGTTCCTCACTTTGAGGACACATCTTCAAGGTGAGTTTTATTCCATGCTGCATCGGTAGGAACCCTCTTTTAGAATCATCCATCTTAAATCGCTTTAAGATCTTATCTATATAGAGGGCTTGGGAAAGGCCTATTGTTCTCTTCGCTCTATCCGGTAGAGCCGAATACCAAGAATATAGGTTGCTTCTCCCAAGTCTTTCATGGAGAAATTACTCGAAAGCCAAGCTTTTACGTAACCGAGCATTCCCACATCATTTCCTATTAGTAGAATATCATCCACATATAGTACTAAGAATGCGATCTTGCGCCCACTAACCTTCATGTATACACAAGGTTCCTCTTCATTTTGCACGAATTCAAACTCTTTGACCGCCTCGTCAAAACGAAGGTTCCAACTACGCGACGCTTGCTTGATCCATAAATGGAATGAAGCTTGCACACTTCTACGAATATCGACTTGGACACAAAGCCTTTAAATTTGCTCCATATAGATTTCCTCCTCGAGGAATCCATTAAGGAAAGCCGTCTTTACGTCCATTTGCCATATCTCATAATCGTGGTAGCGGCTATAGCAAGCATCATGCGAATAGACTTGATCATGGCTACGGGCGAGAAGGTATCGTGGTAATCGATCCCTTCCTTAGGTATAACCCTTTGCCACAAGCCCGGCCTTATAGGCGTCAACCTTGCCATCACCATCGGTCTTTCTCTTGTAGATCCACTTGTTCCCAATAGGCACTATACCCTTGGGGCGGTCTACTAGAGTCCGGACTGATTGACATGCATCGAGTCTATCTCGGCTTCCATAGCTTCACGCCATTTCGCGGAGTCTACATCCACCATCGCTTGGTCATAGGTCGTTGGGTCGGTCTCTTGGCTATCACTTGGAACCTCATGGAGACCCGGCTCCTCCAAGTGCACAAGCCCATACCTCTCGGTAAATGAGACACCCTACTAGACCTACGAGGTGGTTGTACTTGTGTTTGAAAGTTCGGTTCCGTTTCTTGCAGTGTCTCTCGAGGAGTTTCATTGTATTCTTCTAAAGAAATACTTCTACCTGCTCCGCCTTCTGAATGAACTCATCTTCGGGAAGTGTGCTTGTAAAGCAACAACGAGCCTTCGATCTGCGGGCATGTAGAATAGCTATCCCATCGTCCCAGAAGGGAATCCTATGAAACGTCCCTTCGCAGACCTAGCTTCCAACTTTTCCACCTTAGTCTTCGTGACATAGGGGGGACATACCCACATTCTAATGTGTTTACGACTTTGGTTCCTTCCTGCCCACCTCTCATGTGGAGTTGTAGTAACTGTTTTGGTTGGACATCTGTTCACGATATACGCGGCGATCAGAGTGCATACCCCACGAGTAAATCGGCAAGTCGGTATAGCCCGGCATGGAACGGACCATGTTCAACAGGGTCCGGTTCCTTCTTTCGACACACCATTTAAGCGAGGAGTACAGAGGTGTTAGTTGTGAAACTATTCCATGTTCCTTAAGGAACTCGTCAAACTCCGTACTCATATACTCGCCACCTCGGTCCGACCGAAGTGCTTTGATATGATTACGGTTTGTTTCTCAACTAGGGCCTTGAATTCTGGAATTTCTCAAAGGCCTCGGATTTATGTTTCATTAAGTATACATAACCATACCTAGTATGATCATCTGTAAACGTAATGAAATATTGATATCCGTCACGTCTTGCTTCTAAAGCACCACATACGTCGGTATGGATTAATCCCGATTTATCGGCGGCTCTTTCAAAAGTCCTGTGAAGGGGACTTAGTCATTTTGCCTTTAAGGCAAGATTCACAAGTAGGAAAGGGATCCGATCCCAATGGACCCATAAGTCCATCTTTTTCCATCTTGTAAACCTTGGTCGACCAACATGACCAAGTCTAAGATGCCATTTCAAAACTTGATTGGTTTCATCCCTACCACGTTTTCTAGTCATAGTATTCACAACTACTTTGTTCTTTGAGATTTAGATGATACAATCCATTCAACAATGTAGCAGTACCCACTAGTTTATTTCTAAAATAAATTTTGCAGGAACCATCACCAATGAAAAATGAAAAGCCTTTTCGGTCCATGACCGGAATGGATACAATGTTTTTGTGCCCCTTGGGAAAAACAAGTACATCTTCTAAAGTCAAAACAAAGCCGGATTCTAAACCCAAAAGAAGTGATCCTATGTCGGTCGCCTCGACACTATGCCCGCTTCCGACAGTGATCATAACTTCTCCAGCTCCAAGCTTCCTACTTTGTTCCAGATCCTGATTCACGGTACAAATATGAGAACTAGCACCAGAATCCAGTATCCAGGAAGTAGAAAATACAGTAGCAGAACAATTTGTTTCCAAAACTAAAAGTTCTGTACCTGAATTGCCATGAAGAATCGGACAGTCTCTAGCCCAGTGGCCCAGCTCACCGCACTTGAGACAAGTATCCTTTTTCTTCTTGTTCTTCGGAACCATCGGGGCCTTGCCCTTACCCTTAAGGTCCTTAGCTTGTGGTCCAGTTTGCTTCTTGGTCCTTTTCTTCTTGTTCTTAGACCTCCGAGGTCCAGAAGAAATCACAAGAGCAGACTCCTTCATCCGCGGAGTCTTCATCTGAGACTGAGCGGTCACAAGTTTGTTCATTAGCCCAGCTAAGTTACATGCAATCTCATTGCAGTTGAAGTTCATAACAAACTGTGAGAAGGAATCAGGGAGAGTCTGGAGGATAAGGTCGGTTTGGAGAGAAGTATCCATTTTAAAATCAAGAGCCTCCAATCTCTCGATCATGGATATCATTTTGAGGACGTGTTCCCCAACCTTCTCACCTTCCTTCATCCTTGCACCGAACAGTTGCTTGGATATCTCATATCTAGCAGTTCTGATGTGCTCACCATAAAGCTCGGTTAAGTGAGATATAATCAGCCTAGCAGAAGTCAATTTCTCAAGAGAACTCTGAAGCTCATTAGACATGGAAGCCATCATATAAGCACGGACTTTCACGTCATCCTTAACCCACTTTTCGTGGTTTTCAATCTCTTCCTGATTGGCTCGAGTCCGCATAGGAGCGCCGGAATGTCCGTCTCCAAGACGTATCCCGGTGCCTCTATCCGAGGACAATCATCAGTTGCGGAGCCAATCCACAAAGTTAGGTCCCATTAAGGTGTTCTTTTCGAGTAGAATTGCGAGTGGATTCATTGTCATATTGAGATTTATGCATTAAGTATAACAGTTAATTAGTGACTCATTCAATTATGTTACGAGTATGGAATTTAAGGTCTTTTCTATTCTTGTTACCCGGCTCCCACTATTTTTATCGGAATAACACACTCCCATGTGAAATCCTAAGTATCGTCGCTCTACTTCATAGTGGTGATCGAGTTCTTTATAAATCTTAATAGAGAGGGCAACCGACGGGTTTCTAGTCTATTAATTTTCATAAAGTGGTGTCCAACACCAACCCATCTAATGGATGATTCGATCTTCTTTTTCCCCTTGTTCACTCCCCTCAACCTATACGGTTTCTATGGTTCGTGAACAAGTTAAGTTTATACCATCGACGCAAATCGGTTTCACAATTGAATCTTATCCGCAACCTATCGTGTTTCTAGGGATAAAATTTGCTCCAACCGAAGGCATCCAATGCACTCCGGTAATTTATCCGTCCTCCCGACGACTACCCCGATAACTCGGAAGCATAGCACATCCGGTTTGGATTTCAATTTCCGAAAACTCGATGGAGGAAGGAAAACCTTGAAACCTTATAAACTTAATAATTTATAGTGGGAGAATTTTCGCGATTAACGTTACACTTTGCACATTAATCATATTAGCGCGTTTGAGGCATTCATACAATATGAAAAAACCATTCACAACCTAGTTGCTACCAACATGTGGTTCATGGACCGTTCTAGAAAACAAAAACTTCGTAATCTAATTACAAGTCTTCGTCTTGAATCTTCGTCTTCTCGAAATGGATCTTCCTCGGTCTTCGTCATTACATAAAAATTTTACATCGAAAATTGCATCCTAGATACAAACATTTCTAGTAAAATAAATAGGCTCAAAGCGGCCTTTACAACCCAATCGAATAAAGCGAACGATTCAAATCTAAGTCCACGAACCACATCCCCATTCAAAAGCATTCATCCAATAAATACTATATAAATGGAAAGCGTAGAGATACATTGATCCAATCAACAATACGAACCGATCCAATCGATTCACACAATCGGTAATTTGATAACGTTCAAAATAATTGATCGACCATAAATATTCCAATTAATCAAATTTCCCTTATAAAATGAAATACCATAAATCATTTTAATCATATTAAATCCAATTTAACATGCGGAGATTAATTTTTAAGAATACACGGAAAAATCGAGCGGGGTGAAACGGCCAAGATGGCCGAGTCACCCTCGGCGGCCCTACCGGCGATCACTCCCGGCTTGGCGAGTCACCCTCGGAAGATGCCGGCGAGACACGACGAGTCACCCAGACACGGTCGGGTCGCTCAGCGATGACTTGGCGGTGCCGGACACGACCGTGTCATCCAGACACGGTCGAGTCACTTCGGCGGTTTCACGCCGTGTCTCGACACGGTCGGGTCTCGAGCAGTCGATGGCCACCTTTGCCGGACACGGCCGTGTCACCCAGACACGGTCGAGTCATCCTCGGCCAAAATACCCTTTTTGTCCAAAAAGTCGTCAAACGACGATTCGGGGCTAGATTTTCGACCGGATATCGATATCAATATTTTTCGACTTTCATATCTTCAATATAAATCATATTTCCCAAAAATTTAAGATTTATATTTAGACATAAACTTACGAAAAATACAATTATTACGACGAAAAACATATACCACGATTATGACTAAAATGATTCCAAATCATTCACCATTTAATCGAGCATTCCAAATGCCAATATTGTATATACGATCGCAAGACCTACGCTCGATACCACTCTTGGGATTCGGTGCCTAAAGCGAAGGCCCAGGCGGAGCGGTAAAGCGAAAATTAATTCGATCCGAATCCCTACGAGGATCGATCGAGCTACGTATATACGAATATCAAAACGAAAAGCAAGAGTCGTAAGAAACTAACCCTCGAAGTCCGTTGATTAAATGGAAACCTTCTCTTGAGCTATTCCCCAAGCTTTAGTTTGATCTCTACGAGTTCAATCCGCTCCAAGCCCTTGAACGATCCAACGCCGAAAACACCGCGTCTCTACTTGCCACGCGCGGAAAAGCATCGGAACAACAACACTTGATTAACCTCTAAGGTTACGGCTAGAATCAAGTGGTGAAGCTCTTGTTATTACACTCTAAGTGTATAATATATCTCTCTTAATGTATCTTGAATTTTCTCCAAGAAAACTCAAGAATAAAAGTGAAGAAGAAGATGAAGATGAAGACTAAGAAAAATAATTTTCTCTCTCACTACTTCAAAGCTCACTACTTGGAATTCATATTTTTCAAGTGAGAGTTTGTCTCCACTTATATTCTTATTCAACTCCCATGATCTCCTACTTTAGACAATATCACCAAGGTGTGATATTTGTCCCCTTGTCTTGGTCACTAGTCCACCATCCTAGAAAGTGTAGACCAAGACAAAGTAAGGGAGTAGGTGATGGTGGCCATCTAGAAGGAATCGGATGAGTTCGATTCGTTTCGGACTCCGTGAGTCCAAACAGATAAACTCCTATTCCGTTCGATGTATTTGTGTCGATTAATTAATCCAATCAATTAATCACATTAAATACATAATAATATAATTAATTTCTCCAAGAAATAATTATATTCACGAATTAAATTAATCACCCAAGAATTTATTTAATCCATTAGGCGTAAATCAATTTATCCGATAAATCGATTTAGACATCCAATGTCCCAAATTAGATATCCAATATCTAATATTTATAATGAGAGATTAAGCTCGATTCATTCCGTCAATCAATCTAATGCGCGACTCGGTAGGTCCGTCTCGATCGGCAATGGGAGGAACCAAAGAGTAGTAGCACCACCTAGCCGACTGGCGGCTACTGCATACCCCAGCGAGAACGAATGATTGGGATCATTCAAGAACCATTCTGTCGTGAATACCGATGGCGTATAAACCCTTCTTTCGAATGTCCCGATCAAGTTTTAGGGTCACGGTCGGTCAAACCCTATCTGTGCCTTGACGCTATGCATGCGTTAATGCAAATCGAGATCATCGAGGTATCGTGTATCTAATACAACTGCTCCAATGCTTTGGCCAAAGACTTATGATCTCATCGCAATAACCGCATAGGACATCTAACCCGCTCACTAACGGGAGAAAGAATTCTATCTTGGTATTGATAGGACTGCTACTTGCCGTCAAGATGCACGTCGAGTTGACCCCGCCTTAGGTTTACGTGGTCGAACTACTCTAATGAAAATCTTGACGTCACAAGCACATCCCTACTAAATCCTCAAGTCGAAGGTTCACGAATACCTATCACAACCTTTCGATTCCGTCATTGGTATCCCGGAGTGAAATCCGTGTGACGAATCGAGGGTGAGTCGGTTCGAGTATACTAATCTAATTAGCATACCTATAACGTGTGCTCCCACTAACCATTAGTGTTCGACGGGCACTCTCCATGTCAAAGAACACGTCATACAAGTCTTCACATAAACTTAACGCCGATCAAGTTTCATCGACTTCATGACGATTAAGTATTTGAGCTATAAACCTTTCCAGTGCCGACCCCCTTATCCAATAAGGAGTGGAACGTTTTGCTCTCAAATACACGGACTAGTTTCTATATGTTTATTTACGAGTTAGGAATGCCAGTAACTACCAGTAAATAAAGAAACATTCATTTGCCTTATATAAATGGTTTACATAATTACAAGTACAATGCCCTCTCTCAACAACCTCTGAGTGGCATTCGAGGGCATACTCCTAACAAACACTTGCTTTGCATGACCAGCTAAAATGAAAGAATCAGATTTATATCCTATTCTATCAAGATTAACTACTGTCATTCCAAATTTATCAACGAAAACCCCTCTAGCATCTACCCAATCACACTTGAAAAGTACTTTATGGACCCCTAAATAGTCAAGCTGCCAAATTTCAGCAATCTGCCCATAAAAATGCATGCCCCCTGTGTATGGATTTTTGTCTCTTGAGCTCGAAACTTGTACAGCTTTGGCAACAATGTGAACCCCATTGTTTTGTGTTACACGGTTGTCATCTCGTTCTCTTGTTGCAAAACTAAAGCTATTAACATAGTAGCCCTTGAGTGTCACCACACTTTATCGTGGTTTGTTTGCCAGCAACCATATCAAACTATCAACTGCTACTTTATTTGATTTATCAATTGTTACCTATTGTTATCAAAAAAATTGATACCAATTAGATACCTTGTCACAATGTGTTTACATAGACTACTCGGATTAAATTCTAACACTGGTAATATAACCTTTTCTGTCAACCAATTAGCAAATGTTCGGGAGTGCTCATTTTGTAACCAGAAAGGTTTTTTTGATTGTAGAGGGTTATTTGCTTGCAAAAATGGCAAATGCTCCCTAAAAATATATGAAATTAATTATTTAACACAAATAAAAGGCATCAGGTTGTAAAATCAGTAGTTAAGGTTGAGGTTACTTACTCTATATAAGGTTGAACCTCAGGAGTGTTAACTAATACACATCGATGCGCTTGCGCCAATGTAGGGCCATCAACCAGCTTAATAGATGCACCTCCTAGTGGTTTTTCAATTGTAAATTAATTACACCACCTGAAGGTAGTCCAATTGATTCACAATTTGACAGGTACTCAGCACAAAATTCAAGTGCTTCCTCAGCAATGTAGCACTCCGCAATGCAACCTTCAGGCCTATTTCGGTTGAGAACATAACCCTTTATAGGTTTCATTCCTCTCTCAAATGGAAACATCCAACGAAGGTAGACTGGGCCACACAACTTAACTTCTTCCACTAAATGGACTGTCAAATGGACCATAATATCGAAGAAGGCAGGGAGGAAGTATTGTTCTAGACTGGATAAGGTTACTTGAAGTTATTGCTGTAATTGGTCAAGGGAATCAGGTCGTATTACTTTAAAACATAGGGAATTAAAAAAGAAGCACAACCTAGTTATGACAGATCTAACATTTTTTGACAAGCAGTTTCGAATAGCTAAGGGCAGAATCTGTTGCATTAGAGTATGACAATCATGTGACTTAAGCCCGTGAAGACGACACTCATCTATCGAGACAAGGTTTCTAAAGTTGGAACTATAACCATCAGGGACCTTAACACCTTGTAAAGTTTCACAAAATAATTTTTTTTCTTTCTTATTTAGAGTGAATAGGGCAGGGGATAGGGCTTTGCTTTGGTCATCATAAGCTAATGTGATGGAGACTTTATTTAACTTGTTACTCAAATCAGGATGTGATAAATCTTTTCTAGCATTAAGTCCATCCTTTGTCCTTCCCGATTGATTAAGTAATGTGCCATAGATGCTTTCACAAATATTTTTTTCAATGTGCATTACATCTAACTGATGGCGAATTAACAAGTGTTTCTAGTACTCTAATTCAAAGAAGATTGATTTATTTTTTAACAACCTCGCCATCTACACCACACTCATCGTCATCATCACCCTCTCACTCACCACCCTCACCACATTTTCTCTTCTTTTGGACCTTTTTTCCAAATTTAGTGTCAATTCCAGATACCAAGTTAAAAACTTCTAGACCAGAGAGACGTTTAGATGAATTATCCTCATTTGGACAATGACCCATATATGACATTTTTCAACTATGTGGCAGCCAAAATGCATTTGTTTTAATCCCAGAAACTGGACAACCATAATATCCCTTCACAGTGCACACCCAGACAGATTCCCATACGCTGGGAAGTCACTAATTGTCCACATCAAAACAGCCCTTAACTGAAAACTTTCTTTCTTATATGCGTCAAACACATCAACACTTACATCCCAGAGGATTTTTAAGTCGTCAATCAAAGGTGCAAGGTAAACATCTATGTCATTTCCCGGCTATTTAGGGCCTGATATAAGCAGAGACAGCATCATAAACTTCCTTTTCATGCATAACCATGGAGGAAGATTATATGTTATCAATGAAACAGTCCAGCAACTATAAGTACTGCTAAGTGTGCTATGTGGATTAATCCCATCTGAGGATAGATCCAAGCGAAGATTTCTTGGCTCTTGGGCAAAATCTGGCCATTTGTTGTCAATCAATTGCCAAGCCGGTGAATCGGCCGGATGGTGAAGGTTACCATCCTTAACTCTATCATTATCATGCCATGTCAAATTCCTAGCGGTTTCTGGTGATTGAAACAGTCTACTAAATCTAGGAATAGGGGGAAAATACCACAAGACTTTTTTAGGCACTTTTGTTTGACATTTTCTGGACCTACCATTTCTCGTCTTCCACCTAGACACCCCATAACTAGGACATTCATTTAAATTTGCAAATTCATTCCTATAGAGAATACAATCATTAGGGCATGCGTGTATTCTCTCATAGTTTAAGCCAAATACCTTCATTGTTTTTTTGGCCTCATACATTAACTTCGGCAAGTTATTACCATTTGGCAATAACTCATTAAGAACCTCTAACGGATTTGAAAACCCACTGTCAGACCACCCATAGTATCCTTTAACATTGTAAAGTTTCATTAGACCTAAAAGTTTAGAATATTTTGAGCCCGCTTACAAAGGTTTTTCGGCATCTTCAAGCACATCCCTAAAAGATCTAAGATTTTTATCACAATGCTCAAAAGCATCATTCACCATATCCCCTAAATTACTGTAATCTTCACATCTAAAACCTTGATTTTGACTCATTCTAATTTCTTGGTCTTTGGAGACTGATTTTGGGGCTACCACACCATGCCAATCCCAAACTATGTACTTTTCTAAGAAACCTTTTTTAAACAAGTGATGTGCAACGACAGCTGGGGTGAAAAACTCCATATTACAACATGAGGTACATGGACACCTAATGGACATTCTATTTTCAGAATTAATGACAGCAAAATATATGAACTCAAGAACTCCCTGCTTATACTCATCGGATAAGCGATTACAAAAAATCCAAGACTTGACCATATCCAACGGTTTTTCCTGTTCATTTATTAGATAGTGTTAGTTTATTCAGATTTGTTATAATTTATTAAACATACAAGTTTTTGTATAAAAAAATCACCTACAGTTACTTAAGAAAAAAATTTAAAAATGAAACAAATACATCACTGAAAGGTCCCAAATCTGCTAATAAATCAACAATAAGTCTCAAATGTGCTCAAACATCAACACAACAATACAAACAATATTAAAAAATGTTGAATTGCAAATGGGATCAACACATTGATAGACAATAAGAATACTTGCAGAAAAGCCTATATAATCCCAAATTCAAGCCATCATCTTTGATTTCTATAAGAGTAAAAAATACCAAATAACAAACCAGGTTAAGTGGGAAGGGTCTGAAAGAGACTACAACAGCTATAAGGACATAATGCTACTACAAGCCCCAGCAGCCAAAGGCAAGGGCAATTAACAGCTAAGAGAAGCCCGTACTGGGACCAAATAAAAAACTGAAAAAACACTAAAAAACATAAGAAGAACTAAAGAATATAAGAAGAACTCCGAAAAAAAATATAGTAAAGAACCCTAAAAGGCTGAAAAAACACTAAAGAACATAAGAAGAACTAAAGACTGGAAAAAGAAACAATATAACTCAAGAAAACAAAAAACACTAGATTTAGACCCGTCTCATGGGATATATTCGACATACCATAAGATTAAAGGATGAGAGAACTTATTGGGATACGCAAAGACCGGCGAGCATGTATTAGGGTTGGGTTCGTGGATGACAGAACTTAGATGAGTCGGCGATTGTAAGGTTTTTTTGAGTCCGGAGGTAAAGAAGATGCCGAAGAGATTCAGGAGGAAGTGTGGAGACTGAAGAAGGTTTCGGTGGAGACTTGTGGATATGAAGAAGGTGTCGGTGGACAGAAGAAGTTGTGGAGATGAAGTAATCACAGGGTTGAGAATGTTGACATAGCACTTAACTTTTCCCAGGTATTGACTCATAATGGACGGTTGGGATGTATTATTAATGAATGGTTCAGATTAGAGCATATTTCAGTGTGTGTGTTTTAAATACTGATAAAATAGTGTCAGGAATTACTGATGCCTTAATTAGTGATACGTCTGTGTGAGCAATTAGTGACACTTATATGTTAAATAGGAAAACTGATCCAATTTTATATATTTAGTGACACATAACAAAAAACTGTCAGAATCCAAGTGTCACTAAAGCCCCTTTTTTTAGTAGTGCTATACGCAAACAAGACATTCCAATGCACAACACTAATACACATTCTCCGAACAACACCTTCGTTCACAAACACACAAGTAGATTTTAAAGAAAATCTTTATCGAGAATATACCGATTCTTTTATAAGTTCATTTAAAAACATTCCAATCACACACATAGTCACAACTACGAAACGCGAAGTGTATATGCAAGATACTTGCCTCGATACCACGAGCAACGGAACATGAACGGAAGCGATCGGGCAGCCCTTAAACTTCCAAGAACTCGACAGCCCCACGAATACTACGAAAATAACACCACCACAAATCAACAACACTAATCGGAATCCGAATCGACCCTAAAAACAACAAGGATCCGAGAGTTTCTTCAAAGAAATCAAGAATCATGTCCCGGGTCATATAAAATCGATAAACGAGTTACAAAATCTGAAGGTCATGACAAGACAACAAGAATTCCATAATCAATTCATCAACCTCAGATTAAATCAAAGAATCAAGAAGAAACCCCCAAAATTACACAACTAGGGTTCTATGGAAGAAAATACCTCGATCTAACGAAGAACAAGGATTTGATGTTGATAAAACCGACAAAGGCCTTCCAAAATGCCCAGGAATTGAGTAGAATTGACCAAGAATCCAATTTCCCATCTTACCCATCCGACAGCCGCAAGAAGAAGTGAAGAAAGGGGTAAAAATGAGGTTAACCCGTAGCTCAGGCCTTATATGGATGATCACGTTACGGCGATAACCGGCAGCACCTTACGGCCGTAACTCGGCCAATCTCCTTACGGCCGTACTCGGTCATGCCTTACGTATGTACCCGGCACTACCTTATGGCCGTACTCGGCATCCCCTTTCGGCCGTAACCAGGCTCTCGGGCTACTGCCAAAAACACGCGGGCGCATTACGGCGTAATCGGCCCATGCCTTGCGGCCGTAACGTGACATTACGGCTATAACCGGACACTCCTTACGGACATAACCGAGTTCCATAGGGCTACTGCCCAAGATGTGCAGACGTCTTACGGCCGTAATCGGCCACGCCTTACGGCCGTAACTCGACCCAACTAACCATCCAACAGTCCGGTTAGATGCTCGACGACGTCTCGATCACACTAACACATCGTCTAAGATTCAAAATAATAACGAGCAGGCTACGAAACCTAACATACCACAGCACAAGCACACGTTTCCAAAGACGTGGATGACAACAATCCGCTCGACCGAAGAAAAGTTCAACGAAACCAGAACGAAGATCTCGGGTATTACATTCTACCCCTCTTAAAAGAAGTTTTGTCCCCAAAGCTTAAAACATAAAACAATCAACGCACGGCAATCTCAGATAACACACATTATCTGCTGCCGACGACCTGCAACGAATCACATGCAGTACGTAGCTTCTACCATCTATATCGCTACACCAGAATGATAACAAAACGTAACGAACAAAAAATCAATATGGTTGACCAAACTGAACAGCACAACAATCAAAACACGAGTTAATCGCTGAACAAATTCGAAATTTCAACAACCCAAGGTTGGAAGATCGAATACGAAGCTAGTTTCCCTAACTTAAAGAAATTGCGAAGTGATCCGAACGCTCAAAAATCATGATACGTGGTCAACAAAAACTGGAAAACAAACGATCGAACAACACGATCAAAATAATAACGGTCGAACAACCACATTCGAATCACAACGAACAACAAAAATCGAATAGCAACTCCGAAGTTCACACCTCGACTCAAGACAATAGATGATATGGTAAAAACTACAAGATATTCATTTGCATAAGATTCACGGGAATGGAACCGAATTCGGAAAAAGTCACAATGACAAGCGGATTAACCCGAAACAACACCACAACTCATTCGAACAACAAAAAGTGAAGAATAGAACAAGTTCAGAAATTATCAACGAACATAAATGAGTCGATAGAGTTGAACAATACGAAAGCCAAAAAAAATGGTCATTACACTCTATCACTATTAAAAGAGGTTTCGTCCCTGAAACCAAAACAACGAGAGCGAGGTGTTAGCATAGCAACCTTCCCGGCAATATTCTCTTGGTCCCGCATCTGACCTCCACGACAATCTATATCATGGTCACGACCACGACCTCTGCCCCTCGGCATACTGAGTAAGTAACAACTCAGCACGATGAAACCCAGCATCTCAAAACGATACATTAAAATGTCAACGCAGCACAACATATCGACATAAGGTATCTAATAGCAACACGATAAAAAGATCCACGAGGTATCCTTTTAAATGATATCATTTGAAAATCTTTAAATTTGTACGTTTACTCAAAATAAAATTTTTTAAAGTACTTTTGGTACCTCGGGATGTTTTACTAAAACTTGTAGACAAAAGACTTTATCCATCTCATTTTAAAATCATTTGCAAAACAATATTTCGGAATATCAAATTCCCTTGTAATCAGTATCATTAAAATAACCATGCCACTACGCATCATCATCGTTAATAACAAATAGGGTAACTACGCAATACCATCAAACCAGTCGCACATGCACTAAACATTTCCACCAGTCAACAATCATTTTGGAGTAAAACAAAGATTAGCGCGCGATAATTAGTTCAGTAAAGAATTTTTTTTTCAAATCCGAGTTTGAAGTTTGAATCGATTAAGATTTTTCATCTTTTACTATATGTTTTTGAAAATAAAAAAAATCGCATTGTATTTTGAAATATAAAAATTTTATAGTGGGAAAGATTTTTTTAAAATCACGTACTCGAATTATTTCGAAAATACTCTCAACGCTGCAAAAATCAATGATGGTAACATTTTATAAAATGTCCAAGGTACTTAAAACAAGTCTTTCAATATCGTCGGGTTCCATTTGAAAATTCAAGGCCAGCTTGCTAATTTCAAATGATTTTCAAAATCCACACGAAGCCGCCGATTAATCGCACCATCAAAACATTTTCGAAAATTGATTTTCCACAACTTGCTCAAGTTTATGAAATTTTCAGGAAAGCGCTTTCGAACACACACACAACAGACATAATTTATCAATTCATCAAACACAATCCATTACCATCAAATCCAATCACACGTCAACACCATCTGTCCACATAATTACAGTATCACAGATGTTGCACGTCGCGCAACACGATTTTTATCTTGCAACACCAAATGTATATCTAGTGCAATACTATTTCAGTAGTGTTTCAAAAGATCAAAAATCAACAATCTATTGAAACGCTTTGGTGGCAACACTAGCTAAAAGCATTGCCTATGAGCACTTATGGCGTAGTGATGACTTAGTGTTCACACCGCCAACTTAATCACAATTTTGAGCATCATTGCCCAAACAATAATGTCATCATCACTACATACCTCCGAACCGACAATCATGAAACCAAAAGAAAATTGAAAGCGAGAGTCACGTTTTGAATAAATTTTGTAGACCTCATTTGAGTTTAAAAATCGCATTTTGAAAAAGATTATAATCCAAGATGAAAATGAAATGTCATGAGTTAGAATTCTCAAAAAAAAAAAAATTCAGTCTTGAGGTCATCATATGAAAATAAAACTTTTTCCTCCCTGGGAGGATGTTTTAAAACAAAATTACGTGACTCCCCAAAAACATTTAAAACCTTAAAATCCCAAAGTCATTGCTCCTGTTAAAATGATTTACACAAAAAAAATATATGTATGCATATATACCGGCACCACTCTTCATTCCCGCACAATATGAGAATCAAACAAGCATGGATTACGTATTCATAATTCACATTTAACTCCACATCATAACACAAAATCACACAAGGTCGTATAACACGAGACACAACATAGTAGGGAGACTTACATCCACAGATCGTATGAAGATGCTGGCTGCATCTTGATACTAATCACGACCGACATCTCAGACGATGCGTCGCGACACGACTCTGTCAGACAAAATCTGACAAGACAAGACTCAACAACACACGACTCGACCCGACAGCGTAAGTTTCCACAACCTAAGCTCTGAGACCATATTCTGTAACACCCTCAAATCACTTGGGAATATTACATCTCCGCAGACCCTCTCCGTGAGGATCTACCTGGCTAAATACAGAAATTGTAATACCCGGTTATAATTCATTCATTTTCATTCAGTAATTATCAGTCTGTAATTGTCACTCAGTAATTTTCACTCATTAATAATCACTCATCATTCATGATTCATTCATTTGCATTCACTGTTGGCATGTTGTAACCGTATATCAGTTACCGATCGTCATTTCATCTCCGTTTATAGATCGAGACGGGAGTATTATCATTTTCATCGTGATTGGTAGTCTTGTACTGGGAGTATCATCTTTGGCATGTGTTGGACTTGTTCACTTTCACATTCGTATGATATGTCGGATCATTCATCAGTCGTAGCGAGGAATCGGAGTTATCGGATTTTTCACCTTGTCCAGCATTGAGTTACGGCCGTAAGGATTGTAGGTTACGGCCGTAACAAGGGTTCGTTGATTTCAGGACATTTTGGATGAATGGGACTTACGGCCGTAAGGTTTCAGAATACGGCCGTAAGTTGACCAGGTACGGCCGTAAGGCTTGGCCGGTTACGGCCGTACGTGTCCAACAGGCTGCCCAGGTATTTTTGGCCGAAGGCGAGTTACGGCCGTAAGAAGAGTAGGATACGACCGTAAGTGGTATTCGTATATTTCAGGTTATGTCGAACGAGAAGGACTTATGGCCGTAAGGGTTGCAGCATACGGCCGTAAGACGAGAAAGGTACGGCCGTACGCTACAGGCAGGGTGCCTGGTCATTTTCGACGAAGGGGGCTTACGCCCGTAAGTTTGGCCGGATACGTCCGTACCATCCGAGTTACGCCCGTAAGTCAGGAGAGGATAAGGCCATAAGTCTGTCGGCAGGTATTTGGACGAAGCCGAGTTACGGCCGTACGAGTTGGCCGGTTACGGCCGTAAGGCCGTTGACCTGGAATGTTACGGCCATAAGAAGGCCGAGTTACGGCCGTAACTTCGGGCAGTTTATAAGGAGTCGGCCGGGACTTTTTCTTCATTTTCATCCTTTTCTTCACTTTGTTCCGAGAGACAGACTTGAGGGAGGGATTTTTCCATCCTCAATCACTTGAGTGTTAGATTTTCTTCATCTTCATTCATTTGGGAAGCTTGGATACTCGATTTAACTCGTGTTCATCAGATCGAAGTGGTTGAATCTTCTTGAGGTAATTTCTTCAACATCTTGGATTTCGATTTTGTGTTGAGATATGATGTTTTGGACGTTATAATCATGTTATATGAAGGGATATGTATATGATTATGAGTTTGTATAAAGATTTATTGGATTATTGAGGGAATATTCAAGAACACTTTGAATATCGAGTTGGATTTAGGGGTTTTCGTTTAATTGTCGTTATAATCACATTTTTGAATATTCATTTTTGAATTATTGATCATTTGGAAGATGTTTTGTTGGTTTGAAACACTTCTTGGGGGATTTGATAATGGCATATTGAGATTTGATTGTAAACAATCGGAGTTTGGCCACAACGTATTCCATATAATGCCTCAATGAACTTGGTTTAGTCGTTTTGACGCCTTGAGTTCGTTATAAACATGTTTGATTCGTTTATTGAGCGGATTGTTGGTAATAGTGTTATTCAAGGTTGTTCGAGCGACCGACACTTCATTTAGGACGTTTGTTCGTGGAAGGACATTCTCCATCGGTATTGTGTAAGTAAATTCTTACTCGGTTAAAAGGATATTCATTCCTTTTGTTGTTGATCATTCATAATCATAACTCATTCATCATTGTATTAATCATATTGAGACTTGTAATTGTCGAATAATCACTTCATTAACGAGGAACGGCGGTTCCAATCATTTCATTGAAATTACCAACCACTTCACTATTACTTTCATCTCGGTGAGTCATTCTTGACTTTGTCAGATTATTATTCATTGATATTCATTATGGTCATTTTCGTTCACATGACCTTCTGGGTTCACATTGCGTGGCCGGGTGCGGATGTGTGGAATTTTTAGTCGGGCACGTGATGGCCATGTATTGGGAGTGATACATTGGATTGTGCACACGGTAACGATTACCTCTGTGAGACTAATTAGGTACAAGGACGGGTGTGTCCGGTCATCCGTCTTGTACACTTGCACAGAACACTACGGGCGTACTATGATACTCCTCTCCAGCGTAATTCATAACTAAGGATAATTCATAACTTCAGATATATCATGATTGTGTATTTCCAACCCTTGAGGATTGTTGTTCTATGTAACTGACCCCGTTGGGGGATTTTGTTTTCAGGTCACGGCAAGGCAAAGGCACGGGAAGAGCATGTTGACGGCGAGGAGTCCCAGTGATACTAGTAGGGGGGCCCAGTCATTCTATTTATTTCAGTCATTTCAGTCATTTCAGTCATTTCAGTAATTCTTATTTCTCTTTAGTTGTATTTCCGCTGCAAATTCCGTATGAGATGTTATTTATTCAGGGTGGTGTATTTTATCTTCATATAAAATATAGTAGTATTCGGTTTTGTCCTGGTGTAATGTACTTAAGCTCCTCATCGGAGTATTTGGTAATATAATGTGGTTCGGTACTACAATTATATTATTTAATTCATCAGTTTTCATTCGCCTGGTGGGTCCCAGTCGGGGGTCCACAACACTTTAATATCCGCCTAGTTGGGGTGTTACAGAGTTGGTATCAGAGCGTGGTTTTGAATACTACCTTCCGAGTCATGTCTCATTTGAAATCATCGTCATCGGACTAGTATCATTGGACTTTCGCGTCACGTGTGACCTGTGCAAATGCCGAGCCAATCAGACCAAGAACTGTAAGATTTTTAACGCCATGGTATAATTTCTGGCAATAAGAATCATTCATTCATAATTCATCAGTTAACAATCCTCAATCATCATTTTCATTTTGACCAGGACGGTCATGTTAACTCATTAATCACTCAATTCATTTCATTACTCGGTTGTTGATCTGGAAGATCATATCATTAATCTTGTTAACTTGTTCAAGATAATCATTTCAATAATTTCATCAAATAATCATGTCACCTCAATTAATCATTCATGTAATCACTATGTTAGAGCGTGTATGCTCATTTTCATCATCTCATGTCATCATCATAACGTGATATTCATGCGGGAAATATAATCATCATATGACTTTCCTACTTCAGTATGGGGAGAGCAAGAAGAGGACGCGGGGGACGAGGCCGTGGTGCGGGCCGAATCCCGAGAACTTGTGCGAATACACGTGCGAACGCGAGAAATAATGCTAACTCGTCTGGCAGTGACGCTGCTACTCATTCACTTGGACGTGATCATTCACTATCGGGGAGTCGTACCCGGGACACGGCTCAGTCAGAAGGTGTCCGGGTTGACCCACTCGCTTTTATGCAGGGCATGATGGCCCAAATGACTCAGATGGCACAACTAATGGAGACGATGCATAATTCAGCTAATCAAAATCAACAGGCTCCTCCGCCGCCACCTCTGAGGCAAGAGAGGAATGTGAGTAGTATCATCGGCGACATCTCTCGCCAAAGGCCACCTACTTTGAAGGCTCATCTGAGCCGGCGGATATTGTTCATTGGCTCGAACATTTCGAGAAGTTATTTGCTATGGTGGTGTGTCCCGAAGGACACAAAGTTTCAGTTGTGGCTTACTACCTGGGTAAGAGCGCTCATTCTTGGTGGTTATCGTTGAAGCCCACCGACGGATCATGTACTTGGGAACAATTCAAGACTCTCGTGATGGAGAGATATTATCCGGCCCCACTCAGAGAGGCCAAGATATCAGAATTACTCACTCCCGGTCCCTCAGAAGACGAGGATGTTCTCGCCATTGCCGAGAAATTTCAGGAACTTCTTCCATTCGCCTCATCTATCATTCATTCCGAGGTGGATAAAATCAAGTATTTCAGCCAGAGGCTAAAACCCCATATGAGACTACAATTGCTTACTCATAATTGCACCACGTTGGCCGAATTCATTGAGAAAGCTCTTACCTATGAGCTTACTGCTAAATTGATTGCTAAGCAGCAACCTTCGTCTGCTAGCAAGAAATCGAAGAACCGTAATCAGTCTGAAGGCGATCAGACAACTTTCAAGAAGCCTCGTGCGGGTACTACTTTCTCTGAGCGACCTCCTATGGCACCCAAACCGGCGGAATCGCTGTCCCGAGCGGCCAGTTCGGCCATCACCTGTTTTAACTGTGGAGATCTTGGTCATGTCAGCACCAAGTGTCCGAGACAGACTGTCACGTGTCATAACTGTGGGATTGCTGGACACAAGGCCCGTTTTTGCCGTAGGGACTCCAAACCTACTCCGGCTTCATCTCAGGCCCCAAAGCAGTCAGCCGTTCAGAATCAAGCTACTCAGTCAGCGTCGTTTAAGACGACAGGAGCGAACAAGGGTGGGGCCTTTAGCCATCAGACGGGAGCGTCCGGTTCCGGGACTAGCAAGCCCCGGATTTATGAGATGAAGAAGACCGATGATCCAGAGGCCCGAATGATCTCAGGTACACTCGATATTATATCTCAACCTGTGTGTACCCTTGTTGATACTGGTGCATCGCATTCATTCATTTCCGAGTCATGTTCGAGTAGACTGTGTCTGGGTAGTGCTACTAGTTGTGAGCCTTATGTCATTGATCTACCTTATGGTAGACGAATTATCGGAAATCGTGAGATTCAGAATTGTCCGATTCAGCTTCATGGTCGTGTATGTCCAGCGGACCTAATCGTAGTAGATTTGCCGAGAGACGACGTCATCTTGGGTATTGATTGGATGGATCATCATGATGCCATCATTAGTGTCCGTAAGCATATGGTCACTATCATTTCAGACGATGGGGTCGAATGTGTGTTTCAGGGAGGTAATCCCGGTACATTGCGGAAGAGTTATTAATTTGTTGAAAGCAGTGAGATTACTCAGTCAGGGATGTGTTGGTTATTGGTGCTATATGACCAAAACCGAGAAATCATCAGTAATGTTGATGGATATTCCGGTAGTGAGAGAATATGCCGATGTTTTTCCAGACGAGTTACCTGGTTTGCCTCCACAGAGAGATGTGGAATTCACGATTGAGTTGGAGCCTGGTACATCTCCAATATCGAAGGCACCGTACCGGATGGCCCCGACCGAAATGCAGGAGTTGAGTAATCAACTTGAGGAATTGTTCGAGAAAGGTTATATCCGACCGAGTGCGTCCCCGTGGGGAGCACCGGTGTTGTTTGTCAAGAAGAAGGATGGTTCGTTCCGTTTGTGTATTGATTACCGGGAATTGAATCGGGTGACGATCAAGAATAAGTATCCTTTACCCCGTACGATGATCTTTTAGATCAACTTCAGGGAGCTTCAGTATTTTCCAAGATCGACTTAAGATCTGGATATCATCAGTTGCGGATTCGAGAGTCGGATATCGCGAGGACGGCGTTTCGAACACGCTATGGTCATTATGAGTTCGTAGTTATGCCGTTCGGGCTAACTAATGCACCTGCGGTATTCATGGAGTTAATTAATCGGGTTTTCATCGACTTTTTGGATCAGTTTGTTGTTGTCTTCATTGATGACATTTTGATTTATTCTCGTAACCGAGAGGAACACGAGGTTCATCTTCATCAGGTTCTCGACGTGTTGAGACGAGAGCAACTTTATGGAAAGTTCCAAATGTGAGTTCTGGATGTCCGAAGTGACTTTTATCGGGCATGTAATTTCATCAGATGGAGTGCGTGTTGATCCTCAGAAGACAGAGGCTATCCAAGATTGGTTACCTCCGAAGAATGTTAGGAAATCTGAAGCTTTCTCGGATTAGCCGGTTATTATCGGCGGTTTGTGGAAGGATTTTCTAAAATCGCTCAACCCTTGACGAACCTTTTGCGAAAGGATAAGAAATACACGTGGTCCGACGCGTGTCAACGGAGTTTTGAGGAACTCAAGAGCCGGTTAATGTCGGCACCTGTACTTTCCTTACCGCAAGGGACGGAAGGATTTGTGGTTTATAGTGATGCGTCCGGGCAGGGTCTCGGATGTGTGCTCATGCAGAATGGGAAGGTTATTGCCTATGCTTCACGGCAATTGACACCTTACGAGGTTAATTATCCGACCCATGACCTGGAGCTAGCAGTCATGGTCTTCGCGTTGAAAGTTTGGCGTCATTACCTTTATGGCGTTACCTGTCAAATCTTCACTGATCACAAGAGTTTGAAGTATATATTTACTCAGAAGGAGTTAAATATGCGACAGAGACGGTGGTTGGAATTAATCAAAGATTATGATATCGAGATCCTCTACCACCCGGGCAAGGCGAACGTTGTCGCCGACGCCCTGAGTCGTAAGTCCGTTCAGGAGCAGATTCTTGCTCGTTTAACAGTTCAGACGGAGCTTCAGTAGGAATTCCTTAGACCCGAGATCGAGGTCTGGCTTCAGTGAGTTCAGGGACAGCTTTGTATGTTAGAGATTTCATCGTCACTTGAGGAGGAAATCATGGAGAATCAGGGTTCAGACCCAGCATTGTTGCGCATCCGTGAGGATGTGGCTCAGGGGAAAGCCCCTGGATTCGTGGTCCACGAGGATGGACTTTTGAGATTTAAGAATCGGTTGTGCGTACCGGCGAATGACGAGTTGAAAAACTCGATTTTGAGAGAAGCTCATGCTACCCCTTTTTCTGTTCATCCGGGGTCTAGAAAGATGTATAAGGACTTGAAACAAAATTACTGGTGGAGTAATATGAAGCGAGAAGTCGCAGAATTTGTTTCGAAATGCTTAACCTGTCAACAAGTCAAGATTGAACATTAGCGACCGGCGGGTATGCTGAAACCTCTCCCTATTCCAGAATGGAAGTGGGAAGACATTTCTATGGATTTCATCACGAGTTTTCCGACGAGTCATCGTGGCATGAATACGATTTGGGTGATTGTGGACCGTTTAACTAAATCAGCTCATTTCCTTGAGAGCAAGGATACGTGGGGTCCCGAGAGACTTGCCCAGCTGTTCATCAAAGAGATAGTGAGACTGCACGGTACTCTTAAAAGTATCGTTTCCGATCGTGACGGACGATTTGTGTCTCATTTTTGGAAATCAGTTCATCGTGCCATGGGAACTCAGCTTAATTTCAGCACATCTTTTCACCCTCAGTCCGACGGACAATCAGAGAGGACTATTTAGACTTTGGAGGACATGTTGAGGGCATGTGTCCTCGATTGGAAAGACGATTGGGAAGCCCAACTACCATTGATCGAGTTCACATATAATAATAGTTGGCATGCTTCGATTAAGATGGCACCTTACGAGGCCTTGTATGGTCGTCGTTGTCGATCTCCTTTGTGTTGGGACGACTTATCAGAATCAATCGGCACTGATCCCGATATGCTTATAGCCGCCCGTGAGAAGGTAACTTTGATCAGGAGTCATTTGTTGCCACCTCAGAGTCGACAGAAATCATATGCAGATAATCGTCGTCGACCTCTAGAGTTCGAGACGGGTGACCACGTTTTGGTCAAGGTATCCCCGAGTCGAGGTATTTTCCGTTTCGGAAAATGGGGGAAGTTGAGTCCGAGATTCATTGGACCGTTTGAGATTTTGGATCGAGTAGGCGAGTTAGCTTATCGATTGGCTTTACCTCCGGCTTTGAGCCGAATTCATAATGTGTTTCACGTCTCTCAGTTGCGGAAGTATGTTGCCGACCCGAGTCACATACTTCAGTTCGTCGAAATCGAGATCGCGGATGATCATTCGTACGAGGAGCGTCCTGTACGAGTTTTAGAGCGACGAATCAAACAGTTGAGGAGCAAGACGATCCCTTTGGTCAAGATTCAGTGGTCTAGACACGAAGTCGAGGAGGCCACTTGGGAAACCAAGGAGAGTATGCGGGAGAGTTATCCCGAGTTGTTTGACCCTTAGTTTCGGGGACGAAACTCTTTTTAAGGGGGGGAGTATGTAATACCCGGTTGTAATTCATTCATTTTCATTCAGTAATTATCAGTCTGTAATTGTCACTCAGTAATTTTCACTCATTAATAATCACTCATCATTCATGATTTACTCATTTGCGTTCACTGTTGGCATGTTGTAACCGTATATCAGTTACCGATCGTCATTTCATCTCCGTTTATAGATCGAGAGAGTATTATCATTTTCATCATGATTGGCAGTCTTGTACTGGGAGTATCATCTTTGGCATGTGTTGGACTTGTTCACTTTCACATTCGTATGATATGTCGGATCATTCATCAGTCGTATCGAGGAATCGGAGTTATCGGATTTTTCACCTTTTCCAGCATTGAGTTACGGCCGTAAGGATTGTAGGTTACGGCCGTAACAAGGGTTCGTTGATTTCAGGACATTTTGGATGAATGGGATTTACGGCCGTAAGGTTTCGGAATACGGCCGTAAGTTGAGCAGGTACGGCCAAAAGGCTTGGCCGGTTACGGCCGTACGTGTCTAGCAGGCTGCCCAGGCATTTTTGGCCGAAGGCGAGTTACGGCCGTAAGAAGAGTAGGATACGGCCGTAAGTGGTATTCGTATATTTCAGGTTATGTCGGACGAGAAGGACTTACGGCCGTTAGGGTTTCAGCATACGGCCGTAAGACGAGGAAGGTACGGCCGTAAGGCTTGGCCGGATACAGCCGTACGCTACAGGCAGGGTGCGTGGTCATTTTCGACGAAGGGGGCTTACGCCCTTAAGTTTGGCCAGATACGGCCGTACCATCCGAGTTACGCCCGTAAGTCAGGAGCGGATACAGCCGTAAGTCTGTCGGCAGGTATTTGGACGAAGCCGAGTTACGGCCGTACGAGTTGGCCGGTTACGGCCGTAAGGCCGTTGACCTGGAATGTTACGGCCGTAAGAAGGCCGAGTTACGGCCGTAACTTCGGGCAGTTTATAAGGAGTCGGCCGGGACTTTTTCTTCATTTTCATCCTTTTCTTCACTTTGTTCCGAGAGAGAGACTTGAGGGAGGGATTTTTCCATCCTCAATCACTTGAGTGTTAGATTTTCTTCATCTTCATTCATTTGGGAAGCTTGGATACTCGATTTAACTCGTGTTCATCGGATCGAAGTGGTTGGATCTTCTTGAGGTAATTTCTTCAACATCTTAGATTTCGATTTTGTGTTGAGATATGATGTTTTGGACGTTATAATCATGTTATATGAAGGGATATGTATATGATTATGAGTTTGTATAAAGATTTATTGGATTATTGAGGGAATATTCAAGAACACTTTGAATATCGAGTTGGATTTAGGGGTTTTCGTTTAATTGTCGTTATAATCACATTTTTGGATATTCATTTTTGAATTATTGATCATTTGGAAGATGTTCTGTTGGTTTGAAACACTTCTTGTGGGATTTGATAATGGCATATTGAGATTTGATTGTAAACAATCGGAGTTTGGCCACAACGTATTCGATATAATGCCTCAATGAACTTGGTTTAGTCGTTTTGACGCCTTGAGTTCGTTATAATCGTGTTTGATTCGTTTATTGAGTGGATTGTTGGTAATGGTGTTATTCAAGGTTGTTCGAGCGACCGACATGTAATACCCGGTTGTAATTCAGTCATTATTCAGTATTTATCATTCAGTAATTGTCACTCAGTAATTTCCACTCATTAATGATCACTTGTCACTCATATTCAATCATCGTATTGATCGTTCAGAGTAATCGTATCGAGTATCAGTCGTCATTCATCATCAATCTAGATGGAGTTTCGTGTCGTGTTTATCACCGTTGTCATATTCATAGTGTGCTGTGTGTGAGGAGTAGCACACGCTACGTACTCTCTTTAGCGTGCGCTAATTGAGTACGGGTAGCGCACGCCACCTCTCAACACTAGCGCACGCTAGTGTAGTTGTGAGCGATCAGAAGGCCTTTGGGTGCAGTTGGGATTGTAGGTAGCGCACGCTACGAATGGTAAGTAGCGCGCGCTAGTGATCCGGAGTAGCGCACGCTATACAGTCGGTGTAGCGCGCGCTAAGGTCGGATCAGGTTGAGTCCAGTGGTTACTGGGCTGAATTGAATTAATTCATAGCGCACGCTGCGAGTGGTTTTAGCATACGCAAACGGTGTAGTAGCGCACGCTAATTGTTGGATGTAGCGCACGCTACCGAGATCAGATCAGAGGACAGAAGGTTTCTAGACTCCAGTACTGGGCATCAGATAATTCGTTAGCGCACGCTAACATTTGGGGTTAGCGCACGCCAATTGTACATCCGTAGCGCACGCTACCAAAGGTACGTAGCGCGCGCTACCGTTGACGGACAGTGGGTACTGGACTACCCAAAACACCCGTTAGCGCACGCTAAGCATAGGGGCTAGCACGCGCTAAGCTGGAATCACTATAAATTGGACAGTTAGCCCAGTTTTCGGCATTTGTGATTTTCTTCACATTCTCTCATCGGCTCCGGGCGATTTGGAGCGATTTGAAGAGTATTCTTCGAGGTGTAATCATCAATCATCATCTTCAAGTCTTTGAGTTGGATTAATCATCACTTCATCATCTCCAAAACATCAAATCAAAGGTATTAATCTCTTGGATCTAGAATTTCGGATTTTTAGGTTTTTCTTTCCGATTTCTTCGTTTAAGCTTGGATTCTTGTTGGAATATGTTAGATATGAATTGTCTACCTTGGATAAATGTATTCCTATGGATTTAATGGCTATTTTGGGGATTATTTCAAGAACCCTTGGGGTTGACTTCGGTTAATTTGGGGATTTTCGGATTGATGTTGTTGTAATCTTGAATTGTGGATTCCTATTGGATTATTGAGGCCATTGATATTGTTTTGTTGGTTTGAATCAATCATTTGAAAGTTGGTTTCGATAATTTGGGTTTAGTTGTAACCAACGGGAAGGATATTTGCTACGTATTTGTTTGAATGCCCCGATGAGTTTGATTATCGTTGTATCGACGTTTGAGTTGGTTATAATCGTGTTTGATACGTGTATTGAACGGATTATTGGTAATTGTGTTATTCAAGGTTGTTCGAGCGACTGACTTTTCATTTAGGACGTTATTCGTGGACGGATACTCTTCATCGGTGTTGAGTAAGTTAATTCTTACTCGGTTAAAAGGATATTCATTCCTTTTGTTGTTGTTCATTTATAATCATAATTCATTCACCATTGTATTAACCATATTGAGATTTGTAATTGCCGAATAATCACTTCATTCACGAGGAACGACGGTTCCAATCATTTCATTGAGTTATCAATCACTTCACTGTTATTTCCATTTCGGTGAGTCATTCTTGAACTTGTCGAATTATTATTCATTGATATTCATTGTGGTCATTCTCGTTCATATGACCTTCTGGGTTCGTATTGCGTGGCCGGGTGCGGATGTGTGGAATTTTTAGTCGAGCACACGATGGTCATGTACTGGGTTCACCGATACATTGGACTGTGCACACGGTAAAGCTTAACTCCGTGAGACTAATTAGGTACAAGGACGGGTGTGTCCGGTCATTGGTCTTGTACACTTGCACAGAACACTACGAGCATACTATGATACTCCTCTTTAGCGTAATTCATAATTAAGGATACTTCATAACTTCAGTTAAATCATGATTGTGTATTTTCAACCCTTGAGGATTGTTGTTCTGTGTAACTGACCCCAGCTGGGGATTTTGTTTTTCAGGTCATGGTAAGGCAAAGGCACGGGAATAGCATGTTGACGGCAAGGAGTCCCAGTGATACTAGTAGGGGCCCCGATCTTTCAGTTATTCATGTTGTTGTCCGTTATTTTCCGCTGCAGACTTTCATTTGGATACTCTGTTTCACTCAGTGTTGTATATTTTATCTCCATATAAAATATACATGTATTCTGTATTATCCTGGATGTGTTGTATGAAACTCCTCATCGGAGTAATTATTGTTGTAATGTGGTTCGGTACTACATTCACCCTGTGTAATTCATTCATTTTCATTCGCCTAGTGGGTCCCAGTCGGGGGTCCACGGCACTGTAATATCCGCCTAGTTTGGGGTGTTACAGAGTTGGTATCGGAGAGTGGTTTTGAATACTACCTTCCGAGTCATGTCTCATTTTAAATCATCGTCATCGGACTAGTATCATTGGACTTTCGCATCACGTGTGACCTGTGCAGATGCCGAGCCAATCAGACCGAAAGAACTGTAAGACTTCTAACGCCATGGTATAATTTCTGGCAATAATCATTCATTCATAATTCACTAGTTAACAATCCTCAAACATCATTTTCATTTTAATCATGTGATCATATTAATTCATTAATCACTCAATTCATTTCATTACACAGTTGATGATCAGGACGATCATGTTAACTCATTAATCACTTAATTCATGTCATTACTCAGTTGTTGATCTGGAAGATCATATCTTTAATCTTGTTAATTTGTTCAAGATTATCATTTCAATAATTTCATTAGATAATCATGTCACCTTAGTTAATCATTCATGTAATCACTGTGTTATAGCGCATATGCACATTTTCATCATTTCATGACGTAAATCATAATGCGGTACTCATACGAGATCTATGATCACCATGCAACTTTCCTACTTCAGTATGGAGAGAGCAAGCAGAGGACGCGGAGGGAGAGGCCGCGGTACGGGCCGAAATCCGGGAAATAATCACTCACTACCAGGAAGTCGTACCCAGGACTCAGCTCGATCGGAAGATGTTCGGGTTGATCCACTCACTTTTATGCAGGTCATGATGACCCACATGCAATTTCTTAATCATCATTGAGCCACTTTGGCCGAATTAATCGAGAGGACTCTCACGTACGAGCCTGCTGCTAAGGAAATTGCTGAGCAACAACCTTCATCTGGCAGCAAGAAATCAACGAAGCGTAATGAATCCGAAGGCGGCCAGGCAACCTTCAAGAAGCCTCGTGCGTGCCCTAACTTTTCGGAGCAACCTCCTAAGGCGCCTAAACCTGCGGGATCTCATTCCCAAGCGGCCGGTGCGACCATCACCTGTTTCAACTGTGGAGGGCAGGGCCATTTCAGCACTAGGTGTACGACGCCGTCTATCACATGCCATAACTGTGGAATTGTTGGGCATAAGGCCCGTTTTTGCCGAAAGGACTCCAAGTCGGCTCCGGCGGCATCTCAGGCCCCGAAGCAATCAGCGATTCAGAATCAGACTGCTCTGTCAGCTTCGTTTAAGTCAATGGAAGCAAATGAAGGCGGAGCTCATATTTATCGGACGGGAGCGTCCGGTTCGGGGGCCGGCAAGTCCCGGATTCATGTGATGAAGAGGATCGACGATCCGGTGGCCCGAATGATCCCAGGTATACTCATAATTTTATCTCAACCTGTGTGTACCTTTTGATACTGGTGCACCGCATTCATTCATTTTAATCGTGTTTGAATAGACTTAAATTAGATAGTCCTATTGCTTGTGGACCTCATACCATCGGTGTAACTGATGATAGAAGAATATCCGAAAATCATGAAGTTAAGAACTGACTGAATTAAGTTTAAATGACCGCGATTGGTTGATGGACCAAATCGGGGTGGATTTACTTAAGGACGATGTATATCGGGAATTAGTGGGATGGATCGTCATGATACCCCCTCAATGTTCGTAAACGTTTGGTCTCTATCATTTCCGTCGTTGGGGTCGAATGTGTGCTTCAGGGAGGTGACCCCCGTTGTTCCTGTAGAATCATTAAAATGATGGAAACAGTATAATTTCTCAATCACAGTTGTTCAATCAGTCCTTATATCATTGTGGGGTTTGGGACATACTGGGCTGAATCATGTGCTATCTGTATGGGAAGCTTATTTTTGGCTAGGGTGGAACGTTAAACAGACAGGGGCCTAAGCCAGTGAACTCAAGTGGTACCTAACGGCGCATCATAAAAATGATTAAAAGAGTTTCGAAAGAATTTTCGAAAGAAAAGAATATGAATTTCACGAACAGAATATTCAAAAATAAAAAGTTTATACTGCATAAAAGTTCTTTAGAAAGCAAAGAGTATAAGCTGCATATCATGAGTTCATTCACGCATACATGCATAAGTCGGGTAGCTACTTACTGAGCTTTCGCTCATTTAGTTGTTTCTTGTGATACAGGAAATGATCTCATCTATAAAGCTTAGAAGATTGAATGGGCTGCTTCTCGGTGTAGACGAGCTGTTGTATATGAACACATTGACCTGTGGAGCACCTTTGCCTTTCATTTCAAGCTTGAGTTTTAAATAAACAGTCAAAACTTTATTTGGACTTGTAAAATAATGTTGTACTCTTTGTCGAATGTTATTATAACTCGTTATGTTATGTAAACAAGGTTTATGAACGTTATATTCTAATAAAGTTTACACTCTGCTGTAATGATAGCTCTTCTAAGATATATATATATATAAGGGTTGTGACAAAATTTATTTTTCAGGGGGAGTTTTACCCGTTAATTGTCATATTTTATGTATCATTTTTTTTGCACTTTTTGATTATGACAAGAAAAGGGGGAGAGGAAGTCGAGAAAAATGATGAGAGAAGGAGAATACGAGTCATGAAAGAATGACGAGAAAAATAAAAACAATATCGCGATCATGAAAGGGGGAGAAAAGACAAAGGAGAAGAAAATCGAGGAAATGAAGAAGAAAGTTGAAAAAATGAGGAGTCGAAAAGGAGAAAAGAAAAGATTGGGAGAAGAAAACTAACGAAACGGACAAAGTCGAAAACTTTGATCTGTAATTGTTTTAATTTTGCAGGTATAAAATCTCATTAAAAGGTTGTTGTTTTTTCATCATCAAAGAGAGGGATATTGTTGGAATATTCTATTCCACATAATTATAAAATGGTTTTGATGATGAATTAATGATGTGTTGTTGATCAAATAAAACAACAATAGATCAAGGCAAAACAACAAAGAAGACGAAGACGCATCAAGCTGGGCAAAACTAGCAGATAATGCACGCTAGTAAGCAATACTAGCACACGCTAAATGGAACAGCTAACGTACGCTATTTATATAGTGTAACGCACGCTAAGAAAGCCACGTGAAGTCTCACCTGAAGACTCACCTGATGGATTAACGCACGCTACATGAAGAGAATAACGCAAGCTATATGACTGAGTTAGTGCACGCTTCATATACAAGTTAACGCACGCTAACGAAGGAATATATCTGTTGTAAAGAATTTCAACACGGAGATCATGCGGTCAGTCAACGAATCTGAAAAGTGAAGTTTGAACAAGATAGCGCATGTTACATAAGAATACTTAGCGCATGCTAAGTTTGAAATATGTACATTGGACCGAAGACTTTCAAGCATCAGACCGTTGTAAACGAAGACCAGGTAGCGCACGCTAAGAGTGAAAGTTAGTGCACGCTAACAAAAGAAGCAGAAGTTACTGGACTAAAGAAAAGAGCAGTTAACATACGTAACCATGCAAAATTAACGTACGTAACCACGCAACATTAACGTAAGTAACATGGAATAGCGCACGCTAAACAGGAGAAATAGTGCACGCTAATGAAGACAGCAACGAACGGCTAGTTGAGGCTTTATGCCTATAAATACCAAGTCATTTGATATCATTAAACACAACAACTCCAAGCAAATCACATATTGATGAGATATCATTGTATACACTATTGTTGTTGTATTTGTGCTTAATTGATAAGTGTTTGAGTGTTCATACACAAAACATACACGAGAGGAATGATATGGATTGTAGATTGATTCGTTGTTATTAGAATCGTTGATCCGGCATTATTAGAATTATATCTAAATCCAAGAGAGGTTTGTCTAGTACCAATATAAAGCAAGATAGGTTGCTTCCTTGTCCGATAGAAAAGGAAAACGGTTTATCTTGGACCGACATAAAGACAAGAGTGTAACGGTTTATCTCGAACCGACATAAAGACAAGAGTGTAACGGTTTATCTCGGACCGATAGAAGATGAGATTGTAACGGTTTACCTCGGACTAATAGAAGACAAGGCGGAAAAGGTTGATCTTGAGCCTATAGAAAAAGATACGGAGAGAAGACGTAGGCACGTTTGGCCGAACCTCTATAAATCTTGTGTTATTTACATTCTGCAAGGTAATTACGCTTCCGCAAACGCAAAAGAGTTTGAAGACTCTACTCCGAGATATTATCCACCATAGAAGACTTTGTTTTACTTGAGATGCAAGAACAAACGATTCTCTTTGACGCTTTATATTTGTAAAGTTTGCTAAACTGAACCCATCACTGTCTTGCTTTAGTCTTCTTCCATTTGTGACTCAATTACACTCAAATAGTACAACTCTTTTTTTTTTAGAGATAGCTTAACTCAATTTTCTCTTTCACTATCCCATAATAGGTCAAATCAGTTGAGATAGGTCTTTTATCTTTTTTGCTTGCAAAGCTTGTTGTTGTTGCACTGACCATCCCTCCACAATTTTGAGTTTTTCTTTTTTCGCTCAATTTCCCTAGTGTGAAATCTGAAGCCATTGGTAACAAACCCTTTAAATATTTTCCCCACTTGAAGTGGCCCTCTCGCAAGGCACGCAATATCACTTTGAATCATATGATCAGCATCATTATGATCAACTCCTGCCACCTAGTGAAAAACATATATCACATAAAGAGCATGGATAACACATAACCACAAGACAAAAATTTTACATACAAGGCTATAGAAACACTCGGGAAAACTCACTATGAATTCTTCTGATCTCATGTTCTGGAGAACGATGTTTTTTACGTCTAATCATTGACTCGTGTTCACTGCAAATGACAAATATAAGAATCAAGTGTGATAAAATGAATAAAAAAAATTTAGGTGAAAAATATTCGCTTACTCTATTTTAGACTGAATTTCTTCACAATTGAAACCACGTATCTATGTGCTTTTTCCAAGGTTTTATTGTCTAGAACAACTGGTTGTCCGCTCCAAAGAGGGCGACCAGCCATTGAGAAGATATGTAGGCCATTATTATTAGTTTGATCTCTTTCCTCATTCCGACCAAGTCGATTACGCCTTGTTTCTACATTTTCATCAAGGTACAGGGAACAAAACGATAAACACTCTTCTGCTAAATAACCTTCTGCAATTGATCCTTCAGGTCGGCCTTTGTTGCGTACATAAGATTTAAGCGTGCATAAATACCTTTGACAATATAGGAAACAAAAAATATAAAAAAAATATCATGTTTATCTTATAAAAATTTAACAAAAAGAATAAAAAGTTACCTCTTAGGTGGATACATCCATCGATAGTAAACTGGACCTCCTAACTATGCTTCGGTAACCAAATGCATAGTTACATGAACAGTTATATCGAAAAATGCAGGAGGAAATATTTTTTCAAGGTCACAAAGTATAACTGCTATATCATTTTCTATTCTATCTAAATCACTGTGATGGAGTGTCTTAAGAACACAATTCTCTAATTACATGCACAAATGAATAATCGGTGAACGAACATAACTTGGCAAAAGATTGCGCAATGCTAGAGGTAGTAATTGTTGCATTAGTATGTGACTGTCATGACTTTTATTAATAGAAACCTTTGGAGGCTTTAACTGCACACACTTTGATATATTGGATGCATAACCATCATGTACTTTTATGCTTTTCAACACCTTGCAGAATTGACATTTCTCATGTTTATCCAATTCAAAATAGGATGCAGGTAGCCATTCTATACCATTTTCATCTACAAAATGATGAAGTCCGGGTCTTATGCCTTTATCCTTCAAGTCTAGGCGTGCATTCTTGTTGTCCTTGGACTAATCAGAACTCAGCAATGTGTATAAAATCTTATCACACATTCTTCTCAATGTGCATAACATCCAGATTGTGGCGTAATAGATTACTCTCTCAATATGGCAACTCAAAGAATATGCTCTTTTTCTTCCAGTTGTAAGGCAAGCCTTGATCACCTACTAGTTTCACAAATTTATTTTGAATGTGCTTCACTTCATCAAACACCTCTGAACTTCTCGGATAAGGAGGGGCTTCTCTATGCTCCTCTTTTCCGACAAATGAACAGGTATCATTTCGATAAGGATGGTCACTAGGTAAAAATATCCGATGGCACATGTAACATTGGTTTTGGGAATTCTTCAAGTACTCTGAGTTTGTGTGTTTAAGACACACGGGACATGCATATTTTCCTTTAGTACTCCAACCAGACAAATTTGCGAAACCATAAAGATCGTTTGTAGTCCACAATAATGCCGCAGGCATTTGGAAATTTTGCTTCCTTGAAGCATCGTATGTCTCAACACCAACATCCCACAATTCCTGTAGCTCAACAATTAAAGGCTCTAAGTACACATCGATGTTATTTCCAGGTTCAGTAGGACCAAGTATAAGCGTAGACAACATACAATATGACTGCTTTATACACTCTCCAGGTGGTAAGTTATAAGGCATTAAAACAATTGGCCAAGTACTATGATTAATCATCATGCTTCTGAACGGACTAAATCCATCAGCGAACAAACCTAACCTTACATTTCAAGCCTCCTTAGTGAAATTTGGATGATTATAGTCAAATGTGTGCCAAGCTGGAGAATCGGCTGGCTGTCTCATGATACCATTGTAACACCCCGAGATATTCTGAATGATTACAACGCCGTAAACCCTTTATATAAGAATTTACAAGGCTAAATTAAAAGAAATACTGAACAATACGAAAGTACCACCAATAGATTATTGATTCGATAACCGGTTTAATCAACCCAAATCAATCCATCATTACAAACTTCTCAAATCATCAAAAGAACACACATACTCGAGTACTAAATTCCAAACCAGAATACCAAAATAATACAACGGATAACATCACTATGCCCCTTCGTCATCATGCCGGTACTGTGGTTGCTTCCCCACCCCTCGGCTACCTGAACATCAAAATAAATATCCACCCCCATAGGGGTTAGCAAAACGATGCTAGTTCAAGTATCATAATATACAAAATCAGATATGCAACAACGATGCATAACAAAATACAACACACAGACTTCCTCTACCGGAATCTAACGATGCGAATCCACATGATTCCATCAACACAACACAAGGTAATCCAATGATCCAGCGCCCTCAGCATAAATCCCAAGATGATCTCGTCGGACCAACATGACGTGGAAAACCCGTCCAATGATCCATCTCCCTCAGCATAGATCCCAAGATGATCCCGTCGGACCAACATGAGGTGGACAACTGATCCAGCGCCCTCAGCATAGATCACGCGATCCCTTCGGACCAACACAACATATACAATACTGTTGGTGCAATATTGGTAGGTATCACCGTTTAGAGATAGAGTTATAAAACTCTTGTGCGTTGCGCAAGCGATTTAAACAACGGTGCAGAAAATAAATCGACACAGGATTTATAGAGGTTTGGCCAAACGTGCCTACGTCCTCTCTCGGTATCTTTTTACTTAGGATAAAGATAAACCTCTGCACCTCTCTTCTATCGTACAAGGGATAACCATTACAAACTCGTCTTCTATCGGTCCGAGTAAACCGTTCAATCACTTGTCTTTATGTCGGTCCAAGTTAAATCGTTTTCCTTTTCTATTGGACAAGGAATCAACCAATCTAGCTTTTTATAGGTACTAAATAAACCTCACTCAGATATAGATTGCGATTCTAACAATGCCGGATCCTTGATCCTAATAACACCGAATCTAATCTTATCCTTTCTTTTTCCTCTCGTGTATGATTCATGTATAACACTCAATCACGTATCAATATAAGCTCAAGTACAACAACTGTAATTTGAATTAATTATTGGGTATTTTCGTCCGTATTTGAACCCTGTATTACTCGAATTTGTGCTATCAATAATCGAAGTATGATCGTTTTCGTATTCGTATCCACATGCATGATAATATCAACTTTTAATCCTTCACATGCAACTACGTCACAACGTACGCTAACAGGTAAGCGTAACGTACGTTACGAGCTATAGATAGCGTATGCTATGAGCTAGGCATAGCATACGTAAGGAAGTCAATAATTGAATAGACTGGCTAACACATGGATGGCTGGTGGTGGGCTCGGAAAGATTCCCGCGAATGAACCTGGACAGTTTTGGGGTCAACGGGTGTTAACATACGCTAAGGTATGTAACTAGCGTACGCTAATGGATGTTGCTTATGTACGTAATTTGAGGGTGTAACGTACGTAAGCGAGTACAGAATGAGACAGTAAGCTACCATTGAACGATAGCGTACGCTAAGGACGAATGGTAGCATGCGCTAAGTCGATTACGTACATAAAGCGCTAAGGCTAACATACGTAAAGCTAAAGACATTATATATATGGACAACACCCCATTTCATTTCACTTCGTCCCTTTCACTTGTACTTCGTTTTCCTTCATTTCTAGAGAGTCTCCAGCCATCTAAAACGCCTATAGATTACATATACTCGATCATTGAAGTTAAGAAACATCTTGGATTGGCACTCAAGCAATCGGAGTTGGATGCTACCTATTGTCTCGGTGTTTCTTTCATATTAAGGTATGTTAATGCTACCTCCAACCTTGAATTCGTGTTCTTAAGGATGCTATGAATATACTACCAGGATTATTAAGCTCTATAGATGACTTTTAACCGAACATCATGTTTTTGGAAGTTGGAATGTTCATGCTTTAGTTACCAGAGTTAAGAACATTATAGTTCGAATCTTGTTATGATGAACAAGTAAGGAAAGTTTTCTGAGATTAATAAACCCGTATTAAATGGTGTTTCCATAATGATCGTAGACATAACAACCTCAGATTTTCCAAACTACATTTGAAGATTTATAATCGATATTGGAGTAAGTTTTATGATGGCATGTTTAACCTGGAATTCGAAGACATCAACACCATAGGATCATTCAGATTCACATGAGTATTATATGTGTAAGTATAACGTACGTTAAGCACTATGCATTACGTACATTATACCCTCAGGCAAGGCAGTCGTCTGAGCTGAGAAGAAACTGTCAAATGCATGCTTAGCGTGCGCTAGGCTTTGTAGCTTACGTACGCTAACGTGCAGACGTAACATACATTACGTAGGTGTGTAACGCATGTTATGAAGAGTACAATTAGGATGTGGTTGTCTTTCGATGTTTTTCCTCGTGTGATTGATTGTTTACTTAATGATAGGATATTACGGACGAATTCCATACGATAATCTAGTGTTGAGCCTTTCCGATCGTCGTTTTCATTGGAGTTCCGGATTGTTCCAATCAACCGTATTTTCGGAGTATTCGCGAGAGAGTACCAACACAAGTACCTTGAGATACGAATTATAACTACGTGAAATTATTGTTCCTGAAGTGTATGAATCATGTTACGAATATATGTATATATTATATTGTAAATATTATATATATATATATATATGTGTGTGTGTGTATATATGTATAGATATATGTATATACATATGGAGATGAATGTTGGGTGATTAATACCAATGCTAGTCGACGTACTCAACTTGGATTAAAGTACGAATCATATTCATAGAGGTAATATGGTAAGGTTTGTATTTTCGGTTGAATTACGGTATACGGATATATGTGTAGTGTTGATTGGTAGTGCTGAAGGCTTAATGTGTTAAGCCTTGATGAATAACGTGCGAGTTGTTGTTCATTTTGCGTGGTTATGGACTGGCAAATAAATTGTGTGAATTGATGAACTGATTTGATAATTGTTGCAACGATTGACTGTGTACTTGATATTTGTAACAACGTGAATACTTGTTATGATAGACGTCATATCCGGGTGCCTCTGAGGGCGGGGCGTGTACTTCGGCCTGGTGTACGCTGCAATGAGTGGCTCCATATGATTGGTGAACACCGGTGTTACCTAATGCACGAGCAAGGGGCGGCTCATGTGGGAGTAAATGCCGGCATGGTGACATGTGCAATGGGCGGCCAATATAGTGGAGTGAACGTCGGTACATAGGTGTGCAAGGGAGGTGCCTGACAGACTTATTGGTAACGGATATTCGAGTGAAAGCTAAGAACCGATACCAAACGATTTTCGAAATTCAAGTTTCTTTCAACTCACTTTAAAATGTTGGTCTTGATATAGACCGCGGTTCGTGTTCTCTGAAAGTTTGTTTCAACTTGTTCTAAACATTGGTATCACGGTTAATTAACCAAGAATATTTGACAATATTTCCGAGGGTTAATTAATCAAGGCTCTTGAGCAGGATTTGTCGAATGAAAGATTGTGTCTTTGATTGATCTCGTGATGATATTATTTGGATTGGGTCGAGAACCCCGTGAGATGTTGTAATGATTCGCTTGTGACAATGTTCTACAAATTGGGTCGAGGACCCCGAATAACGTTGAATTGATTTTCTTGTAAGATTGTTTTCCACATGCTGCGTCAAGGACCCGAGGACTCTTGAAGTTATTTTCTAAAAGTATTTCCGTTTGATTTGCAAAACCCCAAGATAGCTCGAGTCAACAATAACTTTTTTAAAACTATCTTATTAAAATATTTTCCTTTTAAAAAGAGGGTTTTCAAACTAGATCTTCTGACTCGTTGGGCTCGTTTAAAATTTCATGGGTGATATTGTCCCGTAAACGAAATTGATGGTATGAATATCTTTCCCTTGTGTAAATGAATACTCTTCTGTACTGGTTGTGTGAATGTGTGGAGCATGTTAAAGCTTCAACTGTTGAGTTTTCGTGTTGATATTTTTCGTATAGCTTGTATGTTATGTACTTGCACTAGCAAAATTCCAGTTTGCTAACCCCCGAGTTTTCAAGGGGTGGGTGCCTGTTATTGCGCTCAGGTTTTGCAGCTCGGGAGCAATCACAGGATTGGCTTGGAAGGAGATGGAGAATAGTAATGCTAATCACACACGAGTCAGAGTCTTTCCTTTTGTTTCATCTTAGTCGATATTTTCTCTTTTGGTCGAGCATTCACCCTTGTACGGATGTAGTTTTCATTCATTAAATCAAGTTGTCATTTCTTTCCGTGTTCAAGCCGAGCCCTCGACTAATATCGTTTACCCGAACAATCAACCTTAAACGAAATACATTTTACTCAATAACATATTGGTACAATTATCAATATATGATTAGTAAGACGGCACCCTATAATCCTTAGAATAGTCTGCTATCTCAAAATATCGAAGCCTTATGCCAAGAGTTCTTTTAACATCATTACAACCATAAAAATCGGTTTACAATACTTTTACCGAATGTTCACATGGTCCATCGTAAATAAGAATTCTATCAAGGGCGTGTTGAATAGCCAATTATGATGTTAAGATCATCTTATGATGATTAAACTTTCCAAAACATTAAAATGTTGAAAGAACAAAATCTGCACATTTATGATCATTCTCCTCTCATTTAAAGTGGATATTAAGCTTACAACAAGGTTATTAGTTATGTGATTACACCATATTCATGAAGGTTATCAAAATCTTTCATTACAAGGCTGGAAGATCCATTAACATCATGATGAATTCACCATCTATCTAGTATGATGATCAAAACATTCTAAGTTCTCAACACATTAGATTAATGAAAAGTTGTTGTTGTTGGTTTCACAAATATCCTTAACCATTCAAAATCTTGCTGAGCAAAACATAAGGAGAATATGATTCTTATGAAATCTGAGCAAGAATACATCCTTCTACTTCTAACATGGCCAAGTTCTTCCCAAGGTAAGTGAAAACTTAAAATGGTGTTTAATCACTTTATGATAACAACTCTATTAGTTAAATCCAACTATGGTGAATTTAACTGATTCAAAGGTATTCTACTGAGCTAAATTCGTCCAACAAGATGAGCATGATAGTTACAACGTGGTTAGAATCACTATATCATCAAGAACACATCCATCTCAAACCCTCATTTATCATATTCATCAAAAGTGTTAAAAAGGCTGGATTAAAACTATGTTTTACTTGATTAATCTACTCTAGGTGGAGTATAATTCGTTACTAACATCAACATATGAAAACAATACAGAGAAGAAAGTACACCTACCTCCAGAAACGAAGAACAACCTAAATGCTACGAGAAAGTACACTCCAGGCTCAAGAACACCTCCTAATCTTCAAGGAAATGAGCTCCACTCCAAGATTTAAGGCTTAGAAGCAAGTTGGGGGAGGTTGATATCGGTTTGGGAGTGCAGAGGGACGATATATGGAGAGAGAGAATCGGTTTGGAGTTGTGAAGAAATGAAAAACAGGCTGGTCCTATAAATAGACTGTGCAGACTTAGCGCACGCTAACGGGAAGCTTTAGCGTACGCTAACACACTTACGTACGCTAACTGGTTAATATTACGTACGTGAGCGGCTTACAGTGGCTACTGTCTTGAATTCGCAGGTCATTAGCGCACGCTAATTAAAAAAGGAGTTACGCACGCTAATAAAAGTTGACTCTGGCTGACATGACAGCTCAGACATTACTCACATGCATGCCAACGGCTAGGGAGTTCACGTGCTGAAGTCAACTGATGCCAGATTCTCTCTTAGCGTACGCAACAGAGGAAACATTACGCATGCTAAGGCACAAGATTAACGTACGTTAATCATGCTACGTAGCGTACGCTACGTCAACAGAAAAGTTAAAAATGCATCTCTCTAATTAACATAGAATCATCGAGTATGAAATGAAATAACAACGATATGAAGTTCAAATCTATAATACCTCAACATAATACTAAATGCAACGATTCATGATAATCAGATTATCCAAATAATACAATGACAGGTAAAAACAAAAATTACAGTCGGATATTACATACTCCCCCCCTTAAAAAGAGTTTCGTCCTCGAAACTAAGGGGTAAATAACTCGGGGTATCTCGCTCGCATACTATCCTCGGTTTCCCACGTAGCCTCCTCGACTCCGTGTCGTGACCACTGAACCTTCAGCAGGGGAATCGTCTTGTTCCGCAACTGCTTGATCCTCCTCTCGAGTATCCGCACAGGACGCTCCTCGTACGAATGATCCTCCGCTAATTCAATCTCTTCGAACTGAAGTACATGGCTCGGATCAGCAACATATTTCCTCAACTGGGAGACATGAAACACGTTGTGAATCTTACTCAAATTCGGTGGCAAATCTAGTCGATAGGCCAGATCACCTACACACTCCAAAACCTCAAACGGCCTAATGTACCTCGGGCTCAGCTTGCCCCTCTTCCCGAAACGAAAAACACCTCGGGTAGGAGACACCTTCATTAACACATGGTCTCCAACCTCGAACTCAAGCGGTCGTCGACGGTGGTCAGCATAAGACTTCTGTCGACTTTGAGCCGTTAACAACCGACTCCTAATCAAAGTGATCTTCTCACGGGCTGCTAATAACATATCGGGTTCTGTACCCAGAGATTCTGATAGTTCGTCCCAACACAAAGGGGACCTACAACGACGGCCATACAATGCCTCATACGGTGCCATCTGAATCGAAGTGTGCCAACTATTATTATAAGTGAATTCCACCAAAGGTAGCTAGGCTTCCCAATCGTCCTTCCAATCAAGAGCACATGCTCTCAACATATCCTTTAGAGTCTGGATGGTTCTCTCAGACTGACCATCGGTCTGTGGATGAAAAGCCGTACTGAAATTCAACTGTGTACCCATCGCACGATGAACTGCCTTCCAGAAGTGCGACACAAATCGCCCGTCACGGTCTGATACAATACTCTTGGGGGTACCATGTAATCTCACGATTTCCTTAATAAACAGCTGGGCCAATCTCTTGGGACCCCACGTGTCCTTAATCTCCAAGAAGTGGGCTGATTTGGTCAGACGGTCCACAATCACCCAAATCGTATTCATTCCTCGACGACTCGTCGGCAAGCTAGTGATAAAATCCATAGATATGTCCTCCCATTTCCACTCGGGAATCGGGAGCGGTTTCAGCATTCCTGCGGGTCGCTGGTGTTCAATCTTAACCTGCTGACAGGTTAAACATCTCGAAACGAATTCGGCAATCTCACATTTCATATTCCCCCACCAATAATTCTGCTTCAAATCCTTATACATCTTGCTAGATCCCGGGTGAATAGAGTACGGGGTAGTATGGGCTTCTCTCATGATAGAGTTCCTCAACTCTTCGTCAGCGGGTACACAAACTCGATTTCTAAAGCATATCAATCCATCCTTGTGGATCACAAATCCAGGGGCTTTCCCTTAGGTTACCTCATCCCGAACTCTAGATAATAATGGGTCCATAATTTGCTTCGATTTGATCATATCATCAAGAGACGAAGAAATATCAAGGGTGCAAAGTTGTCCCTGAACACGCTGTAACCAAACTTCAATTTCTGGCCTCATAAGGTCTAACTGCAACTCTCTCTGTGCTGTCAGACGGCTCAGCATCTGCTCTTGCACTGTCTTATGGCTCAAAGCATCGGCAACCACATTTGCTTTACCTGGATGATAAAGGATCTCGATCTCATAGTCCTTGATTAATTCTAGCCACCTTCTCTGTCTCATGTTCAACTCCTTTTGAGTAAAAATGTACTTTAGGCTCTTGTGGTCTGTAATGATCTGGCAGGTAACTCCATAAAGATAGTGATGCCAAATTTTCAAAGCAAACACCACGGCTGCTAACTCCAAGTCATGGGTCAGATAGTTAACTTCATAGGGTCGCAATTGTCTCGACGCATAGGCAATCACTTTCCCTTCCTGCATTAGTACACATTCCAGACCCTGTCTCGACGCGTCACTATACACCACAAATCCTTCCGTTCCTTTTGGTAAGACCAAAACAGGTGACGAAATCAATCGACTCTTGAGCTCATCAAAACTTTGCTGACATGCTTCTGACCACAAATACTTCTTATCCTTTCGCAGTAAGTTGGTCATTGGTTGCGCAATTTTAGAAAATCCTTCTACGAACCGTCGGTAGTAACCTGCTAGGCCGAGGAAACTACGAACTTCCTTCACGTTCTTCGGTGGTATCCAATCTTGAATGGCTTCCGTCTTTTGTGGGTTCACTCTCACTCCTTCGGCTGATATCACATGCCCAAGAAATATAACCTCAGGCATCCAGAATTCACACTTAGAAAATTTCCCATAAAGCTGTTACCGCCTCAATGTATCGAGAACTTGGTGGAGGTGACGCTCGTGCTCTTCGTGGTCACGAGAGTAAATCAGAATATCGTCAATAAAAACGACTACAAAGCGATCCAGATAGTTAATAAAAACTCTATTCATCAACTCCATGAATACCGCCGGTGCATTAGTCAGTCCAAATGGCATCACCACGAACTCGTAATGCCAATAGCGAGTACGGAAGGCTGTCTTTGAAATGTCAGACTCTCGAATCCTCAACTGATGATAACTAGATCTCAAGTCGATCTTAGAAAACACGGTAGCTCCCTGAAGTTGATCCAATAAATCATCAATACGAGGCAAAGGATACTTGTTCTTGATGGTTACCCTGTTGAGCTCACGGTAATCAATACATAAGCGCAGAGATCCATCTTTCTTCCGTACAAATAACACTGGTGCTCCCCAAGGGGATGCACTAGGTCGAATATAGCCCTTTTCAGTCAACTCCTCAAGCTGGTTCTTCAATTCCTGCATCTCAGTCGGAGCCATACGATACGGTACTTTTGAAAGCGGGTATGTACCTGGTTCTAACTCAATAATAAACTCCACGTCACGATGAGGAGGTAAGCCTGGCAACTCGTCTGGAAATACATCTGGGTAGTCTCGGACTACCGGAATGTCGGCCAATTCAACTGGTCGATCTGCTGTTTTGGTCATGTAGCACCAATAACCAATACACCCTTGATTAAGCAGTTTCACTGCTTTCATAGCGCTGATGACTCTCCCAGAACGACTGGGATTATCACCTCGAAAAATACACTCGAAACCATCATCAGAAGTGACGGTTACCATCCGCTTGTGGACACTAAGTATTGCATCATGACGATCCATCCAATTGATACCCAAGATTATATCATCCTTAGGTAGATAGACTACAATCAGATTTGACAACCACTCACGGTCGTTCAAACGAATCGGACAGTCCTGGACTTCGTGATTTCCAATAATTCTTCTACCATCAGGTAGACCAATCACGTAGGGCTCACAATTGATAATATGGTCTAGAGGCAAACGACTTAAACAAGAAAAAGATATAAAGGAGTGTGAAGCACCGGTATCAAAAAGAACACACACAGGCTGGGAGTGGATCTCGAGTATACCTGAAATCATGCTGGCCTCGGGATCATCAGCTTTTTTCATCTTGTAAATCCTGGGTTTCGCAGTTCCGGCACCAGGTGTACCACTTTGATTCCCACGGCCCAAACCCCTATTCGCCCCGGTGGTCTGATAGGAAGCGGACGGAGGCGCCCGGTTCTGGACAGAAGACTGAACTGGAGCATGAGATGCTACTGGTTTAGGTCCGGGCCCACTTCTGCAAAAACGAGCACGGTGACCATTCTTACCACAAGTACGGCATGTGATGGCAGGCTTTGGGCATTTGAAGTTGATATGCCCCTGGTCCCCACAGTTATGACACACCACGGATGAGGGAACCGCTCGAGAGTGCGATCCGGCTGGCTTTGACGCCATGGGTGGTCGATCAGAAGGGTTTGGCAATGACTGGGGCTTCCTGAATGTCCCCCAATTACTCTCAATCTGGTTCTGGTTCCTGGATCTTTTGTTGTTGGACTGTGGTTGTTTCTTGGAAATCTCCTTCGCGGTGAGTTCGTACTCCAGAGCTTTCTCGATGAACTCTGGTAAGGTAGTACAGTGGTGATTCAACAGCTGCATTCTCATTCGGGGTTTAAGCCTCTTGATAAAGTATTTGATCTTATCGGCCTCTGTTCGGATAATTGTCGTGGCAAAAGGAAGGAGTGCCTGGAATTTCTCAGCAACAGATAATACATCATCGTCTTCAGACGGGTCGGGGTTCAGCCGATTCCGGTTTGGCCTCACGGAGTCCACAGATAATGTGATCTAGCATGAGGTTTTTAAATTCCTCCCAAGTATAAACACCATCAGCTGGCCTTACTGAAAGCCACCCGGTATGAGCGCCTTTGCTAAGATAGTACGCGGCTACCGAGATGCGGTTCTCTTCCGGGCAGTCCACCATCTGGAAAAGTTTCTCAAAATGCTCGATCCAATGCACAATGTCAGCAGGCTCAGAGGAGCCTTCAAATGTCGGAGGTCGCTGGCGAGAGATGTCGCTGATAATCCGACTCATGGGTCCGCCAATCACAGGAGGAGGATGAGGCCCCTGTTGCTGGCTAGTAGCGGCCCTCTGCATAGCTTCCATTAGTTGACCCATCTAGGTCATCTGTGTCATCATGCCCTGCATCACGACGTAAGGATCGACACGTGCATCCCCGCGCCCACTGTGGTGCGATTGATCCCTAGAAGGTGAACCACTGTCTGCGGAACTATGATCCACATTTGCGCGTCTGTTGGCTCGAGGTATCGGGATTCGGCCCCTTCTGCGGCCTCGTCCCCCTGTGCCACGACCTCTCAGGTTTCTTTCCATACTGAAAGAATCAATCATAATGATAACCATAAGTACAGTTCAAGATACTAAAATTCACGCTAAGTTAATAGCAACAAGGAATCACATATTCAAGGAAACGGTTCACAATTAGTTATCGACACCACGAATGTCGCACCGAATATTACATCGATGTCAAGTCGAACAATTTAAATCATATAATCAATCCAGCATTTATCTCGAATTATTAATCAGATAAATCCTGCCACAAATTCTCGAAATAATAAGATCAACAAAGAGATCCATTCCGATATCAATATCATGCCAGTAATTAAATCATGGCTCGTAAAGTACATACCGTATTTGGCTCGTAGGGTCAGGCGCTTGCACAGGTCACACGTGACACGAAGGTCTCTTGATACTAGTTCATTTCACAATGACTTATAAAAAAAAACAACGCTCTGATACCATCTTCTGTAACACCCCAAAATACGGCTATTACAGTGCCGTGGACCCCACACTGGGACCCACCAGGCGATATCTAAAACAGATTAAATAAATATTATTTGTGATACCGAACCACAATGAATAGTCATTACTCCGATTAGGAGTCTATTAAAAATATGGCCAACGGCCTTAAAATACACAGGATCCGAAAAACAAGTATAAACCATATGGAGATGGAAAGTACTTCAAATGTCAATACAACCAGATAGTATCCTAAATGAAGCAGAAGATAAAATAACATAACACGGTTTAACATAACCGGACAACAAATGATTTGGGGGCCCCGAACTAGTATCCTTCGAACCCTTCGCCGTCGACATGCTCTTCCCGTGCCTTGCCCTTGCCTCGACCTAAAATACAATACAAGTATTTCGCCCAAAACACAGGGTCAGATATACATGATAATTAATTCTTCCGACATTATACAATTCACATATATAGATCTCAAGGAAATCATTCCGACTATTAATCATACCCCTCGGGCGTATGAAACAATCAATCACAAACCGTCGAACACATCCAATCACACATGGACTATGAACGATTAACAATATGGCTCAAGATGGACATCACAGTACGCCCGATCCGGAAATGTGTCCGTGTACATGTCCGCCCTGTATACGGAATCCAGAATACATTTGGGACAATGTACCTAATTAGCCTCACGAAACTACGTCTCGTGTGCACAGTCCAATGCGGAATAATATCCTGGCATGACTATATATGTGCCTGGCTAAAAATCCTACACAATGACCAATCGGAACGCAGATATGCTTCCGGATATGTCACGATACAACATGACAACGAATTCAATAAATCACATATCCGATTAAGGATCAAGAAAACTCACCGAAGTGGAAATAAAGACCAACGAGATCAATGATTCAAAGCGACGTATTTGGGAATGCAACCCCATGACGAAAATGGGATAACGTCAAGGACAATGTCAAATCACGACAAACATTACATAAATAGTTCATACACATGAAACGTATAACCATCACAAGAATCTAATCATCATTATAACCAAGCAAGATAACTTGCCTCAATACGGAGGCGGGAATAATCCTCTTCTTGTCGAAACGAACGAACGAACGAACGAATGGCCCTCGACTAATATCGTTTACCCGAACAATCAACCTTAAACGAAATACATTTTACTCAATAACATATTCTTACAATTATCAATATAGGATTAGTAAGACGGCACCCTATAATCCTTAGAATAGTTTGCTATCTCAAAATATTGAAGCCTTATGCCAAGAGTTCTTTTAACATCATTACAACCATAAAAATCGGTTTACAATACTTTTACCGAATGTTCACATGGTCCATCGTAAATAAGAATTCTATCAAGGGTGTGTTGAATAACCAATTATGATGTTAAGATCATCTTATGATGATTAAACTTTCCAAAACATTAAAATGTTGAAAGAACAAAATCTGCACATTTATGATCATTCTTCTCTCATTTAAAGTGGATATTAAGCTCACAACAAGGTTATTAGTTATGAGATTACACCATATTCATGAAGGTTATCAAAATCTTTCATTACAAGGCTGGAAGATCCATTAAGATCATGATGAATTCACCATATATCTAGTATGATGATCAAAACATTCTAAGTTCTCAACACATTAGATTAATGAAAAGTTGTTGGTTTCACAAATATCCTTAACCATTCAAAATCTTGCTGAGCAAAACATAAAGAGAATATGATTCTTAAGAAATCTGAGCAAGAATATATCCTTCTACTTCTAACATGGCCAAGTTCTTCCCAAGGTAAGTGAAAACTTAAAATGGTGTTTAATCATTTTATGATAACAACTCTATTAGTTAAATCCAACTATGGTGAAGTTAACTGATTCAAAGGTATTCTACTGAGCTAAATTTGTCCAAAAAGATGAGCGTGATAGTTACAACGTGGTTAGAATCACTATATCATCAAGAACACGTCCATCTCAAACCCTCATTTATCATATCCATCAAAAGTGTTAAAAAGGCTGGATTAAAACTATGTTTTACTTGATTAATCTACTCTAGGTGGAGTATAATTCGTTACTAACATCAACATATGAAAACAATACAGAGAAGAAAGTACACCTACCTCCAGAAACGAAGAACAACCTCAATGCTACGAGAAAGTACACTCCAAGCTCAAGAACACCTCCTAATCTTCAAGGAAATGAGCTCCACTCCAAGATTTAAGGCTTAGAAGCAGGTTGGAGGAAGTGGATATCGGTTTGGGAGTGCAGAGGGACGATATATGGAGAGAGAGAATCGGTTTGGAGTTGTGAAGAAATGAAAAACAGGCCGGTCCTATAAATAGACTGTGCAGACTTAGCGCACGCTAACGGGAAGCTTTAACGTACGCTAACACACTTACGTACGCTAACTGGTTAATATTACGTACGTGAGCGGCTTACAGTGGCTACTGTCTTGAATTCGCAGGTTGTTAGCGCACGCTAATGAAAAAAGGGGTTACGCACGCTAATAAAAGTTGACTCTGGCCGACATGACAGCTCAGACATTACTCACATGCATGCCAACGGCTAGGGAGTTCACGTGCTGAAGTCAACTTATGCCAGATTCTCTCTTAGCGTACGCAAAAGAGGGAAAATTACGCACGCTAAGGCACAAGATTAACGTACGTTAATCATGCTACATAGCGTATACTACGTCAACAGAAAAGTTAAAAATGCATCTCTCTAATTAACATAGAATCATCGAGTATGAAATGAAATAACAACGATATGAAGTTCAAATATATAATACCTCAACATAATACTAAATGTAACGATTCATGATAATCAGATTATCCAAATAATACAATGACAGATAAAAATGAAAATTACAGTCGGATATTACACAACTTCAGTACAGTGGCTACTGTCTCTATCCGTTAGCGTGCGCTAACATCTCTTCTTAGCATGCGCTAATAACACGTCATTGCTTGCGTCATATATCCGTTTGGATCTTTTGACTTCTGTCTTTTCCACCGAATCTCCCAACATTCTGATTATCTTGAATTCAAACAGTTTAGCGTGTGCTATTCCTCAATCTTAGCATGCGCTATGATTTCGTCACTGCATATGTCATTCTGTGTTTGAAAGTCTTCACAACGGTCATGTACCACGATACCGTGCGTTATCCTTCCCTTGTAGCGTGCACTATCTTCATCAGTTAACTTTGTCTTCAGGTAACTTTGAACTCGTCTGATCTACAGGCAGGTATCATTAGCGTGCGCTAACCTTCATTACTAGCGTGTGCTAGCTTTGCAGTTTGATCAGCTTTTTGCGTCTTCGACTCCTTCGTTGTTTTGTTTGCTTCTTTGTTGTTTGTCTAACAACTTAATCGTCAAAACTCTATAATGATTATTTGGAATAAACTAGTCCAACAATCTCCCCCTTTTTTATGATTACAAAACAACACCTTGAATTGGATAAATCCTGCAAAATAGAATATATATATATATATATATTTGCACGAATCAAAGTTTTTGGCTTTGATCGTTTCGTTAGTTTCTCCCATCTTTTCTTTTTCTCCTTTTCGACTTCTTCTTTTCATTTTTCAACTTCTTCGTTTTCTTTGTCGACTTTCTCCTTTTTATTTTTCTTTCTCCCCCTTTATACTTTTATTTTTCTCGTCATTCTTCCATGACGCTTTTTATCCCATTCAACTCTTTTCTCCCCATTTCTGTTATCAGCAAAAAGTTTAAATCAAAGGATACCAATTGATGATAAAATATGATATGATAAAATATGCATAAAAGGGTATAACTCCCCTTGATAAAAATCTCCCCTTTAAAAATGTAAACTCCCCCTGAGTAAACTATTTATTGATAAAAATTAATTTTTGGGGATCCAACCGATAGTTGGGTTTTCTTTCGAGAAGACGATATTTGGAATAAAAGTTCCTTTTGTAATCCAAATATTTTTTATTTTAATCGTCCATCGTGGGCTTTTACAGTTTGAAATATGGTGTCCAATTTTTAAACATTATTCACATTGGGGTATTTTGAAATTTAAGGATTCGTTTTTAGTATGCGGTTTGAATCCTAACCCTTGTTTATTCAAAGTATATTTTTGAACGCAAAGCATTTGTTCAAAATTTTCATTTCCACGCGAAAATTTCTTTGTCAAAATTTTAAGTTCGTCTTGAACTTTTAAAAGATCATTCTTTACAATATTTTCGTTTTCAATGCATTTTGAATGATCGGTCTCGACATTTTTTCCTTTTTCAAGAATTTTGAAAATTTCATTTTCCAATAATTTATTTTTAGCTTGGAGGGATTTGATTTCGGATAAAGCATTTTGATAGTCCGTATGCAATAATTCAAATCCTTCAAAAAGTTCATCATAAGAATTACTTACTTGACTTTCGAAGTCACTATCGTCGAATGAACTTCGGTCCATAAGAGCGAGATTATTTTCATCGCTCCATGTTGCAACGAGGACTTCCTTCTTTTGATTAGCTCGGCAATTCTTTTCGAAGTGGCCTGGTTTACCACAGACGCGACAGTTGTTGTCAAATTTCTTCATTCCGCCAGAGATGTCTTTCTTTCTCCGCTTTAATAAGTTTTGAAACTTATTTATATTTTTGGCATAATATGCCGATTCTTCGTCGCTTTCATCGACTGGGATTTCTTCTTTGTTTCTCGACATCTTAGCATTCATGGCTATCGTTCTTTCCTTCGGCTTTGGTTTGGCATTCTGAGATTTTAGAACAATCTTATAGTTTATAAGTGAACCAACGAGAGCACTAAAATCAAGATTGTTTAAATCTTTTGATTCCATTATTGCCGTCACCGTGCCGTCCCATTCTCGAGGTAGTGATCGGAGGATCTTTTTTACTTTCTCACTACTCGAAAAGGGCTTCCCATAACATGCCAATCCATTTGTAATGACCGAGAATCGATCGAGCATGATTATAATGGATTCTTCTTCTTTCATTTGGAATAGCTCATAATCCTGAAGAAGCATGTTGATCTTCGTCTCCTTGACTTGAGACGTTTCTTCATGTGTGACTTCAAGCATTTTTCATATTTCTTTCGCACTATCACACGAAGATATCCGGTTGTGTTCTTCCGGATTTAAAGCATAATATAATAATTGCGTGGCTTTGCAATTATAGTGGTCGTTTTTGAAATCCGAATCATCATATTCTTCAAAAGATTTAAGCGAACCGTCGAATTTGAGAGGAATTTTCGGACCAAGACAGATGAATTTCCATAATTCGATATCGTAAGTTCGAATAAATATCGACATCTTCTTCTTTCATGTCATGAAGTTTGATCCTCAAAAAATGGAAGTCGATTTAGAGAAAGACCTTCGACCGGGGCAAGTTGAAACGCCATTTGGATCTTCTCCTCGGATGTTAAGCCGCTTATCGAAGGTACCGCTCTGATACCAATTGTTGGTGCAATATTGGTAGGTATCGCCATTTGGAGATAGTGTTATAAAACTCTTTAGCGTTGCGTAAGCGATTTAAATAACGGTGTAGAAAATAAATCGACACATGATTTATAAAGGTTGGGCCAAACGTGCCTACGTCCTATCTCGGTATCTTTTTACTTAGGCTAAAGATAAACCTATGCACCTCTCTTCTATCGGACGAGGTATAACCGTTACAAACTCGTCTTCTATCGGTCTGAGTAAACCATTCAATCACTTGTCTTTATGTCAGTCCAAGTTAAACTGTTTTCCTTTTCTATTGGACAAGGAATCAACCAATCTAGCTTTCTATGGGTACTAGATAAACCTCACTCGGATATAGATTGTCTAACAATGCCGGATCCTTGATCCTAATAATACTGAATCCAATCTTATCCTTTCTTTTTCCTCTCGTGTATGATTTCGTGTATAACACTCAATCACGTATCAATATAAGCTCAAGTACAACAACTAGAATGGATACAATGATATCTCAAGTATGAATGATTTGCTCAAGGTTATTATTGTGGTTTGATACCAAGTGGTTTGGTATTTATAGCCATTTTCCTCCAACTAGCCGTTACTGCCAGCCTTCTCTAACGTGCGCTAATATTCTTCCTTAGCATGCGCTATCGCCTGTTGCGTGCGTTTTACGTACGTTAACTGCTTGCAACTTCAGTCCAATGGCTACTGTCTCTATCCGTTAGCGTGCGCTAACATCTCTTCTTAGTGTGCGCTAATAACACGCCATTGTTTGCGTCATATATCCATTTGGATCTTTTGACTTCTGACTTTTCCACCGAATCTCCCAACATTCCGATTATCTTGAATTCAAACACTTTAGCCTGCACTATGATTTCGCCACTACAAATGTCATTCTGTGTTTGAAAGTCTTCACAACGGTCATGTACCACAATAGCGTGCGTTATCCTTCCCTTGTAGCGTGTGCTATCTTCATCAGTTAACTTTGTCTTCAGGTAACTTTGAACTCGTCTGATCTGCAGGCAGGTATCGTTAGCGTGCGCTAACCTTCATTACTAGCGTGCGCTAGCTTTGCAGTTTGATCAGCTTTTTGCGTCTTCGACTCCTTCGTTGTTTTGTTTGCTTATTTGTTGTTTTCCTTTGTCTAACAACTTAATCATCAAAACTCTATAATGAATATTTAGAATAAAATATTCCAACAAATACAACTATGCATACACATATGCAAATCGATATGTCCATCAACATGAACAACATATGAATCAATAACCTGAATGACAATATGATAATTCAACTTGGATGATCTCATGTTCAACAACATGAATAACAATATGCATGATCAAAATCATTAACATTAAACCAATAGTCAAATTACGATACCTGCCTTAGAAAGATGGCAAGAATATATATACTTCAACGATTTCGACAAACTCGAAGGCCCCCTCCTTCGATCAACTGTTCGCAACGCTCGGACCTTTAAACAAATAGGAAAATAACGACAACTCATCTTTCGTAACAAATTTAAACGTACGAGCATCTAACATCTACTATGGCCGGGTTAACACTCTAAGTTAGCCGGTTCATGGTTCAACTCATTCGACCAATGCTCGGTCGAGCTAAGGACATATTTCAAGTAAATCAAATGACCATAATGGAGATGAAAGTCGACATCTACGAGTTCAAGGATATTCAAATCATCATAAATTTGCACTTCGATTCCTGGTTATCAATTCCAATACTTGGTTCGGTTATTTAACACACTTCAACCGAGTTTTAGATTAACTCATCCCTACAATTTCGTTCTTCCACAAGCTATCCTTCTTGCCAAAGTTATTAAGTTCATAACAATTGTTACCCATCAACACACTTTGTTTCAATCACCAATATGAAGATCATCATGTCCATAAATCATTACAAGTCATGAATTACGTTACACTTCATACTACACATGGATTATTCTTAGTGAAGGCCCTTAGAATTCATCTTCTTGAATATCCCCATTCTAGGTGATGATATTAACAATACACTGGTATACAAGTGATTCAGAATTGACATCCATAATGCGCAACAAATCTCAGAAACCATATCCTAGGTTCAACTCAATAAGGCTCGGTTATAATCTTCTTACTCAAGGAAGTTCTAATATGATTACTTCAAATTTCCTAAAGTATGGTGTTCAACCTAATAAGTTATCAATAACCTTAATAGTTCCAGGAGAAATGTTCATAATACGAATAAGAACACGAATTCTAAGCTCAGGCAGCAATACATACCTTATAAGGAAAGAAAAGATGAAAACACTTGATGAACTCAACGTCGAACGCTCGAACACCAATCCTCAAAGCTCCTTGCCTTCAATGATTATGTTAAGAGGTTGATATGAAGGTTTAAGATTGAGAGGGTAACTCTCTAAGTCTCGGAAATAGAGTGTGGATTGAAGTGGAAACTGAGAAATGAAATGAGGCACTGTCCTATTTATAGAAAATGACCATTAGCGTGCGCTACTGCTCCTTTTTAGCGTGCGCTAACGGGCTCCCAGCCCACTGTCTCTTTTTGTCCTCGGTCTTACATACGCTAAATAGCCTTTACGTATGCTAAATGTAACAGTTAACGTACGCTAACACCCATCATAGCATGCGCTATCAGATTTATGAAAGCTCACTGACCTCACTGTACTAGACTTAGCGTGCGCTAGCATCTCTCTCGTAGCGTGCGCTAAGCACCATTGACTCGACTTTTCCAAAAGCTATCCAGGTTCATCCCGACATATCTTTATCCAAGATCCATGATCCGATCTCACCTACCACCTGTCTCAGTCATGTTGACCACGTATAGCGCTATACTTAAATGTTAGCGTGTGCTAAATGTACATAAATACATGTATGAATTTACATCTATGAAATCATACACTCAACAATACTAGGTTATGAAATACGGAGAATTATACTCAGATCAATAATATGACATATGCAATGTCACAAGGTTCAAGTACAGATAAATACACATCAGATATTCGGGTATTACATACTCTCCCTCTAAACAAAAGTTTCGTCCCGAAACTTAAGATGAAAATAATTCCGGATATCTAGCCTTCATACTATCTTCCGTCTCCCAAGTGGCTTCTTTGACTCAGTGCTGCGACCATTGAACTTTAACCAAGGGTATTGGTTTATTTCTCAATTGTTTGACCCGACTCTCGAGTATCTTGATTGGTTTCTCTTCGAATGTGCCATCCTTAGCGACTTCAATTTCGCCGAAATCAATGACATGACTGGGATATGATATGTACTTCTGTAACTGGGATACGTGAAACACATTATGAACATGACTCAGCGATGGTGGCAAGGCCAACCTGTACGTCAACTCCCCAACTCTTTTAAGAATCTCCAATGGTCCGATATATCTCGGACTCAGTTTTCCTTTTCTCCCAAAATGAAAAATCCCCCGAGTAGGAGAAACCTTTAAGAGCACGTGGTCCCCAATTTCAAACTCTAATGGGCGATGACGCATGTCTGCATAAGACTTCTGTTGACTCTAGATAGTCAACAGCCTTTCACGAATCAGAGCTGCCTTCTCTTGAGTCTGTACTATAAACTCTGGTTCCGTCCCGATCAAGTCAGACGAATCGTCCCAACACAGGTGCCATCTTAATGGAAGCATGCCAACTCTTGTTGTAGGTGAATTCAATCAACGGCAAATGAACCTCCCAATCAGTCGACCAATATAAGGCACAAGCTCTTATCATATCTTCTACTGTCTGAATAGTCCTTTCGGAATGTCCGTCAGTCTGAGGATGATAAGATGTACTAAAGTTCAGCTCGATTCCCAAGGCTTTATAAACTGCCTTCCAAAAGTGTGACACAAAGCGACCATCCCAATCCAAAATTGTAACACCCCCAAAGCACTCGGGAATATTACAGCGCCGTAGACCCTCTCCATGAGGATCTACCAGGCTAAATACAGAAACACCATAATACAATACAATACAATACATACCGACATGGGTAATTAACGAACCATTAGACTGATTTGTTCTTTTACCACAACATACACATCAACCATACATTACTCTTTCTCGTAACTCATACCCACGCAGGGGTTAACATAAATCAATGTTCCCGCATAAGGGAAAATAAACACAACGGAAGGACAATACAAGACATCACCAAATACTCAACACCGGTCTTCATGTGATTAGTATCGCCGTCTTCCATCATCCTTCGTAACGATCCTGTGAATTGCTCCCCAGCAACCTGTAAGTACCTGGACGCAAAACAGACATCCACCCCCTGAATACTCGGGGGTTAGCAAAACTCCACTATTTTGCTAGTGCAAGTATAAATACAAAGATGAGCCATACATATCATACTCCAAGAACATAGAAATCGTGAATATACTTCCCGAGATAATTCACTTGATCAAAATAGTTTGAATTACGAAAGATAAGAATAAAACCATTTTACATCTTACAAAACATTTTACGATCTCGAGAGTTTTTGAAAACATTTGGGGTTTAAGAAGTCTCAAGCCTTTCGAACACTTAGGGACACATCCCAAAATCATTAATTTAAAAATACGATTCCGATAAAAAAAATACGGGGTTCACGGCCTAAATCATCCACTTCACATGCTCGCAAGAATAACCCGACAGAAACTACACCATGCCAAACATTAACATGACAACAGTCTCACAGAACGACATCAGAGAGCACAACTTTGCAACTTAACCATACGGTCGAACTCGACACACCACAGAGCTACAATATACAGAGTAACCACTGGACTCACGTACCCATACCAAATTATCACAGCCAAGGGACAAATCACACACAACACATTTACTAGTGCCATTCCAGCCAAGTACGATACCATTTGGACTGCCATTCTAATTAGGCGAAATATGCTCCAAAAATCACAGTTCTCCAACAAAACATTTCAAAGTTAATGTCACGGCCCCTTATACCTAAGGACGGCTCAGTCGGGGTGTGACCCGGGGTAGTAATTAAGAAGCGTGGAAGAAAGGGGGAAACATACGTTTCATAAGGCATATGGGTGAATTACCATAAATAACCTATCAAGGTATCATGAAGGGGAGTCAGTCCCGTAGGAATGACTTAGAATCCAAAGTAGAATATACAGTCATAACATTAGCCTTGAAGTTTAGGAAAAGTATTCATAGCATATTACAATCAACAAGACATAGAAAGCATAATCATAAAGAGTGTTTGCAGTGGAAAAACATGGTTGGTTACATATATGAAGATATGTAACCAGGGTTTAACATTGATCGTAAACAAAAGACTTCCACTCAACACCCTCTGTCACATACCTTGCTCAACTTGCATATTTAAAAAGATATACAGGGCTGAGTACAACGTACTCTGTGAACATATTGCCAAAACATAAAACATACTTTCGTATTTGTCATCATGCATATAACAGTAACACACGGGGGTTTTAAGAAAAAGCCCATGTTTACTAAATCATTTCATTTCATAGCATATATCATCAGATTCACCATATCCATCATTTACACCGGGGAAGGTGACCACCTCCCGCGAACGTTACTCCCCGAGATCGGCCACTCCGAAGAGAGCTCACAATCCCGAGTACTGTGTACACTAACCCTGGCCAGCAACCTTTGTCTAGCTCAGGATCCGATCATTTCATAGGTTGGCAAGCCAACAGTGATAGGTTCATAAGAATCCACATAAAAGTTTTTATGCATCATAATCATTTGAAATCATAATTTGCTTGTAAAATATTTCATCAAGATAGAGCAAAGCTCAAATAATTTTCGTATAGAAAGCCCACCTGGACAAGTAATAAACGCAAGCAAAATAATTCTTAGCTCTTCCTTACGCTTAAGTCTGCTGCTCTACCTTTCATCGGAAACAACTAAGTTTAGCGGTCGATCGAGCTTAACGAAGTCTAACGGACAACGGACTCGATCTACATGTTTGGACTTTAGAGTTTCGCATTCGAGTTAAATTTAATAATAAAAGCTATGATTCTCTTAGAGAATCTAACTGATCACATAACATATAAAGATACTAACAACGGTAACCGATACTCGATTCCGTTACACATCCCTTGGTTCAAAAAAAACCATCATAAACACTTAATCATAATCATAAAATAATGTGCATCAAGTCTGGAAATAATAAGCATTCTATTAATGCACAGTAAGAACTAGATAGTGAATCTTATACCATTGGAAATCCACTGAAGTCTAGTTTCAAATACATTTTACAAATCTCAAAAATATGAAACGTGGAGAAAGTTATGGCCGTTTCCGTAAATTATGACGAAACTGCCAACTTCCGACGAAAATGGGAAAAACATCATATTAACCTAGAGCTCGTTTCTAGCAACGAAAACCCTAAACATGTAAACTCTAATCATACATATCATACTTATAACACATATAGGAGTCGACATACAAGCATGCTCCTCGACATTACAAACTCCATTTCATAATCTTTTCTTTTGCAAAATGACTACTTACGTACTCATTCTTATTTTTCCAACATTAACATTCAAACATCATTAACATCAAACAACACACTAACATACACTCATGTTTATAATCAAAGTCTTGATCCTAACATACAAATGACCTAAACATTACTTTAAAATCCTCATTACATAACATGCTCCTTAACTACATCAAATATTACCAACACATCTTCCAACTTTATAAATCTAACTTCATGTTCTTGTTTTCAAATAAATTTTCAAAAGCATTTTACAAAAATCTAACAAAAACATATCATGTACTCCTTTCATACCCCATCACAATTATCAAGTCACTTTTGAACATACAACAACATATCAAGAACTAAGCATGATTCTTCCTTACTTTCAAAACACCAAACATTTTATAAAAATCCCATAAATTCATCATAGCATCATATCATCATATAACAACATATTGTGTAAGAAAATCATAAGAAAAATAACACATGATTAGGTTATGAAACCCTAAAATTTTCGGCCAACATGAAGAAAATCAAGACATGATTACAACTTGTTCTAAACACTTCAAGAACCTTAAAATCAACTTAAAAACAACATACAAAACATTATAACATTAAACCTAAACTCTCCATATAATTTCCAAATTTTAAAGTGGTCCAAAACCTATTTTTACTTGGGTAGAAATGAAGAGAATGAGGTAACTTACTTGAATATGAACTTGGATTCAAGTTTGGAACACAAAGTGAGCTTCTAACTTGAGTTTTTAATGAAGAACAATGGTTTTCTTCAATGGTGAGGGGGGGCGCTGAAGTAGAAAAGAAGAGGGAAGAAGATGAAGTGAGGAGGAGAAAGAAACGAAGGTGATGTCCCTTTATATACTAGGTTAACCCTAGACGTCTTCATAAACCGGTCGAATAATGGGATACCCGAGACTAACATTACTCACTTGGTCAATATGATTCATGCATAACTTATTAATTATGTGTTATTTGGATTACTTGATGTTTCATGGTTCAGTTGATCTTATAGTTAATTTCACACATAGGAATGTGCTAAACATTTGAACTCATGTCTAAAACACAATCGTGGTATATGTTACGGGACTAAGTTATGTTATTCATAGTATTTCTAATACAAAAATAAAATATGTGTAAAGATCTTATAAAACTCTAAGTACACGTGGTAAGCCTAGAAGTTATAAAGGTGTCACTGACGTGTCTATCGGAGGTTAACTAGCTTACCTCGATATTTTAGTCGGCACATGTAGTGGGTCACTTTAAATTGACGATTCAAGTGGATAACCATCATTCAATAAACTAACACGCGTCAAGTGCCTTTGACTATTGTCAATACCTAATAGGATACAATTTATGATTGTATCTGATAACGTTTGTAAAATCGTGATGCATGCATACCTCATTCGTTCCAACTACGGTAGGAATTGAACTTATCTTTTAGTTTATCATATTAATTATATTTTTATAAATGATTTCTTCCATTCTTACCTACAGTGTCTCATTTGTGAAGTTTTAGAAAGTTTGACAATAAAGTCCTTCACTAGCATTTTCAACATTGTTCGCAGTGGTAATCGAGTTTAAGCAATAAAAATACACCCTAAACTTCTACTAAACCATTTTAAAGACCATCCATACCCTAAATGAGGTCAATATCTACTAAGAACCGGTTCAAACACTCCAAGAACCGGATCATAACTACTTGAATCGATCAATTATTTCAAACCTAGTCTCTAGTAGTCATTCGAGGGTATTTTGGACATTTCACCTTCATAACCGACTTAATACACTTGGTTAATGGATAAATCCGACCCTCAACCCTCATTTACAGTCTGAGCATTATCAAGAAGCTTCACACTTCGAAAAATCACCAAAAATTCAAGAAGAAATCATCAAAAACATCAACAGCTCAATTTCTTTGACAATCAAGGTGAGTTTCCTTTGTTTCTTCCTTATTCTTGCTATGTTTCTTAGCTATTTCGAAGGTGTGAGAGATTGTATATGTTCTTATACATGTTATAATGATTTTAAGAATTCAGCCATGGCAAACCCTTGTGTTAAATATGGATTTATGAGTCTTAAAACTCACTAAGGCAATAAAGGAACCAATTCTGCCACCTTTTGGAATTAATAGTATATGTTACTTGATCCTTATGTTTCAGGGTCAGGAGTTTCAGTATACTTATTCTTAAGTATCTTAGGGATATTATATCAAAAATTGGTGCAAATTCAACTTATATTATAGTGGTTATAAGCAAAACAAAATCTGATTATGACAAGACTTTGATAAACTCTCTTAATCAAGTGTTTGTTATAAAACCTTGAAATTTTAAGTTGTGAGAGTTGAATGAACTTTATAAACAGAGACTAATAGATTTATTAAGGAATTATAAGTCCAAAATTTATTGGTAAATGGGCTGGTATACATCGATAAACCGACATAAAGTACATAGAACACCGGTTATGCGAAGTGGTAAACCCTTTCGATATAAAGAGAGTTAAACCTTGCGTGTGGTATGTAAATCCTTGAAACACATTCCTTGAAACAGGTTCTGAAGATATATCATCCCAACCACCCCTATTGGTATAAACGTAAGGGTATTACCCGATCAACCTAAGTAAAAATCCATCAGCAACAACAATCCATAAAAATAGAATTGTTTGTAAACTTGATGATATCTTGAGAGTGTATTGTATTGGATGATTGATCCGTACTATGATTAAAGTGTTTGGTTGCACCTTACATGATCATAACATCCTTTAGCATCTTGTCATGCATGCATTACAGGATTCTCACTAGTGTATGCATGCATGGTACGATCATGGAAAGAAAGAAAAGAAAAATGTTTTGTTGGCAGCTGCTTGAGCAACGAGGCATGGTAGTTGCATGCTTTTACGATATGTTTAGCATGGTAGATGCGTGCTTATATCATGTGTGAGACATGGTAGATGCGTGTTCTCACGATATATTTGGTGTGGTAGATGCATGCCTTATATACGGCATGGTAGATGCATGCCTCATGATATGATATGATGTTGAGTTCATTCCGGTGCTTAGTACGTGGTTCAACGGGCCCAAGGATAAGAAAATGATTTTGAGAGATTCTCATTGATAATCATATGTCATATGTTGCATCAGACATGATACATAACATGCATGATTTCTACTTATTGGGCTTTAGCTCACGTAGTTTATGCATGGTAGGTAATTCGATGCTTGAGTATGTTCCTCATTTGGATGAGTTAGAGTTCCACTGTTGCTGAGGGTCGACGTACATGGATGACGACCTGTCGGGCTTAACCATGGGCTTAACATATTTTCGTTCTTGTTTGTGAACCTTACTTTATAAATATGTATTGTAGTAATGTACTCATGTGTTCGAGTGTCGTTGATGGTGTGAGGGGTACTTTAAGTTCACTTAGTATGTTTGTTTAAAATGTGAGGTTGTTTAAATATCGTAATGTAAAATAAATGAGTGATTTGGGAAGCTCGAAGTTTTGTTGTTTACTAATCTCTTGTAGTTATAGCTGTGGGGATATTGATGTCATGAGTTTGATTCGGATTGAGACTAGATGTCTCTGTATGATACTTGTGTTGGTTTTATGTCACAGGTTTGGGATAGGTACTAGTTTAGGGGAAATTTTGTCGAAATTTCACCGTAATTTATAAGTACTAATATGATATAAGATAGTGCAAGTTAGGCAGTTAGTGCGGGTGTGTTACAGGTGGTATCGGAGCCCGGTTTGTGCCCTGTAGACTGTCCATGTACACGAGCTCAGAGCATGTGGAGCACAACAAATCCAGTAAGTGTTATTTTATTTGTGTGCACTCATATTTCATGAATTATATTGACCATATGATATAGGGCTCAGTCATAAATAGAGAATAATGCCGAGAACGAGAAATGAAGGCAGTGATGGGGGTAGAACACAAGACCCGTAAATGACATCCACAAGTTACGATCGTGATCCGATCATTGGTCGATTGAGTGAACTAGTAGAAAGGCAATCTCAACAAATCCAACAACTCATCCAACAAAGAGACATGCGAGGACGGCAGGAGATGACAGAATCGACCGCCACCTCGAGTAGAACAAGTTGAATTTGATGGAGGAAGGTTCGAAGTTGAATCCCCGACATTTGAGAGCGCAGTGGATCCTACGAAGCGTAAGAGTGGCTAAGGACTATAGAAAACATGTTCCAGTATAGTAAGGTCTCTGAAGAGAACAAGGTACTTTGTGCATCCTTCATGTTACGAGGCGGTGCGGGTCATTGGTGGGATACGATAAGCGCTATTGAAAATGTGGCAACAATGACTTGGGCTAAGTTCAAGGAACTCTTCGAAATAAGTACTTTCTGACTCTGTTCGTGCAATGAAGATGAACGAATTTATACGATTGAAACAAGGAAGCATGACGGTTTGGACTACATCTGTAAGTTCGCAATCTTTGTCTAGGTTTCTTGAGCATATGGTTAGCAAAAGCTTGAAAGTGGAGAGGTTCCTTGAAGGCTTGAGACCAGAGCTATACAGAGATGTCAGCATGGCAGGAATTCAAGGGACGACTTATTCAATAATTGCTGAGAGAGCATTGGTCGCAGAACAGGCAGAACTGAGGATTCAACAAGCACAAGAGGTTCGGCGGCAATTTGCCCAATGACAAGGCCAACGCTGGTTTAAGAATGAAAAGAAGAGGCCACCTCAATCGCAGAGTCCAGAGGCTGATTTTCCATCTAAAAAGGGGCAGGAACAAGGAGGACCAAGTAAGCGCATGAAGTCTGAAGAGGGTAGACCCTTTGTACCATTACGGGCATGCCCTAATTGTGGAAAACAACATAGTGGAGTTTGCTTATTGGGTTCTAAAGTATGCTTTTCATGTGGACAACCTGGACATATGGCGAATGTTTGCCCAAACAAGACAAAAGCAAAAGCGCAGGAAAGGGTACCAGCTAGAGTTTACACTATAACCAGAGAAGATGCTGAAGCTAATCCGTCTATTATCACAGGTAACCTTCTTATCTTTGGTATTTCAGCATCAGTATTATTTGATCCTGGTGCTACACATTCATTTGCATCTACCGAGTATGTGAGAAGGCTGGGTAGAGTACCAGAAACAATTGAGGTAGGTTATAATGTAGTTACCCCATGTGGAGATCCAAAACAAACAAATAAGACCATACGAGCGTGTAGTATTCCTATCGAAAATAGGGAACTTTATGCTGATTTAATTGTGTTGGACATGAATGACTATGACATAATCTTGGGTATGGATTGGTTATCAAAATATCATGCTACTGTTGACTGTCGGAGAAAGATTGTGACACTACAACCACCTGGGGAAGAACCTTTTTATTTTGTCGGGGTTAGTAAGAATTTTAGATTTCCAGTAATCTCAACAATGAAGGCACAACGTTTATTAAACAGTGGTTGTGAAGGCTATGTAGTTAGTGTGATGAGCATTGAAAAACAAGATTTCTCGAACGTCAATGAAGTACCAGTGGTGAAACAATACCCTGAAGTGTTTCCTGATTATCTACCGGGACTGACACCAGATCGTGAAATCGAGTTTGTGATTAACTTACAGCCGAGAACGGCACCAATATCAAAGTCACCATACAGAATGGCACCAGCTGAATTAAAGGAATTAAAGACCCAGTTGCAAGAGTTGTTAGACAAAGGCCTCATTAGGCCTAGTTATTCACCATGGGGAGCGCCAATATTGTTTGTTCGTAAGAAGGATGGTTCCTTGAGGATGTGTATAGACTATCGAGAGCTCAACAAAGTTACGATCAAGAACAAGTATCCTTTACCTCGAATTGATGACTTGTTTGATCAACTTCAAGGCGCATCTATCTTTTCCAAAATTGATCTGCGATCAGGGTACCATCAATTGAAGATAAAGGAAGAGGACATCCCAAAAACAGCATTCAGTACGAGGTACGGACACTATGAGTTTTTGGTGATGCCGTTTGGCCTAACAAATGCCCCAGCAGAATTTATGGATTTAATGAATAGAGTGTTTAAAGACTTCCTGGATAAGTTTGTTATCGTGTTTATTGATGATATTCTCATATATTCGAAGACCAAAGAAGACCATACAGTACATCTAAGGAAAGTTTTAGAAGTCTTAAAACAGAAACAATTATATGCTAAGTTTAAAAAGTGTGAATTCTGGTTAGACCGAGTGGTATTCTTGGGGCATGTTATATCTGGAGCAGGGATTTCAGTAGACCCAAGCAAAGTTGAAGCAATCAATAACTGGCCGCAACCCACAAATTCTACAGAAGTATGCAGCTTTCTTGGTCTAGCTGGATATTACCGTCGATTCGTAGAGGGATTCTCCAAGATTGCCTCTCCATTAACACAACTGACTAGAAAGAATGTTCCCTTCAAGTGGACAGAATCATGCGAGCAAAACTTTCAAGAATTGAAGAGGCGGCTGACATCGGCACCGATCTTGACCATTCCAATGGGAACTGGAGGTTTTAAAGTCTACAGTGATGCTTCAACGAATGGTCTGGGTTGTGTATTAATGCAGAATGGTAAAGTAATAGCATATGCATCTAGACAACTGAAGGAGTATGAAAAGAACTACCCGACACATGATTTATAACTTGCTGCAGTGGTGTTTGCACTTAAAATATGGAGGCATTACCTATATGGAGAACATTGTGAAATTTATACTGATCACAAGAGCCTGAAATATTTCTTCACTCAGAAAGAATTAAATATGAGACAACGGAGATGGTTGGAACTTGTTAAAGACTATGATTGTGTCATCAACTACCACCCTGGTAAAGCTAATGTCGTAGCAGATGCCCTAGCGTAAAATCAGCACAATCCATTGCGGCCATGACCTTGATCGAAGCGAATTACATGATTTGATGAATATGGATGTGGAAATTATCCAACATGGATGGCTAGAAGCAAAATTGTCGCACTAACCCTTCGACCTACTTTAATAGATAGAATTCAAGAAGGCCGAAGAGGATCAAGAGTTAGAGAAAATAAAGAAGAACATTAAATTAGGAACCTCGTCAGATTTCCAATTGTCAGAAGATGGTATTATTCGATTTAGAAATCATTTATGTGTGCCTAATTTTGAAGATGTTCTCAAAGAAATATTACTAGAGGTGCACTCAACACCATATTCAGTACATCCAGGAGCAACCAAAATGTATAGAGACTTGAAACTACACTATTGGTGGCCAGGTATGAAAGAAAATATTGGACAATATGTGGAGCAATGCCTAACATGTCAACAGGTAAAAGCTGAGCATCAAAGACCAGCAGAACCTTGAAACCTTTATTTGTTCCAAAATGGAAGTGGGAGGACATTACGATGGATTTTGTGATAGGTTTACCAAGAACGGTTAAAGGACACAATTCTATCTGGGTTATAGTTGATAGATTGACAAAATCTGCTCACTTTCTCCTAGTTTGTACGACATACTCCATTGATCGTTATGCTCAACTCTATATACAGGAAATAGTGAGGCTACATGGGGTTCCATTATCTATTGTATCGGACAGAGATTCACGATTTGTATCAGCTTTTTGGAAGAGCCACATAGAGCATTGGGTACCCACTTGTCTTTCAAAGATCGCTTATCATCCACAAATGGATGGGCAATCAGAAAGAACTATACAAACTCTTGAAGATATGCTCAGATCCTGTGTTATGGACTTTCAAGGCCAGTGGATCAAACATTTACCCCTAATTGAATTCTCCTACAATAACAGTTATCAGAGTACAATTGGAATGGCTCCTTATGAAGCTTTGTATGGCCGGAAGTGTCGATCACCAGTACATTGGGATGAGGTTGGTGAAAGAAGAGTTTTAGGTCCTGATATGATTCAAGAAATGACAAGCAGTTTCACTAATCAGAGAAAGAATGAGAACAGCTCAAAGCAGACAAAAGAGTTATACAGATACCAGAAGGAGAGCACTGGAATTTGCCGTGGGTGATCGTGTATTCCTGAAGGTTTCTCCAATGAAGGGAATAATGAGATTTGGTAAGAAAGGAAAACTGAGTCCAAGATACATTGGGCCATTTCCTATTACTGAGCGGGTTGGTGAAGTGTCTTATCGACTAGAGTTGCCATCATCAATGTCTCAGATACACAATGTATTTCACGTTTCTCTACTAAGAAAATACATTGCGAATCCATCCCACATTCTCAAGAATGAACTAGTTGAGATGGAGGCAGATTTGAGTTACGAGGAGATACCGGTACAAATCTTACTAAGAGAAGTAAAGAAACTCAGAAATAAAGAGGTGCCACTAGTCAAAGTGTTGTGGAGAAATCAACTCGTAGAAGAAGCCACTTGGGAGAGAGAAGATGAAATGAGGGCTAAATACCCTGATCTTTTCAGGTAAGTTAAATTTCGGGGACGAAATTTTTATAAGGAGGGGAGGATGTGATACCCGAGCCTAACATTACTCACTTGGTCAATATGATTCATGCATAACTTGTTAATTATGTGTTATTTGGATTACTTGATGTTTCATGGTTCAGTTGATCTTATAGTTAATTTCACACATAGGAATGTGCTAAACATTTGAACTCATGTCTAAAACACAATCGTGGTATATGTTACGGGACTAAGTTATGTTATTCATAGTATTTCTAATACAAAAATAAAATATGTGTAAAGATCTTATAAAACTCTAAGTACACGTGGTAAGCCTAGAAGTTATAAAGGTGTCACTGACGTGTCTATCGGAGGTTAACTAGCTTACCTCGAGATTTTAGTCGGCACGTGTAGTGGGTCACTTTAAATTGACGATTCAAGTGGATAACCATCATTCAATAAACTAACACGCGTCAAGTGCCTTTGACTATTGTCAATACCTAATAGGATACAATTTATGATTGTATCTGATAACGTTTGTAAAATACTGTGATCTGTCTATACCTCATTCGTTCCAACTGCGGTAGGAATTGAACTTATCTTTTAGTTTATCATATTAATTATATTAAGTATCTTAGGGATATTATATCAAAAATTGGTGCAAATTCAACTTATATTATAGTGGTTATAAGCAAAACAAAATCTGATTATGACAAGACTTTGATAAACTCTCTTAATCAAGTGTTTGTTATAAAACCTTGAAATTTTAAGTTGTGAGAGTTGAATGAACTTTATAAACAGAGACTAATAGATTTATTAAGGAATTATAAGTCCAAAATTTATTGGTAAATGGGCTGGTATACATCGATAAACCGACATAAAGTACATAGAACACCGGTTATGCGAAGTGGTAAACCCTTTCGATATAAAGAGAGTTAAACCTTGCGTGTGGTATGTAAATCCTTGAAACACATTCCTTGAAACAGGTTCTGAAGATATATCATCCCAACCACCCCCTATTGGTATAAACGTAAGGGTATTACCCGATCAAGGTAAGTAGAAATCCATCTGCAACTACAATGCATAAACATAGTATTGTTTGTAAACTTGATGATATCTTGAGAGTGTATTGTATTGGATGATTGATCTGTACTATGATTAAAGTGTTTGGTTGCACCTTACATGATCATAACATCCATTAGCATCTTCACATGCATGCATAACAGGATACTCACTAGTGTCTCGCATGCATGGTACGATCATGGAAAGAAAGAAAAGAAAAATGTTTTGTTGGCATTGCTAGAGCACCGAGGCATGGTAGATGCATGCTTTTACGATATGTTTAGCACGGTAGATGCGTGCTTATATCATGTGTGAGACATGGTAGATGCGTGTTCTCACGATATATTTGGTGTGGTAGATGCATGCCTTATATGTCTGGCATGGTAGATGCATGCCTCATGATATGATATGATGTTGAGTTCATTCCGGTGCTTAGTACGTGGTTCAACGGGCCCAAGGATAAGAAAATGATTTTGAGAGATTCTCATTGATAATCATATGTCATATGTTGCATCAGACATGATACATAACATGCATGATTTCTACTTATTGGGCTTTAGCTCACGTAGTTTATGCATTGTAGGTAATTCTGATGCTTGAGTATGTTCCTCATTTGGATGAGTTGGAGTTCCACTGTTGCTGAGGGTCGACGTACATGGATGACGACCTGTCGGGCTTAACCATGGGCTTAACATATTTTCGTTCTTGTTTGTGAACCTTACTTTATAAATATGTATTGTAGTAATGTACTCATGTGTTCGAGTGTCGTTGATGGTGTGAGGGGTACTTTAAGTTCACTTAGTATGTTTGTTTAAAATGTGAGGTTGTTTAAATATCGTAATGTAAAATAAATGAGTGATTTGGGAAGCTCAAAGTTTTGTTGTTTACTAATCTCTTGTAGTTATAGCTGTGGGGATATTGATGTCATGAGTTTGATTCGGATTGAGACTAGATGTCTCTGTATGATACTTGTGTTGGTTTTATGTCACAGGTTTGGGATAGGTACTAGTTTAGGGGAAATTCTGTCTAAATTTCACCGTAATTTATAAGTACTAATATGATATAAGATAGTGCAAGTTAGGCAGTTAGTGCGGGTGTGTTACAAATAATATTCTACATTTCGCTCCTCCACAGATAAAATTACTCGAGTATTGAATGTATGACATATACTTAAATTATCGTGTCGCACTTACAGCTTAAAGTCGGAGAAAAGTTTTGCGATTTACGGAACACGAATTATCCGAGAAAATGACTCGACATAAAATATACCCGAAAACTCAAAAAGTAAACTTTTGAAAATCGTACTCAAAACGTAAAAGTGGTGTATATAGAAGTCGACGGAATCACGATTCTGTCTAACGAAACATAAAAATCAAATTCGAAAGGTAAACCCAACCAAATAATCGAACATCCGATTTCTGAATTAAAAACGTGTAAATAGTTCTAAACTTACTCCATTAGTCAGAATTTTATTATTTGTGAATGCAAAACCCTAATGTCGCACTTGAGGTCATAATAATTCATGCATATAAAAGACCGGGGCATTACAATTAACCTTGGCACGAGACTCATGGCCATCGTACCCCGCAGAGCCTCGTCGGACATCCCTGGTGGTTAACCATAGTTCGCGATATGAAACTCACGGCAACGTACCCCTAGAGGCCCCGTCAGACCGTCCCTAGGTGAACATACACATATCATCCACAACTCCACAGGAAGCCATAATTCGAATACTAGAATATGCATACAAATGCTAGGTACTTCGCTAGAATGGCCACTTTAGTCGACGTATACTCACAACTAATATCACACAATCATAAGCAATTACCAATAACAAACAACACCAAGCGCCACAACCTCCTTACCTGCAAAAATTTCGGTCTACTAACATCACTAAATATGATCAACATCTTCCAACATACGAAACTAACGCACATATTCCGAAAGAACATTAATCTACGAAGCATACGAGTTATCTTTTGAAAGACAACAATTATCGAGAACATACCGATCCTTTTAAAAGTTCATTAAAACATTCAAATTGTAATTTGATTCCAATACTAACGAATACATCTACGAAACACGAAATGTATGGGCAAGATACTTGCCTCGAAATCGGCATGCAAGTATTCCGACGAACACGGCTTAACCGGGAAGCTTCGAAACGCTCGATGCTATCGAAAAGGAAGAAGACGATGAACGGAAGGGTTCAACACGGTTTCTTCGCAAGAAACTCGACCCTAACATCAAATAATTAATAAATCAACGATCATACGAGGAAGAATAATCGTAGAACGTCCGAAAACCCCACTATGACATTCTACCGGACACCTTCAAGGCGTCGATTAGGAATTCAACAAAACAACGAATCCTTGGCAATTAAACCATGGAACAACAAGGAAATTGGTATAATACAACTTAATAATCAATAACCCATCACTAATATAGGTTAAATCGGATTAAACGGATGAAATCAAACAAAAACCCCCAATTTCCCCAAACTAGGATTTATAGGAAATCTGACCTGATTCGCTCGATCAAAGGATGTTATAGGATGGATAATCGATGATATGAACTCCAAGACTTCATGGATTCATCATTTGACAACATGCCTCCACGCCTACCAATCCTCCAGCCGCGGAAGGGAAATAAACGAGGTGAGAAAATGGGTGAAAACCCGTCTGCTGGGCCTTATATAGGTATCCTGTCGGCCGCCTTACGTACGTAATCGGTCATGGCTTACGGCCGTAACCGGCCATGGCCGAGCCAACTGCCCAGAACTGTCGGCAGTGTTACGTACGTGACCGGCTAGGGATTACATACGTAACAGGCCTTACGGCCGTAACTGCCGGACACTTACGGCCGTAACTCGGCCAGGGGTGGCCTGGCCCCAAAATGCCCGGCCATGACTCGGCCGTGGCCAACTCCGACGGTCCGAACGACCCCGAACCCCGAACCTAAATATGAATCGAAGATACGGTTACGAGGTACACGCAAATACGAAACCAAGCGCTAAGAGAACACACGATTCCGACCACCCGAAGGCTCGAAATTCGACAACGGAATGTAATTACCCCAGACTTTGGGAAATTACGAAAACGGCCCAAAACGTCCGAAATACACGATACACGATCGAAACACCAAGCCAAAGCTCGCAACATGAATAATAACATTAAATGAACTTACAAGAAACTCGAAATAACAGTTTCAGACGAGATTCGCAAGAATCGAGCTCAAGTGCAGAAAAGCCGCTTAAAAACACGAAACTCAACAAAACGATATCGAAACGAACTCGGATGACAAAAAGTGCAGAATTAATCATTCTCTAAATGACAAAACGGTCATGAGTGAGTCGTCAGAATGGACTTCTGCCAAAAAAATAAAATTACCGAAAATCAAATTTGCGGATATTACAAAAATAATGGTCTTCGGCGTACCATGCAATCGAACTATCTCCGCAATAAACACTCGTGCCAACTTCTCTGGCCCCCAAGTATCCTTAATACCCAGAAAATGAGCCGACTTGGTTAGACCATCAACTATCACCCAAATGATATTCATCCCCGTTCTGTCCTTGGCATATTAGTGATAAAGTCAATTCGATATATCTTCCCACTTCCATTCAGGAATCGGAAGTGGCTTCAACATTCCGGTAGGTCGCTGATGTTCAATCTTAAACTGTTGACAAGTTAAACACTTCGAGATGTATTTTGTTACGTCCTTCTTCATATTTCCCCACCAGAAATTTTGCTTTAAATCCTTATACATCTTACTGGTGTCCGGATGAATAGAATAGGGCACACTGTGAGCTTCCTTCATGATCATCTATTTCAAAGCATCGTCATCAGGGACACAAAGTCGACTCTGGAACCTCAGAACTCCATCATCATATACTAAAAATCCTGGGGCCTTCCACTTGTTCAGTTCATCACGTAACCGAATAATTAGAGAATCATCCAACTGCTTAGATTCGATTAACGGCGAAGTTAATTCCATCACACACAGTTGCCCTTGGACTCCTTGAGACCATACTTCGATTCCTTCGCAAATCAATTCTCGTTGAATGCTGGACTGGGACGTAAGCGTTTCCAACATCCGAATAGAAATGGGTTTGCGGCTCAGTGCATCAGCTACCACGTTTGTTTTGCCTGGATGATAAAGAATTTCCAGGTCGTAATCTTTAATCAATTCCAGCCATATCCTCTGTCTCATGTTTAATTCCTTCTGACTGAAAATATACTTGAGGCTCTTGTGATCTGTGAAGATCTAACAGTGAGTGTCGTACAAATAATGTCGCCAAATCTTCAGGGCAAAGAAAACAGCTGCTAATTCTAAATCATGTGTCGGGTAGTTAACCTCATACGGTTTCAACTGTTGAGAGGAATAGGCAATCACCCTATCCTTCTGCATCAACACGCAACCCAGACCTTGATTTGAAGCATCGTTGTAAACCACGAACCCATCAGTTCCGTCTGGTAGTGCTAATATTGGCGCCGTTGTCAGTCTTCTCTTAAGTTCATCAAAACTAGTCTGACATTTCTCGTCCCACACGAATTTCTAAGCCTTCTGCAATAGATGAGTAAGTGGACGAGCAATTTTGGAAAATCCTTCCACAAAACGATGATAATACCCAGCAAGTCCTAAGAAACTTCGGACTTCCTTCACGTTCTTAGGAGATTCCCACTCCAAGATTGCCTCAACTTTCTTTGGGTCTACCTATACTCCGTTGGTTGATATCATGTGCCCAGTGAACATTACTTCCTTCATCCACAACTCGCATTTGGAAAGTTTCGCATAAAGTTGCTAAGTTCTCAAAGTAATCAAAACAATTCGCAAATGTTCTGCATGCTCTTCTGGATCCTTCGAAAGATCAAGATGTCGTCGATGAAAATGACCACGAATTTATCCAAGTATCCTAAGAATTCCCGATTCATCAATTGCATAAACACAGTCGGAGCATTAGTAAGACCAAATGGCATCACCACAAACTCATAGTGCCCGTACCGGGATCTGAAAGCGGATTTCGGTATATCAGATTCCTTAATCCTTAATTGATGGTATCCTGATATCAAGTCGATCTTCGAGAATTCCGTCGCCCCATACAGTTGATCAAATAAATCATCGATCCGAGTTAATGGGTATTTATTCTTGATCGTTACCTTGTTTAGCTCTCTATAATCAATACACAATCGGAGGGATCCGTCTTTCTTTCGAACAAAAAGAAATGGGCGCACCCCAAGGAGAAATGCTAGGTTGAATGTAACCCTTCTGCAACAATTCCTCAAGCTGTTTCTTTAACTCATACATCTCAGTTGGCGCCATACGGTATGGTGCTCTGGAAATAGGTGCGACTCCTGGTTTTAAATCGATATTAAACTCTACAGCTCTATGTGGAGGTTGTAATACCCGAGATTTCTGATGTGTATTTGAACCTCGTGATAATGTATTTATTTCATTTTGATCTGAGTATTTTTCTCCGTATTTCATGATCCTGTGTTGTTGAGCATATGACTTCATTCATGTTGTTCATACTTGCATTTTTGTGCACTTATAGCGCACGCTAACATCTTAGCATTAGCGCGCGCTAGTTGAGTTAGCTATCGAACGCTACGTATGAGTTGTAGCGCGTGCTACACGTAGTCAACTTGATTAAGACAGGGTGGTAGGTGAGATCAGCCACGGATTTTGGTCGGGACATGTCGGGATGAATTTGGCCGGCTTTTGGAAAAGTCGAGTCAATGCTGTTTAGCGCACGCTACTGGTACGAGGATAGCGCACGTTAAATGTTGAGTACAGTAAGGTCAGTGAGCTTCGTATAGCCGTTAGCGCACGCTATATGAGTGGTAGCGGACGCTAATTTATGTACTTAGTACACGTAAAGGGACGTTAGCGTACGCTAAGTCGAGACCAAGCAGAAATAGTAGACTGCAAGCCCGTTAGCGCACGCTAGGGATAGAGCCGTAGCGCGCGCTAATGACCAATTTCTATATATAGGACAACACCCTTCTTCATTTTTCAGATTTCACCACTTCCCAAACTCGATTTCTGAGACTTAGCGAGTCACTCTCTCCATCCTAAACCTCTCATATCATCATCCTAGTTCGAGTTTGAAGATTTTAGACCATTGAAGATTGGTGTTCAAGCTCTCGGTGTTGAATTTCTTCAAGTTCCTCCTTGTTCTTCACTATTTTGAGGTAGGTGATTCTTCACCAACTGGAGTAGTATTCTTAAGAATGTTTTGAACATGTTTTGAGATTATCTAGTTAGTTAAACTCGTGCGTAGTCGAACATCATGTTGTTAGTAGAATATTTTCGATGTTTCGGTACTTCTTCATCGTTTAGAACCTTGAACCTTGTAGTGTCTGAACTCCTAAGCACAATCATGAAGCTACAAACCGATTATGGCAAGTTTATGGAGATTATCAAGTTCTTATGTATTACATAATGAAATCATACGTATTGGGACATTTAATGGATTGAACTTAGGATATTTTCTTGAAGAAGAAGATGAGTATCAAGTGAACCTAGTAATCAAGTTCTTTCGGTGTTCTACGGAGTAATTTTGATATATTAATTGGTTTGGATACATGAAGAACATGATTAGAATCATTGTAAGAAGATTTATCCGGTGATGTATTGAAGAATCCGACCGTAGGATACATTTGATCTTAGGTAGGATACTACGTGTTTTTGTCGGGTTAGTATCCTAATGTTGATTCAAATCCGAATTGTTATAGGATAGCGTAGTAAGCTCACATGTTTGAGAATAGCAAGCTCTTTGATGCTCTTGATGATTAAACCGATTATCCGGAACCGTTAGTTATACCGGTGTTATTATTCGTTGAAGGTTCGGGTTTTGGTGGATTGATCGAGTGAGAGTTCTTCGAGCTGGTTGAAGATTTCTTCTTCGTAGTAACAACCCTTATCGCCATTCTAAGGCAAGTATCGTAATTTGTTAATGTTGGTATTTTGAGCATGCATGTGGTTTATTCATGTTGTTGATCATGGGATTTATTTCGTTGAATTGTATCATATTCGTTATCGAGTGTATGTATGTTCATGTTGATGGACATAGCGATTTTGCATATATGTATGCATGAGTTGTGTTTATGTGTGTTGTGCGATCTATGCTGAGGGCGCTGGATCGGATGTCCACCTCGTGTTGGTCCAACGGGATCATCTTGGGATCTATGCTGAGGGCGCTGGATCATTAGACGGGTTTTTCCACCTCGTGTTGGTCCGACGGGATCATCTTGGGATCTATGTTGAGGGTGCTGGATCATTGGAATACCCATATTGTGTTAATGGAATCTTGTGGATTCGCATTGTTGGATTCCGGTAGTGGAAGTCCGTGTTGTGTATTTCGTTATGCATTGTTGTTGCATATTCAATTTGTTTAATATGATACTTGTACTAGCATCGTTTTGCTAACCCCTTCGGGGGTGGACATTTGTTTTGATGTTCAGGTAGCCGAGGAGCGGGAAAACAGCAACAGTACCGACGTGATGACGAAGGGGCTCAGTGATGTTTATTGTTATTATGACTTGTCTTTTGGATTATTTTCAGTACTCGAGTACGTGTGTTTTATTAATATTTCGAGATGATTGTATTAATGAACTCATTTGATCTGTCGAAACCGCTTTTGTATTTTGAACTTTTACAGTACTGTTGTATTATATTTACGTTTCTTCTAATTAGCCTTGTAAATTCTTACTTAAAGAGTTTACGGCGCTGTAATTATTCTGAATATCTCGGGGTGTTACAGAATATGGTATCTGTAATGTCCGGTTATCCCCTAAGCCAATAACCATTTAATACCTAAATGCATTTACATAATATGCATTATGGAAGCATGGCATACAAGTAGACATTTCATGTGCATGAATAACTGCTATGCCCATTCGCATTACGTTTTATACGACATGTTAATTATCTCCTTTAATATGATAAAAGTCATTGTGAGATGTTTTGTTGCAATGAGGAGCTCAGTTTCTCAGTAAGGAGATCGATGTGCTAAACGATTTTAAAATAATAACTGTAATACCCTATAAGATTCAAAGACTTAATTAAATGCTATTTATTTTGCTAATGATCATGGATTTCAATAATTACAACTTGTCCAATACTTGGACCGATATGTTTCCAACATAAAATGAAGGATTTAAAAAAGAAAAGATTTCAAAATAAATTATAAGGATTATTTTAGAATTTATGAAAGTAATTTCGAAAATTTTCTACGAATTGATACAATAAAATTTTCATTACAGAACGCTTATACTGCAAAAATAATATTAAATTATTATTTTAATATTATCGAAAATCCGTTCTGATCATATCAAAGATTTAACTCCAACGAGTCCGTAACAGGTCGGAAAATCGAATTTGGACATCGGGAAGGGGTCGAACCGGCTGACCCAAGTTGACGGACATTTGCCGGTCACCGCCGGACACGCCGACTGACAACTACCGGTCACGGCCGACAGAAGCTTCGAGGCCTATCCGGATAAGGTTGTCCAGATGTCCGGATAAGGTCGGTCACGACCGACAGAAGCTTCTCGGTCACTATCCGAATAAGGTTGTCCAGCTGTCCGGATAAGGTCGGTCACGACCGACAGAACCTTCTCGGCCTGCTGTCCGGATTAGGCCTCCAGCTGTCCGAGTAAGGTTGATTTTCAGCCGACTTTGGACTCCTATAAATATATGTATACGTACATATGTACCAATAAATGATATACCGTTTTGAAGCTCTGAACCTCTACTTTAAGACGCCCATAACATATTTCACTTCAAATAATTATAAAAGATATAAAAAGCTCGATCAAATAGGAAGCTCAAATCTAACAGTTTTCCAAGGTGTTCGTTAAAAGTCCCCAAAGAGATTTCAGATTGTTTCTTCAAGGATTTTAGCACATCCATCCATAGAAACTGATCTTTTCACATCAACAGGCACAGGACTTGAGGCAAGATGATGCTTTTCCTTACTGTATCATAAGGATCATATATTGATTGATATTTGCATACGTGACTGTTATTGAATGATCATGCATAACATATATATGTAAAAGAATTTTTAAGAACAAGAAGTATGGTACTTGATTGATGGCGGGTATGCACGGGATGCGGGGGACCGGCGGACCCAACACATGGTGGCAAATACTTGCGGCTGAAAGTCGGTCAAGGAAACCCACACTGAATGAAAAAGGTTGAATACGGCTAATACCATTGGTTGAAAAACCAGTATGGGAACCCCCGTATACATCTTTTATTGGCCAATTATATGAACAGGTTCCGAAAACCATGGCCTATCACTATCAATCGAGTATCACACTTCAAGGGTGTAATATCCGGAATTTCTACTACCGTTTAATATTATTTTATCCGAGTTATATTGTACAGCGTGGAATCTATACAGTATAGATAAAATAAATGAAGGACTAAGATGTCAGTATCGGTATAATTGTCGTACTTGGTCGACAATTGTATTAGAGGATATAGTGCGTCATGTATACGTATCCGATATGTCGAGACGTTGGACAAGAATAGCTGAAAATGGCTAAGTATAGCCTTATTAGCGCACATTAATAGTTAAGCTTAGCGCACGCTACCATGCAGGGTTAGCGCACGCTAAAGGTAAAATCATAGCGCACGCTAATGCAGTAAGATCGGAAGGAATCTGCGTGTGGACCAGGCCACTTTCGGCGCAATTTCTGATAAGTCAACGGATGTTTGTAATGTAGTACTAGCGCATGCTAAACCCTAAAGGTTAGCGCACGCTAATGGTATATTGGACAAAAAGGAATCGTATCCTCGTCAGCACTTTCGGCGTGTGGACCAGTCTTCGGAGCATACAGACAAACGAGTCAACTGATATTAGCGCACGCTAAACGCAAGGACTTGCGTACGCTAGAGAGTGTAAGTTACGTACGCTAATGCATGGGCGTTACGTACGTAAGCACATGTACGAAGCCACACTGTAGCCTCTGGACTGCGATATCGCACGCTAATAAAGTTAGTTAGCGCACGCTAAGGCCGTAGCGCACGCTAAACATAAGGTTAGCGCACGCTAGTAATATACTTTATAAAAAGGGACAGACGGGTATTATGAAGCATTTCGTCCATTCTCTTCTTGCAACCGATAAAGAGAACCTTGGGAGGTACCTGAGGTCCAGAAACACTCCGAGGTGATGATCTTTATCAAGATTAAAGATGAAAATCATGGATTAAAGCTTTGTTCTTTAAATCATTGGCGATTCTTGGAAATGGATTCAAACTTGGGATTCAATCCATTTCTTCAAAAAGGTAATCCCTCTTCATCTTTGGATTTCATTTTGGATTGAATGTTGATGTTCTTGAGTTGATGATTATTACATAAACAAGTTGATAGGCATGATTATGAGATGGATTACCGGAGTATGATGATATTAATATGATTTGGGTGATTTGTATTGTGTAGTTCGTTTTCTTGAGATAAGTTGGTTAATCCTCATTCTCCTTTGCAGATGTTGATGTTATTGTTGATGATTACTCCCTGTAATGATAGATTATGAAAGTGTTGTTACGTTCTTAATGTTTCATGATGTTTATATTGAGGAAGATGATATATGGATATAGGACTTGGATTATAAGTTGAATGATTGTTTGTATGTTAAAGGATATCGGATTTCGTTGTTTTGATGACTATAAACATCGTTTTGGATCACTTGGTGTTCTTGATAATCGTCATATGTTGATCGGTACCTGAAAAGCATGCAAACTGTACAGCATTAGCGCACGCTAAGCTTATTGTCTAGCGCACGCTAACGGGAAGAACTTAGCGCACGCTACGTTAAGTGATTAACGTGCGCTAAGTCATCAGGAAGGGTAGTATATTCTGTTTCGTTTATGAATTCGTGATCGTTTAAGTTGGTTTGATCAGAATTGTGGTTAACCGAGATATTGTTGAGCATTGGGTTTGTGAATTGATTTTTATTGATTGTTGATTGTTATCGAACTTGTTGTTTATCGAATGACTAGGTTGAGAATATTGATCGGTGGTTATAACCGTATGCTGCGGTCATGTTCGAGTATGTTCGTGAATTACTTTGGTCGGGACCGAGGGACTTGTAGATGACGGCAATGGAATTGGTAACTGCTTCATCGGTATTAAGGCAAGTTATTACTTGCTCAGTTTATAATATTTAATGAATGGTTTCAGTTTCATTCGTTTATAATTTGTATAGAAATGTTTATAATCGTAATCACAGTGGATTTGGAATTATAGGTTGTATTCGAGTTTTGGGAATTAAATCATAAGGTATATGATTTACATTTATTGTTGGTATACTTGGTATCGAGGATACATTGTGGTATAGACGAAGACGTGAATTATTTACCGTCCGTGGTAATTTGTACCATCGAGTATTGAGGATAATTGTCCGTGATGGTTTGGACATCGAGATTGATCTCGAAGGACTCGAGACAAGTACTCTAATCATTTTTGTCATTTTGTGTCGATCATGTTGTGATACATTCGTGTATCGTTGTTGTCATGCATTTGTGCACGGTTGTTGTCGTGCATTGTGTACTATTATCTTGTGCAGTCGTGCATTGTTGTCGTATGTCCACCATGCGTTGGTCCGATGGGATCATCATGGGAATCTATAGCTGTGTGCGCTGGATCACTGGACAGGTAATGCCACCATGCGTTGGTCCGACGGGATCATCATGGGAATCTATAGTTGTGTGCGCTGGATCATTGGATTACCATATGTGTTGTTGTTATTGTGCATATGTATATTATGGGTTTGCCATAAGTATACATTGTTGTTATTGTTGTGAACATATTGACGTTGTCACATGAGTATGCATTTGTAGGTCTTGCGTTAGGACCATGTTCGTATGTTGTGTTGATCTGATCTTGGATTAGACTGACGTGATTTCGTCATGGTATTTCGTATCTTGTGGTATGTTCCATATTTCCTTGATACTTGTCTTTGATGGACAATCGATTATCGTATTGGAATTTTCGAAGTTATCCGATGGATTGAATTGGCCAGAGTTGGTATAATTTCCGTATCGCGAATTATGATAATGTTTTGAGAACCTTGAGTATTGTTGAGATACCGTACAGATATTTTGGTATTATCTTATTGTGTTGTTAAGGATACGAATCATGGATTTTCGTAAAGTTACGACGGTAAGATTACATTGGTCGTATTCTTACTTAGTATTTCCATTGATATGTAATTATTGACGTGATGTGATGGTTATCATTGTTGGATATTATGGCTGACCCCGTCGTGGGCTTTCTTTTTAGGTTCTTGGATTATTAAGCTTGTAGCGGTCGTGAAGAGATGAGCTTCCCGGAGGATACTGGCTAGGACATGTATTTGTGTATTGAGCTTCTGATTTGTTGTTGTATTCCGCTGCTAGAGTATTTTAATTGTTTGTCTTTATCCGCTGCGTGAGTATTTTTAAATGTCCTTTTGGTATCTGGTAACTTAGGTTACTTTGGCAATCATTTTCTAAATCTATTCTGTCGATATGTGTAAGCGATAGCTTAACGTATGTTTTTAAACTGTTGAGTTTTAGCATTTCGGGCCTTGTGGTTTCAAATGAGATTTTACGACGGTTTTGATAAACGAGTTTTATAAAGTCTTCGAATGTTTTAAATATATAATACCGTCGTTAGCCTCTTGGACGTTTGTAAATGTTTGCGAAAATTTCCTTCAGCCTTGTGGGTTCCATCTCGGGGCCCACGGTGCTGTAATATTTCCAGTCGGATCTGGGGGTGTTACAGAATATGGTATCGGAGCTTAGGTTGTGAAAACCTAGGCAGTCGGGTCGAGTTGGGTCATGCTTTTGTCGTGTCATTTGAATTGTCGGTTGACAAGTGTTTGAGCTCTGGGATTTTGTTGTTCAATCGGGCTTGTGCGTTATGTGATTTACCAGTGTGGTACTGGGATTGTTGTAACTTTTCCAAATGGTGTTAATGTGTTTCTTCAGATAGAGTTGTGTTGTGTTCTTGAGTTGAACTGAGTTTGAAAAATGTGTGTTTTGAAAATATCTGTGTCGAGTATTTTCTTGAGTCGAGACATGTGCCAGTATCACGGGGAATCGTCGGCTTCACGATTTGTAAGTATTTGGATTCTTGAATTATAATGAGATTTATTGCCGTTCTAAGTTGATATGCTTTGAGATTCAGCAAATATTATGCGTTACAATATAAGGTGACAGAGTTGGGACAGTATTCATGATCTTGAGAAGTTATGATTTTGAAAATCAATATGTCGGTTAAGCTTTGGAACGGAGTTGTGCATTTGGAAGAATTATTGTGGATTGTCCAGGAGAACATGTAGTCATGTTAATTCATTTTATGATATATGAACTGTTTTTGAGCATTTGAAAATGGTACTTTTCAAAATGAATGTTTTACGGATGTTTTACCGTAAATGATTTTTGGGCCGAGACCCAATAGATTTTTGAAATTGTTTTATAACTCAGGACTTGGGGTCCGAAAAAGGGTTTTCTACTTTTTAAACTTCTTGTAATGCGGAACGAGATACGGGCTGAGACCCTAATGTTTCAAAAGGCCTTTCTGTTTTCTTAAAACTCCCGAGAATTGTAAAACACTTTATTAATCGTTTATCTATTTCGTTCCTGCCTTTCGGGGTTTTGGCTTACTTGTTCAAATGAAACCTCTCGGGAAGTCTTTCGCTGTGTTGATTTGTTTCAGTGTTTTGTCATGGCATATTTGAGGTGATCCAGGATGGATTAATGATTGACATGGCGAGTCATATGTGGAAAAAGGAATTTTTAGTCGGAATTTATGTATTGAAATTTCGGAACTTTATCGTGTGGTTTTCCGATGGAATAGCGAGCCAAATTGGTATACATGAGTATGGGTGTGGTCAATCATTTGCATAGTTTTCATTTTAAGACTTCGAAATCGTGAGGATTCGAAGGAAACTGTTACCGAATACTTGGCATTAGCGAGCCAGTTTAACTTTTCAAAAAAATTTATTTTGTGGTCTTACGAAAATTTTGTTTTGAGTTTTGAAATTTTTGTAAGAACTTTCGAAAATTTGTCATCTTGACGAGACTATATGATTTCAAACTGGTTTTGAAAATGTGACTGATATACATACGCATTTAGTGCATAGTGCATATCATGATGAAGTTATGAGTGTAACTCACAAACTGGATGAGACATCAGTATGGAACTATGAAAAGGGATCCGAACTCTAGTATGATAGTTTGGTTATCCAGAGATGATCGGTTGATTGACCGGATAAGAGCAATATGTTGCGTGTTGTAGATTCTTGCACAGGATGTAATTTTGGAACTTTGGATTTTGCGAAATCGGGGCATATGTGCTATGTAATTCCATTGGTATGGTAGTAGCGCGATTTGTACCATAGCGATTTCTGAATGATTTCTTTGTAAGTGTAGATGTGGGGATGGTGACCCCATACTGGTTGTTTTGGATATCGAGTGGTCGTTCCCACTCCACTTATGATTGGTATGTTCATCGATTTGCGATTGGTTGTTCGTATGCCGAGGGGAATGTTCACCAGTCAGTTGTGTTTCGTTGAGATTCACTGTATGTGATTTGTTTAATGTTTTGAGAATTTTGTTCTTTCGTATATCGGTTTCTACGGTTCTATGTTGATCATGTTGGAGCTTACCGTGTGAGGGTATTCCTGATCATCGTTGATCGTTCGTTTGTCATATTGGAGGTTATCATGTCGATGATATTCTCGGTTAATTTATTGGTTGATCATTGCTAGTGGTCATCTGAGCGTTCAGATTTTGTGTGGATATTTCGGGATATGTTGCCATTGTGTTGGGCAGTTGTTTCACATCGTGTATTATTTATTTGTCAGGATTTGGACTTGATTGTGTAATCAGGCAGACAGGATTTGAAACGGATAGATTATTTCATCCGAAGATGATATATTTTTGTTGAGATTCATGGAATGTGATTGTAAGCGTATTGAGATTGTACAGTGATGTCACTTACTAGTATCTCAAGAGATCGTCGACTTTGCGCACTGGTAAGTATGCTGTTTCGGTTATTCGTGAATGATGATGATTGATCGTTGTCGTGATGGTTTCGAAATATTTTGGTTGAACGGTTTGTTTGTTTTTCTAAGACGGATTACAAGTTTCGAGGACGAAACTTATTTTAAGTGGTGTAGTATGTAATATCCGGAATTTCTACTACCGTTTAATATTATTTTATCCGAGTTATATTGTACAGCGTGGAATGCATGCGGTATAGATAAAATAAATGAAGGACTGAGATGTCAGTATCGGTATAATTGTCGTACTTGGTCGACAATTGTATTAGAGGATATAGTGCGTCATGTATACGTATCCGATATGTCGAGACGTTGGACAAGAATAGCTGAAAATGGCTAAGTATAGCCTTATTAGCGCACACTAATAGTTAAGCTTAGTGCACGCTACCATGCAGGGTTAGCGCACGCTAAAGGTAAAATCATAGCGCACGCTAATGCAGTAAGATCGGAAGGAATCTTCGTGTGGACCAGGCCACTTTCGGCGCACATTCTGATAAGTCAACGGATGTTTGTAATGTAGTACTAGGGCACGCTAAACCCTAAAGGTTAGCGCACGTTAATGGTATATTGGACAAAAAGGAATCTTATCCTCGTCAGCACTTTCAGCGTGTGGACCAGTCTTCGGAGCATACAGACAAACGAGTCAACTGATATTAGCGCACGCTAAATGCAAGGACTTGCGTACGCTAGAAAGTGTAAGTTACGTACGCTAATGCATGGGCGTTACGTACGTAAGCACATGTACGAAGCCACACTGTAGCCTCTAGACTGCGATAGCGCACGCTAACAAAGTCAGTTAGCGCACGCTAAGGCCGTAGCGCACGCTAAACGTAAGGTTTAGCCCACGCTAGTAATATACTTTATAAAAAGGGACAGACGGGTATTATGAAGCATTTCGTCCATTCTCTTCTAGCAACCGATAGAGAGAACCTTGGGAGGTACCTGAGGTCCAGAAACACTCCGAGGTGATGATCTTTATCAAGGTTAAAGATGAAAATCATGGATTAAAGCTTTGTTCTTTAAATCATTGGCGATTCTTGGAAATGGATTCAAACTTGGGATTCAATCCATTTCTTCAAAAAGGTAATCCCTCTTCATCTTTGAATTTCGTTTTGGATTGAATGTTGATGTTCTTGAGTTGATGATTATTACATAAACAAGTTGATAAGCATGATTATGAGATGGATTACCGGAGTATGATGATATTAATATGATTTGGATGATTTGTATTGTGTAGTTCGTTTTCTTGAGATAAGTTGGTTAATCCTCATTCTCCTTTGCGGATGTTGATGTTATTGTTGATGATTACTCCCTGTAATGATCGATTATGAAAGTGTTGTTACGTTCTTAATGTTTCATGATGTTGATGTTGAGGAAGATGATATATGGATATAGGACTTGGATTATAAGTTGAATGATTGTTTGTATGTTAAAGGATATCGGATTTCGTTGTTTTGATGACTATAAACATGGTTTTGGATCACTTAGTGTTCTTGATAATTGTCATATGTTGATCGGTACACAAAAGCATGCAAATGCATGACATTAGCGCACGCTAAGCTTATTGTCTAGCGCACGCTAACGGGAACAACTTAGCGCACGCTACGTTAAGTGATTAACGTGCGCTAAGTCATCAGGCAGGGTAGTATATTCTGTTTCGGTTATGAATTCGTGATCGTTTAAGTTGGTTTGATCAGAATTGTGGTTAACCGAGATATTGTTGAGCCGTTGGGTTTGTGAATTGATTTTTATCGATTGTTGATTGTTATCGAACTTGTTGTTTATCGAATTACTAGGTTGAGAATATTGATCGGTGGTTATAACCGTATGCTGCGGTCGTGTTCGAGTATGTTCGTGAATTAATTTGGTCGGGACCGAGGGACTTGTAGATGACGGCAATGGAATTGGTAACTGCTTCATCGGTATTAAGGCAAGTTATCACTTGCTCAGTTTATAATATTTAATGAATGGTTTCAGTTTCATTCGTTTATAATTCGTATAGCAATGTTTATAATCGTAATCACAATGGATTTGGGATTATAGGTTGTATTCGAGTTTTGGGAATTAAATCATAAGGTATATGATTTACATTTATTGTTGGTATACTTGGTATCGAGGATACATTGTGGTATAGACGAAGATGTGAATTATTTACCGTCCGTGGTAATTTGTACCATCGAGTATTGAGGATAATTGTCCGTGATGGTTTGGACATCGAGATTGCTCTCGAAGGACTCGAGACAAGTACTCTAATCATTTTTGTCATTTTGTGTCTATCATGTTGTGATACATTCCTGTATCGTTGTTGTCATGCATTTGTGCACGGTTGTTGTCGTGCATTGTGTACTATTGTCTTGTGCAGTCGTGCATTGTTGTCGTATGTCCACCATCCGTTGGTCCGACGGGATCATCATGGGAATATATAGCTGTGTGCGCTGGATCGCTGGACAGGTAATGCCACCATGCGTTGGTCCGACGGGATCATCATGGGAATCTATAGCTGTGTGCGCTGGATCGTTGGATTACCATATGTGTTGCTGTTATTGTGCATATGTATATTATGGGTTTGCCATAAGTATACATTGTTGTTATTGTTGTGAACATATTGATGTTGTCACATGAGTATGCATTTGTAGGTCTTGCATTAGGACCATGTTCGTATGTTGTGTTGATCTGATCTTGGATTAGACTGACGTGATTTCGTCATGGTATTTCGTATCTTGTGGTATGTTCCATATTTCCTTGATACTTGTCTTTGATGGACAATCGATTATCGTATTGGAATTGTCGACGTTATCCGATGGATTGAATTGGCCAGAGTTGGTGTAATTTCCGTATCGCGAATTATGATAATATTTTGAGAACCTTGAGTATTGTTGAGATACTGTACAGATATTTTGGTATTATCTTATTGTGTTGTTAAGGATACGAATCGTGGATTTTCGTAAAGTTACGACGGTAAGATTACATTGGTCGTATTCTTACTTAGTATTTCCATTGATATGTAATTATTGACGTGATGTGATGGTTATCATTGTTGGATATTATGGCTGACCCCGTCGTGGGCTTTCTTTTTAGGTTCTTGGATTATCAAGCTTGTAGCGGTCGTGAAGAGATGAGCTTCCTGGAGGATACTGGCTAGGACATGTATTTGTGTATTGAGCTTCTGATCTGTTGTTGTATTCCGCTGCTAGAGTATTTTAATTGTTTGTATTTATCCGTTGCGTGAGTATTTTTAAATGTCCTTTTGGTATCTGGTAACTTAGGTTACTTTGGCAATCATTTTCTAAATCTATTCTGTCGATACGTATAAGCGATAGCTTAACGTATGTTTTTAAACTGTTGAGTTTTAGCATTTCGGGCCTTGTGGTTTCAAATGAGATTTTACGACGGTTTTGATAAACGAGTTTTATAAAGTCTTCGAATGTTTTAAATATATAATACTGTCGTTAGCCTCTTGGACATTTGTAAATATTTGCGAAAATTTCCTTCAGCCTTGTGGGTTCCATCTCGGGGCCCACGGCACTGTAATATTCCCAGTCGGATCTGGGGGTGTTACAAAGGGTACCCGAAGAAAGGATTTTACAAGAACATGACTATATATATAGTAGTTATTTGTTGATAAATGTGATACGTGATACTTTGCTATTACAGAAGTCTCATTTTACTGAGCCATTAGCTCATTAGATTCTTATGATACAGGTGATGATGCTCATGTTTAGGAGTTGACTATCTTCTTCAGTGTTGACAGCCGGAGACTTGTCCATATGCCATTCCCCAGCTATTTCGCCTATCTTTGGAAGACTATGTTTTGTTTTTAATAAGATCACTCTGTTATGGTTTTGTTATGTATTAAACTTAAGGTTGTGTAATGTTTTGAATAAATAATACCGGTTTGCATTATTTCCCTGAGTACTCGCATTACCAAATCTACTTCTTATTGGTTTTCAAAGTTTAAAAGAGTGATACTCCCCAACTTAGTAGCACGAACCCCTTTGCGGTTCAGCTGCTAAGTTAGGGGGTGTTACAGTTGTGGTATTGGAGCGAAGGTTTAAATCTTTCCTGCAGACAGAAGATGGCATATGGACATTCTCGACTGAAGGATATGGTCAACTTTTATCTATTAAGTATTTTGTTTAATAGATTACAATATATTAGTTGTCATCATCATTGTTATGTGATCGTTATTGGCTTATGAATGGGTGAGATTGGGCAGTACAACGGATGTGATGGCACCGAAAAGAAAGGCAAGAGATGATCCAAATCCAAACCATAACCTTCTTGAGAATTTGGCTGAGCTGATGCAACAACAGACAAGGATGTATGGTGAACAAATACAACAATTGCTGAACATGCAACAAAGAAACGAAGAGCAAAACCGACAACCTCCACCAAGAAATAATAATGGACCAGCAGTGTATGAAAAATTTAGGAAAATGGAACCTCCTGATTTTCATGGTGGGGCTGATCCTATGGTTGCGGGAGAATGGGTCAAATCACTTGATGTTATCTTTGACTACATGCACATCGACGATGCTGAGAAGATACTTTGTGCGATCTTTCAACTCAAAAAGGATGCCAGAACTTGGTGGGAAGGAGCCAAACTTGCAGTCAACTTGAAAGGGTTGACGTGGGAGAGATTTAAAGTAATAATCTATGATAAATACTTCACTAGGGATGCACGGTCTCTCAAGGTCAAAGAGTTTTTGGAGCTGAAACAAGGGGATATGTCTGTTTGTGAATATATTCGGAAATTTGAAGAAGGCTGTAGGTATGTTCCAAATATTGCTAGGGATAATTCTGAGAAGGTGGATCATTTCCTAAGAGGCCTCTGACCTGAAATTAGAAGAGATGTGAGGATGTCTACATCAACTGAGTTCAGAGAAATTGTTGACAAAGCGCTGCTCGCAGAAGCTGACGAAAAGGAGATACAAAGGTCTTATCAGCAGAAGCGGCAAGCATTTGCTTCAAAAAATTCAGCACATTGGAAGAAATCGGAGCAAAAACCAGGCAAAGCCAATCAGAAGCATCCTACAGCGAGAGATGCTCCAAATACAATTGAGAAGCCCAAGTGTACTAAATGTGGAAAAATCACTTTGGAGAATGTTTTGTTGGGTCCAATAATTGTTTCAGATGCAAGAAGCCCGGACATATGGCGAGAGATTGCCCAAACACAGAGAATAAAGTTCAGGGAAGGGTCTTTGCAATGACTCGAGAAGAAGCTGATGCAGATGCTTCCGTAGTCTCAGGTACCATTCTGATCTCAGGAATTCCTGCACTTACATTGATAGACCCAGGATCTACACATTCATTTGCATCATATGCATTTATGAGAAAATCGGGCATTAAACCAGAACTCTTGAAAGTTGGTTATAATGTGGCTGCTCCGCTTGGAGAAAATATGGATTCTGACCAAATGTTGAGGGCTTGTACTGTAATAACCGTACTTTTTATTGACTGTTTGACCTTGCCGTTTCTCTTATGTTGTCGCTCTGTAAACACTTGGAGATGTTGTTGATATTGTTATTGAGTTTCGTATCTCGTTTGGGTCTTGATCATGTCGTTTAGACCTTGCGGAAATGTTTTGGGCCAGAGATATAGCGCACGCTAGGCCTAGGCTAACGTACGCTAATTCTGCTTGATTAGCGCACGCTAGCTTAGAGCCGTAGCGCGCGCTAAGGGGATCAGTCAGGTTAGAACCAGTTTTTCGGACTGCTCTCTGGACTAGCGGATTAACGTGCGCTAGGAGTTTGTTAGCGCGCGCTATTTGTGGTTAGTAGCGCACGCTAACATCCGTCCGTAGCACACGCTAACGGGCTGGTCGGGAGAGGCAGTGGGGTTGCCAGGGTTTCTGGACTATCAGGTAGCGTACGCCAGGTGTCGGCTAACGCACGCTAAAACTACTGCATAACGCACGCTAAGACATAGCGGTAGCGCACGCTAAGTTGTGAGCAGGGCAGAGACAGTAAGTTCTGGACTCCAGTACTGGATGCCACATTTTTTGACTAGTGCACGCTAGAGACAGACGATTAGCGCACGCTAATGGAGCCGGCAGAAGCCACTGGAATATCCGGTGACTTCGCTAGTGCACGCTAATGAAGGAGGCGTAGCGTGCGCTAGACTGGACAGATATATATATGGCAGTTGACTTCATTTTCGTCATTTCTCACCTTCCTCACTCCTTTTCGACGGGAATCGCTCGGGAGAGACGATCTTGGGCGATTGGAAGCGATCTTCCTTCGAACAATAACATATTTGGTTGGAGAACAAGGATTTCATAACATCTAATTCATTCTATCATCTGAATCAAGGTAAAAATCCTTAGAATATGGATAATTGATTATCATATTCCTTGCGAATCGTTTAGGTGTCGGAAGCGTGTTATTGGACCTACCGAACTTATACCCTTTTTCCGTTTGATTTCTCGATGTCTCAAAGGCAAGTATATATTTATGAATGTGCGTTCTCGACTTTGAAAGTATGAAACATTAATGGCATGATTATTCCTATCCACTTTGGGGCGGGCCGACGGATCCCCTGAGGGTTTCGTAGCCTCTGGTGCGATTCCACGGATGATATGAACGAACCGTTTCTACGGCATTCATATATGTATTGATGGCATGATATGAATGAACCGTTTCTACGGCATTCATACGTGTATTGACGGATGATATGAATGAACCGTTTCTACGGCATTCATATACGTCTTGAGGTGACGCTATGAGATTTAGTTATTCCGGAATACTAATCTTGAATTGATGAATTGACGGTTACTTTTACTTTATTGTCGAGAAGTATTATGTTTCATACTTGATATACTTGCACTAGCTATTCGACGGCTAACCCCTTTATGGGGGAAATACTTTTTATGTATTTCAGGTTCAAGGAGAGCGGACAGGCAGGTATCGGGTCGGCATGAAGATGGTGGGCAAGAGTGATACTGTGTTTTCCTCCGGTTATGTTTTGAGTTTTCTATTCAGTATTGTTGTACTGGAATAGTCATTGAATACTCGAGTATTGTTTTCCATTTTTTTTCTTGATGTTCCGGCCTGTGTTTGCCGAGGTATTGATTGGTGTGGTGATGTCTTTGGATACAATGGTTATGTTTTGAATACCCTTTGTATTATTCTTCCTTCCATTGTATGTAGACCTTATCGGTCAAAAATTATAGTTCCGCGTATGTTTAGCCTTGTGGGTCCCACGGTGGGGCTTACGGCGCTGTAATATTCCCTGAATAACTTGGGGGTGTTACAGAATATGGTATCAGAGCTTAGGTCTATGGATACCTAGGCTATCGGTATTTTGGGTCGATCGAGTCGTTAATTGTCCGCAGTATCACTACTCTACCATCATCACAGTGCGACCAGTACTTGTAAGACCTCTTACTCTTCTGGTGTTTCCTTATTCGTTTTGCTTCCTTTGATCGGTATTCTTGAGAATCGATCACTTTGATGACGCGTGATTGAATTGTACTTACGTGACTTGTGTGTTCTTCAGTATGTCAGCTGGTAGGGGACGTGGCCGTGGCCGTGGCCGTGGACGTGGAAGAGGTCGTGGCGCGGCTATTTCCATCAGTTCTGTTGCGGGGTCGACCAACCCCAGTTTGTCGAACTCGGTACATCCTGACACTGAAAGTCAGCACGACCAGTCGAATGGCCAGGGGAACAGCGCGGACGTTGGGGTGGCGAATGCACTTCAACAATTGGCTACCCAGATGACCATCTTAGCCCAGACTGTTCAGCTGAATAATCTGAACCCGAACACGGATGCTTTGCTTCAGAACGTAATCCGTATGCACCCTCCACAATTTGGCGGTGCCACAGACCCGTTAGGATGGGAAGATTGGCTAGCGGAATTGGAAAAGATTTTCAAAGCGGTTGATTGCCCCGAAGTGAGGAAAGTACCGATTGTTCAGTATTTCCTTACCAAGCAGGCCGCTACGTGGTGGAAAGTCATCAAGCCACAGGATCATGTTGCCACGTGGGATGAATTTAGAGAACTTCTGGAGGCCGAGTTTTGTCCTTGACCGGTACGAGAAGGCCGAATCCGCGCCTTTTTCAAGGCTAAACCACAGAATATTCCCGTTTCGCAGGCGATCGTGGAGTACAACCAACAATTGATCCATGTGAAGGATCAGGTACGTAACGAGCGTGACAAGATCCGTTACTTTGATATGCATATGAGTATGGACTTACGGCGGTACATGGCTGGATTTGCTTGCACCACACTGAAGGAATACCAGGACAAAGCCTTAGCCCACGATATGTTGAGCCCCGACAATGATACCGTCGTGGAAGAATCGAAGAAACAGAAAGTCGCAGGGAATTTTTCAAACTCTAAGGGTGGCAACATTCAGAGGTCACAGACGACTAACCGTTCTGCCGGACAGTCGTCACGTTCTAATAAAGGAAAGAGGGGTTACCGTCCTACTCCGGGTACCACAAACCGCACGGTGATTTGCTATAATTGTGGTCGATCAGGCCATGTTAATTTGGAATGCAACTTTCCACCATTGAAGTGTCACATGTGCGGACAGATGGGTCATAGAGCGGCTTTTTGTTCCGAGCCGAATCAGACTTTGGACACTCGGGCTTCTGCCCCAGCTGGTCAACCTCAGCAGAATTTCGGCGGGGCGGGAGTCGGAGTCGGAGGGGGAAACTCTAGCGTCGGTTCGGTACAACCACGGGTTTATGAGATGCGTCGAGCAGACGAACCCGACGCGGCGGTAGCTTCAGGTACCATTCATATTTTATCTCACCCAGTCCGCGTACTTTTTGATTCAGGTGCTACACATTCCTTTATTTCTCTGGAGTGTGTACGCCGTTTAAATATAACTTGTTTGACTGTTTGCGAACCCTTAATCGTGAAACTGCCTAGCGGGGATAGAATTGTAGAGAACCGGGAGATTAGAGATTTTCCAGTGATTATATCCGATATGGATTGGTTATCGAATTTGATTGTAGTTGATATGGAAGGCGAGGACGTGATCCTCGGCGAGGATTGGCATGATAGTCATCAAGCGATTATGAACTACCGTACCAAGGTTATTACCATGATGACTAAAGATGGATCTGAGTACTCATTTTTGGGGCATAAGTCGGGACTATCCGAGTTACTTATCAGTGCCATGAAGGCCGTAAAACTTTTGAATAAAGGTTGTACGGGCTATTGGTGTTATGCCTTGAAAACAGTAGGAAACGAAACCGATTTCTCTTCGATTCCGGTTGTTAGTGAGTACCCCGATGTTTTTCCGGATGACCTCTCGGGATTACCGCCAGATCGAGAGATAGAATTCACCGTGGACTTAGAGCCAGATGCGGCTCCGATTTCTAAAGCGCCTTACCGGATGGCACCTTCCGAGATACAAGAATTGAAGAATCAATTGGGAGAACTTCTGGAAAAAAGGTACATCAGACCGAGCGCTTCGCCTTGGGGCGCGCCTGTTCTTTTCGTGAGGAAGAAGGATGGCTCACTATGTTTGTGCATCGACTACCGTGAGCTGAACAAAGTAACCATCAAGAACAAGTATCCTTTGCCTCGTATAGACGATTTATTTGATCAATTGCAAGGGGATGCGGTTTTCTCGAAGATTGATTTGAGGTTCGGGTATTATCAACTCAGGGTGAGGGAGTCCGACGTTTCGAAGACGGCATTTCGGACGAGATATGGGCATTACGAATTTGTAGTTATGCCTTTTGGGTTGACTAATGCACCGGCAGTATTCATGCAATTGATGAATAAGATATTCATCGAGTACCTCGACAGGTGTGTAGTCGTCTTTATTGACGACATCTTGATCTATTCTCGAGATAAGGAGGATTATGCCCGACATTTGTGTTTGATATTAGACATTTTGAGAACCGAACACCTCTATGCGAAATTCTCGAAATGTGAGTTTTGGTTGGAAGAAGTTATGTTTCTCGGCCATGTGATTTCGGCCGAAGGGGTTCGTGTAGACCCGCAGAAGATTGAGGCAGTGCTGGATTGGGCACCGCCTAATAATGTTAAGGAAGTTCGTAGCTTTTTAGGCCTTGATGGGTATTACCGTCGGTTTGTCGATGGGTTCGCGAAACTCACTCGGCCGCTTACGAAACTACTCCAGAAGACCGAAAAGTTTGTTTGGACTGATGAGAGACAACAGAGCTTCGATGAACTGAAGAAACGTTTGACTTCAGCACCGATTTTAACTTTACCACAGGGTGGTGAGGGCTTTGCAGTTTATAGTGATGCTTCGGGTCAAGGCCTGGGTTGTGTACTTATGCAGCATGATAAGACGATAGCTTTTGCGTCACGACAATTAAAGCCTTATGAGATGAATTATCCTACTCACGATTTAGAGTTGGCCGCATTAGTCTTCGCACTCAAGATTTGGCGGCATTATTTGTATGGTTCACCATGTCGGATTTATACCGATCACAAGAGCTTGAAGTATATTTTCAGTCAGAAGGAGCTGAATATGAGACAGAGACGTTGGTTAGAGTTGATAAAGGATTATGACTTGGAAATTCTTTACCACCCCGGAAAAGCCAATGTCGTTGCGGATGCTTTGAGCCGCAAATCGGCATCTCTTCAAATGCTCGAGGTCCTTACATCGCAGACGAGAATTCGTCAGGATTTAATTGAGCAAGGGATAGAAGTTTGGCTTCAACGAGTACAGGGACAGTTGCGTATTCTCGAAATTCATTCGTCCTTGGTCGATGACATCAAAGGGAAGCAGTGGAGCGACCCGATGATTTCTCAACTGTAGGAAGACGTAATTAAAGGAAAAGCTCCTGGTTTTATGGTTCACAAGGATAGCATTCTGAGATTTTAGGGCAGGCTTTGTGTTCCGAACGATTTAGAATTGAGGCAAAGAATTCTCCGTGAAGCTCATGCTACGCCTTACTCAATCCACCCCGGGACGAGTAAGATGTACAAAGATTTGAAGCGCAATTTTTGGTGGAATAACATGAAAAAGGATGTACGGAGTTTGTATTACGGTGCTTGACATGTCAACAGGTCAAGATCGAACATCAACGACCAGCGGGGCTGTTGAAACCGATTCCCATTCCTGAGTGGAAGTGGGAACACATCTCTATGGATTTCATCACTGGCAGGCCGAGAACTCGGGCCGGAATGAATATGATTTGGGTAATTGTCGATCGGTTGACCAAGTCGGCACACTTCTTGGGTATTAAAAATACTTGGGGACCGGATAGACTGGCTCGAACCTTTATTGCTGAGATCGTGAGGTTGCACGGTGCCCCCAAGACCATTGTTTCTGACCGAGACGGCCGTTTCGTATCACATTTTTGGTAGGCCGTTCATCAGGCTTTGGGTACTGAGTTGAGACTGAGCACTTCCTTTCATCCTCAGTCGGACGATCAGATAGAGAGGACGATTCAAACGTTGGAAGATATGTTGCGGGCTTGTGCCTTAGACTGGAGTAATGATTGGGAGCTTCACTTGCCGTTGATCGAGTTTGCTTACAATAATAGTTGGCACGCGTCGATCAAAATGGCACCCTTCGAGGCACTTTTTGGTAGGCGATGTAGGTCGCCATTGTGTTGGGACAAGGCTTCTGAGCTAATTGGAACGGAACCAGATATGTTGTTGGAGACTAAGGAAAAGATTTCTAATATCCGGGACCGATTGCTGACTGCCCATAGTCGTCAGAAATCTTATGCTGATACTCGTCGTCGACCCTTAGAGTTTGAAGTGGGGGATCATGTCTTGCTCAAGGTGTCACCGACCAGAAGAGTTTTCCGCTTCGGGAAAAAGGGGAACCTTAGTCTGAGGTATGTCGGACCTTTTGAGATTTTGGATAGAGTTGGAGATTTAGCTTATCGCTTGGCGTTACCTCCAGCCTTGAGTCACGTCCATAGTGTTTTTCATGTGTCTCAGTTGAGAAAGTACGTATCGGATCCGAGCCACATTATCGACTACAGTGAGATTGACGTAGCCGAGGATACTACCTTTCCGGAGAAACCCGTGAAGATCCTTGAACGTCGTGAGAAACAACTTCGGCATAAGACCATTCCACTGGTTAAAGTGAAATGGTCGAGACATGGAGTCGAGGAGGCAACTTGGGAGACGGAAGAGAAGATGCGAGTAGAATACACCGAACTATTTATTCCTTAAGTTTCGGGACGAAACTTCTTTTTAGAGGGGGAGAATGTAATAACCGTACTTTTTATTGACTGTTTGACCTTGCCGTTTCTCTTATGTTGTCGCTCTGTAAACACTTGGAGATGTTGTTGATATTGTTATTGAGTTTCGTATCTCGTTTGGGTCTTGATCGTGTCGTTTAGACCTTGCGGAAATGTTTTGGGCCAGAGATATAGCGCACGCTAGGCCTAGGCTAACGTACGCTAATTCTGCTTGATTAGCGCACGCTAGCTTTGAGCCGTAGCGCGCGCTAAGTGGATCAGTCAGGTCAGAACCAGTTTTTCGGACTGCTCTCTGGACTAGCAGATTAACGTGCGCTAGGAGTTTGTTAGCGCGCGCTATTTATGGTTAGTAGCGCACGCTAACATCCGTCCGTAGCGCACGCTAACGGGCTGGTCGGCAGAGGCAGTGGGGTTGCCAGGGTTTCTGGACTATCAGGTAGCGTACGCCAGGTGTCGGCTAACGCACGCTAAAACTGCTGCATAACGCACGCTAAGACATAGCGGTAGCGCACGCTAAGTTGTGAGCAGGGCAGAGACAGTAAGTTCTGGACTCCAGTACTGGATGCCACATTTTTTGACTAGCGCACGCTAGAGACAGACGATTAGTGCACGCTAATGGAGCCGGCATAAGCCACTGGACTATCCGGTGACTTCGCTAGCGCACGCTAATGAAGGAGGCGTAGCGTGCGCTAGACTAGACAGATATATATATATGGCAGTTGACTTCATTTTCGTCATTTCTCACCTTCCTCACTCCTTTTCGACGGGAATCGCTCGGGAGAGACGATCTTGGGCGATTGGAAGCGATCTTCCTTTGAACAATAACATATTTGGTTGGAGAACAAGGATTTCATAACATCTAATTCATCCTATCATTCGAGTCAAGGTAAAAATCCTTAGAACCCTACCTTTTGGGAATTTTGGGGTTTTTCGTAGATTCGTCCGATTTATCCGTTTTGAAGTTTGAGAACTTTGAGATTATGAAGTATCTATACCGTATGCATGCTTTTCCTACGATTTTACGGTTTGGTTTGTGCCGTTTTCGGACTTGTGAGTTTTTGGACGATTTTCCAACCTATAGTTGATTATCCGTATATTTTATGAATTGTAGACGGGTTTCGGGGGTTTCTTCGTGTAATTCGAATATGGATAATTGATTATCATATTCCTTGCGAATCGTTTAGGTTCCGGAAGCGCGTTCTTGGACCTACCGAACTCATACCCTTTTTCCGTTCGATTTCTCGATGTCTCAAAGGCAAGTATATATTTATGAATGTGCGTTTTCGACTTTGAAAGTATGAAACATTAATGGCATGATTATTCCTATCCACTCTGGGGAGGGCCGACGGGTCCCCTGAGGGTTTCGTAGCCTCTGGTGCAATTCCACGGATGATATGAACGAACCGTTTCTACGGCATTCATATATGTATTGATGGCATGATATGAACGAACCGTTTCTACGGCATTCATACGTGTATTGATGGATGATATGAACAAACTGTTTCTACGGCATTCATGTACGTCTTGAGGTGACGCTATGAGATTTAGTTATTCCGGAATACTAATCTTGAATTGATGAATTGACGGTTACTTTTACTTTATTGTCGAGAAGTATTATGTTTCATACTTGATATACTTGCACTAGCTATTCGACGGCTAACCCCTTTATGGGGGGAATACTTTTTATGTATTTCAGGTTCCAGGAGAGCGGACAGGCAGGTATCGGGTCGGCATGAAGATGGTGGGCAAGAGTGATACTGTGTTTTCCTCCGGTTATGTTTTGAGTTTTCTATTCAGTATTGTTGTACTAGAATAGTCATTGAATACTCGAGTATTGTTTTTCATTTTTTTTTCTTGATGTTCCGGCCTGTGTTTGCCGAGGTATTGATTGGTGTGGTGATGTCTTTGGATACAATGGTTATGTTTTGAATACCCCTTTGTATTATTCTTCCTTCCATTGTATGTAGACCTTATCGGTCAAAAATTATAGTTCCGCGTATGTTTAGCCTTGTGGGTCCCACGGTGGGGCTTACGGCGCTGTAATATTCCCTGAATAACTTGGGGGTGTTACATGTACAGTTCGAATAGGCGGGAGGGTACTCTACGCCGACCTTGTTGTCCTACCAATTTCTAATTTTGATGTTATCCTTGGTATGGATTGGCTAGCTAAATATTGTGCAAACGTTGATTGCAATAAGAAGATTGTGGCCTTTCAACCAGCAAATGAAGGACGGCTTATTTTTAAAGGTAATTCATATTCATGCTCTTTGCCAATTATAACTGCACTGAAAGCTAGGAATATGTTAAATAAGGGGTATACTGGCTATTTGTCTAATGTTTTGGACACCTCCCTTGAAATGAAATTGAAGCCTGAAGATGTAGATGTGGTTAGAGAATTTCCTGAGGTGTTTCCAGATGATCTACCAGGGTTGCCCCCAGATCGGGAAATTGAGTTTGCAATCGATGTAATGCCAGGGACTAGCCCTATTTCTAAAGCCCCATACAGAATGGCACCAACGGAATTGAAAGAATTAAAAACCCAGCTACAAGAATTACTTGATAAGGGATTCATTCGTCCCAGTTGTTCACCTTGGGGAGCGCCTGTCTTATTTGTGAAAAAGAAAGATGGCTCGTTGCGTTTATGCATTGACTATAGGGAACTGAATAAGGTGACCATCAAGAACAAATATCCTCTTCCAAGGATAGATGATTTATTTGATCAGTTGCAAGGAGCATCAGTATTCTCAAAGATTGATTTACGTTCCGGATATCATCAACTGAAGGTCAAAGAAGAAGATATCCAAAAGACAGCATTTAGAACGCGATATGGTCACTATGAATTTTTAGTGATGCCTTTTGGTTTGACAAATGCTCCAGCAGCATTTATGGATCTGATGAACCGGGTATTCAAAAAGTTCCTTGATAAATTTGTGATGGTGTTTATTGATGACATCCTTATCTATTCACATGATAGAGATGAGCATAAAGAACACCTCAGAATTGTGCTTCAAATTCTCAAAGAAAAACGGTTGTATACTAAATTCAAGAAATGTGAATTCTAGATAGAACAAGTGGTATTTTTAGGGCATGTAGTATCCAAGGATGGCATTTCAGTTGATCCCAACAAGGTAGAGGCGGTGAGCAACTGGCCAACACCAACGAATGTATCAGAGGTTCGAAGTTTCTTAGGACTAGCCGGATACTACCGACGGTTTGTACAAGTATTCTCGAAGATTACAACCCATTAACATTGTTAACAAGGAAGAATACAAAGTTTGTTTGGACTGATGCTTGCGAGGGGAGTTTCCAAGAATTGAAGCGTAGATTAACTACGGCTCTTGTCCTTGCCACTCCTATGGGAACAGGTGGCTTTGTAGTTTACACTGATGCTTCTAAGAATGGTTTGGGTGTTGTATTAATGCAACATGGAAAGGTAATAGCCTATGCCTCCAGGCAATTAAAAGAGTATGAAAAGAATTATCCAACACGTGATCTAGAATTTGCTGCTGTTGTCTTTGCACTAAAAATTTAGAGGCATTACCTATATGGCGAAAAGTGCGAAATCTATACAGACCACAAAAGTTTGAAGTACTTTTTCACACAGAAGGAGCTGAATATGTGGTAGTGAAGATGGTTGGAATTGGTGAAAGACTATGATTGCGAGATCAACTATCATCCTGGTAAGGCAAATGTGGTTGCAGATGCACTAAGTAGAAAGTCTATGTCTTCCTTGCTAGTCACGCAGAAGCCATTATTATTAGACTTGCAAAAATTAGAACTGGAAATTGTGCCCAAAAGGAAAACTTGTTCATTATCAGCACTCATATTGGAACCTGCACTGCAAGATTTAATCAAAGAAACCCAGAAGGCGGATCAATACATTGGAAAATTGAGGGAAAAAGTTGATGAAGGCAAATTACCAAACTTCTCAGTCTCTGGTGACAAAATATTACGATATAAAGGGAGACTGTGTGTGCCAGCTGACACAACCATCATAGGGGACATTCTGAAGGAAGCTCATTCCAGTCCTTATTCAATACATCCAAGTAGCACAAAAATGTAAAAAGACTTGCAACAACATTATTGGTGGCCTAACATGAAGAAAGATATTGCAAAATTCGTTGCAGAATGTCTAACTTGTCAGCAGATTAAAACTGAACATCAGAGACCCGCAGGATTATTGAAGCCTTTACTAATTCCAGAATGGAAATGGGAACACATTACAATGGATTTCGTGCTTGGGCTACCAAGGACTCAAAGTGGGTATAATTCGATATCGGTGATTGTTGATAGATTGACCAAGTTTGCTCATTTCCTTCCAGTAAAATCCACATATAATATGGATCGATATGCTCAGGAATATATTAAAGAGATAGTCCGGCTACATGGGGTGACAATATCTATAGTATCTGACAGGGACCCTAAATTCACATCTGCATTTTGGAAAAGTTTACATAATGCAATGGGTACGAAGCTTGCTTTCATCACCGCATTTCATCCACAAAGTGATGGGCAGACAGAAAGAGTTATTCAAATACTCGAAGATATGTTGAGAGCATGCATACTAGATTTCAAGGGCAATTGGGATACAAAGCTTCCATTGGTAGAGTTCATCTACAACAACAGTTACCAATCTACAATTGGGATGGCACCTTATGAAGCACTATATGGGAGAAAATGTATATCTCCCGTACAATGGGATGAAGTTGGAGAAAGAAGTCTACTGGGCCCAGAAATGATACAACAGACTGCTATGGTGGTAGAAAAGATAAGAGAACGAATGAAAATTGCACAAAGTAGACAGAAGAGTTATGCAGATAATCGAAGAAGAGATTTGGAATTCGTAGTTGGAGACCATGTCTTCTTGAAAGTATCCCCAATAAAAAGCATAATGAGATTTGGGAAGAAGGGAAAACTCAGCCCAAGATATGTTGGCCCATTTGAATCCTTGAGAGAGTTGGTGACAGAGCTTATAGAATAGCCTTACCTCTTTCGCTATCTGGTGTACACAACGTCTTCCATGTGTCCATGTTAAAGAAGTACATTTCCAACCCCTCACATGTGTTAAATTATGAGCCGTTGGAATTATCCCCAGACTTGTCCTATGAAGAGAAGCCGGTACAGGTTCTTGATAAGAAAATAAAGAAACTAAGGAACAAGGTGTTGTTGCCCGAAATATTATCCGAAGATAGATATTGCTGGAATGGACGGACAACAAACAAGGTTGCGGGAGCATGTCCGAGGGAATGAAAATACACAAGATTTGTCGGGTTTGTTAGGCCCGGGCTTGAATGCTCTCGCGAGATGTTATTAATACAAATGCTCCTGGATACAAGTATTAATGTAAGAATCTAAATACAATGAGTGTAAAAGATCCTATTTATCTAACTCTTGAGCGAAGCTTTGGTGTTCTTGCTCTCTGCCGATCGTCTTCTGTGTGAGAGAGGCTGAGAGAGAAGAAAGAACTGAGAGATAGCCGTTGCCAAGAGTGAGAAATCCAAGTTGTGGTAAAAATCCGAAGGGACTTGGAGAGTTTTCCATGTGCAGGGAGCCTTCTATTTATAGGGGCTGAGATGCCTTGATTTCTGGCGGGCGATCGCCTTTCGTCCAATATAATAATGGGGCGATCGTCTTTAAGTCACATGGGTTGTCTGCCTAAAGTCCAAGGCTGCTGCTAGCAGCCAGCTGTGCGGTCCAATGAGGAGCCAGCACGCGTCCAGAGTTGTTGTCACGGGCGGTCCCACTGACACCTTTCTACGGGCCTGTCGGTTGGTGGAAGGATGCTGACAGGATGTGGTCAACGGACCATGTGCATCAGCGCCTTTTCCGGATCTGCATGTGGGTCTTGTTCCGAGCTTCGGCCTTTGCCGAATGGATGATCATCGGCCTCGCGCATCGGCCCTTGCCGACTGGGCGATCGATGGCTTCGCACATCGGCCCTTGCCGACTCGACGATCGATGGCCTCGCGTGGCATGAGGAGGTCGCCAATTGGTCGGTCGCCAAGAGTCGATCGCCAAGTACCAAGAGACGATCGCCTTCAGATGTCGATCGCTCGGCATCGGGACTTGTCCTGGGATCGTCGGCCGGCCGATCTGTCTTGGCTGCTCGGCTATGGCTAGGTCGCCTGGCCTCTGAGGCGATCGCCGGTCGAGGCGTATAATTCTCGACGCAACACAAGGAAATTCATTTGGTAAAGATTTTGTGGAGGAATCATGCTGTTGAATAGGCTACATGGGAAAGAGAGGAGGAAATGCAAAGCAAATATCCAGAACTATTCGGTATGTTAATTTCGAGGACGAAATTTTATAAGGAGGGGAGGACTGTAATGCCCGGCTATCCACTAAGACAATAACCATTTAATACCTAAATGCATTTACATAATATGCATTATGGAAGCATGGCATACAACTAGACATTTCATGAGCATGAATAACTGCTATGCCCATTCGCATTACGTTTTATACGACATGTTAATTATATCCTCTAACATGATAAAAGTCATTGTGAGATGTTTTGTTGCAGTGAGGAGCTCAGTTTCTCAGTAAGGAGATCGATGTGCTAAAAGATTTTAAAATAATAATTGTAATACCCTATAAAATTCAAAGACTTAATTAAATGCTATTTATTTTGCTAATGATCATGGATTTCAATAATTATAAGTTGTCCAATACTTGGACCGATATGTTTCCAACATAAAATGAAGGATTTAAAAAAGAAAAGATTTCAAAATAAATTATAAGGATTATTTTAGAATTTATGAAAGTAATTTCAAAAATTTTCTACGAATTGATACAATAAAATTTTCATTACAGAACACTTATACTGCAAAAATAATATTAAATTATTATTTTAATATTATCGAAAATACGTTCTGAGCATATCGAAGATTTAACTCGGACGAGTCCGGAACAGGTTGGAAAATCGAATTTGGACATCGGGAAGGGGTCGAACCGACTGAGCCAATTTGACGGACATTTGTCGGTCACCGCCGGACACGCCGACTGACAACTGCCGGTCACGGCCGACAGAAGCTTCGAGGCCACTATCCGGATAAGGCTGTCCAGCTGTCCGGATAAGGTAGGTCACGGCCAATAGAAGCTTCTCGACCACTATCCGGATAAGGCTGTCCAGCTGTCCGGATTAGGCCTCCAGCTGTCCGAGTAAGGTTGATTTTCAGCCGACTTTGGACTCCTATAAATATATGTATACGTACGTATTTACCAACAAATGATATACCATTTTGAAGCTGTGAACCTCTACTTTAAGACGCCCGTAACATATTTCACTTCAAAAAATAATAAAAGCTACAAAAAGCCCGATCAAACAGGAAGCTCAAATCTAACAGTTTTCCAAGGTGTTTGTTAAAAGTCCCCAAAGAGATTTCAGATTGTTTCTTCAAGGATTTTAGCACATCCATCCATAGAAACTGATCTTTTCACATCAACAGGCACATGACTTGAGCTAAGATGATGCTTTTCCTTGCTGTATCATAAGGATCATATATTGATTGATATTTGCATACGTGACTGTTATTGAATGATCATGCATAACATGTATATGTAAAAGAATGTTTAAGAACAGGAAGTATGGTACTTGATTGATGGTGGGTAGGCATGGGACACGGGGGACCGGCGGACCCAACACATGGTGGCAAATACTTGCGGCTGAAAGTCGGTCAAGGAAACCCACACTGAATGAAAAAAGTTGAATACGGCTAACACCATTGGTTGAAAAACCAGTATGGGAACCCCCGTATACATATTTTATTGGCCAATTATATGAACAGGTTCCGAAAACCATGGCCTATCACTATCAGTCGAGTATCACACTTCAAGGGTACCCGAAGAAAGGATTTTACAAGAACATGACTATATATAGTAGTTATTTGTTGATAAATGTGATACGTGATACTTTGCTATTACAGAAGTCTCATCTTACTGAGCCATTAGCTCATTAGATTCTTATGATACATGTGATGATGCTCATGTTTAGGAGTTGACTATCTTCTTCAGTGTTGACAGCCGGAGACTTGTCCATATGCCATTCTCCAGCTATTTCGCCCCTATGCTGGAAGACTATGTTTTGTTTTTAATAAGATCACTCTGTTATGGTTTTGTTATGTATTAAACTTAAGGTTGTGTAATGTTTTGAATAAATAATACCGGTTTGCATTATTTCCCTGAGTACTCACATTACCAAATCTACTTCTTATTGGTTTTCAAAGTTTAAAAGCGTGATACTCCCCAACTTAGTAGCACGGACCCCTTTGCGGTTCAGCTGCTAGGTTAGGGGGTGTTACAGTATCGGAGCTAAGATTCATGGATATCTTGGCAGTCGAGTTTCTGGGTCTGTTTATGTTATTTGATTTACGGGTCGTTCGTAACATCACTGTTCAGCCAGCGTCGTCATGTGGACCGTGGTTGTAAGTCTCCTAATCTCTTATACTACCGTTGTACTTAATTTCTGTTTTGTGAATATTGACGGGCTTTATTTTTGAAAATTTTGCCCTGGATATTGAGTAATTGTGTTTACAGTATGTTGAGGAGAGGATGTGGACGCGGACGCGGTCATGGACGCGGACGTGGTAATGTGAGACAGGAGGATTCAGTGACTACCCCAGAATTATCGGCTAGTCGAACCGACTCCCATTCGGGAGGACAACAAGGATCAGCGAATGACAACGCAAATCCTAACATGCCGGGAGTGCTTCAACAGGTGGTTGCTCAGATAAACCAGTTCGCTCAGGTAGTTAACCGCATGCAGACGGCAATGGGACAGCAGCATAACGAGGATAATCGGGGAGACAGATGGCTTACTGAGGTGGTCAAATTGCACCCGCCAAAATTTGACGGTTCTGCTGAGGCACTTTCAAAAGAGAGGTTCCCTATGGTGCACGGTATATTGAAGCTTCCCGGATCCTTCAATTTTGGCGGAAGCTTTTTCTGAAGAATGGCGCTGCACTCCTCCGTCAATGCTACTGTCTCATACTCCTCGAGCTTTCTTTTGTTTGACAAAATTTCTTTCATGAATTTCACGTAACTCGGCATTTGCTCCAAGGCGTCGGCAAATGGGATGTTAATATGCAGTTTCTTTAAGACGTCGAGGAACTTAGAGAATTACTTGTCCACCTTTTTCTGTTGTAATCGCTGCGGAAACGGGACGGGTGGTACATATGCCTTTGGATTGTCCGGAAACAGTATCGAGGGTCTCAAATCTTGTGATTCCTCAGTCGCTGAATTTTTATTCTCCTCATCCTCACTTCTCTTTTTGTTTTGCCCGGGCAGCTCGCACAATTCCTTCCCACTTCTAAAACCAATGGCATTGACACTCTCTCTGGGATTCGTTTCAGTCGTACTTGGCAAGGTACCTTCCGGTAGGGCTGTTAATACATTAGCAATCTGTCCCAGTTGGACTTCCAAGTTGCGTATAGAAGCGGAATGGTTCTGCAAGGTCGCCTCCGTACGGGCCATGAACTGACTCATGTTTGCTGCCAATTTTGCCATTGCTTCTTCTAGAGAAATTTTTGGAGCAGAAGAAGGTTGCTGTTGGTGTTGAGCGAACTGAGGCTGGTTCGAGCTTTGTCCGTTCCTCCATGAAAAGTTAGGATGATTTCGCCATCCCGGATTATAAGTGTTGGAGTAAGGATTATTTTGCCGGTTCCCGTTCCCCACGAACTGAGCTTGTTCCATCGAAGGTTGCTCGAAAGGGTTTCCGACTTGACATTCTGCGCTAGGATGAGATCCATTACACCAATTGCACGATTCAATGGTAACGGGGGAAAGAGCATGTGAAACGGCTTGAAGTTACTGCGTCAAGGCGGCGATTTGAGCTGATAATGTAGAGATCGGATCATTATTGGAGATTTCCATAACTCGTTTCGGGTTTACTCATTCAGAAGGCCATTGATACGCATTTGCGGCCATTGCTTCCAATAAAGAATGTGCCTCGGCCATCGTTTTTCCCATCAATGCTCCTCCAGCGGCCGCATCGACGAGAGTGCGTGTAGAAGCACTCAATCCATTGTAAAATGTTGTATTTGGAGCCAATCCGGTAGGCCGTGGTGTGGGCATCTTCTCAGTAAATCCTTGTATCGCTCCCAAGCCTCGTGAAGCGACTCTATATCAAATTGCCCAAAGGTAGTAATTTCGTTCCTTAACCTCGCCGTCTTTGATGGTGGAAAGAACTTAGCCAGGAAGGCTTGCGCTAATTCCGCCCATGTAGTGATCGAGCCCGGCGGTAAGGAATTCAACCAAAATTTTGCTTTGTCCCTCAAAGAGAAAGGGAAAAGCCTTAGACGGATGGCATCATCGCCGTTGTTCTTGAAGGTATCACAAATCTCTAGAAAAGACGCAATGTGTGCATTGGGGTCATCGTTCGGCAATCCACAAAACTGGCTAGCTTGCACCATCTGAATTATAGCCGGCTTGATTTCGAAGTTATTGGCTTGGATTGTCGGACGCCGGATCCCCGAAAAGTTCGTATTGATTTGCGGCATAGCATAATCGCGGAGTGCTAATGCCGGTTGAACTTGCTGAATGGGATTGTCTGCTTCGTGATTTCCCGTATTATCGGCCATAGTGACTTTTGCTGGTAGCTCTCGTTTCTCCTTCTTGCTTCTCCGAAGAGTGCGCTCGAGTTCGGTATCCAAAGGTAGTAGGCCTTCGTTACCGAATTTTCTCATGCACTAACCGGAAACTCCTGAAAGGAAAAACAAACAAATAAATAAAATTACACAAAAACAATAAAAATGTTCAAACTAAGACTAGAAATACTGAAATTGATATTAGTAGAAAACACAGTCCCCGGCAACGGCGCCAAAAACTTGTTGCGATCTTTCGTTAAACGCAAGTGCACTTTATCATAGACAAGTAATAAAGTGATGAGTGAGTATCGTTCCCACGAGGACTGAATCACTAATTACCGATTTATATGTATTCTAATTTTATTTGAACATTCGAAATTTGGGTTGCAATTAATGACTAAAGAAAATCAATAATAAACAGAAAAATGATAGCTCGAATAAAGAAAATCAAATGATGAAAAAGTCTAGGATTGTGAATCCACCTTGGTTTCTCCGAATTTACTCTCGATAATCTGAAGTTAATGATTTCCCCAATTTATTGAAGGCGAAGATTGCTAAAATACTCTACCGCCTCTCCGGAGGTCAATAGATTTTTCTAAAGGCGAATAACGCACTCTATCCCTAGGTGAATTAATTCGACAATAGGCAAAAAGCACAAAATCTTCAAAAGGCCACGTAGTTCCTATGAGCATATTCCTATCTCACAAGATAAAACGGTTCTCACCAATAGTTCCTCACCAACTCTCCTCTCCCGATTCGAGTTGCGTAATTAAAACAATCCAATTATTGGCCAGACAATTGAAAGCATTAAAATCGATTGGGAAAAACTCAATAGAAAAAGGGAATTATATAGATAATCAAAAGCAAATCCGTCAAAACTTTGGTTTCACTAAAATCCTAGAATAGGGTTTTAGCCTGACATGCTAAAGGATAAAAATACAGAATTAATGAATGAAAGCATTGAAATCAAACGCATATGAAGACTCGGATTCCTCCGTTCTTCTGGCTTCCGCCCTCTGCTCTTGGTGTCTTCTGCTTCTTGTCTTGATTCCTCTCTTCCGCGATCCTCTCTTGATTCCGAGTTATGACCTTAAACCCTTATTTATAACTCCCAGCAGCCTCCAAAACGCGTCCGTGTGATTAGGTCGAGAACCGGCTTCAAAACGGCCCAAACCCGCGCGGAGCACACCAAAACCGCCCCACGGGCCGCGGCCCACTTAATCTGTGCCGCGGCTCACGGTGCTCAGCGGGATGCCTGGGCATTATTCTTTTCTTCTGGGCCACGGCTCAGCTTCTACGTGCCGCGGCTCATAGTACAGTGCGCTCGGTGCCTGCTAGACATCCTCGTGTGCCGCGGCTCACTTGGTTCGTGCCGCAGCCCCAGGCCAAAACTCGCCGTTTTCGCCCGTTTTTCATCGTTTCGGCTTCCGGACTCCAATTTCCTGCAAAACATACAAGAATAGGGCATTAAAAGCTTATTTATGCAGATTTAATTATGAAAAGAATACAAAATAATGATAAATAAGCGTATAAAAATACGCCTAACAAATACCCCCAAACTTGAGCCTTTGCTTGTCCTCAAGCAAAAATAATCAATTTCAACAAAAGAATATCGTGAATAATCGTGCAACTCATAGTGCTCAACCTAATCAATACTATCCAATTTCAGTCCTAATCAATCGTTCATGAAGAAAATCCAGCTCAAAGATTAACAAGTGTGAATTTAATCGACCGCCAATATGAAGGATTAAAATAAACAAGCTAACTCGCCCAATCCCACAGTCTAGTGGCAAAATTTTCAAGAGTTTCAACATCAAATATAACCCTCGGACAGTATTCACTTATATATGCTCAATAAGATGATTCGAGTTGACCACTAGGTTCGGATCTCGGGATGTTTCATCGGGACAATCCTAGGGTGACATTCCATTCTCATGTGTTGGGGAACCGTTTGACGTAAAAGACACTCATGGGGCACATGGATGCTTCTAGTTACTAAGTTCCCCTCCACAGCGGAGAAACAACTCGAATAGCTATTCTCGCATGTCCGATTCAAGGTCGTTGTTTTATGCGAGAGTAAACAACGGGTCACGCGAATACCCCCGGTTACTAGGCTCCCCATAATCGGCACATGCGAAATCTCTAAACCACTAGTCTAATCCGAGTTGTCGTTTTACGCGAGAGTAAACAACAGGTCACGCGAATACCCCCGGTTACTAGACTTCCCATCATAGAACAAATAATATCTCGACTTTTGGGAAAAACTGTCCGACTCTAAACTCAAATTAGGTGCCCACACGACTTATGTTACTGGACGACTAGTTACGCGAAAAGTGTAACCAAACGTATAGACGGCGATTTGAAAACACGTATGTCTCCTTTCTTATCTGCTAAGATTTCTACAAAAGCTCTAAAAATTTTGGACCTAAATGAAGACTTAACAGAAACAGATATCGCTGACTGCAACTAAACTAAAACTCAGCTGTTTCTTCCCCGAGAAATCAGTATTGTAACATCAGTTTTACACAAAAAAAAGCACGAAAAATTCACGAATGCAATTAAAAACACGGCAAGCAAGGCTAGCAACAAAAATAACGAAAAATAATGAAAAGTGCAATGAATAAGTATAGCAATAAGTATAGCGACAAAAAGTAACCCCCACCCAAACTTAGGACGTACATTGACCTCGATGTACACAAAATGTAATATGCAATAAAAGAAAAAGGGTCAAGTACTCCCCTACAGTCTGCTCACGAACTGGTGCCGGCGTCGTCCGGCGAGAAGGGTGGTGTGGCTGGCCGAACAGGTGGAATGAATGGCCCGTCCGGGTGCATAATGTGGGCCGTCCATGTAGCAAGGTGCTCCTGGTGGTAGGCATCCCTCACTTCCAAGTGCCTCGTCTCACGCCGGTTGGCCCGGCGGGCCTGCTCTCTCATCTCATCTCGAACGGCAGCGATGATGCTCTCTCTCTCCGTCCACCTCTCCTCTCTCAGGGCAGCCAGAAGGCTCTCTCTCTCTCCTCATCTCCTCTCTCTCTCTCTCATCATCTCCTCTCTCAACCCGTCGAACATCGCCTGCAAGTGCTCTCTATCGGGCAGCGGGCTGGACTCCATCTGCCCCTGCGTCAGAAGAAGAGGCTCGGGGGACTGCTCGTGTGCCTCATCAAGTATAAATCCTCGCCCCTGAGCGTGTGCCGGTGCTCCACAACACTGGTCGAAGTGCGAAATGATGCGATGATCAATCGGACCCTGGGGGGCTAGCATCGGCTCATCATCCGACCACGTCATCCCCGACTGCCGGCATATAGCGCAGATAAGAGATGGGTGCTTCAGCCCTGTCTTGGCCCCTCCCTGAATACATAGAAGAATAGATCGGACCAGGAGAGGAGCCACATCGAATCGCATCCCTGAAGTGATAGCATATAATGTACGGGCTCGAGAGAGTAAAACAGATCGGATCTGCGAGGTGGGATCTATACGAGCGCAGATGAAATACAACCAGGCTCGCCCGAGCCGACTGAGGCGCGAGCTCTTAAAGTAGAAGGTGGAAGAAGCCGGGGCGCGCCTCTCCTAGTCGGAGCCGGGCTGTGTAAGAGTCTCGAGCAGAGCCTCCTTTGTGAGGCTACCCATAACTCGCGTATATGCCGTCTCATCCACCACAGGCAGCTCGAATAATCTCTGAATGGCGGCTACTGAAAAATCCACCGTAATGCCTCGGACGACGACCTGAGTCTGAGTATCTAACTGATGTATCATCTGCCCCGCCCGAAGCTGCTTCAACAGAGCGCTCGCATAAAACTCCTGTACAATGGAGATCACCGCCGGCTCGGGAGGTGCAGCAAAACGGGCCCACCCCATCTCGTCTATCATCGTCAGAAGCTCCCCGTCCTGGGGGGCTGGGGTGAATCCCCTCTCCGGGATCAGAGGTCGAGGGCGGATATTTTCATTGAAGATTTATAAATCTCTGGGTCGGAGAATTGGTGCGCCTCCAACTCGGCTCGGCTCTGAGACGTTTCCGCTCGAGTGGGGGACGATTGCGTCCTGGCCCTTTTGCTAATCTTTTTGGTTCTAGCCATAGCGAGTCCTGAAAAGATAAACACCGGAGTTTACTTAAGCAATAATGAGAATAACATTACTCGGCTAAGGATATCCAAACTGTGAATCAAGAATTTAACGAGCTAGCACTGCCGTGAGAGAAAAATAAAATTGAGCTTTAACGTTTAAACTTGACGTTGGTTAGGGTACGCTGTAATTCCCAGAAACGAATTCGTTGCACATAGTTTCAAAACATTGTCTTAACAAGTAAGAATTTTTCATTCAAGCATTTCATCAAACACCTTGAAGGCATGAGTTCAAATGAAGAACAATCATTGTAATTGCTTGATTCAAACCCCACAAATAACAATCTCACATCGATCATCATGACAAACGTACTCAATTCATTCGTAATCGAAAAATAATCGTCAATAATCAATCAAAAACATCATATTCCCAACTCAACCTTTGATAGAACTTAGAAAAAAAAAACATAATCACTATTAAATGAAGAACAACATCTCATTTCGCAATTCATGAAGCAATTAATACAAAGGATTGAGAATTACCTTGATTAGCTTTGAGGGATGCAATAAGAAAAAGAAGATGAAAAAAAAATTCTCGGCCGATCTCTTGTGCAGAGGAAGAGGAGGAAAAGTATACCTCGGGTCGGCCGAATTCATGTTATAAAGGTACCTGGGCTGTCTAGCTTCCGAACGGGGGCCGCGGCACAACTTAAGTGATCCGCGGCCCAGAGTACAGTCCGCCTGGTCTTCTTTGTTCCATCGCCATGTGCCGCGGCTCAGTATACGGGTGCCGCGGCTCAGAGTGTTAGTGTGCCGCGGCGCAGCACATATGTGCCGCGGCCGTGTCTGCATCCACAGGCATATCTGGTGCATCTGGTGTGCCGCGGCTTAGCAGCAACGTGCCGCGGCTCAGCAATCAAGTGTGCCGCGGCTCAGTAAGGTTATGCCACGGCACAGAGTACAGCAAGTTTAGCCTTCTTTTTCGACCTGTGTGTGCCGCGGCTCACAATCCTTGTGCCGCGGCCCAATGCTGATTTTTCCCAAAGGATAATTTCTGCACAGAATTTTCAATAGAAAACAACAAGAGCATGAGAGACAAGCATGTCCAAGCTAAAATGGCGAAAAACAAAGATCCAAAATGCAAGAAAATACTGAAAAATAACAAAGCTACAACTAATGCTCGGGTTGCCTCCCGAGAAGCGCTAAGTTTATAGTCTTCAGCCGGACCTATTGAAAATCAGTTCACTTTTCGCAAACACCATTTGAACTCCGCCCCGTTCATCGAACCGTTAATATGTGTTTTAAAATTTTGACCATTGGTCTTTAACGAACCGATTTTTGGTTTGGACACCAAATGTTCTTTGCAAAAAGATTTTAACGAAAACACTTTTCCGAAGCACCCATTTTTCACACGACTTGGCGCCCGTTTGAAATTCGTCTTAATTTTCAACTCCACGGGCGAATTTAGGACAGAATGAGAATTTTCCGATTGTGGATGACTGGATGTTGAAGACGGCATGTTCAAATGCCTAAGATATGCGACTTGCTCTTCATTTTTATTAGGCGTCGGGGCAGCTGAAATGGGTTCTGAATTTTTCGACCGACGATTCTTCCGGGGTGTGTCTTTCGCAACGGTATCCACACTTTCAATTTGCGAGCTCTTCTCAACACTACTTGGGCACAGAAAGGATTTAAACACTTGGAAAGTGACATGCTCGTCTTGAACCCGTAGAGTTAGTTCCCCTTTTTCCACGTCTATGAGAGTTCGACCGGTAGCTAGGAATGGTCTTCCCAAAATAATTGGGATGTCTTGATCCTCCTCCATGTCAAGCACAATGAAATCGGCTGGAAAGATGAATTTATCAACCTTTACTAAGACGTCCTTTATCACTCCCCTCGGATATGTGATGGATCTATCAGCTAATTGTAAGGAGACCGTAGTAGGTTTCGCTTCCCCAATTCCTAGCTTCTTGAAAATAGACAGAGGCATGAGATTAACACTAGCGCCGAGATCGCACAATGCCCTTTCAAAAGAGAGGTTCCCTATGGTGCACGGTATATTGAAGGTTCCCGGATCCTTCAATTTTGGCGGAAGCTTTTTCTGAAGAATAGCGCTGCACTCCTCCGTCAATGCGACTGTCTCATACTCCTCGAGCTTTCTTTTGTTTGACAAAATTCTTTCATGAATTTCATGTAACTCGGCATTTGCTCCAAGTCGTCGGCAAATGGGATGTTAATATGCAGTTTCTTGAAGACGTCGAGGAACTTAGAGAATTGCTTGTCCACCTTTTCTTTGTAATCAGCTGCGGAAGCGGACGGGTGGTACATATGCCTTTGGATTGTCAGGAAACTTGATGTCGAGGTCTCAAATCTTGTGATTCCTCGGTCCGAATTTTCTTCTCCTCATCCTCACTTCTCTTTTTGTTCTGCCCGGGCAGCTCGCACAATTCCTTCCCACTTCTCAAACCAATGGCATTGACACTCTCTGTGGGATTCGTTTCAGTCGTACTTGGCAAGGTACCTTCCGGGCGGGCTGTTAATACATTAGCAATCTGGCCCAGTTGGACTTCCAAGTTGCGTATAGAAGCGGAATGGTTCTGCAAGGTCGCCTCCGTACGGGCCATGAACTGACTCGTGTTTGCTGCCAATTTTGCCATTGCTTCTTCTAGAGAAATTTTTGGAGCAGAAGAAGGTTGATGTTGGTGTTGAGCGAACTGGGGCTAGTTCGAGCTTTGTCTGTTCCTCCATGAAAAGTTAGGATGATTTCGCCATCCAGGATTATAAGTGTTGGAGTAAGGATTATTTTGCCGGTTCCCGTTCCCCACGAACTGAGCTTGTTCCATCGAAGGTTGCTCGAAAGGGTTTCCGACTTGACATTCTGCGCTATGATGAGATCCATTACAACAATTGCACGATTCAATGGTAACGGGGGAAGGAGCATGTGAAACGGCTTGAAGTTGCTGCGTCAAGGCGGCGACTTGAGCTGATAATGTAGAGATCGGATCATTATTGGAGATTTCCATAACTCGTTTCGGGTTTACTCATTCAGAAGGCCATTGATACGCATTTGCCGCCATTGCTTCCAATAAAGAATGTGCCTCGGCCATCGTTTTTCCCATCAATGCTCCTCCAGCGGCCGCATCGACGAGAGTGCATGTAGAAGCACTCAATCCGTTGTAAAATGTTTGTATTTGGAGCCAATCCGGTAGGCCGTGGTGTGGTCATCTTCTCAGTAAATCCTTGTATCGCTCCCAAGCCTCGTGAAGCGACTCCATATCAAATTGCCCAAAGGTAGTAATTTCGTTCCTTAACCTCGCCGTCTTTGATGGTGGAAAGAAGTTAGCCAGGAAGGCTTGCGCTAATTCCGCCCATGTAGTGATCGAACCCGGCGGTAAGGAATTCAACCAAAATTTTGCTTTGTCCCTCAAAGAGAAAGGGAAAAGCCTTAGACGGATGTCATCATCGGTGACACCGTTGTTCTTGAAGGTATCACAAATCTCTAGAAAAGACGCAATGTGTGCATTGGGGTCATCGTTCGGCAATCCACAAAACTGGCTAGCTTGCACCATCTGAATTATAGCCGGCTTGATTTCGAAGTTATTGGCTTGGATTGTCAGACGCCGGATCCCCGAAAATTTCGTATTGATTTGTGGCATAGCATAATCGCGGAGTGCTAATGCCGGTTGAACTTGCTGAATGGGATTGTCTGCTTCGTGATTTCCTATATTATCGGCCATAGTGACTTTTGCTGGTAGCTCTCGTTTCTCCTTCTTGCTTCTCCGAAGAGTGCGCTCGAGTTCGGTATCCAAAGGTAGTAGGCCTTCATTACCGAATTTTCTCATGCACTAACCGGAAACTCCTGAAAGGAAAAACAAACAAATAAATAAAATTACACAAAAACAATAAAAATGTTCAAACTAAGACTAGAAATACTGAAATCGATATTAGTAGAAAACACAGTCCCCGGCAACGGCGCCAAAAACTTGTTGCGATCTTTCGTTAAACGCAAGTGCACGTTATCGTAGACAAGTAATAAAGTGATGAGTGAGTATCGTTCCCACGCGGACTGAATCACTAAGTACCGATTTATATATATTCTAATTTTATTTGAACAGTCGAAATTTGGGTTGCAATTAATGACTAAAGAAAATCAATAATAAACAGAAAAACGATCGCTCGAAGAAAGAAAATCAAATGATGAAAAAGTCTAGGATTGTGAATCCACCTTGGTTTCTCCGAATTTACTCTCGATTATCTGAAGTTACTGATTTCCCCAATTTATTGAAGGCGAAGATTGCTAAAATACTCTACTGCCTCTCCCGAGGTCAATAGATTTTTCTAAAGGCGAATAACGCACTCTATCCCTAGGTGAATTAATTATACAATAGGCAAAAAGCACAAAATCTTCAAAAGGCCACGTAGTTCCTATGAGCATATTCCTATCTCACAAGATAAAACGGTTCTCACCAATAGTTCCTCACCAACTCTCCTCTCCCGATTGGAGTTGCGTAATTAAAACAATCCAATTATTGGCCAGACAATTGAAAGCATTAAAATAGATTGGGAAAAACTCAACAGAAAAAGGGAATTATATAGATAATCAAACGCAAATCCGTCAAAACTTTGGTTTCATCAAAATCCTAGAACAGGGTTTTAGCCTGACATGCTAAAGGATAAAAATACAGAATTAATGAATGAAAGCATTGAAATCAAACGCATATGAAGACTCGGATTCCTCCGTTCTTCTGGCTTCCGCCCTCTGCTCTTGGTGCCTTCTGCTTCTTGTCTTGATTCCACTCTTCCGCGATCCTCTCTTGATTCCCAGTTATGACCTTAAACCCTTATTTATAACTCCCAGCAGCCTCCAAAATGCGTCCGTGTGATTAGGTCGAGAACCGGCTTCAAAACGGCCCAAACCCGCGCGGAGCACACCAAAACCGCCCCGTGGGCCGCGGCCCACTTAATCTGTGCCGCGGCTCACGGTGCTCAGCGGGATGCCTGGGCGTTATTCTTTTCTTCTGGGCCGCGGCTCAGCTTCTACGTGCCGCGGCTCATAGTACAGTGCGCTCGGTGCCTGCTGGACATCCCCGTGTGCCGCGGCTCACTTGGTTCGTGCCGCGGCCCCAGGCCAAAACTCGCCGTTTTTGCCCGTTTTTCATCGTTTCGGCTTCCGGACTCCAATTTCCTGCAAAACATACAAGAATAGGGCATTAAAAGCTCATTTATCCAGATTTAATTATGAAAAGAATACAAAATAATGATAAATAAGCGTATAAAAGTACGCCTAACAACCTCCACATCCTTCTCGAGGTGGAAAGAAGTTCCGGACAACATCAACAGTTTCGGACGCATCAAAGAAGTGCTATAATTGTGGTCGAGCAGGGCATATTCGACGTGATTGTCCCGTTCCTTCTGTGACTTGTTTCGAATGTGGGCAAGAAGGGCACCGTGCGAATTTTTGCAGAAATGTGACTAGATCATTTGGTACTCGCACTCCAGCGCTAGTTCCGAAAGAGATGAGTGTGAACCAAACGCAGCAGAGTGGGTTTCAGCAGCAGAATATTGGGAAAAGAGAGGCGTCCAGTGCTGGGTCCGTTCCCCCGCGCCTGTACGAGATGAGGAAATCTGACGAACAGAACACTGTTGTTGCATCAGGTACGATTCAGATCCTTTTGCAACCAGTTAGTGTCTTATTCGATTTAGGAGCTACACATTCTTTCATATCATTGAACTGTGTTAATCGTTTGAAAATCTCGTGTTAATTTGATTGTGAGCCTTATGTTGTGGGTTTGCCGAGCGGAGAGAGAATTGTGGGAACCCTAGAAACTAGAGATTTTCCAGTGTCTATAGGAGGGAGAGATTGGCCATCGAATCTTATTGTAGTCAACATCCATGGCGACGATCTAATTCTCGGAGATGATTGGCTCAACCGTTATGGGGCTATTTTAAATTACCGAAGAGAGTCATTTCTATCATTGCTGATGACGGATCTGAACATCTATTCAAAGGATGGAGACTGGGAAGCTCGGGAAAATTGATCAAAGCTATGAAAGCAGTGAAATTACTGAAGCAGGGTTGTCACGGATTTTGGTGCTATGCCATGAAGAAAGAGGAAGGAGTAGAGCTCTCATCTATTCCAGTTGTGAAAGAATTCTCAGATGTATTCCCTGACGAACTACCTGGATTACCTCCTAGAGAGAAGTAGAGTTCAATATCGAATTAGAGCCTGGAGCCGCTCCTATTTCCAGAGCACCATACCGTATGGCGCCAACCGAGATGTATGAACTAAAGAAGCAACTGGAGGAATTATTGCAGAAGGGTTACATTCAACCTAGCGTTTCTCCTTGGGGAGCGCCCGTTCTCTTTGTCCGGAAGAAAGATGGAACCCTCCGATTATATATTGATTACAGGGAGCTAAACAAGGTGACGATCAAGAACAAGTATCCTCTACCTCGGATCGACGACTTGTTTGACCAACTGCAGGGGGCCAGAGTATTCTCTAAGATCGATATGCGATCAGGTTACCATCAGTTGAGAATTAAGGAATCGGACATACCGAAATCTGCTTTCAGATCCCGGTACGGACACTATGAATTTGTGGTAATGCCATTCGGACTTACCAATGCTCCTGCGGTATTTATGCAATTGATGAATTGGGTATTCTTAGAATACCTAGATAAATTTGTGGTAGTCTTCATCGATGACATCTTGATCTATTCCAAAGACACAGAGGAGCATGCTGAGCATTTGCGTGTTGTTTTGAGCACCTTGAGGAATGAACAGCTTTATGCGGAACTTTCTAAATGCGAGTTCTGGCTTAGGGAAGTAACCTTCCTTGGGCATGTAATATCAGCTGACGGAGTACAAGTGGACCCGAAGAAAGTCGAAGCAATCTTGGAATGGGAATCTCCTAATAACGTGAAAGAAGTCCGAAGCTTTTTAGGACTTGCTGGATATTATCGCCGTTTTGTAGAGGGATTTTCCAAAATTGCTCGCCCGCTCACTCAGCTGTTACAGAAAACTCAAAAGTTCACGTGGAATGAGAAATGCCAGGCCGGTTTTGAGGAACTTAAGAGAAGACTGACGACAGCGCCTATACTAGCGTTACCATATGGAACTGGTGGATTTATGGTGTACAGCGACGCTTCAAATCAGGGTCTGGGATGTGTGTTGATGCAAAAGGATAAGGTGATTACCTATGTCTCTCGACAGTTGAAACCGTACGAAGTTAATTACCCTACTCATGATCTGGAGTTAGCAGTTGTAGTCTTTGCTCTAAAAATTTGGCGACATTATTTATATGGCACTCATCGTCAGATCTTTACAGATCATAAGAGCCTCAAGTATATTTTCAGTCAGAAGGAATTAAACATGAGGCAGAGAAGGTGGCTGGAATTGATCAAGGATTACGATTTGGAAATCCTCTATCATCCACGCAAAGCAAATGTGGTAGCTGATGCACTGAGCCGTAAACCTGTTTCTCTTCGAGTGTTGGAGGCGCTCACGTCCCAAACCAACATTCAACGAGAACTGATCCACGAAGGAATCGAAGTGTGGTCGCAGGGAGTCCAAGGGCAACTGCGTGTGATGGAACTAACTTCGTCATTAGTGGAAGAAATCAAATCTAAGCAATTGGATGATTCTCTAATTCTTCGATTATGTGACGAAGTGAACAAAGGAAAGGCCCCAGGATTCGTGATGCAGGATGATGGAGTTTTGAGATTTCAGAGTCGACTTTGCATTCCTGATGATGATGTTTTAAGACAGATAATTCTGAAAGAAGCTCACAGCTCGCCCTATTCTATTCATCCGGACAGCAGTAAGATGTATAAGGATCTAAAACAAAACTTCTGGTGGGGAAATATGAAGAAGGACGTAGCAGAATATGTTTCGAAGTGTTTGACTTGTCAGCAGGTTAAGATTGAACATCAGCGACCTGCCGGAATGTTGAAGCCACTTCCGATCCCTGAGTGGAAGTGGGAGGATATATGGATTTCATCACCAATATGCCAAGGACCAAGACAGGAATGAACATGATTTGGGTTGTAGTTGATCGACTAACCAAGTCGGCTCATTTCCTAGGAATTAAAGACACTTGGGGACCCGAGAATTTGGCGCGAGTATTTATTTCAAAGATAGTCAGATTGCATGGTACACCGAAGACCATTATTTCAGATCGAGATGGTCGCTTCGTATCGCACTTTTGGAAGGAAGTTCACTGGGCTTTGGGAACCGAACTGAACTTTAGCATGGCTTATCATCCTCAGACAGACGGTCAGTCCGAAAGGACTATTCAGACAGTAGAAGACATGCTTAGAGCTTGTGCCTTAGACTGGTCAACTGACTGGGAGGTTCATTCACTACTACAAAAAGGGGTTTTAACGACGGTTCTGGAAGGGTTTCTACGACGGTTTTGGAACCGTCGTAAAACCCACCGTCGTAGAAAGTGGGCACATTTTACGACGGTTTTAAAACCGTAGTAAAAGTTCACGTTTTACATCGGTTCTTCCAAAACCGTCATAAAAAATATACATTTACATCGGTTCTTCTCAAAACCGATGTAAAATGTCTGATATTTACATCGGTTTTGAAAAGAACCGATGTAAAATGTCTTAAATTTACATCGGTTTTAAAAAGAACCGATGTAAAATGTCTTATGTTTTATGGAAGGTTTGGCACCCCGACCCCAACCCGAATCCTTCAAGGCCCAACCCAAAACCCACTCAGACCCGACCCGACCCGAACCCGCACCTGAAATAACAATATATTGCACTTTGTCACCATAATGATTCGAACCCTCGACCTTGGGGTTGGGGAGTCAAGTCCCAACCACTAGGCTATAGTTATTTGTTTGAACACTTTATATTTATATTATATTTAAATACATTTTGGTATCTACCTTTTAAATAAAAATAAAAAAATTAATTTTATTCTTTTTGTATTATTTTGGAAAAAATGATTTTTAGATTGTTTTTATTTTTCATTTATTTTATATTTTAAAGAATCATCGTAAATAAAAATACATATTTTTAAGAAAAGGATTTTATGACGTTTTAGAAGAATCGATGTAAAGTTTTTCCCTTTTTATTATTTACATGGGTTATTCTAAAATTGATGAAAAAGTATTAATTTTACATTGCTTTTGGAATTACTAATGTAAATTAACCTAATTTTAATTTTTACATCGCTTATTCAAAATCAATGTAAAATTACTATTTTATACATCGGTTTTGGATTATCAATTTTATTCTTTTTGTATTATTTCGAAAAAATGATTTTTTATTTTTATTTTTATTTTTCATTTCTTTTATATTTTAAAGAATCATCATAAATAAAAATACATGTTTTTAAAAAAGAATTTTATGACCGTTTTAGAGAAACCGATGTAAAATTTACCATTTTTATTTTTATTCCAAAACCGATGTAAAAGTATTAATTACATCGATTTTGGAATAACTCGTAAATTTATCGTATTTTTAATTTTTACATCGGTTATTCTATAACCGATGTAAAATTAATACTTTATTTCATATCGAAATTGGAATAACTTATGTAAATTACAATATTTAAAATTTTACATCGGTTGTTTGTATAAGCGATCTAAAAGAATAATAATTTTACATCGGTTATTTGAACAATGATGTAAAAATAGTAATTTTAGTTTTTACATCGGTTGATTTAACAACCGATGTAAATATATAAATTTTACATCGGTTATTTGAACAATCGATGTAAAATATAATAATTTTACATCGGTTATTATAACAACCGATGTAAAAATAGTAATTTTAATTTTTAGATCGGTTATTTGGACAACCGATGTAAATATATAAATTTTACATCGGTTATTTGAACAATCGATGTAAAAATATAATAATTTTACATCGGTTATTTGTACAACCGATGTAAAAATAGTAATTTTAGTTTTTACATCCGTTGATTTAACAACCGATGTAAATATATAAATTTTACATCGGTTATTTGAACAATCGATGTAAAAATATAATAATTTTACATCGGTTATTATAACAACCGATGTAAAAATAGTAATTTTAATTTTTAGATCGGTTATTTGGACAACCGATGTAAATATATAAATTTTACATCGGTTATTTGAACAATCGATGTAAAAATATAATAATTTTACATCGGTTATTTGTACAACCGATGTAAAAATAGTAATTTTAGTTTTTACATCGGTTATTTGAACAATCGATGTAAAGTATAATAATTTTACATCAGTTATTTGAACAACCGATGTAAAAAAATAATAATTTTACATCGGTTATTATAACAACCGATGTAAATATAGTAATTTTAATTTTTACATCGGTTATTTGGACAACCGATGTAAATATATAATTTTACATCGGTTATTTGAACAACCGATGTAAAAATAGTAATTTTAGTTTTTACATCGGTTTTATTTGATAACCGATGTAAATTGACCGTATTTTTAATTTTTACATCGGTTTTCGTTAAACCGATGTAAATTGAGCGTCGTAAAAAGTATATTTTGTAGCAGTGATTTGCCCTTGATTGAATTCACCTACAATAATAGTTGGCATGCTTCTATTAAGATGGCACTGTTTGAAGCGTTGTACGGAAGAAGATGGAGAGAGTGACTCTCTAAGACTTGCATTTTTGTGCACTTGTAGCGCACGCTAACATCTTAGCATTAGCGCGCGCTAGTTGAGTTAGCTAGCGCACGCTACGTATGAGTTGTAGCGCGCGCTATACGTAGTCAACTTGATTAAGACAGGGTGGTAGGTGAGATCAGCCGCGGATTTTGGTCGGGACATGTCGGGATGAATCTGGACGGCTTTTGGAAAAGTCGAGTCAACGTTGTTTAGCGCACGCTACTGGTATGAGGATAGCGCACACTAACTATTGAGTACAGTGAGGTCAGTGAGATTCATATGGCTGTTAGCGCACGCTATATGAGTGGTAGCGTATGCTAATTTATGTACTTGGCGTACGTAAAGGGACGTTAGCGTATGCTAAGTCGAGACTAGGCAGAAACAGTAGACTACAAGCCCGTTAGCGCACGCTAGGGATAGAGCCGTAGCGCGCGCTAATAACCAATTTCTATATATAGGACAACACCCTTCTTCATTTTTCAGATTTCACCACTTCCCAAACTCGATTTCTGAGACTTAGAGAGTCACTCTCTCCATCCTAAACCACTGATATCATCATCCTAGTTCGAGTTTGAAGATTTTAGACAATTGAAGATTGGTGTTCAAGCTCTCGGTGTTGAATTTCTTCAAGTTCCTCCTTGTTCTTCACTATTTTGAGGTAGGTGATTCTTCACCAACTGGAGTAGTATTCTTAAGAATGTTTTGAACATGTTTTGAGATTATCTAGTCAGTTAAATTCGTGCGTAGTCGAACATCATGTTGTTAGTAGAATATTTTCGATGTTTCGGTACTTCTTCATCGCTTAGAACCTTGAACCTTGTAGTGTCTGAACTCCTAAGCACAATCATGAAGCTACAAACCGATTATGGCAAGTTTATGGATATTATCAAGTTCTTATGTATTACATAATGAAATCATACGTATTGGGACATTTAATGGATTGAAGTTGGAATATTTTCTTGAAGATGAAGATGAGTATCAAGTGAATCTAGTAATCAAGTTCTTTCGGTGTTCTACGGAGTAATTTCGATATATTGATTGGTTTGGATACATGAAGAACATGATTAGAATCATTATAAGAAGATTTATTCGGTGATGTATTGAAGAATCCGACCGTAGGATACATTTGATCTTAGGTAGGATACTACGTGTTTTTGTCAAGTTAGTATCCTAATGTTGATTCAAATCTGAATTGTTATAGGGCAGCGTAGTAAGCTCACATGTTTGAGAATAGCAAGCTCTTTTGATGTTCTTGATGATTAAACCGATTATCCGGAACCGTTAGTTATATCGGTGTTATTATTCGTTGAAGGTTCGGGTTTTGGTGGATTGATCGAGTGAGAGTTCTTCGAGCTGGTTGAAGATTTCTTCTTCGTAGTAACAACCCTTATCGCCATTCTAAGGCAAGTATCGTAATTTGTTAATGTTGGTATTTTGAGCATGCATGTGGTTTATTCATGTTGTTGATCATGGGATTTATTCCGTTGAATTATATCATATTCGTTATCGAGTGTTTATATGTTCATGTTGATGGACATAGCGATTTTGCATATATGTATGCATGAGTTGTGTTTATGTATGTTGTGCGATCTATGCTGAGGGCGCTGGATCGGATGTCCACCTCGTGTTGGTCCGACGGGATCATCTTGGGATCTATGCTGAGGGCGCTAGATCATTGGACGGGTTTTTCCACCTCGTGTTGGTCCGACGGGATCATCTTGGGATCTATGCTGAGGGCGCTGGATCATTGGAATACCCATATTGTGTTAATGGAATCTTGTGGATTCGCATTGTTGGATTCCGGTAGCGGAAGTCCGTGTTGTGTATTTCGTTATGCATTGTTGTTTCATATTCGATTTGTTTAATATGATACTTGTACTAGCATCGTTTTGCTAACCCCTTCGGGGGTGGACATTTGTTTTGATGTTCAGGTAGCCGAGGAGCGGGAAAACAACCACAGTACCGACGTGATGATGAAGGGGCTCAGTGATGTTTATTGTTATTGTGACTTGTCTTTTGGATTATTTTCAGTACTCGAGTACGTGTGTTTTATTAATATTTCGAGATGGTTGTATTAATGAACTCATTTGATCTGTCGAAACCAGTTTTGTATTTTGAACTTTTACACTACTGTTGTATTATATTTACGTTTCTTCTAATTAGCCTTGTAAATTCTTACTTAAAGAGTTTACGGCTGTAATTATTCTGAATATCTCAGGGTGTTACATAGGTAATCCAGGTAGTTCGTCAGGGAATACGTCTGGGAATTCGTTCACAACTGGAATAGATGAGAGCTCTACCCCCTTCTTCCTTCTTCATGGCATAACACCAAAACCCGGTACAACCCTGTTTCAACAATTTAATCGCTTTCATGGCTTTGCTCACTTTCCCTGAGCTTCCTAGTCTCCATCCTTTGAATAAATGTTCAGATCCGTCATCAGCAATAATCGAGATAACTCTCTTCTGATAATTCAAAATAGCCCCATAATGATTGAGCCAATCATCTCCAAGAATTAAGTCGTCACCATGGATGTCGATCACAATAAGATTTGACGGACAATTTCTCCCTCCTATGGACATAGGAATATTTTTAGCTTCTAGATTTCCCACAATTCTCTCTCCACTCGGCAGACTCACAACATAAGGTTCACAATCATGCAAACACGAAATTTTCAAACGATTAACATAGTTCAATGATATGAAAGAATGCCTAGATCCTGAATCGAATAAGACACTAACTAGTTGCAAAAGAATCTTAATCGTACCTGATGCAACAGCAGTGTTCTGATCATCTGACCTCCTCAACTCATAAAGGTGCGGAGGAACGGACCCAACACTGGATGCTTCTCTTTTCCCAAAATTCTGCTGTTGAAGACCACTCTGCTGTGTCAAGTTCACACTCGTCTCTTTCGGAACTTGTGCTGAAGTGCGAGCTCCAAACGATCTAGTCACATTTACGCAAAAAGTCGCACGATGCCCTTCTTGCCCACATTCAAAACAGGTCACAGAAGGAGCGGAGCAATCACGTCGAACATGCCCTAGTCATCCACAGTTATAACACTTCTTCGTTGCATCGGTAATCATTGATGCCGTTCTGAACTTCTTTCCGCCTCGAGAAGGATATGGAGGCCTCTTGCTCTCGGTGAAGTTGCCAGACATTTTCTGCTTCTTTGCTTCCGCAAATTTCTCCACTACTGTCTCTTTCATTTCGTAAGCCAGGGCTTTGTCCTGATACTGTCGGAGAGTAGTACATTCAAATCGCGACATATATTGTTGGATCTCCGGCTTCATCCACATGTCGGAGTGAAAAATATTTTCTGCCTCGGTTCTGACCAGATGTCGCACAAAGGTCAGCTGGTGATTAAAAGTCTTAATCATATCTGTCACAGATGCCTCCAGATTATGCGGTGAGAAAAACTCTCGGACTCTAGCCTCTTTAACTGGACGAGGACAATACTGTGCTTCCATCATTAATTTGAATTTTGTCCAGTCAGCATTATGATCCTCAGGTCAAATGGCTTCCCACCACTCGAAAGCTTCCCCAATCAGAAAATACTAAGCGATCGGAACTTTTCGGTCATCGGGACAATTAATTCCCGCAAATATCTTCTCCAGTTCTTTCAGCCAGTGGTCACATGTAGGCATCTCTGAAGAACCATCAAATTTCGGTGGGTGTAGTTTGACCACTTCTGAAAGCCACTTGTCTCCCCAATTGTCTTCGTTGCGTTGTTGGCCCATCGTCGCTTGCATGCGGTCAACCACCTGAGCAAATTGGGTCATCTGAGTGACCACTTGTTGAAGCACTCCCGGCATGTTAGGATTTGCATCTTCCTCCACAGTTCATGCTCGGTCATTATTTACCGATTCCTGTTGTCTTTAAGAAGGGGAATCAGCTCGATTAGCCGAAAAATCCGGGGTAGACGATGAATCTTCCTGTCTCGCATTACCACGACCGCATCCACGACCACGTCCGCATCCACGACCTCCTCTCAACATACTGTAAACACAAATACTCAATACCCAGAGCAAAATCTTCTAAAATTCGTCAATATCCACAAAACACAAAATAATTAAAATGGTAGTATATGAGATTAGGAAACTTACAACCACGGTCCACATGATGACGCTAGCTGTACAGTGATGTTATATGTGACCGATAAATCAAACGACATAAACAGACCCAACTAAACCCAACTGCCAAGATATCCATGAATCTTAGCTCTGATACCATATTCTATAACACCTCGAGATATTCGGAATAATAACAGCGCCGTAAACCCTTTATATAAGAATTTACAAGGCTAAATTAAAAGAAATGCTGAACAATACGAAAGTACCACCAATAGATTAGTGATTCGATAACCGGTTTAATCAACCCAAATCAATTCATTATTACAAACTTCTCAAATCATCAAAAGAACACACGTACTCGAGTACTAAATTCCAAACCAGAATACCAAAATAATACAACGGATAACATCACTATGCCCCTTCGTCATCATGCCGGTACTGTGGTTGCTTCCCTGCTCCTCGGCTACCTGAACATCAAAACAAATGTCCACCCCCGCAGGGGTTAGCAAAACGATGCTAGTACAAGTATCATAATATACAAAATCAGATATGCAACAACGATGCATAGCAAAATACAACATGCGGACTTCCTCTATCGGAATCCAACGATGCGAATCCACATGATTCCATCAACACAACACAGGGTAATCCAATGATCCAGCGTCCTCAGCATACATCCCAAGATGATCCCGTCGGACCAACACGAGGTGGAAAACCCGTCCAATGATCCAGCACCCTCAGCATAGATCCCAAGATAATCCCGTCGGACCAACACGAGGTGGACAACTGATCCAGCGCCCTCAGCATAGATCACGCGATCTCTTCGGATCAACACAACATATACAATACAACTATGCATATACATATTTCCTCCAGCCCAACTTAACGAGGGGCCCAACAGATATCTCTCTCCCGAAAGAGAGACAAATCCCCATCATGGTTATTCATTGCCCTCTATATGATTCCAACTAATTCCGATCACTAATTTTTATGATCACCTTATTTCAGATGACGCTGGATTACGTCGAGGTATAGCAGTTATCATGTTGGACGCTATGATGATCTCATGTTCAAGGATTTATTGATATACTGTTATATTGATTCACTTATGAAATTTCCTTGTAGTGGTATTAATGCAGATATATCAAATATTGCGTTCTCCAACCAATACCCATAAGTTTGATCCGTACCATACGCATAATCAGCCAATAATTTTAAATCAAACTTATACTAGCATATTAATTACTTGAGTCTCTACTCTACATGATTGGACCAGGGACATTTAAATAATCTTATTATTCATGAATAACTATTATTCGATTCTTATAATATTAAACATGCACATATTATAAAAATCAAAGAGAAAGAGATATTGTCTTTATATAAATGTAACAATTACAAATCTAGGTACATTAAATGTCCTAAGGCATTATTTTCAACAGAAACTTACTATACGAACTTGTGTATGAGCAGTTTATATTTTAAAGTTGTAAGTTGTAAGCTCATTATAAGGTTGGGCGTACAAACCGCTCATAGTTCAAGTTGTGAAACTTGGTGAGTTAGATGAATTTTTATCTTTTTAAAACATGTCTGTGAGATGTTCACTTCCTCCAGCCTTAGTTAGACTATTTAGGTTTATAGGAGATATGTTTTGGTATTATCAAAATGAGGAAAATTATTGGGATAAATTCCTTAATTTTGGTAAGTGCAAAACCTACAGCAACATCCTTTAGCATAAGAGGTAGGACAACCGGAGGTAACAACAGAAGAGACAATGATTACATCAGAAGATCATTTGAGGATACATCGCTTATGTTGTGTGTTCCATATATGGAATATCACAAGGAGTTCCAACGCTACGAGGTTCCAATAAGAGTTACTATTATAACTAATAGAATATTTTGTTCTTAAAGTATTCACGATTTGAACGCATTTAATGCAAAGATATGACTGCATCTATTGCGCTGTAGACAGGTGTGTGAACAAAACATGATGATGGCTAAGTTTCAAGGAGCTTTTAATGTCGAGACAAAAGCGAAAACTTTAATTTAATTTCCTGGACCGTGAATCAGAGATGTAACATCTCACCAACTAGCAACAATCATATTTATGAATAACTATATTTTCCTAGTCTATAAATAGCTAATGAATCAAGCTTTCAACGATCATACAATTTAACATCCTAAAGTAAGCTAAAAGGCTCATAAGTCCTCAATTTGAGAACAAAATCCTACATTGATAGACTCGAGAGGTAAAAGTCAATGTTCCGACTTGATATTACATCACATATTGTTGATAAGATTTTAATATTGTGTAGATTAAAGTACCAAGCAAGCTTCGTACCTGTGTGAGCATAATTTAGATTCGGACCTGTATGGGAGGAAGTGCAGAAATTCAAGTCCAGTTGAACACCAATATGTGTGAACGGTTTTTCTGTGATCGAGGCATATCAATCTGTATGACAATACAGCCTACTAGGTGTTCTTAGACTCAGAACTATTGTGTACTCCCCGTTTCTAGTCAATACCTCGTGTGTGGAGACAAGTGAACGTAGAATACTTTGCCTCGACACGATGAAAATCCATGTGTTCTTATTGTTTTCATTATTGCGTTATACTTGTTTATCACACAACATCATACTTGTGATTTAATTAATACACTTACTCTAAAAATCTTCCTCTGAGCAAAGTGTTCTAAACACCAAACCTACAGGACAGCACCACACCTGGTGTTGTTGACACAAACACCAAGACTAAGTCTTCCACAGTTGTATAAAGTTGAAAAGTTAGGTATATCTTATTCACCCTCCCTGAACTATCTCTTGACTATATTGTGACCAACAGGTAATCATAGGACGACAAAAGTGTGCTTTCTAAAAACCCGGTTTAAACAAGCCCTATATAAACCGACGTACCGATCTCTAAGTAAAGGAGGGGAGACCTAGACGAATGGAGTCCGACCTATGGACTCAGATAAGAGTATGCCGACCTCAGAGGTCTCGCCGACCTATGGACTCAGATAAGAGTGTGCCGACCTCAGAGGTCTCGCCGACCTATGGACTCATATAAGAGTGTCCCGACCTAAGTGTCCCTTTATAATATGAATCGACCTGCCTAGTCATACCCAGGGTCGGAAATCGCCGGTCTCATGAAGGTTGAGCTCTCGGAAAGGTAGATCTTGACCTACCTGACAGAATCCCAGAGATTCAGGGGCTGGTAAACCACAGTCCCCCAATCCCGGATATCCAGGGATGGGAAATCGTAGCCTAAATCCCTGAATATCCGGGAACTTCCCTAAAATCAGGAAAAGATCTCAAGGACTGGTAGCCCTCCCTTCTATAAATAGGGGATAAGTCTTTCTTTCAAAGGTTAAGCATAATTCTGAGATTACAGTATTTTTTAGAAAGAGAAAGAAATATACACAGAGGGAGAGAGAGTAACACTTCACATATTGGGGTTTTCTCTGATAAACTTCTGAGATTAACCCGGTTCTTGGTGGCTAATCAGATCGGTTTCATCAAGTGGCGCCGTCTGTGGGAACTGTGACATCGAGTCACTCTTTGAGTTGAGATGTGAGACCAATAATGGCTGAAGAAACAACCTAGAAGAAATTTGGGGAGCTGATACCCCGAAACTTGGAAGAAGAACTAGCAGCTACGGGTGGAGAATCGACTCTAGAAAAAACACCCATCACCCCGGGAGAAGAAGCTGCACCCAGCACAATCACCCTGACAAAGGAAGCCTTAGCCGACATAATTGCTAGTGCGATCGAGAAGAGCCGGGAGGTCGAAAAACAAAAAATACCACGAAAAGTAATACCCATCCTCTCGGATGGGCCGGAGGAAATCGATCAGCAGGAAGAACATGGGGAAAGCTATCTAAGAGCATGGGAACAGTCTAGACAGGAAAGAATGCTGGATCCCTTAATATCCAGCATGCAAGATGAGCTAGAGAAATTGCAACAGAGGGTTGCGGGGAAGGACGCGGAGAGTCATCCAGGCCACCCCTTCTCGGAGAGCATACTACAGGCTAAACTCTCATACGGGTTTAGGGCTGTCACCTTCACCTACGATGGGCTCTCAGATCCTACCAGACATTTATACTGATTCGAGAACATGGCCGTATTGCACCGATATTTGGGTTCCGTGAGTTGCAGAGCATTCCTGGCTACGCTGATGTAGTCAGCTCATGACTGGTTCCACCAGATACCCCCAGGGACGATCACTAGCTTCAAAGCTTTCAGCTCGGCGTTCTTGACTCACTTCGCAAGCGCTAGGGCACACCTGAAGACATTCATGTCCTTATTCAGTATCAGCAGTACTCCGGGGAAGCGCTGAGAGCTTATGTGACTCAGTTTACAAAGGCGTGTCTAGAGGTACCCTCGTCATCTGAAGAAGTAAAGACGAGTGCCTTGACGCAGGGACTAAAGCCCGGGCTGCTACGCACCTCGTTGGCTAAGAAACTGGCCAGAACATATGATGAGGTCTTAGCCCGATGTTCAAAATACATCAATGTTGAATAAGACGAGAAAGATATGGAGGAATTGCAAGAAAATCCGAGGATGGGGAAGGAGGAACTAACAGGGTGGTGCAGCGCGAGATGTATACCTTTCGAGGTAATCTACCCCGGGAGGAAATGCTACGTGGAAAGATAGACTGGAACACGGACCGAAGGAAGAGCGATATCGGCCTAAAATGACCGAGATTTGACCAATACAGCCCATTAACAATGAGAAGAGCGCAGGTTTTGGAAGCAGTTGAGGGTAAGATGAATAGGGTTATTGAGTGGCCTACATTTCGTTTTAATGGGCCTACCTAGCCAAAGTTCGAGCTTTATTATCGATTCCACAATGATTATGGGCATAAAACAAACGAGTGCAAACACCTCAAAGATGAGATCGAAAGGCTGGTCCGAGCAGGGCATCTAATGGAGTTCACATATCAGCAAAGGAATGGAGGCCGTAGGAAATCACCCATGCCCCAGGGGGGACGGGGATGAAAAGAGAAGCTCCTCGGGGACCCGCTGCTCCCCCAGCTAAGGAGTGATTCAAATGATATCAGGAGGACCAACTGACAGAAGTTCTAATCAGGCCAGGAAAGCTCACACGCGAAGGGCTAAGTGTCATCAGTTCGAAGAGGCCGCCTCTGTGAGTAGCAGGCCTGTCATCCCATTCGGCCCTGCGGATTATAGCGGGATACATGCGCCCCATAATGACGCACTGGTCATCACCGCAGAGATTGCTAGTTATGATGTGCAAAGAGTCTTCATCGATACAGGAAGCTCGGTGGACATCTTGTTCTATGACTGTTTCAAACAAATGAACCTTGAGGTGGAATTAAAAAAGGTAGATACGGCACTTTATGGGTTCTGCATGACTGAGGTGCAGCCAGTCGGAGAAGTGGTACTTCCGGTAGCACAGGGCCGTATACCTCATCGGAAGGTCAAGACGCTCAGGTTTTTAGTGGTGGACACTAAATCGGCCTATAATGCTATTTTAGGGCGACCGGGGCTCAACAAGTTCGAGGCAGTGGCATCCACCTCGCACATGAAAGTAAAATTCCCCGTAGGAAGCGAGGTAGGGGAGGTAGCCGGGATCAGTTTGTATCTCGATCTTGTTACCAAACAATGATAAAATAGGGAGTACAGTGCAGTAAGAGGGTGCCCGAGCTAAAAGGCCCGGATCCAGAGTTTAAGAAGAATAAAAAATCAAAAGCACCCGAGCAAGCTGAGGAAGAAGGTGTCAAGCCTAATGAGGAGTTGATGGAGATATAATTAGTTCCAGGAAAGCCAGAAACAAAAACCCGCGTGGGAAATCGGTTAGATGGTGGGATAAAGGAAAGCCTTATCCGCTTGCTAAGGAGATTTGCGAACATTTTCGCATTCACGACCGAGGATATGGTGGAAATCAGCCCAGCAGTCGCCGAGCACAGATTAAACATCGACCCAACCGTAAGGCCAGTAAAGCAGAAGAGGAAGCATTTTGGGCCGGAGATGGATGGAATCATTGGGGAAGAAGTTGACAAGCTCCTCCGAGCTGGGCACATAACGGAGATCCAGTTTCCGGAGTGGTTATCCAATGTTGTCATGATAGGGAAAAGCCAAGGGAAGTGGAGAATGTGCATGGATTTCCGAGACCTAAATAAAGTATGTCCGAAGGATCACTACCCATTACCCCGCATAGATCAACTAGTGGACTCGACCTCGGGGATATCATGAGATCCCTCTCCCACCCGAGGATAGAAAGAGGGTCATATTTGTGGTATCAAAAGGAACCTTTTGTTATGTGTGCATGCCTTTCGGGTTAAAAAATGCGGGAGCCACGTATCAAAGGATGGTCGATAGAATCTTTAAATCCCAAATCGCAGAAACATGGAAGTCTACGTGGATGATATGCTAATAAAAAGTGTAAAGGAAGGAGAGCATATCAAAGATCTAGAGGAAACGTTCGAAAATCTGCACACGTACGGAATGAAGCTCAACCCATCAAAGTGTTCTTTTGGGGTAAAATCGGGAAAATTTCTGGGATACGTGGTCACAGAGCAAGGAATCGAAGTCAAACCGGAAAAAGTCAAAGCAGTACTACAAATGAATCCTCCAAAAAACATCAAAGATATCCAGGTACTAACAGGAAGAATAGCAGGGCTGAGCCGATTCATATCACGCTCAGCCGAGAAGGGATTCCCATTTTTCAAACTCTTAAGAAAAGGGAACAAATTCGAATGGACCTCCGAAGCACAAGCAACTTTCGAAAAATTAAAGGAGTATTTGGTCGAGCTGCCTCTGCTCACCAAACCAATACCAGGAGAGGAGCTCATACTCTACTTATCCGTAGGAGAGGGGGCGGTTAGCTCGGTCTTGCTAAGAGAAGAAGCGAACCAACAAAAACATATCTATTATACAAGCCGAATTTTGCAAGGGGCAGAACGGAACTACTCCGAGCTAGAGAAGGGAGCTCTGGCATTAGTAGTAACAGCCCGGCGATTGAGGCCATATTTCCTAGCTCACCGAATAAAACTGCGAACCAACTTACCCTTAAGAGAGACACTAGGGCGACCTAATGCGTCAGGTCGCCTGGTAAAATGGGCAGTAGATATGGGGGAATGTGACATGGAATATGAGCCGAGAACGGCGATCAAAGCTCAGGCCCTACCGGATTTCATCCAAGAGGGGGCCACACCATCACCGTCGGAAGGGCAGTGGCTACTACATGTGGATGGATCAGCAACGACCGGTAGCTCCGAGGCAGGGATAGTCCTCACTACCCCGGAGGGCGAACAGCTAGAGTATGCTGTAAAATTCGATTTCAAAGCCTCCAACAACGAGGCCGAGTACGAACACTGGTTAAAGGAATGCAGTTGGGAATAGACTTGGGTGCGCGACGACTTATACCTTATTCTGATTCTCAGCTAGTCACACAACAGGTATGAGGAAAATTTGAGATAAATGAGGAGCGAATGAAGAAGTATGTCGAAGAAGTGAAAGAGGCCGCCAAAAAACTAGGGGAATGGAAGTTGATCCATATTCCTAGGGCGGAAAATGTAAAAGCTGATTACTTAGCAAAAATGGGAAGCTCTTTGGTGGATTGTCGCTCACGGACAGTAACGATTTTAGGAGCAGCCCAGAGTAGCATCGCGAAATAAGTGATGGAGGTGAACGAGATAGTGGACTGGCGAACTCCCTTGTTGGCATACCTGAGAAGAGCGGAACTATCAAATGAAAGACAGGAGAGAGCAAAAATTGTACGGAGGGCAGCGAGGTTCTGTTGCATTAACGATGAATTATACAAGAGATCCTACCTCGGTCCATACCTAAGGTGCGTCTCGGAAGAAGAAGGGCGGGGTATACTGGAAGAAATTCATGAAGGGTGCTGCGGTGATCACACCAAATGAAGGGCGCTAATTAGCAAAACGCTAAGAGATGGCTTTTTCTGGCCGACAATGAGCAAGAAGGCGGTGGAGATGGTTAAGCGGTGCCAAAAATGTCAAATACACGCACCCTTAATACACACCACAGCGGAAAATATGATCACCATGGGAGCATCCTGCCCCTTTGCTAAATGGACAATAGATATCATGGGGAAGTTTACACCTGGCTCGGGAGGAAGGAAGTTTTTAGTAGTAGCCATAGACTACTTCAGCAAGTGGGTAGAGACCGAGCCCGTGGCCACCATCACCGAGCAAAGAATCATAAGCTTTCTGTTTAACAACATCTGCTGCAGGTACGGAGCGCCTCAAATACTTATCTCAGATAATGGAACTCAATTCAATGGGAAAAGAACCCAGTCCTGGTGCGAGGGGATGCACATCAAATAAAGGTTCGCCGCGGTAGCTCATCCGCAGACCAATGGACAGGTGGAGGTAACTAACAGAACAATCTTGCAAGGGATCAAAACCCGCTTAGACAAGGCCGGAGGAGGATGGGTGGACGAACTTAGCTCGGTTCTATGGTCATAACAAACCACAACTAGATCATCGACGGGGGAAACCACCTTCAGTATGGTATATGGGTCCGAAGTTGTCATCCCGACAGAGGTCGGAGAAATGTCACATCGGGTTCGGTGGTTCAACGTGGAGGGAAATAAAGAAATGATGAGGGAGGCGTTGGACACCATAGAAGAAAGAAGAGAAATGGCCGCAGCTCGAACGAAAAGATACAAAAGCTTGACAAAAGTAGCTCATGACAAAAGGGTAAGGAAGAGACACTTCCAAGTCGGCGACTTGGTGCTTAGGCGAGCTAATGCCCTCAGAAAAACAGGAAAGCTGGAGCCGAACTGAGAAGGCCCTTACAAGGTAATCCGAATTTATGCTGGGGGGGATTATGAGCTCGATGATATGGAGGGACACCCCATCAAAAGACCTTGGAACGTATGCCACTTAAAAAAATATTTGTATAAAGAAGTGTTGAGAAAAGCTTGTAGTGTTTTAATAAAAGTCTATTACAAAAAAATCTGAAGGTGCTGATCGAACAAAACTAGAAAAGAAATCTGATCAGGTGAAATGTTCAGATCCGAGCAAGGGTGAACTGCCCTAGGAAATCTGATCAGGTGAAATGCCTTCAGATCCGAACAAGGGTGAACTGCCCTAGGAAATCTGATCAGGTGAAATGCCTTCAGATCCGAACAAGGGTGAACTGCCTTAGGAAATCTGATCAGGTGAAATGCCTTTAGATCCGAACAAGGGTGAACTGCCCTAGGAAATCTGATCAGGTGAAATGCCTTCATATCCGAACAAGGGTGAACTGCCCTAGGAAATCTGATCAGGTGAAATGCCTTCAGATCCGAGCAAGGGTGAACTACCCTAGGAAATCTGATCAGGTGAAATGCCTTCAGATCCGAGCAAGGGTGAACTGCCCTAGGATATCTGATCAGGTGAAATGCCTTCAAATCCGAACAAGGGTGAACTGCCCTAAAAAATCTGACCAGTGGAAACACCCTCGGATTTAGATAAAGGCAAACTACCCCGAAACTCAAGCTCGGAAAAATAGCCTCAAACTTAAAGTTTGAGCCGATCTATAAAAGAAAGGATACTTTCAGTAAAAAGAGTTGGAATTATCCAGGCTATCCCACTCGAGAAAGTTATAAATATCCGAGCTACATTAAACTCCGAAGGGTTGTTCGAAATATCCGACCTGTATTAAGGTCGGTGATAAAGTCAGGTTGGGTCAACCTAAAATAGCCGAGTTATATTAACTTGCAAAATCGAAGTGGCCGAGTTATATTTAAAGTATTACAAAATTTAAAATAATCCCATAGAGCATCCGAGTTATACTAAGGTTCTGATTAAAAAATGAGTGGCGTGGACTTCAAAGAAGTTTTGAAGTAGCCGGGATGTTTCAAATAGCTGAGCTATATTAAGGTTGTGGTTGAGTCCGAGCTATATCAGCTTCCAAAGAGTCGTTTGAAGTAGTCAAGCCATATTAACTTTAAAGAGGTGGTTTGTAAAGACGAGCTATGTTAGAAAGCACTATTCTCATAATCAAGTTACATTAACAAGACATATCACTATCGTACAGATCCGAGCTACATTCACACCAAAAGATTTTTCATTAAAAACATCTGCGCCAGTACAATAAATGACAAAAAGAAATAAATACATATACAAGCAAAGTGTCATGACCCGATATGTCGTGTCTGTGTTGACCGTCCAAATGAGGCGTGCCTTCTAGTTAGCTTGCCACAAGATGGGTAAAGGGGGCTACTGTCGTCTCCCTGATGAGCCCATGGCAGGGCGAAACCAGTTGGCATGCTATGTGGGATAGGCTGGTCCAAGGGAGTGAGGGGCCCTGGGACGCCGCACGGGCTTCGGAACTCCCGTCCCGTGACAAAAGGCTAAGCTACAGGCTCAGGAGAATGGGGACGAGATGAGGGAGAAGCATCAAGGTCGGCCCCAGTCGCATCTGGATTAGGAGTGTTGGCTTTGACTGGCGATGTAGAAGGGATAAAGGGAAGCTCCAAATCGAGGCCGGATTCCTTTATAGACTCTCCAAGGGCGTCCTCCCACCAGGCTGCCTCGGGAGATTCGTTCACATCGCCAGACCAGCCTGAAGGGACGGGAGCTCTGTCCAAAGCTGCATCCCTGTCCAGCTCCCCCATAAAGCCCAAAGCGGCTAGTTGCTCGTGGGCGCGAGTTAGAGCAAAATCAAAGTATTGCGTCGCGGCAGGAGCCAGCCGGACTAGATAGGTGGTGGGATTGTAATACCGGGCTAGGAGGGCAGAACGGTAGGCCTCTAGGAAGGAGTAACCGATGTCGCTGGTCAGAAATCGAGGTCGATCGTCTGCTACTCCTCGCTCATAGGACGACCCCTTGGATCTAGCTTCGGCTAGTTGAACTTCAAGTTGGGCGACCTTCTCAGATTCTGCCTTAGCCTGCGCTTCGAGCTGGGCAATCTTCTCAAACTCGGCCTTAGCTTCTGCCAGCTGAGCCTCGAGCTGGATCACCTTCTCCGATTCAGCCTGAGTCTGAGCCCTTGAAAATTTTAGCTCTTGATTCAGTTGAACGTTGGCCATCTGAGCCCGCTCCAAAACCGCTTCTCGCTCAGAAATCTTCTTAAGGGCAACATCTAAGCGATATTCCCTCTCTTGAAGCTGGGCAGAGAGATCGGTCTTAGCCTCCAGGGCGGCCGCCAGATCGGCTGACATCTGGGTAATTTGGGAAGAGGATGAAGTGCCGATCTTATGATCCTCCACAAAGGTAGCACAGAACTGTGTAGGGGGGAAAGCAGTTGCATCAGAACATCAAAAAGAAAAAAATAGATATACAAAAAATATATAAAAGTGGTGGAAGATGGGAAAAATGCGAGAAAATGAGTACCTTCCCAAAATACATCATCATGGCCTCGAAATGAGAGTCCTCCGCAGAGGCTCGTAATACCCGCTTATCCTTATTCGGGATCATAGAGCTGAAATGCGGGAGAAACTTCTCCCACTCCTTGCAACGAAGCAAAGTCTCCATAGCCGGGCCAGAGGGACCTGCAGTCTTCGGCCGCTTAGGAATAGGGGAGCTGGGGGAATGGGCCCTCTTCGCGACCTGAAGCTGTCGAGAGGAAATTGCAGGGCTCTGCCTGTAACACCCCCAAGTTATTCAGGGAATATTACAGCGCCGTAAGCCCCGCCGTGGGACCCACAAGGCTAAACATACACAGAACTATAAACTTTGACCGAGGAGGTCTACATACAATGGAATTAAGAACAATACAAAGGTATTCAAAACATAACCAATGTATTCACCACATCACAACTCGAATCAATACTTCGGCAAACACAGGCCGGAACATCAAGGAAAGGGAAAACGACACTCGAATATTCAAAAGTCAATCCAGTACAACAACCGAGCGGAAACTCCAAACATAATCGGAAGAAAGACACGGATCACACTTGCCCACCATCTTCGTGCCGACCCGATACCTGCCTGTCCGCCCTCCTGGAACCTGAAATACATAAAACGTATTTCCCCCATAAAGGGGTTAGCCGTCGAATAGCTAGTGCAAGTATATCAATATGAAACACAATACTCCTCGACAATAAAGTAAATGTAATCCGTCAATTCATCAATATAAGACTAGTATTTCGGAATAACAAAAATCTCATAAGACGTATGTGAATGCCGTAGAAACGGTTCGTTCACCTCATACGCCGTTACGTATGTGAATGCCGTAAAAACGGTTCGTTCACCTCATACGCCGATACATGTAGGAATGCCGTCAAAACGGTTCGTTCATTACATGCCAACAATATATCTATGAATGCCGTAAAAACGGTTCGTTCATGATATGCCATCAATATTTCTTACTTTCAAAGTCGAGAACGTACAATCATAAATGTATACTTGCCTTTGAGACATCGACAATTCGAATGGAAAAAGGTATGAGTTCGGTAGATCCAAGAACGCGCTTCCGGCACCTAAACGATTCGTAAGGAATATGATAATCAATTATCCATATTCAAATTACACGAAGAAACCCCCGAAACCCGTCTACAATTCATAAAGATTTACGGATAATCAACTAGAGGTTGGAAAATCGTCCAAAATCTCACAAGTCCGAAAACGGCACAATCCAAACCGTAAAATCGTAGGAAAAGCATGCATAAGGTATAGATACATCATAATCTCAAAGTTCTCAAGCTTCAAAGCGGTTAAATCGGACGAATCTACGAAAACCCCCAAAATTCCCAAAAGGTAGGGTTCTAAGGATTTTTACCTTGATTCGGACGTTTGGAGGAACTAGATGTTGAGAAATCCTTGTTCTCCAACCCAATATATTGTTGTTAGAAGGAAAATCGCTTCCAATCGCTTAAGATCGCCTCTCCCGAGTGATTCCCGTCGAAAAGGAGTGAAGAAGGTGAGAAATGACGAAAATAAAGTCAACTTCCTATTTATATATGTCCAGTCTAGCGCACGCTACACCTCCTTCATTAACGTGCGCTAGCGAAGTCACCGGATAGTCCAGTGGCTTCTGTCGGTCCCGTTAGCGTGCGCTAATCGTCTGTCCCTAGCGTGCGCTAGCCCAAAATATGGCATCCAGTACTGGAGTCCAGAACTTACTGACTCTGCCCTGCTCAATACTTAACGTGCGCTACCGCCAATGTTTAGCGTGCGTTATGCAATAGCTTTAGCGTGCGCTAGCCGAAGCCTAGCGTACGCTATCTGATAGTCCAGAAAACCTGGCAACCTCACTGCCTCTGCTGACCAGCCCGGTAGCGTGCGCTACGGACGGATGTTAGCGTGCGCTACTATACATGGATAGCGCGCGCTAACAAACTCCTAGCGTGCGTTAATCCGCCAGTCCAGAGCGATCAAATCACCGGTTCGACTGACTGATACTCTTAGCGTGCGCTACGGCTCAGAGCTAGCGTGCGCTAATCAAGCAGAATTAGCGTGCGTTAGCCTAGGCCTAGCGTACGCTATATCTCTGGCACAGAACATTCCCGCAAGGTCTAAACGACATGATCAAGAACCAAACGAGATACGAAACTCAATAACAATATCAACAACATCTCCAAGCATTTACAGAGCGACAAAAATAAGGAAGATGACAGAGTCAAACAGTCAATAAAAGTATGGGTATTACATTCTCCCCCTCTAAAAAGAAGTTTCGTCCCGAAACTTAAGAAATAAATAGTTCGGGGTATTCCACCCGCATCTTCTCTTCCGTCTCCCAAGTTGCCTCCTCGACTCCATGTCTCGACCATTGCACTTTAACCAGTGGAATGGTCTTATGCCGAAGTTGTTTCTCGCGACGCTCAAGGATCTTCACGGGTCTCTCCGGAAAGGTAATATCCTCGGCTACGTCAATCTCACTGTAGTCGATGATGTGGCTCGGATCCGGTACGTACTTTCTCAACTGAGACACATGAAAAACACTATGGACGTGACTCAAAGCTGGGGGCAACGCCAAGCGATAAGCTAAATTTCCAACTCTGTCCAAAATCTCGAAAGGTCCGATATACCTCGGACTAAGTTTCCCCTTTTTCCCGAAGCGGAAAACTCCACGGGTCGGCGACACCTTGAGTAATACATGATCCCCCACTTCGAACTCCAAGGGTCGACGACGAGTATCAGCATAAGATTTCTGACAACTCTGGGCAGCCAGTAATCGGTCCCGGATAATAGTAATCTTTTCCTTAGTCTCCATCAACATATCCGGCTCCGTTCCAACTAGCTCAGAAGCCTCGTCCCAACATAATGGCGACCTACATCTCCTACCATAAAGTGCCTCGAAGGGTGCCATTTGGATCGACGCATGCCAACTATTATTGTAAGCAAACTCGATCAACGGCAAGTGAAGCTCCCAATCATTACTCCAGTCTAAGGCACAAGCCCGTAACATATCTTCCAACGTCTGAATCGTCCTCTCTGTCTGACCATCCGACTGAGGATGAAAAGAAGTGCTCAATTTCAACTCAGTACCCAAAGCCTGATGAACGGCCTGCCAAAAGTGCGATATGAAACGGCCGTCTCGATCAGAAACAATGGTTTTGGGGGCACCGTGTAGCCTCACAATCGCAGCGATAAAAGTTCGAGCTAGTCTATCAGGTCCCCAAGTATCCTTAATACCCAAAAAGTGTGCGGATTTGGTCAGCCGATCGACAATTACCCAAATCATATTCATTCCGACCCGAGTTCTCGGCATGCCAGCGATGAAGTCCATAGAAATGTCTTCCCACTTCCACTCGGGGATGGGAAGCGGTTTCAACAACCCCGCTGGTCGTTGATGTTCGATCTTGAGTTGTTGACACGTCAAGCACCGTAGTACAAACTCCGTAACATCCTTCTTCATGTTATTCCACCAAAAATTACACTTCAAATCTTTGTACATCTTACTCGTCCCGGGGTGGATTGAGTAAGGCGTAGCATGCGCTTCTCGGAGAATTCTCTGTCTCAACTCTAAATCGTTCGGAACACAAAGCCTGCCCTGAAATCTCAGAATACTATCCTCGTGTACCATAAAGCCAGGAGCTTTTCCTTTAATTACATCTTCCTTCAGTTGAGAAATCATCGGGTCACTCCACTGCTTCCCTTTGATGTCATCAACTAAAGACGAAGTAATTTCGAGAGTACACAGTTGCCCCTGTACTCGTTGAAGCCAAACTTCTATCCCTTGCTCAATTAAGTCCTGACGAATTTTTGTCTGAGGTGTAAGAACCTCGAGCATTTGAAGAGATGCCGATTTGCGGCTCAAAGCATCCGCAACGACATTAGCTTTTCCGGGGTGGTAAAGAATTTCCAAATCATAATCCTTTATCAACTCTAACCAACGCCTCTGTCTCATATTCAGCTCCTTCTGACTGAAAATATATTTCAGGCTCTTGTGATCGGTATAAATCCGGCACGGTGAACCATACAAATAATGCCGCCAAATCTTGAGTGCGAAGACAATTGCGGCCAACTCTAAGTCGTGAGTAGGATAATTCATCTCATAAGGCTTTAATTGTCGAGACGCAAAAGCTATCGTCTTATCATGCTGCATAAGTACACAACCCAGGCCTTGACCCGAAGCGTCACTATAAACTGCAAAGCCCTCGCTACCATGCGGTAAAGTTAAAATCGGTGCTGAAGTCAGTCGTCTCTTCAGTTCATCGAAGCTATGTTGTCTCTCATCCGTCCAGATAAACTTTTCGGTCTTCTGGAGTAATTTTTTAAGCGGCCGAGCGAGTTTCGAGAACCCCTCGACAAACCGACGGTAATATCCAGCAAGGCCCAAAAAGCTACGAACCTCCTTAACATTCTTAGGCGGTGCCCAATCTAGCACTGCCTCGATCTTCTGCGGGTCTACACGAACCCCTTCGGCCGAAATCACATGGCTGAGAAACATAACTTCTTCCAACCAAAATTCACATTTCGAGAATTTTGCATAGAGGTGCTCGGTTCTCAAAATGTCTAATATCAAACGCAGGTGTCGGGCATGTTCCTCCTTATCTCGGGAGTAGATCAAGATGTCGTCAATAAAGACGACTACACATCTGTCGAGGTACTCGATGAATATCTTATTCATTAATTGCATGAAAACTTCCGGTGCATTAGTCAACCCGAAAGGCATAACTACAAATTCATAATGCCCATATCTCGTCCGAAATGCCGTCTTCGGAACGTCTGACTCCCTCACCCTGAGTTGGTAATACCCGGATCTTAAATCAATTTTCGAGAAAACTGCAGCCCCTTGCAATTGATCAAATAAATCGTATATACGTGGCAAAGGATACTTGTTCTTGATGGTTACTTTGTTCAGCTCACGGTAGTCAATGCACAAACGTAGTGAACCATCCTTCTTCCTCACAAAAAGAACAGGCGCGCCCCAAGGCGAGGCGCTCGGTCTGATGTACCCTTTTTCCAGAAGTTCTCCCAATTGATTCTTCAATTCTTGCATCTTGGAAGGTGCCATCCGGTAAGGTGCTTTAGAAATCGGAGTCGCATCTGGCTCCAAGTCCACGGTAAATTCTATCTCTCGATCTGGCGGCAATCCCGGGAGGTCATTCGGAAAAACATCGGGGTACTCACTAACAACCGGAATCGAAGAGAAATCGATTTCATTTCCTTCCGTTTTCAAGGCATAACACCAATAGCCCGCACAACCTTTATTCAAAAGTTTTACGGCCTTCATGGCACTGATAAGTAACTTGGATAGTCCCGACTTACGCCCCAAAAATAAGTACTCAGATCCGTCTTTAGTCATCATGGTGATAACCTTAGTACGGTAGTTCATAATCGCTTGATGACTATCAAGCCAATCCTCGCCGAGGATCACGTCCTCGCCTTCCATATCAACTACAATTAAATTCGATAACCAATCCATACCGGATATAATCACCGGAAAATCTCTAATCTCCCGGTTCCCACAATTCTATCCCCACTAAGCGATCTCACGATGAAGGGATCGCAAGTAGTCGACAAGTTATATTCAAACGGCGTACACACTCCAAAGAAATAAAAGAATGCGTAGCACCGAATCAAAAAGTACAATTTGGATGAGATAGGATATGAATGGTACACAAGCCACCGCCGCGTCGGGTTCGCCTCGCGACGCATCTCATAAACTCGTGGTTGCAGAACCAACGCTAGAGTTTCCCCCTCCGGCATTCGACCCGTCCGGCCCCTGCCAAAATTCTGCTGAGGTTGACCAAAAGATTGACGTTGATTAATACCTTGATCAAGAGGTGTTGGGGCAGAAGCCCGAGTGTCCAAGGTTTGGTTCGGCTCGGAACAATAAACTGCTCTATGCCCCATCTGACCACACGTGTGACACTTCAATAGTGGGAAGTAGCACTCCGAACTAAAGTGGCCTGGATGACCACAATTATAGCAAGTCACTGTGCGATTTGAGGTACCCGGAGTGGGACGGTAACCCCTCTTCCCTTTATTAGAACGTGACGACTGTCCGGCAAAACGGTTAGTCGTCTGTGACTTCTGAAAGTTGCCACCCTTAGAGCCAGAAAAATTTCCCCCGACTTTCTGCTTCTTCGGTTCTTCAACGGTATCATTGTCGGGGCTCAACATATCATGGGCCAAAGCTCTGTCTTGATACTCTTTTAGTGTGGTACAAGCAAATCCGGCCATGTACCGCCGTAAATCCAAATTCATCCGCATATCAAAATAACGGATCTTATCACGCTCGTTACGCACTTGATCCTTCACATGGATCAATTGTTGGTTATACTCCACGATCGCCTGCGAAACGGGAATATCTTGTGGTTTAGCCTCGAAGAAGGCTCGGATTCGGCTCTCTCGTACCGGCCAAGGACAAAACTCGGCCTCCAAGAGCTCCTTAAACTCATCCCACGAGGCAATACGATCCTGTGGCTTGATGACCTTCCACCAAGTAGCGGCCTCCTTAGTGAGGAAATACTGAGCAATTGGTACTTTCCTCACCTCGGGGCAATCAACCGCCTCGAAAATCTTCTCCAATTGCGCTAGCCGATCTTCCTGACTAACAGTGCATGGCACCAAACTGTGGAGGGTGCATACGGATTACATTCTGAAGCAAGGCATCCGTGTTTGGGTTCGGGTTATTCATCTGAACAGTTTGGGCCAAAATAGTCATTTGAGTAGCCAATTGTTGAAGTGCATTCGCCACTCCAACGTCCGCGTTGTTCCCTTGACCTTTGGTGAGTCGTGCTGACTCTCGGTATCGGGATGCACCGAGTTCGACAAACTGGGGTTGGTCGACCCCGCAACTGAACTGATGGAAACGGCCGCGCCACGACCTCTTCCTCGTCCACGGCCACGACCACGGCCACGGCCACGACCAGCTGACATACTGAAGAACACACAAGTCACGTAAGCACAATTTAATCGCGCGTCATCAAAGTGTCCGATTCTCAAGAATACCGATAAAAGGAAGCAAAACGAATAAGGAAACACCAGAAGAGTGAGAGGTCTTACAAGTACTGGCCGCCGATGATGGCGAGTAGTGATATCTGCGGACAATTAACGACTCGATCGACCCAATAGACCGGACTAGGTATCCATAGACCTAAGCTCTCGATACCATATTCGTAACACCCCAAGTTATTCAGGGAATATTACAAATGTAAGCCCCGCCGTGGGACCCACAAGGCTAAACATACACAAAACTATAAACTTTGACCGAGGAGGTCTACATACAATGGAATTAAGAACAATACAAAGGTATTCAAAACATAACCAATGTATTCACCACATCACAACTCGAATCAATACTTCGGCAAACACAGTAGGAACATCAAGGAAAGGGAAAGCGACACTCGAATATTCAAAAGTCAATCCAAGATAACAACAACCGAACGGAAACTCCAAACATAACTGGAAGAAAGACACAGTATCACACTTGCCCACCATCTTCGTGCCGACCCGATACCTGCCTGTCCGCCCTCCTGGAACCTGAAATACATAATACGTATTTCCCCCATAAAGGGGTTAGCCGTCGAATAGCTAGTCCAAGTATATCAATATGAAACACAATACTCCTCGACAATAAAGTAAATGTAATCCGTCAATTCATCAATATAAGACTAGTATTCCGGAATAACAAAAATCTCATAAGACGTATGTGAATGCCGTAGAAACGGTTCGTTCACCTCATACGCCGTTACGTATGTGAATGCCGTAAAAATGGTTCGTTCACCTCATACGCCGATACATGTAGGAATGCCGTCAAAACGGTTCGTTCATTACATGCCAACAATATATCTATGAATGCCGTAAAAACGGTTCGTTCATGATATGCCATCAATATTTCTTACTTTCAAAGTCGAGAACGTACAATCATAAATGTATACTTGCCTTTGAGACATCGACAATTCGAATGGAAAAAGGTATGAGTTTGGTAGATCCAAGAACGCGCTTCCGGCACCTAAACGATTCGTAAGGAATATGATAATCAATTATCCATATTCAAATTACACGAAGAAACCCCCGAAACCCGTCTACGATTCATAAAGATTTACGGATAATCAACTAGAGGTTGGAAAATCGTCCAAAATCTCACAAGTCCGAAAACGGCACAATTCAAACCGTAAAATCGTAGGAAAAGCATGCATAAGGTATAGATACATCATAATCTCAAAGTTCTCAAGCTTCAAAGCGGTTAAATCGGACGAATCTACGAAAACCCCCAAAATTCCCAAAAGGTAGGGTTCTAAGGATTTTTACCTTGATTCGGACGTTTGGAGGAACTAGATGTTGAGAAATCCTTGTTCTCCAACCCAATATATTGTTGTTAGAAGGAAAATCGCTTCCAATCGCTTAAGATCGCCTCTCCCGAGTGATTCCCGTCGAAAAGGAGTGAAGAAGGTGAGAAATGACGAAAATAAAGTCAACTGTCCTATTTATATATGTCCAGTCTAGCGCACGCTACACCTCCTTCATTAGCGTGCGCTAGCGAAGTCACCGGATAGTCCAGTGGCTTCTGTCGGTCCCGTTAGCGTGCGCTAATCGTCTGTCCCTAGCGTGCGCTAGCCCAAAATATGGCATCCAAGATCGAGTCCGTAACTTACCGACTCGCCCTGCTCAATACTTAACGTGCGCTACCGCCAATGTTTAGCGTGCGTTATGCAATAGCTTTAGCGTGCGCTAGCGAAACTGATACGCTATCTCGATAGTCCGTAAAACACGGCAACCTCACTTCCTCTCTGGCGGCCCGGCCATTGGCGTGCACTACGGACGGATGTTAGCGTGCGCTACTATACATGGATAGCGCGCTAACAAACTCCTAGCGTGCGTTAATCCGCCCGATCGAAGCGATCAAATCTTGGTTCGACTGGTGATACTCTTAGCGTGCGCTACGGCTCGAGCTAGCGTGCGCTAATCAAGCGGCATTAGCGTGCGTTAGCCTAGGCTAGCGTCGCTATATCTCCGGCAGAACATTCCCGCAAGGTCTAAACGACATGATCAAGAACCAAACGAGATACGAAACTCAATAACAATATCAACAACATCTCCAAGCATTTACAGAGCGACAAAAATAAGGAAGATGACAGAGTCAAACAGTCAATAAAAGTACGGGTATTACACTGCCCAGTAGTCAAGGGAGGAGCCAGGTCGGAGGGTAGAGTCACCCCAACCTTAGGTCAGGACGAGGGGTTTTGCTTGGTTTTGGACGAGCCCTCCGCCCTCTCTTTGGGGGGATTCGTCGACCTGGGGACCTTCTCCTTTGTCGGTTCAGCAGGCTTGGAAGCATTGGATTGGCAGGTCCGCATGAAGCGATCTACGAAGAACAATACAATAGGTCAGTAAGATAGTCGAAAAACAAAATAATAAAAATTATACTAGGAAAGAGCCGTTAAATCCTACCAATTTTGGAAATAGCTGGATAAGGATTCGAGCTCAGCCCATAATGGAATAAAAGGTCATGAAATTACGTCAGCTGGAAAGCATTGTAAGGAATGGCGTTCCATTCCCGAACCTTCTCAACCCACCCAGCTCGGATAGAACTGCGCCTGGGAATAGGAGCTTGGCTCGGAGTGGCTTGTGTCCATTCCGTGGGGAAGCCCCAGGAGTCATCCGAAGGGAGAAAGAAGCGCGACCTCCACATTGGAAGGGAGGTGGGTGAAGAAATTGGTGTTTTTCCGGGAAGTCAAGTAAAAGGAGCATTTAAAGCTCTTTAGCCCGAAGCAAAAATAGAAAAAATCTAGGTCGGGTTCCTCATGTCTATAATGACATAACACAAGAAAACCGGCCATATAATAAAAAGAGTTGGGGGGAAACTGGTTGAGGGGAAGGTTATATTTAACAGAAAGCGAAACAAGGAAGGGGTGAAGAGGGAAGCGGAGACCACTACTCACCTGATCCACAAACCAAGTAATATGACCTGGAGGAGGGTGATGAGGGGTGTGGCGAGCCTGGGGCATGACAAATTCCCACCTCGGAGGAAGCTTGAGAAATTTTATAAAACTGGCCAACGCGACTGGACTAGTCTTAGACAGAGGATGAGGAGGAAGCACCCGAGTAGCTCCTGCGACCGCATGATACGGATCAGCTAAAAGGCCTGTGACAATTACCTCACCCGTGGGAGGAGGAGACGGGGAGGGATTCCAGAAGGTAGGTTAGAGGGGATGTCTCCCAGCTCGGACCAATCTACATCACCTAGAGGTTCGTCTCTAAGACAAAGGGAGGAGCCTATAGCTCGCTCCGACCTACCCTCCGAATCCCCTTCGGAAGAAGACAAACCTTCCAAAAAGGAGTCCACGGCCGATTGGCCGGAGATATTCTGAGAATCGGAGGCGGAAGACATTGTAAAAGGAAGGAAAGGGAGGGAGAGAAGAAAGGAAAATATAGGTAACAAACAAAAAAAAAAAGAGAGAAGAAGAAGAGTGCAAGTGTTTAGATAAACATACCCATGAGATTGGGTGGAAGGAAGAACGCCGGAGGAAGATAGCAAAAGCACCACCGGAAGCAGGAAACCAGGATCGCGGATGCCTCCTGAAGATTCTTTCACAGTAGTGTTCAGCAAAATAAAAACGCGGAAGTCGTGGAGGGAGTGGAGGATCTCTTTTTATAGGAGAGAAGGGCGAAAACCAAGAAGAAAACTGGCGATCTGGAGCGTCCGATGCCTTTTGTGAAAGAACGGCTTAGATCTGACACCGCCTCATCCGACCTATAGTAGGCTGACACCTGTACCTAAGCATATATGCGACGGTTGGGAGACAAGAAAGGAAAAGACGTTGATATAAAGGCGCACGAATCTCGAGAAGCCTCGTTACCTGGGAACGGGATTCCCAAGGACTACCGCATCGAGGTCGTCAATTCATAAATGAATCTTACTCTACTCGGTCTTACAACTCGACTAGAGTAGGGGGGACTGGTTGATAGGACGACAAATGTGTGCTTCCTGAAAACCCGATTTAAAGAAGCCCAATATAAACCGACGTACCGATCTCTAAGTAAAGGAGGGGAGACCTAGACGAATGGAGTCCGACCTGTGGACTCAGATAAGAGTGTGCCGACCTCAGAGGTCTCGCCGACCTATGGACTCAGATAAGAGTGTGCCGACCTCAGAGGTCTCACCGACCTATGGACTCAGATAAGAGTGTCCCGACCTAAGTGGCCCTTTATAATATGAATCGATCTGCCTAGTCATACCCGGGGTCGGAAATCGCCGGTCTCATGAAGGTTGAGCTCTCAAAAAGGTAGATCTTGACCTACTTGATAGAATCCCAGAGATTCAGGGGTTGGTAAACCACAGTCCCCCAATCCCGGATATCCAGGGATGGGAAATCGCAGCCTAAATCCCTGAATATCCGGGATCTTCCCTAAAATCAGGAAAAGATCTCAAGGACACGCAGCCCTCCCTCCTACAAATAGGGGATAAGTCTTTCTTTCAAAGGTTAAGCATAATTCTGAGATTACAGTATTTTTTTAGAGAGAGAAAGAAATATACACAGAGGGAGAGAGAGTAACAATTCACATATTCGGGTTTTCTCTGATAAACTTCTGAAATTAACCTGGTTCTTGGTGACTGATCAGCTCGGTTTCATCAGGTAATATCTAAGTTCATAGTGAGAATAACATAAAAATAAACATATATATTTTCTATATTTATGGTGAATTCCCATTTTGTAATATCAATGATTATGATAGTATAATTTGTTGTATCAAATAATAATATATACTTTTAATAATAATTGATCTTAGTAGTTCATGACTACCTTTTCATTAAATAACTGCAATTTATAGTCTTTGAGCTTATTAAAGCTCGGATATTAATTTCTTATGAATAAAATTTAAAATTTGTCAATTTATTAAATATGTCAAATTAAGCTTCATTCTAAAAATATTTTAACAAATTTATTCTATATAAAATGCTTAAAACTTAATAAGGAACTATTTAAATTAAAATTAATCTTAACTAAAATTTTAATTTATTGATAATGGCAAAATTGACTATTTGGATAAATTTAATTAATTTTAGAATATGTAACTTAATAATTATAATATTTGTATACAAATATAAAAATAATTTAATTAACTAATATTGTATATATGCTAATTACCTAAACACAATGCATAATTGATATTATACAGATATTAATTATCATATTTATAAATCACATATTATAATATTACAATTGATTTTGGAGTAATTACTTACATGAAATATTTGAATTATTTAATTAATTAATAGATGAGTGAATTGATTGAATTACTCTATTTTTTAATAAATTACGATTTAATTTCAAAATTAGTATTTACCGTAAAATTCCCGAATAAGTAATAGTGTGATAGTGGGGAGACTGTAGTTTAATCTTTGTGGGCTTAGCAGCTTAAGACCATTCTTATGCGCCGCCCACCTCTAGCCCTTCTTGAGGACATCAACAGATTGTATATAGGCTTAAGCACATACTAAGATTTGACGGCTCTAATTTTCTCCAGAGTTTTGGACCTTGGTGGCAAACATACCTGAGTAGAGAATAGGAACGCATTTTACATTTACTTGGGAACTTAAGCCGCGCTCGTCCTTGAGAAAGCCAGCTGGAGGACGCAAGGTTGAAGGACGTTCAGGTATGAAATCCATTTTTTTGTTGTATCTATTTTCTTTCTTTAGGTTCTTGATATTATTTTGGAATTGAAGTGAAACTGAAGAAGAAGTCAGGTGGATCAAATGAATAGTTCATCTTTGATCAGTCGTATTTATGGCGAGATTGATTGGTTGATGTTTGTAACATTCTGGTAAAATCGGGATTTTGTCTATGGGCTTAGCATGAGTGTACAGCGAAGACATGATGTTTAGTGTTTGTCTGTCTTGGAGTGTAAGTGATTTTGGCCTTTTTGGCCTTTTTTTTGCTGGATTCATATTTGCATTTCGGGATGCACATCAGGCGAGCCCAGCAGGCGAGCTGGTTTAATTGTGTGGGTGCGGAATGGGTGCAGACGGGTGCAGCGACAATGCGGATGGGTCCGATTTGGGTGCGATGTGGGTGCAACTGTTATATATAGGGTTTCCATTTTTTAATCTTTTATATATTAGTTCTGAAAGTCGGGAGTTCTCAAGCCCGGGGGGTGTCCCGAGACTTCTCACACCCCGAGACCTGCCTATTCCACATATGCATACCAACTGGTTTCACCCTGTCATGGGCTAATCACGTGGGCGGTAAACTGGTTTCACCCTGTCATGGGCTAATCACAGAGGCGGCAATAACTCCCGCCCAGTTATGCCCTACCAGCAATGATCCCCTTCAGAGTCAAGTCCACGACCAGCGACAAGCTCCCCAGACTAAATCGGGTCGGCATGCCTAACTCGGCCAGACCGATAACAATGCCTTAACGCTAATGTCGCTCCCTTTACCCCTCTTCTGGCAAGCCAACTAGAAGGCACACCTCATTTGGTCGGTTAACACGGTCACGACATTCGGGGTCGCGACATCCAGTCTGAGCCAGTATGTTTTTTAGCGCCTCAACCGCACCTCAGAGGCACCCACATCGCACCCAAATTGGAGACATCCGCACCGCCGCCGCACCCATCCGCACCCAATACACACCCACACACAATTAAACCATCCTGCAGCCGGACTCGCCTGAGGTGCGTCCCAGAACGCACCTCTGTTTCACCCGCACTGCCGCCGCACCGGGTGCTGGTTCGCTTGGGTTTCCGCTTTACCCTGTTTCCCACTTTATGATGGCTAGTAAGGTAGTCTAAATCTAATCTCTCTCTCCCTCTCCCACTCTCTTTCTCTCTTGTTTAATGCCGTCTTGTTGTGAAGAGAAAACTTGTGATTCTTGTGTTACTCACTCTGTCCATTTGGTCTTGCAAACTTTTTGTAAAATTCGAAGCACCTTTTTTTTTGTTATTTAATTAAAGATAATGCTATATGGAATGTGCTCTGATTAGTTTTACGAGGATGAGTACATATGATTTGTTACTTATTTTATTTTATAGAGAAGGATGCTCATTGTTCTCTTCACAAGAGGGGAATGGGGAGTCAAATTGTGTTTTTCCCATTATTTTTACGAGTTTTAGTGCTGCCATTATTTGTAGATTGACTATTTACCATGTATCCCTTTTCTTTTTTCCCTTTTATTTTATTTATGTAATTGGTCGTTGAAACAGATAATTCGTGTTAAATCATTTTGGGATTAAGGCCCAATTGTTGTTGTTGATGATGGTGTACTTCTAAATTCTTGCAAAAGTTGTATTTGTAGCATTGTTGTGCATTATGAATAGGTTTTGAAACTAAGTGATTGCAGCAAAGCGTGATGGGCTCTATGGCGGAAAAGCTTGATGAGCAGCTCTTGATATTACATGCTTCACAAACGGGAAATGCAATGGATGCTGCTGAACGGCTTGGCCGTGAAGCCAAGCGCCATGGATGCCCCTCTGTCTCTGTTCTCTCCATTGATGAATTTAGACATGTAAGTTCCCACCCTCTCATTAATCTATGTGCATGCCAACTTCCACAATTTTTAATATAAAGACCTAAAATAAATATTACTCACTCCGTCCACGAAATATGTTCAGTTAATTCCGTTTCGGGACGTTCATGGAAAACATTCTCTTTCTATTTTTGGATATGGCCCTCACATAAATCCCATAACCTTTATCCCTAATCTTTCCATTCAATTATAGAAAACCCATCCAGCCCAGCTTTTCAATCTCACAATCCATTAACCTATTCATTCATAATGTGGGTTCATTGCTCCATTCACTTTTCACTCATCACAAATTATTAAAACCCGTGTCAATAAAGTCTAGGAACGTTTTTTGTGGACGGAGGGAGTATATTGTTTGGCCGGAAAATGATAATATCCAATAAACATTTCATCATCAACATCATCAACTGCATCTTAATCCCAACTATGTTGGGTCGGTGGCATGAAGATTATGGTGCCAATTAATCGTCTAAACTTAGTTAATACTATAATTCATGCAAAAAACAACGCGGCAAAGTTTTGCGCCGGATGTCCTTCCTGTCACAACCTTCATACGAAGGAGAAATGAGATGAAATTCAAAAGCCATCAACATCATAGGTTCTTCCAGTTACATGGAAAATATCATGAGATGGTGATGAGTCGAGATAATTGCTATAGTCATGTCACATTATGTGATTGATATTGTAAAATCAACATGATGTAACATGACTCAATATCCAATAAACATTTGACAATAGAAAAGACTCATTTAAAATTTTATGCAAGTTTGGTGAGTTGTGAAGTAATGCAAATTGCACTAATCAAACATTTCACTAGCACCCCCCCCCCCCCCCACCTGGTCAAGTTAGGATATCACAAATGATTCCACCCTCTTGAGCTTGGTTTCTCTCATAATTTCTAATCCGATCATATTGATTTGTTATTTCAGCAGGACTTGCCAAATAGGGAGGCAGTGATTTTTGTGGTGTCCACAAAAGGTCAAGGGGAAAATCCAGATTCCATGAAGGTTTTCTATCGTTTGAGATAGCAGAATCAAATGTTCTGGTTTTGTTGTATTTACAATCCTAGAGTTTTTAATATAAATCTCTTGGTAAATTTTTTGCAGGAGTTTTGGAGGTTTTTATTGCAAAAGAATTTGACAAGAGAGTGGCTTAAAGGAGTTCACTATGCTGTGTTTGGATTGGGTGATTCAAGCTACCAAAAATATAATGTAATGGCTGGATTTTTGGGATTAATGTTAAAATTCTCATAACCTTTTATTTAAGGAAAATTCTGCTACTTCGTCTATTGTAATAAATTTACGTTACTTTGAAGATCGCATTAAATAACCATGTTATACTGCTATGCTGTAAAAATAACAGGGCAAGTCTAACTATATTATGGAAAACTTTTGCTTCTCTCACTTTGATTATGTATACGTTGATTTTAATTGGTGAAAATCTCGTGAAATGAGGATGTGTTGCCATACTTAACTGTAGTATGGATACTCTTGCATTTACAATAATATTAATTTATAATGAATTCCGATAATAATATTTTTCTTGATAAGAAACGAATATTTCATTGCATGGGATGAGGAATCCGTCACACAGTGCATCAAGTTTTACAACTGAGCGTATAACATATTATATTATAATAATATTATAATAAGTCCGATCAAGAAAATTCTGATGATACTGCATCATAAATTTTATCATATTCATCTTTTAGATCAAATATGTATATTGTCTCCGTATGTACTTAGTTGTTAAGTTATATAATGTAATGATACAGATGCGCGTGTTCTTGTCGCAGTTTGTGGCGAAGAAGCTGGACAAACGGCTCTCAGATCTTGGTGCAATGGCTATTATTGAAAGAGGCCTGGGAGATGATCAGCACCCTTCAGGGTAAACTTATATGTTGCTCTCCTCACTTTGTTTCTCATGATTGTGGATCTTTGCACTAGGTTTTGCTTGCATGATATTTGAAGATTATATTCTTGGATTGCCTGTGTCAGAACTCAATGGTAAATTGAACTACGTGAGGTCTGCTGCACGGTCTAGTGCATTCGCCATTATTTGACATTTATTATATTCTACGTTCTGGTGTGTATGTTATTACTCAAAAATGATAAATTGAAACCTGGACTGTTGCATGTTCTGTTGGAACATGAATGCGCCTTTGTTATTCTTACTACGCATCTTTCACATTTGAACTTGATAACTTCTAACTGGTGGAAGCAGGAGCGCTGATTGTTTTTCTCCATCATGTTAATGTCTTGGTAATATTTGCATTAGCAAGGACATGCAATCTTAGGATGAAATTTTGTAAAAAAAACATGGAGGCCTGAGATCATTGGCAACGAATCTAATTACCGCATTCAAAAACAAGTAAACTCATTATGTCCATAAGAAAAAGGCTGACCTTCGATTTTGGAGATTAGAACAGAAGTGGGGTGAAATACGCCGGCCCGGTTTATTCCACCTTGGGGCTTTTGTGTATGAAACAGTGTTTTTAATTCACGTGGGTAGCGTTTTTGTTCCACCAGAGCGTAGTGTCAATAGCGTAGCGCATAGCATAAGCATTCGAGCATGTCAATTAATTATTTAAGAATATATATATATATATTATATATATATTAGCAAATAAATGAGATAAATAGCCATACAATCATAATAATTAATCATTACATTCCAAAATAACTCAATCCAGTTATCCGAATACTTGTACACCTCAGTTCGTGCCCAGAGCTCTCAGTTTGTGCGCCTCAGTCCCACCTTCAACTCCTTAGCGCGTTTTAAGATCAACCTAGGGTTTTTTCCTTTTCAACTTTCCAGTCGTGCAACTGAAACTTTGGGTTTATGCATTTTTCAGTTTCCTGAACTTCACAGTCATCGATTAGTCTCAGTTTCTAAGTTGCTGTATGAGGTGGCTTGGAAAATACCAAGTTACCTCAGTATTCCCGTCGTTTTTTTTTGGAACAGATAGCAGAGTCTACGGTCCATTTCCCGAAGCTATTCACGCAAAAGCGCGCGACAGAGGCAAAAAGCATGTGCTAACCGAGCAACACGCTATGAAAAGCACGCTACGTCGATCTACCCCGCGCTAATACTCGCGCTAAAGCGCACTTTTGAAAACACTGGTATGAGATCCCGAGGGATTGAGCCTAATGGTTTTAGAGTGTATTAAATTTTTTTGCAAGGCAAATAGCTGCTCTATTAAACATTGAACCATCAGTAATGTGGTCATAGCTAGTATACCATTCAACTGTAGCTAGACCAGACCACTAGGACACATGAAATAATGATACTGAATATGAAATGTATACAGAATTATAATTCTGAGAGCAATTTGTCGCAAAGATATGGCTTCGGTAAAGATCTGCTTAATTACAATGACAAGTGACTCGTATAATTATATTAAGGCGTGGGGGGAGTAGATCTTGCTTTAGATGACCAATTGGCATGCCAAGTTCAGTGGCTCATCAACAGTTTCGATTATTTTTTCCATGCAGAAAGAAAATGCAAGAATGGTAAAATAGAGATACATAACTGTCTCCATGAAGTGAGGGAAAATTGATATTTTATTTGTAATTGCTGCAGTTTCGCAACTTAACTACTAATATGCTTTCATACAATAAAACCTCTCTCTTTATCTGCCCATCTAATGCTCTGAAGATGTCCTGCCTTGAATTTTTAGTTAGAATTATTTTGTTGTGTTAGCCGCCAAAAGAATAGCTCAAGTATATTCTTATAAATTTATTGGTAGGTATGAAGGGGCTCTAGATCCCTGGATGTCTGCCTTGTGGATTATGTTGTATCAAAAAAATCCAGAACTGCTTCCGAATGGCCCACATTTTGTTAATCAAGATGCGCGTTTAATAGATCAACCTAGAGTGCAAATTATATTTCATGATGCCGAGGAAGGGGTGCCACCTCTTTCAACTACCACAGGTTGAATGCTTCTTGAACTTCTATGTTTTTTTGAATATATTTCAGGTATTTAAACATCTTTATCGTTTCGGTCAATTGACTTAGTTCTTATATTTGATATGGCAACTTTCAAATACGTCATCCACATGGTTTCTTTAGAGGTATTTAAGATCAGAAGGAAAGTCGGTTTTATAATGATGGCTCAGAACACCATCAATGTCATGCATCTCTTCTTTGCAGCGATCGGTTCAACCCAGGAAGCAAGCATAGCATCTAAGGCCACCTCCAGATGTGAATCTCAAACTTTTAATGCTGCAGGGGTTTTCATTTTTTTCGGCGTCGAGTCTTATAATTATGAGAGCCCCACTCAGCTTTTTAGACAAGTTGTGGACCCACATTTGATTTTTAGGCCAAAATTTTGAGACCTCTTCCTGTTCAAATATTGAGACCCTTGCCAAAGAGGGTTTAAATTTGGGACTTTTTCAAAAGGTCCCAAATTATCATTGAGCTGTTCTTTGGGTCTTATATCTAAAATTTTGAGTTAGACCCGCGTCTGTACGTGGCCTAAGGAATGAGAAAAGGCTGTCTCTGTTTTCCTTTATGTAACAATATGTAACAATCTTAATTACAGTAGTCCACTTTGTTGTAAAAATCTCTATGTGACTTTTGTGGCTAGGAGTGCTAAACATTCGTTAGAATGATAATAGGATATGAGTTTTACATTGTTTAAGAAGGTGTCGGATGAAATATTGATATCCTCCATGAGCTTGAGTTCAGACCTCATTTTGATTCCACAAAACCAAGGTGCTTGAGATTTTGGTTCTATGTTTTCCTTATGCTTCAATACTGCTAGAAAGCCTCCCGTTTTTTAAATGTTATACCTTTCTTAATCCGTCATGCATATATGATAAATTAAAAATGAGGAAATGCTGGAAGCTTGCCCTATTTTCTTGGTTATTTTGCTTTTTCAGAGTTAACTACCAAACTCTGATGTTTGTTGGTTAAACAAATTGTATTACAGATATGAAGGATCTTGAGATGCAAATTGAGAGGGTTCGTTCAATGATTCCTGGAAAGGTTTCTGGTAAAAACAGGCCTGATTGCTTCCTGAAAATGGTGAGTTATATTTTCTGTCTCTTTGCTACTGAACCAGTTCCAACGATATTTTTTGGTACATAATTTAGCATCTCTTATTGATCAAGAATACTACATTAGCTTGAGCAAGTCTTTCAGAGAACTCTAGAAGTTGCAAACGCCTTCTTCCAAAGAATTAAATCCATAACATGGCATTTTGGCCACGTAGTGCCTTTGGAAGAAACTAAAGAGGCCACTGATACTAAAACTTATGTGAGAACTTTCAGTTCAATCAAACTATCCAAGAACAATTATCAAAGCTCCCAATGGAGCAAGCAATGTCATTTGATTTGTGATTTAAAAGCATTATAGAATGATCACAAAGTTTGAGATGTGCACCCATACGAGTCTGTAGAAAAATGTAGAACATATTGAGAGAAGATAGCGTATTATTCAGTATAGAAATATGAGAAGATACACAATTATATATACTAAACTACTAGGGCTAGGGCTACACTCTAAATAAGGTAAATTACATAAATACATTAAATACTCTAACACTCCCCCTCAAGCAGGAGCACATATGTCAATCATGTCCAGCTTGGAACACATATCTGAAAAGCTCTTCTTGCCCAACGGTTTAGTAAAGATATCAACAATCTGATCGGATGAAGGAGTGAACGGAGTGGAAATTATCCGATTTAATACACACTCTCGGATGAAATGACAATCAACCTCAATCTGTTTTGTCCTCTCATGAAACATTGAATTATTTGAGATGTACATAGTTGCTTGGTTATCACAATGCATAGGTAACGATTCATCGAAAGTGAAGCCCAACTCCCCAAGCAGATTCTTTATCCAAATCGATTCAGTAGCAGTGTGAGCCATAGCTTTATACTCAAATTCAGCAGAAGATCTAGCAACTGTTTGCCGTTTCTTACTACGCCATGTTATCAAAATTCCTCCCATGAAGGTGCAGTATCTAGAAGTAGACTTTCTTTCGGTCTTAGAACCAGCATAATCAGCATCAGAATATCCTTCGATCTTCAAGTGACCATTCTTCTTAAAAGACAATCATTTTCCCGGAGATTTCTTGATATATCGAAGAATTCGAATAGCAGCATCCCAATGAACTTGTTTAGGCTTATCCAAGAAACGGCTCACCATACCAACCACAAAAGAAATGTCATGCCGTGTTACTGTCAGGTAGATAAGTTTCCCAACAAGTCGTCTATACTTAGCCTTGTCCTCTAAGAAATCTTCACTCTCATCCCAGACCTTCGTATCCACACCCATAGGAGTATCAATCGGCTTAGTTCCAAGCAATCCAGTCTCTTTGTGCATATCTGTAGCATACTTGAGTTGGGATAGAGAGACGCCAGATTTGCTGTGAGCAATTTCAATTCCTAAGAAGTATTTAGGACGTCCCAAATCCTTAATCTCGAATTGTTCTTGCAAGTATTTCTTTGTGTCCTCAATTCCTTGTACATCACTGCCAGATATAAGGATATCAACATACACAACAAGAACAATTCCAGATGTTTGATGGCGTACAAAAACAGAGTGGTTAGACTTGCATTGCTTGAACCCAATATTGCCGAGAACACTGCTGAACTTGTCGAACCATGCCTTCAGGATCTGCTTAAGACCATAGATAGCCTTCTTAAGACAACATACCTTAGTAGCATTCTCCCCCTGAGCAACAAACCCTGGAGGTTGCTCCATGTAGACAGTCTGAGATAAATCCCCATAGAGAAAAGCATTCTTCACATCAAGCTCATATATAGGCCAAGAAAGATTGACAGCCAATGAGAACAAGATGCGAATGGAATTCAAATGAGCACTGGGAGAGAAAGTCTCAAAGTAATCAACACCATAAGTCTGTGTAAACCCTTTTGCCACAAGACGGGCTTTGTACCGATCAATGGTACCATCAGCAAGAACTTGATCGTGAATACCCAACGACAAGCAACAATAACAGCGGAAGCAGGAGCGGTGGTTAGCACCCAAGTGCCACGAGATAAAAGAGCACTCATCTCCTCATGCATAGCAGCTCTCCAAAGAAGATGTTTGAGTGCCTCAAGGTAGGAAGTTCGAATAGGTAAGAAGTTGGAATAACTGTGACAAAAGGCAAAGAGCAAAAGCACGAAAAGAAAGACTCAAACCGGCAAAAGACCCAAAATTAGATATAGGGTGTTTAGTGGTGCAAGTACGTTTACCTTTGCGTTTAGCGATAGGTAAATCATCAGGTTGGGGATCTTCAGAATCTGCAGGAGAAGATGACTCGGGCAGAGGACATGAGGCCGGTGTAGAGGCAGGTTCAGCAATGTTTTAAAAAACGCGAGGCGAGTTTGAGGCGTTTTGGTTGGACGAGGCGAGGCGTAAGCCTCGAAGCGCATTGAGGCGTAAGCCTCAATTAAAAAAAAAATACATATAAATCTCACTAAAATATCATATTATCCACGGAATTTACTAGAGAAGCAATAACAAACTCAAATCATCACATAAAACATTATTACATCAACATAGAAATCGATGGTCGATCACACAAACATAACAGTCACCACATAAAAAAAGTCAGCAATAAATAACAAAATTACTACATAAATAAGATAATAATAATATTTTTATTTTGCTAGTAAATCAAGTGATTCCGTATTCAGTGGTCTAAAATACGGATCATATCCAGTGGCATCTCCATCATCATCATTGTCACTTCGAATCAAATCATTAGTAAATTGTAGATCTTCTTCTTCACCATAGTCCTCCTCATCTAACTCCTCATCAAATAATTGCAGTCCTTTTCCTTTTTCTGTGACATGAATATATGAGAAGTGTTAATATTAATAAAAATATCTAGTGAATTACTATACGAATAGCGATTGTTGACACTAACCTAAAGCCGCTATCTTTCTTTTTGTCCACATACACGTCCACGACCACGTCCACGAACACGTCCACGTCACGCGTGTCACCGGGAGCGCGTCACGCCCAAAATCACCATCTTCACTACCTTCATTACCATCCACATCATCTCCAAATTCAACATCCACTGTATCATCAAGATTGACAGTCAACCCCGATGATCCACTAGCATCTGTTGAATCTTCGTCAACAATCCATTCATCATCGGATGGCAAATGATCAAGAAGTAGTGGGTCGTCATCCTCCTTAAGTGACACTTTCTTCAACCACCTTAACTTCAATCTTTTGTTGTACAATACATAAACTAACTTATTCAGCTTTATCGTAGACAAACAGTTCCGTTTCTTCGTATGTATCTACATTTATATTTACAAAAACTAGTCATTATTATCCAATTATAAAATAATTTTGTACACCTAGACTAGTAAATTAATTTAAAATCTAAGTAAGATATCAACATATAACTGATTAAAGGTACTCCAGTTACGTTCACAAGCTGACGATGAACATGTGAGACTCAAAATTCTAACCGCAAAGCCTTGAAGTTCTGGTGTCTCGTCTCCATATTGAAGCCACCAATCAACTAAGGAATTTAGGAAAAATAATCAGAAAAAAAATAGGGTGACATTTAATAAAGTAAAGAACTGCAAGATAAAGTAAACAATAATCAGAAAATTACCGGGACTGCGTTTTTTACATGTTCTTTTGGCTGCTTCGAAGCCAAATAATCCTTTTCTACGCCGAAAAGCATCCATTTGAAGATCAATTTTTTCTTGAACTCGTGGGTCTTGAGATTGATAGTAGGCGCCATGATCAATTATTTCTTCTCTATTTCTCTGCGTATCCATCTTAGTTTTTTCAAACTTTTGCAAATACTCTATAATTTCTTTTTTCACTTCACCCGACACTTTAACGCACGGGGCTACACCTTTATGATTGCCCGCAAGGTGATTTTTCATTCTAATAACCCCCCCTTTAATTGGTTTTTGACAAAAGTCGCAAGTTACATACTTGTACGATTTCCCGTCCATTCCTTGGACACTTGATAATACTTCAAGCAGGATCCTTTCGAGCGGCCATAAAGCACAAATCACTACGATTAAAAACAAGATTCGAATAATATTCAATAAATATTGTGACAACTAAAAAAAGAACAAAAAAATTTGACAAACTCGGAGGTCACGGCGAATTAAAAACAAGATTCGAATAATATCCACCGTACACGGCGTAAATTTTCGGAGGAAAAAAAGATGATAACTAAAAAAGATGAAAAAAAAGCGAAAAAGAAAAAAATCGGTCAATGAGCTGTGAAAATAAAACTGATTTTATTACTTATCGCGGAAAAAAAAGCGAAAATAAAAATGAGTCAAAACTAATTTTACGACCGTTCTTTGCTTGGAACTTCGTGCGCGTGGAAATTCTCTGCGTGGTCGGAATTCGCCGCTTTCTCTGTGATATTCCCGAGTAGCGGCTTCTCTGAAGGTTAGGTTAGGTTAGGCGTGAGGGTTTTTTGGTGGGTGAGGTTTATTTTAGTCATTTATAAAACAGCCCGTAAAAAAAAAAGGAAAAAAAAAACGGGCCGCGCCTCTTGCGCCTCAAACGCACGCTTCGAAGCGTGCGTTTTTCCACCGCCTCAATCGACTGAGGCGAGCGCCTCTCCAGCGGGCTGAATTACAACGCCCCGAGGCGTCTTTGCCGCGCCTCGCCTTGAGGCGCGCCTCGGGGCGTACGCCTCAGGCGTTTTTTAAAACATTGATGTTCAGGTGCTGGCCGAGGACGACGAGTATATACCTAGGAGACACAGACGCCGGAATAGGCAAAGGAGTATAGTGTTCCATAGTAGGAGAAGAAGCGCTCGTATGAGAAAAGTACGGTGTAGACTCAAAAAAAGTAATGTCAGCAGAAACATAGTGACGCTTGGTACGGGGGTCAAGACACCGATAACCTTTTTGTGTGTGAGAATACCCGAGAAAAACACACTTAATAGAACGGGGAGACAACTTATTGATGCAGAACAACCTGCGTGTGCTGCAGATTATGATTAAAAAACAACAAGCCTGGCTTCACACCGAGGCAACCGTAGGCGTACCTAGGTTTCTTGAGCGCACCCAAGACAATAGAATCACGCAGATTCAAACAAGAAAGCAATATTTGCTGAGAAAATTCTTTATTCCAAAAAAAACTGTCAATAAACTGGACACTCACAAAATTTATATAGCTAACAAAACCCAAGCCTCCAAGGAAACCAATTCCTTAATTAAAATAGGAAACTAAATCCTAGACTCAAACTAATCCTTTATGGATCTGGACTCTGCATTAAAAAGACTCCTAAATCAAAAAGGAAGACTATTCCCAGCAATTAACTAAATTAATTGAATTACAATTACTAAATTAACTATGCATCAGAAACAAAAAAAAAATCAAATCTTAATTACTCCAACGCCCAAGTCGGCTCCATATCATCATAGGCATCCCAGATCAGAGGTTGAGTGTTGGAGGCATCTTTCCCTCGCCTTTTGTATGTCTTGACTGGCTGTTGCCACTTGTTTCTATCATCTCTACCTGGCTTGAAAGAACTCGACTTTGGCGAGTTAAAGGCGTGAAACTGGTCATAAAGCTTAGGGTTAAGATGTTGGAACTCTTGATCGGTAACCCATGTGCATTCTGAAAATGGACGCCCCTTCCACTTAACAAGAAACTTTTGGTAACCACCTACTCGAGTTGAAACAAGCTGCTGATCGACAATATCTTCAATTTCTTCCGCTATTCTTGGAGCTAGTGGTAAACGAACATTGTTATGCTCATTTGTATCATCCTTGTCATGGCCGGAATATAGAGTCAGGTCTTCAACATTGAACACATTGCTAATACCCATATCAGTTGGCAAGTCAAGTCAAGTACATAAGCATTAGAGCTGATTTTCTTAAGGATTTTGTAAGGGCCAGCACTTTTGGAGTGAAGTTTCTTGTATACACCTTTAGGATAACGTTCAGGCCTGATCCGTACCATCACCATATCTCCCTCACCGAAATAAAGGAATCTCCTGTGCAAATTGGCACGCGTTTTGTACCCTTCATTGCTGATTGCAATCCTGCGTCTAACATCATCATGCAGCAAGCGGATATGTTCAGCAATTCTTCTGCTTCCGTACTCGGGCGTGCCTCAACAGGTAGTGGGACTAAATCAATAGGCTTTCTTGGTCGTAATCATGTGACAATTTCAAATGGACTGCGACCTGTTGTTTTGTTTACCGAACTGTTGTAAGCAAATTCAGCCATAGGAAGTACAAAATCCCAAGAGGAAACATGATCTCCGACAAGGCACCGGAGGAGATTGCCCAAACTACGATTAACAACCTCGGTCTGACCATCGGTTTGAGGGTGAAAAGCTGAAGAAAATTTCAACTTTGTGTTAAGTAATTTCCATAAAGTACGCCAAAAGTAACTCATAAACTTCACATCACGATCAGATACAATTGTAAGAGGTAATCCATGAGGTCGAAAGAAAGTGAGCCATCTTGGAGTAGCGATCCACCACAACGAATATTGCGTCATGCCTTCTTAATGTTTTTGGCAATCCAAGAACAAAATCCATGCTTAAATCTTTCCATGGTTCGTGTGGTATTGGTAAGGGTGTGTACAAACCAGTATTTTTCTTCCTTCCCTTGGAAATCTCGCAAGTGCGACATCTAGAAACAGCCCTTGCAACATCACGCTTTAAGCTTGGCCAATAGTAACGATCTTCCTCCATTGCAACAGTCTTGTCTCTCCCAAAATGACCAGCTGCACCCCCAGAATGTAGTTCTCGAACTACTACTTCCCGTAAAGAAGTATTTGGCAAGCATAAGCGGGTTCCTCGAAACAAATAGCCATCATGTAAAGAGAAATCTGTATGGTTTGAGGTCTGTCCCGACATCAATTCAGCATAGATAACGCTGAAATCTCTGCACAATGGATAATCTCTTTTGAGTAAACAAAGCCTACTATTTGCACTGACATCGATGAAAGAAGATGCACCACTCGACTAAGCGTATCCGCTGCTTTATTCTCCACTCCCGCCTTGTGTTTGATAACAAATGCGTACTCTTGCAAAAATGAAGCCCACTTTGCATGTCGGTGATTCAACTTTCTTTGGGAATTTATGTATTTTAATGCTTCATGGTCTGAATAGAGTAGAAACTCCTTGGAGATAAGATAGTGTCGCCAATACCGCAATGCTTGCACTATCGCATAGAATTCCTTATCATATGTAGAGTACCTTTGTTTTGCCTCATTCAATTTCTCGTTGACGTATGCTACAGGGTGGCCTTCTTGACTTAGTACACCTCCAATCCCAACATTAGATGCATCACAAGCCACTTCAAACAACTTTGAGAAGTCAGGTAAGCGCAATACAGGAGCATTGCTCATCCTGTTCTTGATTTCTTTGAACGCTTCTGCTGTTGCCCTTGTCCAACAGAATGCTCCTTCCTTCATTTAATCTGTTATTGGCGCCATTATGCTGCTGAAATTGTGTATGAAACGTCGGTAGAATGTTGCCAGGCCATGAAAACTCTGAGCTTCACTAATTGAGGTGGGAATCGGCTAGTCACGAATAGCTTTTACTTTTTCTGGATCAGCCTCTACGCCTCTAGAGGAAATCACAAAGCCCAAGAATACTACCTGGTTACTCATAAATGAACATTTCTTCAAATTGGCATAAAGCTTTTCTTGGCGAAGAGTTCTCATGACTTGCTGCAGGTGATCCAAATGTTCTTCCTTGTTCTTGCTATAAATTAAGATATCATCGAAGTATACCACCAAAAAACGACCAATAAAAGGCTGAAGTACCTGTGTCATAAAACGCATGAATGTGCTAGGTGCATTTGAGAGTCCAAACGGCATGACAAGCCATTCATAGAGGCCATCTTTGGTCTTAAAGGCGGTCTTCCATTCATCCCCAGGTCTGACCCTGATTTGGTGATACCCACTTTTCAAATCGATCTTTGAAAACACCATCGAACCAGCCATCATATCCAGCAAATCATCTAGTCGAGGAATTGGGAACCGATATTTGACAGTGATCTTGTTAATAGCACGGCTGTCGACACACATACGCCAAGTTCCATCTTTTTTTGGCGTAAGTAACGCTGGTACACCACATGGGCTGAGGCTCTCACGAATAAACCCTTTGGCTAGCAGCTCTTCCACTTGTCTCCTAAGCTCTGCATGTTCAGTAGGGTTCATGCGATATGCTGGAAGGTTAGGTAACTGAGATCCCGGCACAAAATCTATCTCATGTTGAATGTTGCGCAGAGGAGGAAGCTCATTTGGCAGCTCTTCAGGTGCTACATCTGAAAAGTCATTTAACAGCTTTTGAACTTCTGGGGACAGTTCACTAGTTGCCATCTTAGAGTCCTTGTTGCGTCTTATTACTACAGCAATTATCACATTACTATCTCTGCTCTCTTTTAAGAGAGATTTCTTTGTCACGATCTGGAGAAACTTTTTTTTATTTCCAACTGGACATTTTGGTGAAGGTTCCTTATGTTTGTTAATCTCTGCTTCAGCCATAGGGAACACTGTTACAGAGTTATTCTGATGCGTAAAGCTATAGGTGTTACTTTCTCCACAATGTTTTACTTTTCGGTCATAGAGCCAAGGTCGTCCAAGTAGAATATGAGCAACTTTCATAGGGACCTCATCACATAACACAGAATCTTGATAGTTCTTGTATGGGAAAGAAATAAGGCAACGATGAGTTACCGGAATAGTTGAGTTATCAATCCAAGTAACTTTATAGGGTTGAGGATGTGGTTCAATAGGAAGTTTGAGACGTTCCACCGTTGATGCTGAAACTACATTCATACAGCTACCGCCATCAATCATGAGTCTTTTGGCTTGAGTTCCACAACGAACCAACATTTGAAAGATTGAAGTACGCCGCCAATCTTCCTCTTGAGCTTTAGGGACTGCTAAGATGCGTCTGACTACTGCAGTCTGCAGAGAACGAAACGTCCTTTTCTAGCTCCTCTAAATCATCAGCCTTGAATACCCCAACCTCGAAGTCACCACCATCTTCGTTGTCCTCTCTAGATGCTGTTCTTCAGACTCTATTTCAGCACCAATATGCAGATTTTTCTTCGGGCAATTGTAGCTCATATGACCTGGTTCCCCACACTTGAAACAACCGTCATTATACTTTACACTCCCTTTAGAAGGCATGATGTTCTTGCCCTTCGGATCATCTGTCTTTGATTTCAATCCATTTGGTGACTGATTAGTTGCTTCAAACCTTTTATTTGATGTCTCCCCGACTTGAGAACCAAACTTCCTCGCTGGAAGTGGTTTAAGGTATTCTTCCAAATCAAGCGCTGTTTGAAACGCGTCTTCCACACCATAAACAGGTTGCCTAAGCAACTCTCGTCGTATGTCTGCTCTTAACCCGGTCTTGAAACGTGCTAGGGTTTGACGAGGATCTTTAACAATCTGACTCCGAGTTTTAATCTCATCAAATCGTTGCATATGTTCTGTTACACTCAAATTTCCTTGCCTCAGATTAACAAGTTGTTCGCACAACTCGTCTTGGTAATTTATAGGCATGTACTTCTCAATGAGCTTTGTCTTCATCTCTTGCCATGTCCATGTAGGTTGTTGTCCCAATCTCCTTGTATTTTCTTCAATTCCACGCCACCATACCTTAGCCAAACCAACAAGTTTCATCTTTGTAAATCTAACAAGTCGCTCGTCCGACATATCAAACCAATCAAAGTATTCTTCAAGTGCAGCAAGCCAATCAGAAAATACTGTGGGATCGAATTTTCCTTCAAAATTTGGGACATCAGTCTTTACTTTCTTGGTGATATCTCTAGCCGTATCACGTGGTTCAAAGCGACCTCTTGCCAACAATTCTCTAGCCCAATCGTTTGCAGGTTGACGTCCTCCTCTTTGACCTCGATCACCTCTTATTTTCCTTCCTCCGTGCTGGGCAACTCGCTGATCTTCATGACCAGCTTGTTCACCTTCTGGATTTGCTGGTATTTCACCATTGGGAACAGCTTCACTCGATTCTCTTCCACAGCTCCACCTTCCTGATTTCTGCCTTCTATAACTCTAACGCGGATAGATAAATTGTCAAGTCGCTCCAGGATCTGAAGAAGGATTGCGTCCCTCTCGTTATTAGAAAGCTCCTGTCTGTATGGTCTTCCAGAACGAGTAGTCATGATCTAACGTAGGCTCTTGATACCAATTGATGCAGAACAAATGCTCCAGATTATGATTAAAAAACAACAAGCCTGGCTTCACCGAGGCAACCGTAGGCGTACCTAGGTTTCTTGAGCGCACCCAAGACAATAGAATCACGCAGATTCACACAAGAAAGCAATATTTGCTGAGAAAATTCTTTATTCCAAAAAAAACTGTCAATAAACCGGACACTCACAAACTTTATATAGCTAACAAAACCCAAACCTCCAAGGAAACCAATTCCTTAATTAAAATAGGAAACTAAATCCTAGACTCAAACTAATCCTTTATGGATCTGGACTCTGCATTAAAAAGACTCCTAAATAAAAAAGGAAGACTATTCCCAGCAATTAACTAAATTAATTGAATTACTAAATTACTAAATTAACTATGCATCAGAAACAAAAAAAAATCAGATCTTAATTAATTACTCCAACGCCCAAGTCGGCTCCATATCATCATAGGCATCCCATATCAGAGCTTGAGTTTTGGAGGCATCTTTCCCTCGCCTTTTGTATGTCTTGAGTGGCTGTTGCCACTTGTTTCTTCACTTATCCAACCCAGGAGTGAGATCATGAACAAAGCAAACACACCCAAAAATACGAGGAGGAACGGGTAAAGGGGTTTATCAGGATGAAGACACAAAAAAAGGAATATCCCCATGTAGCACACTAGAAGGCATACGATTAATAAGAAAACATGCAGTAAGGACAGCATCACCCCATAACCATTTAGGAACACGCATGTGAGACATAAGAGTACGAGCAACATCCAAAATATGACGGTGCTTGCGTTCAGCAACACCATTTTGTTGAGAAGTATGAGAGCAGGAAGTTTGATGAATTATGCCACGAGTATCACAAAAAGATGAAACAGACTTTTGAGTAAATTCAAGAGCATTATCAGTGCGAAGAATATGCATATCGACAGAATATTGAGTTTTTATTTCATGATAAAAAGAGTTTAGTACAGCAGGCACTTCAGTTCTCTGTTTAAGCAAATACAACCAGGTCATACGAGAATAATCGTCAACCAAAACCAAAAAATATCTGAAGCCCCCTCTCGACTCTACTCGACTCTGACCCCAAACATCACAATCAACAAGCTCAAAAGCAAAAGAACTACGTTTATCTACTCTAGAAGGAAAAGATGTGAAGTGAACTACGAAGACTCGAGGAAGACGGATGACCAAGACGACAATGCCACTGATATGGAGACAGTGGCTGAAAGAGCACGCGAAGGTGCAGGAGGGCCAGAATCTAAGTTGTAGACACCATCACGCTCATGTCCTCCAATCGTCCTCTTCGTCTGCAGGTCCTGAAAAGTAACATAGGTAGGAAAAAAAGGTGACAGAACAATTATGAGTTTTGGTAAGTTGACTAACAAATAATAAGCTAACGGGAAATTTAGAAGCAAACATGACATCTTCAAGATTTAGTTGTGGAGTAGGGTGGACAGCACCAATCCTCGTCACCGGAGAATAGGTGCCATCAGCGACACAAGGTAAGGATGATGGAGTAAAAGATGTCAAAAGAGATTTTGTGCCAGTAATATGGACAGGAGCACCCGAATAAACCAACCAAGACTTACCGTGAGACACTGAAAACGCACCTGCAGAAGCAACGATAGGAGGAGCTGCACCAGTGGAGGGAGCAGCAGTAGGTGAAGCCGAAGCAGTAGATGACGAATTGATAGACTGTATCAGATTGTCATACTAAGCGCGTGAGATCGAGACCACATCATCATTGGAGGATTGGAGCTCCGGAACAACTGTATCAGACCGACCTGGTCTGCCAAAAGTTTCCCAACAGTTCTCAGAAGTGTGGTTGGTACGATGACAATATTCACAACCTCGTCCACCACGACCTCGTCCACCACGGCCACGGCCGCCTCGTCCACGGCCACAGCCACCATGAAAAGTTTGATTGTGAGCATAATTTTGACCGTGAACAGCCGTGTTGGAAGGCGGAAAAGAGCTAGTAACATGCGGGTTATGTGACCGCGAGCAGCCATGGCTGAAAAATTCGAAGGAGCAGCATCGTCTGCACGACCGGTTGAAACACGTAGCACACGAGATAGAGCATTGGATAATGAGGGAACATTATCACTAGATAACAAGCTGTCACGAACAGGTCGGAGATCACCATCCAAACCGGATAAGAACTTCGCAACCATGAACTCTTCCCATTGAGTTGCTCGGTCTGTGGCGGAGCATGAAAGTGGATGATAGACGAGGATTTCATCAGCAAGCCCTTCGAGAGTAGAGAAGTAGTCGTTGACTGATTGGCCAGATTGAGTATGAGAGAAAAGTTTCTCATATAACTCAAAGACACGAGAGATGTTCTTTTCATTGGAATACATCTGTTTCAATGTATCCCACGTGTCTTTAGCAGTTTCCAAGAACATGATGTTCTTACTGACAGAATCTTCAAGGCTATTCAAAAGCCAAGTCATGACAGCACAATCATCGGCACTCCAGGCATCATACTTGGAATCCGTAGGAGCAACGGGAGCATTTAGAACACGAGTCTTCTTTTTCTGAGAGCCTAGAAACAGAAGAAAAGCACGAGACCAGAGAAGATAATTGGAACCATTCAATTTGATGGTGGTTCCAAGGGCAGCGGATTTGGAATCCGACATGATGCAAAATCAAACCCTAGGTTGAGAGGAGTCAGCGGCGGCGACGGCTGGAGAGAGGAGTCAGCGGCGGCGGCAGCTGGAGAAAGGAGTCAGCGGCGGCGGCGAAAAAAGTATAACGAGAGTCAGGAATTGTACCTTCTCTGATACCATGTAGAGAAATATAATGTAGAACATATTGAGAGTAGAGAGCGTATTATTCAGTATAGAAATATGAGAAGATACAGAATTATATATACTAAATTACTAGGGCTAGGGCTACACTCTAAATAAGGTAAATTACATAAATACATTAAATACTCTAACAGAGTCAAATTCTCACCGGCCCCTGGAGTAATCAACCAAAAAATCAAAAATTATCATAAAAAAGCGGCGCAGAGCTTTCTTCAAGGCTCGCATTGGGGCACCTTTGTGAAAAAACGCCTCAGGGCGTGCATAGCTATGCGAGGAGCATATTAGGCGCACGCCTTTTTTCCAAAGCTTACGCTTTTTGCGCGCAGCGTACGCTTTTTGCGCTTTATTTCAGAAGCTTAAGCTTTTTGTGTATCTTTATTAAATAGTTCAAGATTCAAAAAAAAAAAATCAATTGGTTCAATCTCTTGGGCATTTAAATGGTATTTAGAGATCAGGAAGGAATTTACGGGAGATATAAGAAGAAATTAGATGGATAAACATAAAAATCATATTAGAAAAGAGGGGAAGGAGAGAAAGAGTGCAGGGTTGCTGTTTTTGTGAAGAATGATGGTGGTGGCGGCGAGATAAAGAAGAAGAAGACGAAGAGGGTGCTGGTTTGGTGTCTTGAGGGTTAAGGAAGATAGTGTGAGGTGTATGTGGGCAGGCCAAAAAAATAAAATGATGAGGGTATAAATTATATTTCCAAATACAACAACAACAACAACAACAACAACAACATCTAAGCCTTAGTCCCAAAATGATTTGGGGTCGGCTAACATGAATCAAACTTTGAAACCGTCAATAATCGTTACATAAATAACATAAAAGGAAAAAAGAGGGAAAAAGTAGAGAAAAAAGCAAATAAAAAAAGAGAATGAATGAAAAAAAAAAGAAAAAAGAAAAAAAAAAGAAAAAAAAGATAACATGAAATAAAAGAAAATAGGAATTAAAAAAAAAAAAAAATCAGACTCCATCCACCATCCGTATTCTTTCCCGCCACATTTGCCTCTCCATCGCCATACTTTCTCCAATTCCAAGAAACCGCATATCATTTTCAATCATCTTTATCCAAGTTTTCTTGGGTCTTCCTCTACCTTTCACAACATTACTTGCTCCCCAACTTTCTAGCCTCCTCACTGGGGCATCAATAGGTCTTCTTCTCACATGACCAAACCATCGTAATCGATTCTCCATCATCTTGTCTTCTATAGACGCAACTCTTACCTTCTCTCTGATCACCTCATTTCGAGCCGATCCTTTTTGTATGACCACACATCCATCGTAGCATATGCATCTCTGCCACATTCATCTTTTGAACGTGACACTGCTTTTCTGACCCCAACACTCGGTGCCATATAACAAATGCAGCCTAATTGCCGTGCGGTAAAATTTACCCTTTAATCTATGAGGCATGCCGGATCACATAAAACCCCTGTGGCACTCTTCCACTTCAACCACCCCGCCTTTATTCTCGTGAGCCACATCGCCATCTAGCTCTCCATCCTTTTGGATAATAGATCCAAGATACCGAAAGAAAGTGGATCCATGAACAACTTTCCCATCAAATGTGATCATCCCCGCCTCTCTATCACTGTTTTCGCTAAACCTACACTCCATATATTCAGTCTTACTTCTGCTCAGCCTAAAGCCTCGAGCTTCCAAAGTATCCCTCCAAAGTTCCAATTTCTGTTGCACTCCAACCTTCGTTTCATCAATCAACACAATATCATCTGCGAACATCATACACCACGGAACGTCATTTTGAATTTCTCTTGTCAATTCGTCCATGACTATGGCAAAGAGAAAAGGACTAAGAGCAGATCCTTGATGCACCCCAATCGAAGGTTGTAGATGTCATTTTAATTTCCAAATTAAAATCCTTTTAATATAAAAAAGGTTGTAGATGTCATTTTAATTTAAAATAAAACACCACCAATTAATTTGAGAAATGAAAGGGAAAAAAAGAGCTTTTATGTTTTATTTTTCAGGGTTGCTGTTTTATTTTTCTACTTTTATGTTTTTTATTGTTGAACTATGTTATTAGACTTTATCTATGTTGTTTAACTTGGATGATTACTTATTTGAACCTTATTTGTTCAAGGGATTTCTATTCAGGTCTTGTTCTATATCCAAAAAAATGCACGTGGTGCTTACGCCTCGGCGCCCCGAGGCTTACGCCTCGCTTTTCGTCAGGCCAACGCCTAGGCTTACGTCTTCGCCTTTTCAAACATTGAAAATTATAAATAAAAGAAGTGCGTTGCACATATAGGTCTTTACAAGCAGTTAGAAAGTTCAGTAGACAGATACCTGCCTAACTGTATACTCCATAATATGTATTAGAAGTTTCCACTGAGTTTGCAAGGCTGCTTGCTCGTGGTTGCACCTACATGAGAAAGGCTCCATGAGCTGCACTTGTGACTTCAGCCGAAATGTCAATGGACTTGCAAGTGTGTCTATGGGCCCGGTGGTCAGCCAACTCTTCACTCATTTTAATACGAATTTGTGTTGTTCTTTAATCTCCCATGCTCTAGATATAGGTCGGATTAAAAATAAGAACAAAGTTGAATTACTATAGTAAAAAGATTGCATTATGCATCTATCTCTTATACATGTTTGGCGAGGATGGATGGATGTAGCTACTGACTGCGTGCAAGTATTTTAATGATAACTACCAATCTTTCTTTTAAAGTGCATTTTTGTGATCATTTTAGATTTGTTATGTAGACCAAGAATTATCTATTAAGTCGAGCAGACAGTGAGAAGGATGTACGTCATTTGGAATTTGAAGCTGTTTCATCTGTAAGTCGTGCCGAAAGTAGTCATACTGGGTTAACTATTTTCATTTATCCAGGGACTTTCATATGATTTAAAATCTTACAAATAATTTTTATGTTCACTTAAGTATCTCTTTTCATTTACAGTCAATCGATTATGAAGTGGGTGATGTTCTTGAGATTCTTCCTGGCCAAAGTCCTGCTGTTGTTGATGCTTTTCTACAGCGTTGTAATTTGAACCCTGAATCGTACATAACTGTAGGTAGTTATCTAATTTAAATTTGTTGCAGTATTTCCCTTGTGCTCAGTATATCATATCTCTGTCACCCCTTTATGGTGTTCTTTTTATTTCGTCTACCTGGTGCACATGCTACAGTAGACAGTAACAATTCTGTCTTGTTGCTTGTGAATGGCAGGACTTACGATTCCTCCCTATCTCATTCTATATTTTCCGATGTGTATTGGAAGTTCCTATAGTTTGAGATACGGGAAGTTAGTTTGATAGTCTCTTTTTTTACTTGATGAACAGCACTTCCTCTGATGATGTTGAGAGGGCATTAAGTTTCATGTGCGATTAAGATCCTCACTGTTAGAAGTTATGTTTGTCCCGCATTGCCAAATATCTGGGCTGTTATTGTGTATAGGTGTGGGTTGGCCACACTCTACTTTTGAGCTAGCTTTTGGGGATGGGTTCCGCCCAGGCCCATTTATGTTTGTTTCACTGTGACACAGCTAGATTTGCTGTTTGGTGTTCTTAAAAATTTGAAATAAAAAACGGATATGCGTAATTCTACCAGTACTTTTATGAGCTTATGGTTTATAGATGTTCCATTATGTGCGTGTTTTCAGGTTCAGCCTACTGATGAAGAGAATCATGGTTTACTGAATCCTTCATTGTGCCCTGTGAATTTAAAATCCTTTGTTGAGTTAACGATGGATGTTGCATCAGCTTCCCCTAGACGTTATTTTATTGAGGTACTGTTGGACACTGCCGCCAGCATTTGTTATATATTCATTGGGTAGTCATGCTGTCTAATAATTTGTCCATCAAATTAGTCTTGTGTTATAACATCTATGGATACATTAATAAGTGAGCAGTTCAGATAGTTTCTCACTTGTAAATATTTCAAAATGTGGAACTACGGTGTTAAAAAGTGGACCAATAGCATATTCTGTTTCGACTAGGCGTAGTTCACTTGATAGGCCGGGACACCTGCTTGTAATTTCTTAATTCTGCTATTTTACATGAATTCTTGAGCTTTAAAGTACGGTATAACAACATCAGAGCCTTAGTCCCAAAATGCTTTCGGGTCGGCTAACATGAATCAATCTCTGAAAACGTCAAGTCGTCTCCAATAGAACAGTCATATGAAAGCTTTAAAGTACGGTAACGTAAAATATTTTGATTCTCGTTATAAAAGGCATACTATACTAAAATCATTGAAACTTGTATCAGATTGGAGTTGAGAATCACTTTATCTACTAAATTATTCATTCCAGTTCTAGCTTTCAGTGGTCCCCATATGTGATGTTGAAGAGCCCTTCAGTAAAAAAATTTCATGGATGATGCTCTTATCTTCATAATCTAGGTTTTGAGATTCGAGTTATTTTTAAGAAAAAGGTCATTTATTTTCTTGATTTGCTATAATATGTTATACTTGATGCTCTTCATTCAATGATGTTTAGTGACCAAAAGACAGTTTGCAAGGTCTAGACAATAACTTCTGCCTGATTTTTCTTGTAAAATGAATGTCTTCTATAGTTCTATCGGACGTCTGCATCATATACATCTGCTTGTCGGTGAAGATTTCACTGTGCCTCATTCTTTCTGATGCATGAAATTCTTCAGGTCATGAGTTATTTTGCCACAGCAGAACATGAAATGGAAAGGCTGCAATATTTTGCCTCACCTGAAGGAAGAGATGACTTATACCAATACAACCAGAAGGAAGGAAGGACTGTCTTGGAGGTGATTAGATATTTATTAGTTGCTGTGGTAGCCGGATCTAAATATTAGCATCTATATTTTCGTTATATTTAAATAAAGAATAAACATGAGTGCCACATAGCAACTGGTAAAGCTAATAATGGTTCGGTCTTGTCCCGATTGAAATTGGTAACAGTGGGGATCTCTTACATGGCACAATGTTTGTGGAACGGAATATCGAGTTTCATAATGACCTTATTTGGCAGGCTGCAACATGTTTGGAAATAAACCTCACTGTCAATAATATAGAAAAGCACTTCGTATTTGCTATTGTACAAATGAACCAAGGGCTACCAGAAGCATTCATCTTCTAATCAGATTTACATTTTCAGTATTGGGTCTTTTTTATGCAATATATTTTGTGTGGGATTAGCGGAGACTGTAATTGCTTAATCATTTTATCATATCTTTGATGTAGGTACTTGAAGACTTTCCTTCTGTGCAGATGCCGTTTGAATGGTTGGTACAGCTGGTTCCTCCTCTGAAAACAAGGGCCTTTTCCATATCATCCTCTCATTTAGCTCATCCAAATCAAGTGCACTTAACAGTAAGCATTGTTTCACGGAAAACTCCTTACAAGAGGACGCGTGCTGGTCTTTGCTCATCATGGCTTGCCAGCCTTGATCCTCAGCGAAGTAAGTTCTTGATCACAAATGACACCCCAGGTTTAGCCTAATCTTGCAAAATTACTAGTAATCCCCCAATGTTTGTTTTGTGATGCAAATTATGTCCCTCAATAGGTGCGATTTGTAAAATCGAAGCATATGTGAAGGAGGTATTTGTAATTTTGAAAGATGACTAACTATTTTTTTTGTTTGTTGGGATATTACGAAAACTACTCTTGAGGTTTGAAGTAATTACAAGAATCCTATACAATTTCGAAATTACAAAAAGAACCTTGAGGTTTTATACTCCCTTAAATTTAAGGACGTAAATATAATATTTTTACAAATGTAAACAGGGTTTTTAAAATGTTTTTTGCCTAATATAAGACGGAATAAAACCTCTATGGAGACATCTTCAGGAGCGAATGTAATTTACAATTTACTCATCCCTGTACTGTTGATGAACCTTAAACAGGAGTTCTTATACCAGCATGGTTTAATAAAGGTTCTCTTCCTGCCCCACCACCCTCACTTCCTCTTATTCTCGTTGGGCCCGGAACTGGATGTGCCCCTTTCCATGGATTTGTGGAGGAGAGATCATTACAGAGCAAAACAACTCCAACTGCCCCAATCCTTTTCTTCTTCGGCTGTAGAAACGCGAAGGACGACTTTTTATACCGAGATTTTTGGTTGTCACATTCACAAAAGAGTGGAGTGCTCTCCGAAGACAAGGGTGGAGGATTCTATGTCGCGTTTTCGAGGGACCATCCGGAGAAAGTGTACGTACAGCACAAGATGCGGGAGAATAGTAAGAAGATATGGAGTTTGCTTACTCATGGTGCTGCCATTTATGTTGCTGGATCTGCTAATAAAATGCCTTCGGATGTATTGTCGGCGTTTGAGGAAATTGTTTCGACTGAGAGTGGGATGTCGAAGGAAGTTGCTTTGAAGTGGATGCGGATGCTGGAGAAGGCTGGCAAGTATCATGTTGAGGCCTGGTCTTGAGTTTCATTTCAACTGATTATTTTCAGTTTCGTTTTTTAAATTATTACTCGATTAATTATTTACAAATTCATAAGTTAAAAGGGGATATTTGCAATTTATGGCTTTGTTCTCATTTTGTTTTGTTTTGTTTCTTGAACTTTCGAGCTCTGATTTGTTATGACCTGGAAAATTCGCACCAGGTTCAGGGTATCAATCAATAAGATATCTGAAGGAAAAAGAAACCGACTCCGATTACTTCTATTTTGCTTGTGCAATTTATGGCCTTCATAAGTTGATTTAGTTTTTATCTGCCTATTTTTATGTATATCATACTATAATAATGAGTGCCCCATGCAGAGACCATTTTTAATGCAGGCTTCCATTAGTGATGAGTACAGAGTGCCTCATCTCCATCGTGTTATGACTTCATAAAAGTCGCACGTAATTTTGGAGTCGGTATATATAGAGGCTGTTGAGATACATGATCTTATTGAAAAGGAATACCATTTACATATATTTACAAACAAATTTGGAAGATTATTGTGTTTCTATAAATATATTTCAATCATGCCCCTCGCATCATACTGTGACGTAAATCCAGTTCTAGTCCTTGTTTAAGTAGTTCACTTCCTCTGAGGCCTCATCTGTGCCTCTTAAGTTTCAGATATCTCTAACATGTCGTGTCGACTATGCTGATAAATGATAATGGGACCCACTATGATCATCTGAATCATTGGAAAGTGATTCGTAGTGAAAAAGTTCTGTTTGAATAGCCTTGATCTTGTGAGCTTCATAGGTAGCCCTTTTGTTTGATACGTGCACATGAAATTGTTCGTCCTTGCATTTCGCCTGTGACTTTTTATGAAGTGAAATCTTGATATTAGATATTTGAATCTTGCTGGCCAATATAGTTCTCTTTTGGGATAATTACAAGTGTTTATTTGCACTTTGCCCATTGAATTTTAGAAAAATTACATTATTCTGGCATTTTGAACTATATACTTCGTCGCACTTTACCTCCTGGACTAATCAAAAGTTGACATTTGTCGATTCATGATAGGTTCAAGTCAGCTCCCAGGTGGGTTAGGAATATTTAAAGGTTAGACATGCAAAAGTGTAATTTTCAATATTTGGTGGGCAAAGTACTCACGGGCAAAATGCAATTATCTCTAATTACAGATGCTTATATTTTTAGAAGCTGCAACTGCCTGGAGGGGCGCTATTTTTGAAGCAAAACTCGGTGTACTTGTGATTTTTTTTGAAAGGTCTGGGGTAATTTTGTAATAATCATCTTTTTCTTATTTGTTCTAGTTCTCTACCTTGTTGGAAATATCAAATGCCCCGTGGTCCGCTTCAAGAGTGATTCCATTATGTTTCGCGATTTGCTTTAGTAAATTCCTCCTGCTTTCAAAACTCACTTGCTGTGTCGAAAATCTCTGTATCATCTGAAGGTAAAACCCTCATCAAATATGTACCTTGAGATTCAAGCATTCTAATATGAAGAAATAACGCCACGCAAAAGAAGAAGAATAAGAAGAGGCACCTTAGGATACACTCTGCAGTTATCTCTTTGTTCCACTGAGCTTTTAGCGAACTCTCCTCCGAATTTGGATGTGAGTAAAACACGAATCGCTTGTAGCTCTGGAAACTCACCACATCTCGAAGCTGCAAAGATTAAGGTCGAGACGGTCTCCTTGAGCTCATCAGGGCATGCCCTGTAATTGTTGCATTTTTTTAATTCCAGTGAGCAGGAACTGCATTTTCTCAACCTTTTTATGTGAATAATCATCTTAGGGGTGTAGGTGAGTCGGTCTAGCTTGCGGGCTCTACTCGGCTCGGCCCGTTCGAGCTAGGCTCGACTCGTACCGGGTATAAAAAATGAGCCGAGCCGAACCTGTTTTTAAGGCTCGTGGTAATTAACGAGCCGAACCGAGCTCTATAGGTGTTCGACTCGGAAGGCTCACGAGCCGGCTCGACTTCTCCTTCTTCGCTGGTTTTGACCGTAGGTTTTATAGGGTTTTTTTGTGTGGGCTTTTTACCCTTTTAAAGTAGTCGCAGCCCACAGCTTTGAAGAAGTCGGTCTCGAGCTTGGGTAAGCTCGACTCATTGAGCAAAATGGCGAGCTAAGCTCGAGTTTGAGCAGCAAATCGAGCAGGCAGACTTGTTTTAATCCCTCGGGCCTGAGCTCCTGAAGGCTCGTGAGCAGCCCGCCTGTTCGTAATGGGCCGATCAAAACAAGGCCTGTCAGAGCCAGGCTCGAGCTCGCGTAAGCTCGACTCGTGGAGGAAATGGCGAGCTCAGTTCGAATTTGAGGCAAATCGGGCTCGACTCGGCTGATATACACCTCTAAATTCATCTAAAAACCTTACGAGAATGAACAAAAAATTATACTTAAAACAGAACACACACACACACACATTATATATATATATATATATATATATATATATATATATATATATATATTCAGAACTCTCTTAAGTGCGAGAACTGCGAGAACTCCTCTAAATCAATGAGATTTTTTTAAATATTAAAAAATATTATTAATTCAAAAGGGTATTATAGTAAAATTCATTTTTTTTATTACGGGAGATAACTCGTACTGATGATAACCCCTACTATAATAGCCCCTACTGATGATAACCCCTACTATATATATAACCCTTACTATATAGTAGGGGTTATGATCAGTAGGGGTTGTATGCATTGACATGATGTACATTATGTATTATTAGGAGTAGAAAAGGTGGTTCTCGCAGTTCTCGCACTTAACAGGCTTCTGAAAATAAAGTTATAATATATATATATATATATATATATATATATATATATATATATATAAAATGTGTGTGTGTGATGCACGGATTCTTCTAAAAATACCACGTTGCAGTATCGTATCCGCACTTATATTCTAAATAGGATGCGATTCTCGAATCCACGAATCTAAACGCCATGTGGCGATCCATAAATAATAAAATAATAAAGTTTAACGGATACTCGAATTCAATGCACAAATTCAGTGAATCCAACTAGATTATTAGATATGATCATATTATTAAGCATTAAAATTATTCTTTCAATTGAACTTTATTATATAATGAAAACTTAAATTGAAAATATGACCAAATTTTGGATTTAATTCACTATTATAACATATATATTTAACTAATGATATTTGAATTGGTGTTTTATTCCTTAATTAATTAAGTTTATTAATATGATTAAGTTTAGGTTAAGAAAAAAAGGTGAATTATATAGATTTGATATATGATTTTTTAAGATTTTATATATTTTAGATATTATATATAATAAAATATAACAAATTATACGTATCCTTAACGAATCGCACTCTAATATTTTGAAAGTTCGTATCTCTGTATTCGTATCCTATCGCCCCCGCACCCACGCACTCGCCTCTGTGCAGCACACACACACACACACACACACACACACACACACACATATATATATATATATATATATATATATATATATATATTTGAGTTATTCTAAAAAGGGTCTTATAATAAAAAGTGTAGGAAGGATTGTGGGAGTGACATCTGTCATCCCCCATTCCACATCATATGACATGTGTCACCCCCACCCCACTCCCCACCCCCACCCCGCGAAATTTTTTTTTTCCTGCCAAATTTTTTTTTTTTGGGCAACAAAAATTTTTTTTCCCGCCAAAATTTATAAGTGCATCACATTTATAAAGTTACTGCATCACAGTTATAAAGCAACTGCATCACAATTATAATTTGGTGTATTAAGGTTATAAGTTCTCGCATCATAGTTGATGCACTTAATCGTTAACTATGATGCAAGAATTTATAATCGCGATGCGGAAACTTATTATTACCGTATCACAATTATAAAGTTAATGCATCACAATTATGATTTAGTGCATTAAGGTTATAAGTTACCGCATCATAGTTGATGCAATTAATCATAACTATGATGCAAGAACTTATAACTGTGATGCAGTAAAACTTATTAGTGTGATGCACCAAAACTTATAACCATGATGCACAAAAAAATGGTGCATCACACTTATAAGTTTTTGGCGGGAAAAAAAAAATTTTTGTCCCCCAATTTTTTTTTTGGCGGGAATTTTTTTTTCGTGGGGTCGGGGTGGGGGTGGGTGAGGTGAGTGCCACATGTCATATTATGTGGCATGATGATGTGGCAAGGTGACACATGTCACTCCCACAATCCTTCCTACACTTTTTATTATAAGACCCTTTTTAGAATAACCCCACCCTATATATATATATATATATATATATATATATAGAGAGAGAGAGAGAGAGAGAGAGAGAGAGAGAGAGAGAGAGGGAGGGAGGGGGGAGGGAGGGAGCCATTAGGGGTTCCACCGGAGAACAGTTCGAGAAACAGTCGAATGTATATGTGACTCGAATGTATATTAGGTGATTCAAATAGGACTCAGATGTATTTAGGTGACTCGAATATGTAACCCAGATACAATTTGGATTACTCGAATATGTGAGTCGAATGTATTGTGCATTATTTGGATATGTGACTCGAATGTATTACACAAATAGGTGACTCGATTTAAGGTCAAATGTGACCATTTAGGTATGGAGAGAGTTATTTAAACTGTGGATGAAAAAGAGTTACCATATATTCAAATGGGTACTATACATTTTACCCTTAAAATAATAAAATTGTCAGATTACCTTGTTAGAAAAAAATATGTTGGCCATTGGAGGTCTGTCGGTGGTGGTTCTTCCGGTGCTTAGGTTAGCAGGCGGCCAAACAAAAGAAAAAAAAAAAAGAAAATTGTCATCATCGGAGAACTGCCGACGGCCGAAGGAAAATAACTGGCCGGCCGTCGGAGGTCTACGTCGACGGCGACTTCGTTGGCGCGCATGCCGTCCGTCCGTCCGATGGTACCACTGGAAAACATATCACATAAAAAAATGAAAATGACTGTCGCTGGAGGTCTGCCGATGATGGTCTCGCCGGAAAATAGTACGACAAGCCGGCCCCAAAAGAAATATGGCCCGCCGCCGGAGGTCAGCGCGGCCCCTCCAGAAAAAGTGTGGCAGACCGATTGTAAAAAAATAATAAAAAGGTTGAGACTTCCGTGAGGAACAATTTATTTTATTTTTAAAAATTAATTATCCATTTAATTTAATATTTTAACTGTATTATAGAAATTTATTATTGTCAAATGTTTGATATTATTAAATCTAACACGGAGTGGAAGGTATAATGGTAATATCAAGTGCGACGACGATCGAAAAATATTCTAAATGTATTTTTAAAAATTTATTATTGTAAAATGTTTGATATTATTAAATTTAACACGGAGTGGAGGGTATAATGGTAATTCAGGTGCACACGCCGACCAAAAAATACTACTTGTATTAGATACATGAACCGTCTGAAGCTGCATTAATATTTCTACCCAAATATGATCGACTGTCAATTTAATATGATCAATTATTATATTCACAATTTACTCTCGTTCCGATATTCTAATATATTAGCACTAATACTACTGCTCAATATAACAATTCTCAAATTTTTGGTCAAAAGAAAAATGAAAAAAAAAAAAAAAACTCTTTTTCACTGAGAATATACATGAGATGATTATTGATAAAAGTAGATGAGAAACCAAGTTTTAATATGTAAAGTAACCTGCTATTTTTGACCATCTCAGTTCTCTCCACCAACAGACGGCAGTAGTTCTCTATCAGGACATATGCATCCAATGCATTTTGCTCTTTAATAACTTGCTCAACCTATTTCATTAAAAATAAAAATAAAAACTCCAATGAAATTTTACATTCAGAGGGTAGTTACAGCAGTGGCGGCCAGAAAGTTCGAAGTTACTACTACCTATAATTGCAACATCTGGACTTTCACGTTTGTCGATGCACAATTTTGACTATTAATATCTTTAATTCTTTATATTTAAAAATTATAAAAAGTTGATATTTTGAAAATATATTTCGAGATGAATCTAACAAGATCTCACATTATTATATTTTTTCATATGTATAAATCACAAAAGATGGTCAAAAGAGATTATGTGAACAGTGTAATAGTCAACACGTTGCAATAATAAAAGAACAAGGAAGTATAAAATAAATCAAGCGGGGGAAAGGGAAAAGACTTGATTTTTAAGGTTAGATATTTATTTATTTTTCTTAAGGTTATCAAAATATACTTTTTTTTTTCTTTTTGAAAAATCAACGCTGAAGGTCTTTTTTGTTTCCAGGTTAGAACTTACACGGAGAAGAGCTTGTTCTTGGTAACCTAGGCGCAGGAGATGAATTACATCAGACTCTGCTTGGTCGCACCTGACAGTGTGGAGATTCTTGATGATGGCAATCCTGGAGATAGCAAGATTGATCAGCATACTTAACTTTTTTATTTGAGTTTTCGAGCTTCCTCTGCCTATCAGAGCATTGAGTTTCTTTCCCATTGTTTTATGCTTTCTGCAAATAGGTCAAGGAAAAAGCCAAACTCAGTGTGTGGATGATTTTTTTAGCATGCAGAAAAACATAAAACAAAAAGGTGGTGTTTATTGTGTAATAGGGGGAATTTGAAAATGTCAGCAAATTTGCTTTAATACGTCTCCTTTTTTTGGGAATTTTCGTATTTCCGACTCAGCGTTGACCTTGACATGGATGTTTACAATACCTTTGATCCAGTCCATCTCGGACGGCACATATTTCTACTTTTGTTTTCTTTCTTAAATTTGTTTTCCAATCTTCCAAAATCCTCATTTGACTCATATAAAGATAATAATATATATTCGTACAAATTAACTCATTTGACTCATATAAAGATAATAATATATATTCGTACAAATTAAGGGGATGTGTAAATCTATTTCATTATCAATATAATAAGATAAGTATCTTGTTAAGTATTAAAAAAATAGTAAATCATACTTTGTATTATGTAAATACTAAGCAAGATGCTCATTTTACGGATGTCATAAGCTTGACTCATTCTTAAGCACAATTTTTCCTTGGGTTTGTATGACTCAACTTGGTCAAGGTATTGAAAGATAATGACGTCAGTTGTTAGACCATTTGAGGTTGTTCACATGCTTTATTTTATTGTGGGAATACTTCATGGTGCCCTTTTGAATATAGTAGAATTTTTTTTTGTCCCACATTTAACACCAACTTTTTTATATCCAAATTATCAACTTTAACCTTTACTCGAAGACATTCGAGTCACCTATTCGAGTAACACCTTAGAGTTACCTACTCGATTAACACAAAACATATTCGAATCATTTACTCGAGTCATCTAAATTGTATTCGAGTCACCTATTCGAGTCACTTAATTACATCTAAATCACCTAATATACATTTGAGTCACTTATTCGAGTAACTCGAATAGTTTTCGAGTCACTCGAATAGGTGACTTGAATGTACTCGAGTCACTCAAATAGGTGACTCGAATGTATATGAGTCACTCGAATAGGTTTCGGGTCACACAAATACGTTTCGAGTCACTCGAATAAGTGACTCGAATGTATTCGAGTCACTCGAATAAGTGACTCGAATGTATTCGAGTCACTCGAATTTAGGTGACTCGGGTGTAATTAAGTGACTCGGGTGTAATTAATTGACTCGAATATGTGACTCGAATGTGTTTTGTGTTAATCGAGTAGGTGACTCGAATGTGTTACTCGAATATCTTCGAGTAAAGGTCCAATCTGATAATTTGGGTATCAAAAGAGTTGTTAAACTTAGAGTAGAAAAGCATTCTATTAAATTTAAAGGGGCAATATAAATTTTTTCCCTATTTTATTTTGATTTTCATTGTCGTACCCACACGTAATGAGTCATTGTACAGTAATGTAAAATCTGTCAATGAAATACGTGGTTTCTTGGAAAAAACTACAAACCTAAGGATCTGAGAGCGAACAAATTCATTATCGGCAAGTTTCTGGACTTGTAAGATCGTCGATTCTAAGACCATCTTGTATCAAGTCCTAGAGTTGCAGTTGATCTGCATGAGTTTCATGCTGAAGACATGCGCCTAAGTCTATTTTTGCTTCAAAAAAGAAGTGCATTTTTGAAGGTGACTTCTGTGATTGAAAAAAAAGCGTCATCGGGTTAGAAAGATTTAAGACTTATTTGAAACACAAGAGAAAATAGATGTTTCTGTAGCACCCCAATACATTTAGGGCTATTATAGGGCCGTAGACCCTTTCTAAAGGGTACTAGGCTACAACACATGTTACCAATTAATACGTATCCAATATGAACATAACCATATAGACAAAATGCTTCACATCTATTCTAAAAATACTGAAGACTTACAAAATGTTTCGACTTATTTAAGAAAATAATTACACATCATAAATTACATAATACAAAAGATATCACAAATGACTCAAGACTTCTCAAGTACCTTGTAATACCCGGTTGTAATTCAGTCATTATCATTCAGTAATTTCATTTGGTGATTGTCACTCAGTGGATATTCACTCATTTATAATCATTCATCAATCATGTTCATTCACCCGTGTTCACCGTTCGTAAAAACTTCGAGTTGTGTATCGTTATTGTTCATTGTTTCAACTTTCCTCATATGAGTTCGACTTTGTTAGATCACCATTAATTTTTGGTAACTCCAAAAATTCTAAATCTTTGAAATATTATAGAGCATCGAGTTAGCTTTCCAATGGTTCAAACGGTGAGTCAATCGGAGTCCTGACGAGAGAGTTCTGGTCGTTTTATCTAACCCGCTCATTTTGATTATTGGCGATCGCCGACCGAACTCGGCCGTGTCGTCCGACACGGCCCGTGCCGTACTCGTCCGGAAATGCCGAAGTATCTGCCCACAGGACTCGACCGTGTCGTTTGGCACGGCCGAGTCGAACTCTTCCGGATAAGCCAGAACCGACTGCCGACACGCCCGACCGTGTTCCAGGACACGGTCGAGTCATGCCGAGTCGCTGTCGGGCGGGTCACTATCGGAAGGCCCTCCGCGCCGCGACCGTTTCAAGCAGGACATGGTCGAGTCCCTGTCGGACAGCTGTGCGACACGACCGTGCTGATCGGCACGGGCCGTGTCCGGCAGGGTAGTCAACCCCTTTAAATTCGTTTTTTCAGCATTTCAGCCCATTTCTCTCCCTTTTCTTCACCTTCAACCGAGAGAGAAAGCTTGAGGGAGGGTTTTTCCTTCACAAATCATTTGGGTGTTTGATTTTCTTCATCTCCTTTCGATCGTGAAGCCCGGATAATCAATCTAACGCGTGTTCTTCGGATTAAAGTACTTGGATCTTCAAGAGGTAATTCCTTCAACACTTTGGACTTCGATTTTGTGTTGAGATATGATGTTTTGGATGTTATAATCATGTTATATGAAGGGATATGTATATGATTATGAGTTTGTATAAGGATTCATTGGATTATTGAGGGATTATTCAAGAACACCTTGAATATCGAGTTGGAATTGGGGATTTTCGACTAATTGTTGTTATAATCACGATTTTGGATATTCATAATGGATTATTGATCATATTGGAGATGTTTTGTTGGTTTGAAACACTTCTTGGGGGAATTAATAGTGGCTTATTGAGATTTGATTGTAAACAACCGGAGTTTGGCCACAACGTATTCGATATAATGCCTCAATGGATTTAGTTTAATCGTATCGACGTTTTGAGTTCGTTATATTCGTGTTTGATTCGTGTATTGAAAGGATTGTTGGTAATTGTATAATTCAAGGTTGTTCGAGCGACCGATATCTCAATTAGGACGTTGTTCGTGGAAGGAAAATTGTCACCGGTATTGTGTAAGTTAATTCTTACTCGGTTAAAAGGATATTCATCCCTTTTGTTGTTGATCATTCATAATCATAACTCATTCATCATTATATAAATCATTTTGAGACCTATAATTGTCGAGTAATCATTTCATTCACGAGGAACGACGGTTCCAAATCATTGCATTGGGTTATCAATCACTTCACTATTATTTTCATCTCGGTGAGTCATTCTTGGCCTTGTCTAATTATTATTCATTGATATTCATTATGGTCATTCTCGTTCATGTGACCTTCTGGGTTCATATTGCGTGGCCGGGTGTGGCTGTGTGGAATTTTTAGTCGGGCACACGATGGTTGTGTATTGGGTTTACCGATACATTGGACCGTGCACACGGGAAAGCGCTACACCGTGAGACTAATTAGGTACAAGGACGGGTGTGTCCGGTCATTCGTCTTGTACACTCGCACAGAACACTACGGGCGTACTATGGTACTCCTCTTCAGCGTAATTCATAATTAAGAATTTTTTATAACTTCAGATATAATCATGATTGTGTATTTTCAACCCTTGAGGATTGTTGTTCTTTGTAATCGACCCGATTGGGGATTTTGTTTTTCGTGTCATGGCAAGGCAAACGCAACGCAATAGCATGTAGATGTAGAGGAGTACTAGTGAAACTAGTAGAGGGCCCCGATCTTTCGATTATTCATGTTATTGTCCTTTATTTTCCATTGAGACTTTCATTTGAATACTCCGTTTCATTCAGTGTTGTGTATTTTATCTTCATATAAAATACACTAGTATTCGGTATTGTCCTGGTGTGTTGTAACTAAACTCCTCATCGGAGTAATTATTGTTGTAATGTAGTTCGGTACTACATTTATCTTGTGTAATTCATTTATTTTCATTTACCTGGTGGGTCCCAGTTGGGGATCTACGACCGTAATATCCGCCTAGTTTGGGGTGTTACGAGTTGGTATCAGAGTGGTTTTGAATACTACCTTCCGAGTCATGTCTCATTTGAAATCATCGTCATCGACTAGTATCATTGGACTTTCGCGTCACGTGTGACTGTGCAAATGCCGAGCCAATCGACCAAAGAACTGTAAGATTTCTAACGCCATGGTATAATTTCTCGCAATAGTCATTCATTCATCATTCATCAATTAACAATCCTCAAACATCATCATTCATTGTGATTAGGGCGATCATGTTAACTCATTAATCACTTAATTCATTTCATTACTCGATTAATAATCGGACGATCATGTTAACTCATTAATTACTCAATTCATTTCATTACTCGATTATCAATCGGATGATCATATTATCAATCTTGTTAAGTTATTCAAGATAATCATTTCAAGAATTTCATCGATAATCATGTAACTTGATAAATCATTCATATAATCACTAAGTTAGAGCATGTATACTCATTTTCATCATCTCATGACATAATCATAACGTGCTAATCATGCGGGAAATATAATCATTATGCGACCTTCCTACTTCGGTATGGAGAGAGTCTGTCGAGATGCATGGGGAGAGGCGCGGTGCGGACCGAAACCCGAGAAATAATCACTGGCACGGAAATCGTGCCCAGACTCGGCTCGATCGGATGATGTTCGGGTTGATCCACTCACTTTTATGCGAGCCATGATGACCCATGTGCGGTTGATCAATCATCATTGCGCCACTCGGCGGATTAATCGAGAGAACTCTCCGTATGAGCCACCGCTAAGGAAAGTCTTGAACAACAACCTTCATTTGTCAAAGAAAATCAACGGCGTAATCAATCCGAAGGCGGTCACCAACCTTCAAGAAGCCTCGTGTGAGTCCTATCGCTTCGAGCGACCCCCTACGGCGCCTAATCTGCGGGATCTCGGTCCGGCGGCTCGGCCATCATCTTTTTCAAATGTGGGGCGCGGCCATTTCAAGATTTAGGTGTACGACGCCGTCTATCACATGTCATAATTGTGGGAATTCGGGCATAAGGCCCGTTTTGCGAAAGGACTCTAAGTCACTCGGCGGCATCTCAGGCCCCGAAGCAACCAGCGTTTCAGAATCAGACTGCTTTGTCATCGTCGTTTAAGACAATGGAAGCAAATAGAGTTGGAGCTCGTATTTATCAGACGGGAGCGTCCGGTTCGGGGGCCGGCAAATCCCAGATTCATATGAAGAGGAGGATCGACAATCCGGTGGCCCGAATGATTTCAGGTATACTCGTAATTTTATTTCAACTTGTGTGTACCTTTTGATTCTGGTACACCGCATTCATTCATTTTCGAATCATGCTTGAATAGACTTATTTCGGGATAGTCCTATTGCTTGTGGACCTCATACCATCGGTCTACCTGACGATGGAAGAATTTTCGGAATCATACCGAATTAAGCTTAATGACCGCGATTGGTTGATGGATCTAATCGTGGTGAACTTATCTTAGGACGATGTAATCTTCGGTATTAGTTGGTTTGATCGTCTTGATACTATCCTCAGTGTTTGTTAGCGTTTGGTCGCTATCTTTCCGTCGTTGGTTGTCGAATGTGTGCTTCAGGGAAGTAATCCCCGTTGTCCCAGAAGAAGTATTATTATGACGAAAGCAGAGAAATTCCGCAATCGAACTATTCAATCATTCATTGTATCATTCTCATCGATTGGCCTTTATAAGGTAATCGAGTTATTCAATCATTCCTTGTATCATTTCCATCGATTGGCTTTTCTAAGACAATCGAGTCATTCAATCATTCATTGTATCATTTTCATCGATTGGCCTTTCTAAGACAATCGAGTCATTCAATCATCCATTGTATCATTTTCATCGATTAGTCTTTCAAAGGCAATCGATTTATTCAAACATTCATTGTATCATCTTCATCGATTGGCCTTTCTAAGGCAATCGAGTTGTTCAATCATTATTGGTATCTCTTTTTATCGACTGACCATTCTAGGGTAATCGAAATGTTCAATCATTCGTGGTATCATTGTCATCGATTGATGATGTATTCCCAGACGAGTTATCTGGTTGCCTTCACATAGAGTAGGGGAATTCAGGAGTGAGTTGGAGCCGGTACGTCCCCTTTATCGAAGGCACCGTATCTGATGGCCCCGACCAGAATGCAGGAGTTGAAGATTCAACTTGAGGAATAGTTCGAGGAAGGTTACCTCCGACCGATTGCGTCCCCGCGAGGAGCACCAGTGTGATCTGTCAAGGAGAAGGATGGCTCGTCTTGTGTGTGTATTAATTACCAGGAGTTGAACAGGGCGATGATCAAGAGTAGTATCCTTTACCTCGTATTGATGATCTTTTAGATCAACTTCAGGGAGCTTCAGTATTTTCCAAGATCGACTTAAGATCTGGATATCACCAGTTGCGGATTCGAGAGTCGGATATCGCGAGGACAACGTTTCGTACACGCTATGGTCATTATGAGTTCGTAGTTATGCCGTTCGGACTAACTATTGCACCTGCGGTATTCATGGAGTTAATGAATCGGGTTTTCATCGACTTTTTGGATCAGTTTGTTGTTGTCTCCATCGATGACATTTTGATTTATTCTCGTGATCGAGAGGAACACGAGGTACGTCTTCATCAGGTTCTCGACGTGTTGAGACGAGAACAACTTTATGGAAAGTTTTATTAATGTGAGTTCTGGAGGTCCGAAGTGACTTTCTCGGGCACGTAATTTCATCTGCCAGAGTTCGTGTCGACCCTCAGAAGTCGGAGACTATCCGAGATTGGCAACCTCCGAAAGATATTAAGTAAATCCGATGTTTCCTCGGATTAGCTGGTTAATTATCCAACCCACGGCCGGAGCTAGCAACCGTGGTTTTCGCGTTGGAAATTTGGCGTCATTATCTTTATGGCGTTACCTGCCAGATATTCACCGATCATAAGAGTTTAAAGTATATATTTACTCAGAAGGAGTTAAATATGCGACAGAGGCGGTGGTTAGAACTAATCAAAGATTATGATATCGAGATCCTTTACCACCCGGGGAAGGCGAACGTTGTCACCGACGCCTTGAGTCGTAAGTCCGTTCAGGAGCAGATGCTTGCTCGTTTAACAATTCAGAAGGAACTCCAACAGGAATTCCTTAGACCCGAGATCGAGTTACGGCCGGCGAGTTCGGGGACACTTTGTATGTTAGAGATTTCATCATCTCTTGAGGATGCAATCGGAGAATCGAGTTCGGACCCTTCATTGTTGCGCATCCGTGAAGATGTGGCTCAGGGAAAGCCCCTGGATTCGTGGTCCACGAGGATGGACTTTTGAGGTTTAAGAACCGATTGTGCGTATCGCGAATGATGAGTTGAAAAACTCGATTTTGAGAGAAGCTCATGCTACCCCTTATTCTGTTCATCCGGTCTAGCAAGATGTATAAGGACTTGAAACAAAATTACCGGTGGAGTAATATGAAGCGAGAAGTCGCAGAATTTGTTTCGAGATGCTTAACTGTCAACAAGTCAAGATGGAACATCGGCGAGTATGCTGATACCGCTCCCTATTCCAGAATGGAAGTGGGAAGACATTTCTATGGATTTCATCACGAGTTTGCCGACGAGTCGTCGTGGCATGAATACGATCTGGGTGATTGTGGACCGCTTAACTAAATCAGCTCATTTCCTTGAGATCAAGGATACGTGGGGTCCCGAGAGACTGGCCCAGTTATTCATCAAGGAGATAGTAAGACTGCACGGTACTCCTAACAGTATCGTTTCTGATCGTGAAGGACGATTTGTATCTCATTTTTGGAAATCAGTTCATCGTGCTATGGGAACTCAGCTTAATCTCAGTACTGCCTTTCATCCTCAGTCCGACGGACAATCAGAGAGAACTATTCAGACATTAGAGACTTATTGAGGGCATGCGTTCTAGATTAGTAGACGATTGGGAAGCCCAATTACTGTTGTTTGAGTCCACGTACAGTTTAGTTGGCATGCTGCGATGAAAATGGCACCTTACGAAGCCTTGTACGGTCGTCGTTGTCGATCTCCTTTGTGTTGGGATGACTTGTCAGAATCAATCGGCACCGAGCCCGATATACTTAGCCGCCCGTGAGAAGGTAGCTTTGATCAAGAGTCGTATGTTGACAGCTCAGAGTCGACAGAAATCATATGCAGATAATCGTCGTCGACCGCTAAAGTTCGAGACGGGTGACCATGTTTTGGTCAAGGTATCCCCGAGTCGAGGTATTTTCCGTTTCGGAAAACGGGGGAAGTTGAGTCCGAGATTCATTGGACCGTTTGAAATTTTGGATCGAGTAGGCAAGTTAGCTTATCGATTGGCTTTGCCTCCGGCATTGAGCCGAATTCATAATGTGTTTCACATCTCTCAGTTGCGGAAGTATGTTGCCGACCCGAGTCACATACTTCAGTTCGACGAAATCGAGATCGCGGATGATCATTCGTACGAGGAGCGTCCTGTACGAGTCTTAGAGCGGCGAATCAAACAGTTGAGAAATAAGTCGATTCCTTTGGTCAAGATTCAGTGGTCCAGACATAGAGTCGAAGAGGCTACTTGGAAAACCGAGGATAGTATGCGGGAGAGTTATCCCGAGTTGTTTGACCCTTAGTTTCGGGGACGAAACTCTTTTAAGGGGGGGTGTATGTAATACCCGGTTGTAATTCAGTCATTATCATTCAGTAATTTCATTCGGTAATTGTCACTCAGTGGATTTTCACTCATTTATAATCATTTATCAATCATGTTCATTCACCCGTGTTCACCGTTCGTAAAAACTTCGAGTTGTGTATCGTTATTGTTCATTGTTTCAACTTTCCTCATATGAGTTCGACTTTGTTAGATCACCATTAATTTTTGGTAACTCCAAAAATTCTAAATCTTTGCAATATTATAGAGCATCGAGTTAGCTTTCCAATGGTTCAAACGGTGAGTCAATCGGAGTCCGGACGAGAGAGTTATGGTCGTTTTAGCTCACCCGCTCATTTTTCAGTTATTGGCCGATCACCGCGACCGAACTTCGGCCGTGTCGTCCGACACGGCCCGTGCCGTACTCGTCCGGAAATGCCGAGTATCTCGCCAGGACTCGACCGTGTCGCTTGGCACGGCCGAGTCGAACTCTTCCGGATAAGCGAACCGATCGCTGACACGCCCGACCGTGTTCCAGACACGGCCGAGTCATGCCGAGTCATTGCCGGGCGGGTCACTATCGGAAGGCCCTCGCGCCGCGACCGTGTCAAGCGTGACACGGTCGAGTCCCCTGTCGGCCAGTATGCGACCGTGCCGATCGGCACGGGCCGTGTCCGGCAGGGTAGTCAACCCCTTTAAATTCGTTTTTTCAGCATTTCAGCCCATTTCTCTCCCTTTTCTTCACCTTCAACCGAGAGAGAAAGCTTGAGGGAGGGTTTTTCCTTCACAAATCATTTGGGTGTTTGATTTTCTTCATCTCCTTTCGATCGTGAAGCCCGGATAATCAATCTAACGCGTGTTCTTCGGATTAAAGTACTTGGATCTTCAAGAGGTAATTCCTTCAACACTTTGGACTTCGATTTTGTGTTGAGATATGATGTTTTGGATGTTATAATCATGTTATATGAAGGGATATGTATATGATTATGAGTTTGTATAAGGATTCATTGGATTATTGAGGGATTATTCAAGAACACCTTGAATATCGAGTTGGAATTGGGGATTTTCGACTAATTGTTGTTATAATCACGATTTTGGATATTCATAATGGATTATTGATCATATTGGAGATGTTTTGTTGGTTTGAAACACTTCTTGGGGGAATTAATAGTGGCTTATTGAGATTTGACTGTAAACAACCGGAGTTTGGCCACAACGTATTCGATATAATGCCTCAATGGATTTAGTTTAATCGTATCGACGTTTTGAGTTCGTTATATTCGTGTTTGATTCGTGTATTGAACGGATTGTTGGTAATTGTATAATTCAAGGTTGTTCGAGCGACCGATATCTCAATTAGGACGTTGTTCGTGGAAGGATAATTGTCACCGGTATTGTGTAAGTTAATTCTTACTCGGTTAAAAGGATATTCATCCCTTTTGTTGTTGATCATTCATAATCATAACTCATTCATCATTATATAAATCATTTTGAGACCTATAATTGTCGAATAATCATTTCATTCACGAGGAACGACGGTTCCAAATCATTGCATTGGGTTATCAATCACTTCACTATTATTTTCATCTCGGTGAGTCATTCTTGGCCTTGTCTAATTATTATTCATTGATATTCATTATGGTCATTCTCGTTCATGTGACCTTCTGGGTTCATATTGCGTGGCCGGGTGTGGCTGTGTGGAATTTTTAGTCGGGCACACGATGGTTGTGTATTGGGTTTACCGATACATTGGACCGTGCACACGGGAAAGCGTTACACCGTGAGACTAATTAGGTACAAGGACGGGTGTGTCCGGTCATTCGTCTTGTACACTCGCACAGAACACTACGGGCGTACTATGGTACTCCTCTTCAGCGTAATTCATAATTAAGAATTTTTCATAACTTCAGATATAATCATGATTGTGTATTTTCAACCCTTGAGGATTGTTGTTCTTTGTAACTGACCCCGATTGGGGATTTTGTTTTTCAGGTCATGGCAAGGCAAACGCACGGGAATAGCATGTTGATGTCGAGGAGTCCTAGTGATACTAGTAGGGGGCCCCGATCTTTCAGTTATTCATGTTATTGTCCTTTATTTTCCGCTGCAGACTTTCATTTGAATACTCCGTTTCATTCAGTGTTCTGTATTTTATCTTCATATAAAATACACTAGTATTCGGTATTGTCCTGGTGTGTTGTAACTAAACTCCTCATCAGAGTAATTATTGTTGTAATGTAGTTCGGTACTACATTTATCTTGTGTAATTCATTCATTTTCATTTGTCTGGTGGGTCCCAGTTGGGGATCTACGGCACTGTAATATCCGCCTAGTTTGGGGTGTTACATACCTAGTATCACAACGGGTGCCATCACCTTCATTTTGTCCCTATGGATGCTCCACCAATTCAACTGCACTTGAATACATGAAACGTATTCTCAAACACAAGAGAAAATAAATATTTCTTCTGGGCTAATATAGTGATGTAAACATTCTCTAACGACTTACCAGACTACAACACATGATACCAATCAATATATGTCCAACATGGACATAACCATATAAAAAAACGCTTCACATCTACTATAAAAATACTGAATAAAATAGATCTGACAAAGTAATAAGACTTGCAGAAGGTTCCGACTTATTTAAGAAAATAATTACACGACATCATAGGTTGCACAATGCAAAAGATATCACAAATGACTCAAGACTTCTCGAGTACCTAGTATCACCGTGGGGTGCCATCACCTCCATATTGTTCATGTGGATGCTCAACCAAATTAACTGCACCTTAATATGTGAAACGTATTCCCCTCGAATGGGTTAACATTGGGATTGCTAGTATAAATATAATACATATAAATCATACTTCTTAAACATTAAAATTTGCACAAATATCAATTTTCAAAATATTTCAAATATTCTGATTTATCAATACTTCAAATCATTCCACATTTAAAAAATTACACGTGATTAATCGTGGTTCGCACCAAAAGCCACGGATCCTCAAAGGCCCGTTAGACCGTCCCAGAATGGTTACCCAAAGTGTTCATCGGTCCTCACCAAAGGCCACAGACCCCTCAAACATCTTGTCAGACCTCCCCCGATTGAACATATATATACACTAGCACATAGTGCTACACTTACAAAGCCAAGAATGTATAAACATATATACTGTACTTGTCTTAGATCACGAATAAAATTATTACCACATGTTAGGTCAGACCACATCGAACATATCCATCGTCTCTTGATTACATCAATATAATCAATAAGCAACCAATCTATATACAATGTACTACATAAAATCAAAGATATTTTACCAAATATCACGCGAGTACAATCACTCTATCCAACCCGATATCTAATCCTAACATAATAACACTTCCAATTTAAAATCAATCTCATATCTTAATTCGACATGATTCACGATTAATTTTCATTAATTCGAAATTAACCATAACATTTATCAATTAATCCCATTAAACTCTAAATCTAAAAATTATTTGTAATACTCAAACAGCTCCATAATCATTCGTAATTCATTCATAGTCCCACCATTCCATAAAAATATCATCAAGTTCTTCCATTAATTTCGAAAATACGACCGCCCAAACACTCTCTAATAATCCCACGAGGTTAGCACGACTAACTTTGCTCGCATCGATATAGACAAAAAGTGAATCACCGTCTACATACGTCGATCGTGATTCACAAAAAGATGAATAAATTATCAGAAAATTGATCGAATAATATTCTAGCACAACCCCTATCTTGGACACGATTGTTGCACACGGTCGGATGCTAATGTGTGCAGCGATCGTGGGCAAGTTTATTTGCCATAAAATGGACTTGAACACGATCACTGCACAAGGTGGTAGTCGATGGTGTGAAATGAACATGGGCACGTTAGATGTGCTCATAAAAAAATCCAACGATAAAATATAGCCGCATACCTTCTTTATGAACCCAGAAACACGAACCAACAGTCATATTTGAACATTAACTTCTCGTTTGGAATAATCGTGTGATATTAGTAAGATTTTGAGAGACCCATTTGTCAAAGTGGCGTGAGTGTTTACTGTGATTATTTTGCATGATTTTAGATGTATATGTTGTAGTTAATTTTACTTGTTGGGTATTAGTGAGAGCAACAACCTCTCTCACAAAAACATGAATGAAGTAGTTTGAATTAAGAATGAAACCAGAAAATTCAATGCATGATTTTTTTATGTAAATAATTTTGCATTAATTTCAATGGTTATAATGGAGAAGATGATGCAAAAAAAAAGTCATCAAATTAAATAAAATGCAAACAGAAATTAAAACATCAATAACTTTTTGGAGGGCACTTTATTCTTCTAAACTAAAATGGTATCAATAACTTATACTTTTATGAATGCGGATATATAACTTGTTAATTTTATGGTTTGGTATTAAAAAATCAATTTTACTTTACAATTTAACATTTAATTCCCAAAAATTGAATACTTTATTATCATTAAATTGGTACAAAAAATTGAGGCAATACTCGGTCTATTTAAACGAATTTCTAACAGGGACAACTACCCTCTCTTACACATCTAAGCCTTGAGGATATGGATTCTATCAAGAGTTTGGATGTTGAACGGCATGGACATGGACCATGTCCGTTACCTATCATAACAAGCCCCGCAATCCGTATAATGCTTAACTTAGGAGAATGGACTACAAGTGATTCGTTAGAGAGTTTTCCATCGTTGAAGCAATTAATTATTGAACTTGTCCCAAGTTAACTCGAATGCCAAAGTTATCTCAAATTATTGTTGAACTCCTGACATCCAAGCATATCCAACTTGGAATCATTGAATGATTTTCCAAGACGATTACTACAAAATCACAATGCCCTCAAACATCTACATAGAGATGCATTGTCTGTCTGCAGTCTGTCGCAAGTGCCAAAATAATCTATCTGCTTTGAAAACCTTCATTCTTAGGAATCATAACAATCTTGAATATTTTCCAAGCGAGTAAAGAAACTCAGTTCTATGGAGAGTTTAGATATTTGGGGTTCTAGTGGTCTAAGACCATTTCAGCAAATTTACTGGAAACTCTGCCTTCTCTTAGATCGTTATCATTGGAAGACTGCGAGAAACTAGTTCCTTTACACGAACAACAAAATTTGGTGATCGATGGGCTTTCAGGTATCGAATATTTGCCCGAGTGAATTCAACAACTTTGTTCTATCAGGGTATTGGAAATGTTGGATTGTGCAAGATTATGCTCTTTACCAGACTAGCTGAGCAGTCCCGAGTCGCGGTCATAAACAAGTATACAGAGTTGTGACACTGCCTGATGACTTCAACAATTTGAAATCACTTTGAATATTGGAGATAAAAAGATTCCCAAAACTGAAGAGATGCAAGAAACCAATGGGAGAAGACGGGCCAAAGATATCAGGTATCCACCTTAAAGTTAATGAAGATTCCATACAAACCGAGGATGGAGTGTCCCGAGGTAAGATGTAACGCCCCGACTTTCTAGGGGTAATTATAGGGGAAAATAAGTAAAAAGGTGAATTTTGACGAAAAATAAATTCCTTTGAGAATATTGAAATTCTCTACTACAAAGTCGCTTCGCTACACTAACTAAAACTAATACCTATTAATTAAGGCAACAATATGTCATAATTAAAAGGTCATAATTGCGGCAGAAGAAAATTTAAAAATTATTATTACCAATCAAGAGTTTCCCCAAATAAATATTTTAAAACATAAGACATAAAAATAAAAACATCATTTTAATAAATATCATCGTATGCCCTCTCGGCTCGCTCCTTCGTCCTTCCGACTCGGCTTAACCTGCGGGATCAATATAGGTGGGAGTGATCTTCCTTCAGCTCATGGAAATCACACATATCACAATAATATACATATTCATGGAAAGCAATTTAATGATTATTCTATCGATAATATATTTCTCAACATGAATACATACACACAATATCACATACAACATGATCTAGCAAGCATGTGAATATTGAGGTTGTGCAGGTATCCCCACACAATATATATCTTAAGATAGACTCTTTACACGTACACAAGTGAGCCTGATTTACAACATGTATCCTCAATTTTAAACATAAATTGAATATCACATAGCAGTCCAAGTAAAGCAATTAAAGTGATAGTGAAAATTCCCACCTGAATAAAATGATGTTGCTTGAACTTAAATATGAAGATGCTCGACTCACAGTCCTAAGCCCGTAATTCCTTGTTAATATCTACATATAATAATAATTTGTTGTTGTAGATGCTGTAGAATATGACAAATGATGCAAAATCGAGGCAAGAGTTGGACTCTCTCTCCGTAAGACGAAATTGCCCCGCACAGTACACACGGTTGAACGGCAAACGTCCCCAAGATACAACGGTTTTTCTACGAACTCGATACCTTGTACTAGGAATCGAATTCCGGGCGAAGTACTAGATATTCGGGACTTGTAGTATGAACTTAGGCTAGTATGAGTGTATTATTATCTTGATTCATTATGTATGTATAATCATCATCTGTAGGGCTTATTTATAGCCTGTAAGTACCCTGTCCGAATCAATGTGACTTTCTGGCTGGATAGACACCTTGTGGTCCGGTGGGAAGGGTTGCATTGGTTCAGAAGAGCCAAACCATTGTGCTGGTTCAGATTGGGCCGAATGGTCCGAACCATTGCACTGGGTAGGTCCTGAACCGCCGTACGTGACCCACACCCGCCAAGCCAAATCATCTATTTGACATGTCACTGCCACATGTCATCTTAGTCACCTGCCATGTCACTCGAGCCACTATCTCAGCTGTCAAAACGAAAGGCTCCTCATAGCTCCTCGCTCTGAGCGAAGTGCAAAGTGCGCCTACGAAGCGCCCGTTGCGACAAGTGCGACGTGCACGTGCTCGGACTCGGACTCGGAAGGTGCTTTGCACCTTCCTCGTAGGATTCGGATTTTAGCTTTAAAAAATTAATTAAAGCCAATTAGGGTGCACCATAATGGAGCACACTTGATTGCTCCTTTATGATGGAAAGTCCTTTATAAATAGCTCAACTTTTTCTTGCTTCTTCAATGTGGGATGAGATTCCACACCACATTCCCAACTATTAAATGACTTAACTTTGTTCATTAATTACTCATTCATTTCTTAACGAAATTGAACAAGTAAATACACTAAATTAATCTACACAAAATGTAGATTCCAAATATACCATTTAATGTCATTAATTACCATAATTAATTATGGTATTAATTAAGCTATTTTTCCAACAATCCCCCATATGAATGATGATTAATGCAAATGCAATATACACTAAGTCCCAACATCCTATTATTGCTTCAGGATAGGTGATAGTTAGCCTTGAACCTTCCTTAGTGTAATGCTATCGGATTTACTCATTGCTTGGTGAACGTGATGTCTTGAACCGGTCAACTTTTATGTAAACCAAGACAACAACATACACACAATAATAGATCTAATATCTTTCGTTCTCATTGGTGATCTCCTATAAAGAGTATCTTTCTTCACTTATATAGGTGATCTCCTATAAAGAGTATCCTGCTATACTCCACCTATAAAAAGCTATAGGAATCATTAAAAGCTTTAAAAAGCTTACACTTCACCACAAACTGCAGGCTTGCACATGAACAGCTACGAGAATGGATTTTCAAGTGCCTAACTTGAACTTTCACAACTTAGTTGTCTCATTGAACCAAGTTCTTGGGATCTCCAATCATCCTGGTTGAGTTACCATTTAGAAAATTCTCAATGTGTGGATTTCAATCCCATTCCCCTTGCTGCATTATATAATTGATCACGGTTAATACCTTTCGTAAACGAATCTGCTATATTGTCTTTTGTCTTTACATAGTCAATACACATTATTCCTGTAGTGATCAGTTGTCTAATGGTATTGTGTCTTCGACGAATATGTCGAGACTTACCATTATATATACTGTTCTTTGCCCTCCCTATGTGTCACGAGGTGCCCGCAACCCCAGGCGGTATTACCTGATCACAGGCCATTCATGGGCCCACTTGCAACTTTGTGGGATACCGAGCCTCATCACACTTCAAGTTATCATCTATAGTGTAGGGCTTTACTTTCTTTTCCTTGTAATGTTGTAATAGCTAGTTAGTGCTTGTTCAGCTTTTCAATATTTAGTCTTGTCATTAGCTTTTATTTTTTTAAGCCTATTATAGGGGGAAGAGTGTACTGAAGAGTTGTATTACGAATTAGCAAGTTTGCTGAGACCCTCCTATCCGTGTATGCTTACAATTCGATTTTCATCTTCAATTTTGCTGTGCCACTAAAACGCTTCGGCGTGATTGCGTCGCATTAGCATCAACTCTCGAACGAGTTAGGTGGACGTAATCGGGTAAATTGACTACTAGTCGCACGGTGCGCGTACATTCTATACAAACAGTAAGGTCCCCGTGACAGGTGGTATCACAGCCCGGCTAAGGTCGAAAGAATGGAATCGGGTAACGAGACGGAAGTCCCTAGAAGGCAGGACAAGAAAAAGGATGACGGAAAGAGGAAAGAGGACGAAGCCTCTAAAGCCCAATTCGATAATCTAGAGCAAGAGTGCTCTAGATTGAAATATGTTGTCGAGACCTTGGAGGAGAAGGTCGAGACCCTCGAGGCGGAGAATAAAGACCTCCGAGCCCAGTTGGGCGAATGCAGAGAAGTCTGCCGAACCTTTGCAGAAGCAATGTGAGCCAACAATACGGCTGAAATAAGACGCGAGATGGAAGCAATGAGTATCCAGATTGGATTGCTTCAAAGAGCTGTGAACAACACACCCCATGTTGCTCAAGAACCTATTACGAGAATTCGGATCCCCAAACCAAGTTCCTATAGTGGAACCCGAGATGCCAAGGAAGTTGAGAACTTCTTATTCGACATGGAACAATACTTCCATGCCGCTAATGTTTTGGACGAAGCGAGAAAGGTGTCAACCGCCACAATATATTTGATTGATGATGCCAAATTGTGGTGGCGCACCAAATATGCGGACATTCAGGCTCAACGAGTAAGAATTGACACTTGGGAACAACTGCGAGAAGCCATCAGGCAACAATTCTTCCCAGAGAATGTTGAGTACAACGCAAGAAGGGCCTTGCGAGATTTGAAGCACACTGGTCTTATTCGAGATTACGTGAAGGCATTTTCGACACATATGTTACACATTAGCGATATGTCGGAGAATGGCCGGTTGTTTACGTTCCTGGAAGGTTTGAAACCATTTTCTCGTATGGAGCTTCTGCGCCAACGAGTCACAGACCTCAGTGCCGCCATGGGAGCGGCAGAACGATTAATGAATTACACGTCGAAACCTCGAAAAGATCGTCCACTAACAACAAACATGGCACTGTCCCGAAGTGTAATGCCAAGACCGTTCAAACCTAACTTGAGTCGGAGTGTAGGGGATCGGCAAATCTATACTCAAGGAAGTTCATATGGGAGCACGAATCGTAGCAAACCTACAGAAGGTTAGCAGGGCCCTTCCCAACGAACCGTTAAATGTTTCCTATGTGATGGGCTTCATTTTCTCAGTAATTGTCCGAAGAGGCAACTTTTGAGCGCCTTAACAAGCGCTGCAGAATCGAGTTCGCAACCGAAAGAAGAGTTGCAAGTACCAGATGACGAATGAAGATCAGAAGATGAGGAAAACCTTGGGGCCATCAATCAATGGTGCAACTCGTTAACCTATCAGGTGGCAGCTAAGGCAAGAGTGCCGACAAAAGCTAGAAAACCTGTACCTGCACTCACGACAGGTGGTCCTGATAAGAGAAAGAAGGGATTAATGTTTGTTGATGTTAAAATCAATGGGAAAAATATTCGTGCTATGATAGACTCGGGTGCCACCCATAATTATCTGGCGAGCACCGAAGTGGGGAGACCTGGACTATTGTTAGAGAAAGGAGTGGGTCGGGTTAAAGCCGTCAACTCTCCGGCAAAACCAATAGCGGGGGTTTCCAAGGCTGTTCGAATTAAGATAGGAGCCTTCGAGGGTAGGGCCGACCTATCTGTTGTGGAAATGGATAACTTCAAATTGATACTCGGGCTCGAGTACATGCGTGACACTCAAACCCTAGTCATGCCGTATGTTGATGTACTCTTGGTTTTGGGGGATAAACCACATATTATCCCAACAATTAGCGCAACCCAAGGGCAAAATAACCTATCCGCGCTACAATTCAAGAAGGGATGCAGGCATGGTGAATCCTCCTTCCTATGCGCCTTGCAATTCGACGAAGTAGAGGAGTTGTCAGGTCCTATCCCTGATGCTGTGAAGCACCTCCTAAACGAATTTGAAGATGTTATGCCCGACGAATTGCCTCGGGAGCTTCCACCTAAGAAGGCGGTCGATCATGAGATTGATTTGGTGCCGGGCACAAAACCTCCTGCTCGAGCCCCTTATCGTATGTCGCAACCTGAGCTTGTGGAGCTCAGAAAGCAGTTAAAAGAGATGTTGGAATGTGGTATGATCCAACCGGCGAAATCACCCTATGGAGCTCCTGTTCTCTTTCATAAAAAGTCGGACGGAACTCTGCGATTGTGTTGTGATTATCGTGCTCTAAATAAAACTATGGTGAAGAATGTGTATCCTATTATGCTCGTAGTAGATTGCTTCGACCGACTCAGTGGAGCGGAATACTACACGAAGATCGATCTGAGATCAGGTTATTGGCAAGTTCGCATCAAGGAGGGAGATGAAGTAAAAACGACGATTATCACATGTTATGGGGCCTTCGTGTTCTTAGTCATGCCCTTTGGCCTAACAAACGCCCCAGCAACTTTCAGCACCTTGATGAATCAAGTTCTCCAAGGGTTCTTGGACGAGTTTGTCGTGGTATACCTGGATGAGATTGTTATATATAGCCGAACCTTGGAAGAACATGTGGAACATTTGAGAATGGTTCTTACTAGGCTTCGTGAGCATGAACTATATGCTAAGCTGTCGAAGTGCTCATTTGCCCAGAAGCGGATCAGTTTCTTGGGTCATATCGTTGAGTGTGGCAGTATTCGTATGGATCCGAAAAAAATACGAGCAATTCAAGAATGGAAACCACCAACCGATGTACATGAAGTACGGTCATTTCTCAGGTTGGCGAATTACTATAGAAGATTTGTGATGGGGTATGCCAGAATAGCAAGACCCCTAACCGATTTGACAAGAAAGACGGAAGTTTGGGATTGGTCGCCGGAATGCCAAATTGCCTTCTACAACTTAAAGAAGGCCATCCTAACAGACCCGGTCCTCGCACTACCAGATCTATCCAAACCTTTTGTGGTTGAAATGGATGCTTCAGATATTGCACTAGGAGGAGTTTTAGTGCAAGATGGACATCCTGTTGCCTTCGAGAGTAAGAAACTTAAGGATGTCGAGAGGCGCTACACGGTGCATGAGAAAGAGCTTTTAGCAGTGGTCCATTGCCTTCGACTTTGGAGACATTACTTATTGGGGTTGCTGTTTGTTGTAAAAACTGACAACACTGCTGTTAGTCACTTTCTGTCCCAACCGAAGCTTACTCGGAAACAAGCGAGATGGCAGGAACTATTGTCCGAGTTCAACTTTGTGATCGAGTATCGTGCCAGTTCTAGTAATCAGGTGGCGGATGCCCTGAGCCGCAGATCTGACCTAGCTGTTCTACAAGTGTTGGCAGCGCTTTCTTCGAGTCAGGTGACCACTCCATTAAAAGATCAAATACGAGAACTAATGGGAACCGATGCAACGGCTCAATGTTTGGTGAATCTTGTCTTCCAAGGTACAACACGAAGATTTTGGCTTGAGGATGGTCTCTTATGGACCAAGGGGAGACGTCTCTATGTACCTCTAGGCGGCGATATGAGGAAATCTATTATTGCGGAATGTCATGACACTCTCTGGGCGGGCCACCCAGGAGAGGAGCGCACTGTGGCCTTAGTTCAACGAGCTTACTATTGGCCCCAAATGCGGGACGACATTGAGATGTTTGTCCGCACCTGCTTGATGTGCCAACAAGATAAACCCGATCGACAAAAGAAGGCAGGCTTACTGGAACCACTACTCATACCCGTCAGGGCTTGGGAAAGTGTTTCAATGGATTATATCACCAGTATACCAAAAGTTGGGGATCTTGATGCCATTATTTTTGTGGTAGACCGGTTCTCCAAATATGTTACATTCATAGCGGCACCCAAGACAGTTTCGGCAGAAGATACAGCTCAGCTCTTTTTCAAGCATATTGTTAAGTATTGGGGACTGCCGAGGGACATTGTTTGTGACCGAGACCCCCAGTTTACTAGTAACTTTTGGACCGAGCTCTTCAAACTACTCGGCTCCAAATTGAACATGAGCTCTAGCTTCCACCCACAATCTGATGGCCAAACTGAAAGATTTAACTCGATGTTGGAGGAATATCTTCGACATTTTGTGAGCACTAATCAGAAGGATTGGGTGAAGCTTTTGGATGTTGCTCAACTGTGTTTCAATGCTCAAAAATGCTCTACCACCAATAAGAGTGCTTTTTAAATTTGTAATGGGCAGCAACCACTCCTCCCGCACAATATTGACACTGTTCCGCAAAATGCCAGGTCTACTTCGGCGCAAACCTTTTCCCTTGAATGGGAAAAAAACCTTGATTTGGCCCGTGGCTACCTAGAGAAGGCTCAAAAGCGGATGAAAAAAATATGCTGATCTTAAACGCCGCTTTGTTGAATAATGTTTGGGTGACGAGGTAATGGTGAAGGTCCCGAACCAGAGTTCCTCCAAGGCAACACGGTGGAGAGACTCTCGGCTAATGCAAAAATATATTGGGCCCCTAACCATCCTCAAAAAAGTGGGAAAGGTAGCCTACAAGCTAGAGTTACCCCAATGGTGGCGCATTCATAATGTCTTTCATGTCAGCCGACTCAAGCCATATCAGGCAGACAAAGAGGACACCACACGCAACCGGCCAACCGTCCACAACTGAAACTACGCAACTTGGGGAAGAGGGTGACCGAAGCTATTATCGACCACCGTGATGCAGGGCCGAAAAAGAAGCTACATAAAGAATATTTGGTGAAATGGCAGGGCTGCAGTATGGAGGAAAACACGTAGGAGAGGGCGACAACACTTAAAGCTTTTCAACCACTACTGGATGCTTATCTCACATCTATGGCGCCGGGGACGTCACCAACTCAGAGGGGGGAGTGCTGTCAAGAGGTGCCCGCAACCCCAGGCGGTATTACCTGATCACAGGCCATTCATGGGCCCACTTGCAGCTTTGTGGGATGCCGAGCCTCATCCCACTTTAAGTTATCATTTATAGTGTAGGGCTTTACTTTATTTTCCTTGTAATGTTGTAATAGCTAGTTAGTGCTTGTTCACCTTTTCAATATCTAGTCTTGTCATTAGCTTTTATTTTTCTAAGCCTATTATAGGGGGAAGAGTGTACTGAAGAGTTGTAGTACAACTTAGCAAGTTTGCTGAGACCCTCCTATCCGTGTATGCTTGTAATCGTTGTTTCCTATTGTAATCGTTCCTTGTATTAATACAATTCGATTTTCATCTTCAATTTTGCTGTGCCACTAAAATGCCTCGGCATGATTGCATCGCATTAGCACCAACTCTCGGACGAGTTAGGCGGACGTAGTCGGGTAAATTGACTACTAGCCGCACGGTGCGCGTACATTCTATACAAACTGTAAGGGGCCCGTGACAGGTGGTATCAGAGCCCGGTTAAGGTCGAAAGAATGGAATCGGGTAACGAGACGGAAGTCCCTAGAAGGCAGGGCAAGAAAAAGGATGACGGAAAGAGGAAAGAGGCTGAGGACTCTAAAGCCTAATTCGATAATCTAGATCAAGAGTGCTCTAGATTGAAATATGTTGTCGAGACCTTGGAGGAGAAGGTCGAGACCCTCGAGGCGGAGAATAAAGACCTCCGAGCCCAGTTGGGCGAATGTAGAGAAGTCTGCCGAACCTTTGCAGAAGCAATGGGAGCCAACAATACGGCTGAAATAAGACGCGAGATGGAAGCAATGAGTATCCAGATTGGATTGCTTCAAAGAGCTGTGAACAACACACCCCATGTTGCTCAAGAACCTATTACGAGAATTCGGATCCCCAAACCAAGTTCCTATAGTGGAACCCGAGATGCCAAGGAAGTTGAGAACTTCTTATTCGACATGGAACAATACTTCCATGCCGCTAATGTTTTGGATGAAGCGAGAAAGGTGTCAACCGCCACAATGTATTTGATTGATGATGCCAAATTGTGGTGGCGCACCAAATATGCGGACATTCAGGCTCAACGAGTAAGAATTGACACTTGGGAACAACTGCGAGAAGCCATCAGGCAACAATTCTTCCCAGAGAATGTTGAGTACAACGCAAGAAGGGCCTTGCGATATTTGAAGCACACCGGTCTTATTCGAGATTACGTGAAGGCATTTTCGACACATATGTTACACATTAGCGATATGTCGGAGAATGACCGGTTGTTTACGTTCCTGGAAGGTTTGAAACCATTTTCTCGTATGGAGCTTCTGCGCCAACGAGTCACAGACCTCAGTGCCGCCATGGGAGCGGCAGAACGATTAATGGATTATATCTCGGAACCTCGAAAAGATCGTCCAGTAACAACAAACATGGCACTGTCTCGAAGTGTAATGCCAAGACCGTTCAAACCTAACTTGAGTCGGAGTGTAGGGGATCGGCAAACCTATACTCAAGGAAGTTCATATGGGAGCACGAATCGTAGCAAACCTACAGAAGGTCAGCAGGGCCCTTCCCAACGAACCGTTAAATGTTTCCTATGTGATGGGCCTCATTTTCTCAGTAATTGTCCGAAGAGGCAACTTTTGAGCGCCTTAACAAGCTCTGCAGAATCGAGTTCGCAACCGAAAGAAGAGTTGCAAGTACCAGATGACGAAGGAAGATCGGAAGATGAGGAAAACCTTTGGGCCATCAATCAATGGTGCAACTCGTTAACCCACCAGGTGGCAGCTAAGGCAAGAGTGCCTACAAAAGCTAGAAAACCTGTACCTGCACTCACGACAGGTGGTCCCGATAAGAGAAAGAAGGGATTAATGTTTGTTGATGTTAAAATCAATGGGAAAAATATTCGTGCTATGATAGACTCGGGTGCCACCCATAATTATCTGGCGAGCACCGAAGTGGGGAGACTTGGACTATTGTTAGAGAAAGGAGTGGGCCGGGTTAAAGCCGTCAACTCTCCGGCAAAACCAATAGCGGGGGTTGCCAAGGCTGTTCGAATTAAGATAGGAGCCTTCGAGGGTAGGGCCGACCTATCTTTTGTGGAAATGGATGACTTCAAATTGATACTCGGGCTCGAGTACATGCGTGACACTCAAACCCTAGTCATGCCGTATGTTGATGTACTCTTGGTTTTGGGGGATAAACCACATATTATCCCAACAATTAGCGCAACCCATGGGCAAAATAACCTATCCGCGCTACAATTCAAGAAGGGATGCAGGCATGGTGAATCCTCCTTCCTATGCGCCTTGCAATTCGACGAAGTAGAAGAGTTGTCAGGTCCTATCCCTGATGCTGTGAAGCACCTCCTAAACGAATTTGAAGATGTTATGCCCGACGAATTGCCTCGGGAGCTTCCACCTAAGAAGGCGGTCGATCATGAGATTGATTTGGTGCCGGGCACAAAACCTCCTGCTCGAGCCCCTTATCGTATGTCGCAACCTGAGCTTGTGGAGCTCAGAAAGCAGTTAAAAGAGATGTTGGAATGTGGTATGATCCAACCGGCGAAATCACCCTATGGAGCTCCTGTTCTCTTTCAGAAAAAGTCGGACGGAACTCTGCGATTGTGTTGTGATTATCGTGCTCTAAATAAAATTACGGTGAAGAATGTGTATCCTATTCTTCTCGTAGCATATTGCTTCGACCGACTCAGTGGAGCGGAATACTACATGAAGATCGATCTGAGATCAGGTTATTGGCAAGTTCGCATCAAGGAGGGAGATGAAGTAAAAACGACGATTGTCACACTTTATGGGGCCTTCGTGTTCTTAGTCATGCCCTTTGGCCTAACAAACGCCCCAGCAACTTTTAGCACTTTGATGAATCAAGTTCTCCAAGGGTTCTTGGACGAGTTTGTCGTGTTATACCTGGATGAGATTGTTATATATAGCCGAACCTTGGAAGAACATGTGGAACATTTGAGAATGGTTCTTACTAGGCTTCGTGAGCATGAACTATATGCTAAGCTATCGAAGTGCTCATTTGCCCAGAAGCGGATCAGTTTCTTGGGTCATATCGTTGAGTGTGACAGTATTCGTATGGATCCAAAAAAAAATACGAGCAATTCAAGAATGGAAACCACCAACCGATGTACATGAAGTACGGTCATTTTTGGGGTTGGTGAATTACTATAGAAGATTTGTGATGGGGTATGCCGGAATAGCAAGACCCCTAACCGATTTGACAAGAAAGAGGAAAATTTGGGATTGGTCGCCGGAATGCCAAATTGCCTTCGACAACTTAAAGAAGGCCATCCTAACAGACCCGGTCCTCGCACTACCAGATCTATCCAAACCTTTTGTGGTTGAAACGGATGCTTCAAATATTGCACTAGGAGGAGTTTTAGTGCAAGATGGCCATCCTGTTGCCTTCGAGAGTAAGAAACTTAAGGATGTTGAGAGGCACTACACGGTGCATGAGAAAGAGCTTTTAGCAGTGGTCCATTGCCTTCGACTTTGAAGATATTACTTATTGGGGTTGCCGTTTATTGTAAAAACTGACAACACTGTTGTTAGTCACTTTCTGTCCCAACCGAAGCTTACTGGGAAACAAGCGAGATGGCAGGAACTATTATCCGAGTTCAACTTTGTGATCGAGTATCGTGCCGGTTCTAGTAATCAGGTGGCGGATGCCCTGAGCCGCAGATCTGACCTAGCTGTTCTACAAGTGTTGGCAGCGCTTTCTTCGAGTCAGGTGACCACTCCATTAAAAGATCAAATACGAGAACTAATGGGAACCGATGCAACGGCTCAATGTTTGGTGAATCTTGTCCGCCAAGGTACAACACGAAGATTTTGGCTTGAGGATGGTCTCTTATGGACCAAGGGGAGACGTCTCTATGTACCTCTAGGCGGCGATATGAGGAAATCTATTATTGCGGAATGTCACGACACTCTATGGGCGGGCCACCCAGGAGAGGAGCGCACTGTGGCCTTAGTTCAACGAGCTTACTATTGGCCCCAAATGCGGGACGACATTGAGATGTTTGTCCGCACCTGCTTGGTGTGCCAACAAGATAAACCCGATCGACAAAAGAAGGCAAGCTTGCTGGAACCACTACTCATACCCGTCAGGGCTTGGGAAAGTGTTTCAATGGATTATATCACCAGTCTACCAAAAGTTGGGATCTTGATTCCATTATTGTTGTGGTAGACCGGTTCTCCAAATATGCTACATTCATAGCGGCACCCAAGACAGTTTCGGCGGAAGAGACAGCTCAACTCTTTTTCAAGCATATTGTTAAGTATTGGGGACTGCCGAGGGACATTATTAGTGACCGATACCCCCGGTTTACTAGTAACTTTTGGACCGAGCTCTTCAAACTACTCGGCTCCAAATTGAACATGAGCTCTAGCTTCCACCCACAATCTGATGGCCAAACTGAAAGATTTAGCTTGATGTTTGAGGAATATCTTCGACATTTTGTGAGCACTAATCAGAAGGACTTGGGTGAAGCTTTTGGATGTTGCTCAACTGTGTTTCAATGCTCAAAAATGCTCTACCACCAATAAGAGTGCTTTTGAAATTTGTAATGGGCAGCAACCACTCCTCCCGCACAATATTGACACTGTTCCGCAAAATGCCAGGTCTACTTCGGCGCAAACCTTTTCCCTTGAATGGGAACAAAACCTTGATTTGGCCCGTGGCTACCTGGAGAAGGCTCAAAAGCGGATGAAAAATATGCTGATCTTAAATGCCGCTTTGTTGAATACTGTGTGGGTGACGAGGTAATGGTGAAGGTCCCGAACCAGAGTTCCTCCAGGGCAACACGGGGGAGAGACTCTCGGCTAATGCAAAAATATATTGGGCCCCTAACCATCCTCAAAAGAGTTGGAAAGTTAGCCTACAAGCTAGAGTTACCCCAATGGTGGCGCATTCATAATGTCTTTCATGTCAGCCGACTCAAGCCATATCAGGCAGACAAAGAGGACACCATACGCAACCGGCCCAACCGTCCACAACTGAAACTACGCAACTTGGGAAAGAGGGTGACCGAAGCTATTATCGACCACCGTGATGCAGGGCCGAAAAAGAAGCTACATAAAGAATATTTGGTGAAATGGCAGGGCTGCAGTATGGAGGAAAACACGTAGGAGAGGGCGACAACACTTAAAGCTTTTCAACCACTACTGGATGCTTATCTCACATCTATGGCGCCGGGGACGTCACCAACTCAGAGGGGGGAGTGCTGTCAAGAGGTGCCCGCAACCCCAGGCGGTATTACCTGATCACAGGCCATTCATGGGCCCACTTGCAGCTTTGTGGGATGCCGAGCCTTATCACACTTCAAGTTATCATCTATAGTGTAGGGCTTTACTTTATTTTCCTTGTAATGTTGTAATAGCTAGTTAGTGCTTGTTCACCTTTTCAATATCTAGTCTTGTCATTAGATTTTATTTTTCTAAGCCTATTATAGGGGGGAAGAGTGTACTGAAGAGTTGTAGTACGAATTAGCAAGTTTGTTGAGACCCTCCTATCCGTGTATGCTTGTAATCGTTGTTGCCTATTGTAATCGTTCCTTGTATTAATACAATTCGATTTTCATCTTCAATTTTGCTGTGCCACTAAAACACCTCGGCGTGATTGCGTCGCATTAGCACCAACTCTCGAACGAGTTAGGCGGACGTAGTCGAGTAAATTGACTACTAGCCGTATGGTGCGCGTACATTCTATACAAACTGTAAGCGCCCCATGACACTATGGCTGCCATGCTATCACAATGTATCATAATGGGAGGCAAAGGTTTTTCCCAACAGGGAATATCTTCTAAGAAGTTTCTTAACCATTCGGCTTCTTCGCTGGCTTTGTCTAAAGCAATAAACTCCGATTCCATTGTAGATCGGGCTATGCATGTTTGCTTAGAAGATTTCCATGATATTTCTCCTCCACCAATGGTAAATACATAACCGCTTGTGGATTTAGAGTCTTTAGTATCGGATATCCAGTTAGCATCACAATATCCTTCCAAAACAGCTGGATATCTCGAATAGTGTATACCATGATTGACGGTGTGTTTTAAGTATCTCAACACTCTTGTCAATGCGGTCCAATGATCCTTTCCGGGATTACTCGTAAACCGACTCAATTTACTAATAGAATATGCTATGTCTGGCCTTGTACAATTTGCTAAGTATATTAGGCTTCCAATTATCCTAGCATATTCTGTTTGTGATATGTGTTCTCCTCGATTTTTGGCTAAGTGTAAACTTAAGTCAACAGGTGCCTTAGCCGGAGGTAGATCGTATGCCTTGAATTTCTTAAGCACATTCTCAACATAGTGAGATTGTGATAAGACTATTCCATCGGGTGTTCTGGAGATCTTGATTCCTAGAATCACATCGGCTAATCTCATATCCTTCATGTCGAAGTTCTTCTTTAACATTTCCTTAGTTCCTATGATGATTTTATTATTGCTACCCATAATTAGCATATCATCAACGTATAGACACACAATGACAAAATTGTCAGATGTACCTTTGATGTACACACATTTATCACATTCATTGATTTTGAAACCATTTGACATCATTACTTGGTCAAATTTCTCATGCCATTGTTTGGGTGCTTGCTTAAGTCCATATAAAGACTTAACAAGTTTACAAACTTTGTTTTCTTCGCGGGGAACCACAAACCCTTCGGTTGTTCCATATAAATTTCATCTTCTAAATCTCTATTTAGAAAAGCCATTTTTACATCCATTTGGTGTATCTCAAGATTGTATAATGCTGCTATTGCAAGTAGCATTCTAATGGATGTAATCCGAGTAACTGGTGAGTATGTATCAAAGTAATCATACCCTTCCTTTTGTTTGTATTCTTTGGCTACCAAACGTGCTTTGTATTTGTCAATAGATTTATCACCTTTGTATTTCTTCTTGAGAATCTACTTGTAACCTAAAGGTTTATTTCCCGGAGGAAGATCAAGAATATGCCAAGTGTGATTGTTCAAGATTGACTCGATTTCACTATTAATAGCTTCTTGCCATAGATCGGCATCGGAACCAGACAATGCTTCCTTGATTGTCTTCGGTTCATCTTTTAAAGAGTAGACTACAAAATCTGGACTAAAGGTTTTTGCAGTTTTTATTCTTTTTCCTCACCTTGGTTGCGGTGTTGGTCCATTATTATTTGGCGAGATTTCATCATAAGTCCTCTTTTTCGAACTTATTTCATTCTTTTCTTTCTTAGAGAATATAGTTTCAAAAAATATGGCATTTCTTAATTCTATGATCATTCCCTCATTTATATCGGGTACTTCCGATTTGTGTACCAAAAATCGGTACGCACTACTATTATTTGCATATCCTATGAAAATGCAATCAACCGTTTTGGGTCCTATTTTTACTTGCTTGGGTTTCGGTACTTCAACTTTTGCTAAGCACCCCCACACTTTTAAGTATTTATAGGACGACTTCCTTCCTTTCCATAATTCATATGGAGTTTTATCTTGCTTCTTTTTGGGTAATTTATTCAAAATTTTATTGGCCGAAAGAATAGCTTCTCCCCACATGTTAAGTGATAGGCCCGAGCTTATCAACATAGCATTCATCATTTCCTTCAATGTTCTATTCTTTCGTTCGGCAACACCATTCGATTGGGGTGCATAAGGTGCAGTCGTTTGGTGAATAATGCCATTTTCACGACAATATTCTTCAAAAGGTGCAACATATTCACCACCTCGATCACTTCGAATCATTTTGATTTTGGTGTTGAGTTGATTTTCAACTTCTGTTTTGTATGTTTTGAAAGCTTCGAATGCTTCGTCTTTGCTTCTCAAAAGATACACATAACAAAATCTTGTGCAATCGTCTATAAAAGTTATAAAATAATTCTTTCCACCTCTTGTTTGCACAAGTTTTAAATCGCATAGATCGGTGTGAATTAATTCAAGAGGTTTTGTCGATCTTTCCACTGAATGAAAAGGAGATTTTGCCATTTTCGCTTCAACACAGATTTCACACCTTTTGTGTCGATCGAAAGTCATTTTTGGCAATAAATCTAAATTTACTAAACGACGTAGTATATTTAGATTTGCATGTCCTAATCTATCATGCCATAAATTAGGAGACTCAACCAAATAAAAAACTTTATCGTTTATTTCATTAATACCACGCACATTGATAGCATTCAGTTTGAAAAGGTCGTTATCTATATAGCCTTTTCCGATAAAGTGACCATTCTTAGTTATTACAACTTTATCCGCTTCAAACACTAGCCTAAATCCGGCTTTGCTCAATGCTGAGCCAGACACAAGATTCTTACGGATGTCCGGAATATGTAGCACATTCTTGAGCGTCATTTTCAATCCCGACGTCATCTTGAGTATAACCTCTCCAGTTCCGACAACATTTGAGGCAACGGAGTTTCCCATGTACAACTTTCTTTCCTCGGTGACGGGCTCGTATGAGGAGAACATGGCTTTATCGGCACAAATGTGTTTGGTAGCGCCGGTGTCCACCCACCATCCGACTGGAATACCGACCATGTTGACACAGATCAAGACTGGACAAATCGACGGGCACATACTTATTTTCGACAACATTTGCTTGATCTCTCTTCTTGTCCTTCTTTGGTTTGCGGAAATTTTCCGCCGTATGCCCGAATTTACCGCAGTTGTAGCATTCTCCTTTGATCTTCTTTTGATTCTTCGAGTCTTGCCTCTTCCCGTTAAATTTCCGCTTTTTGTTGTGGCTTGACTCGACGAGATTTGCTTTTGCCTCCATAGATGACTTGTTCATCTTGACATCGGTCTTCCGATTGTCCTCTTCTATCCTCAGTCGCACAATAAGATCTTCAAGGCCCATTTCCTTGCGTTTGTGCTTGAGGTAGTTTTTGAAGTCCTTCCACATCGGGGGCAACTTCTCGATTATGGCAGCAACTTGAAAGGATTCAGACAAGCTCATTCTTTCTGCCAAAATATCGTGCAGGATCAACTGTATTTCCTGCACTTGCTCGAGAACAGTTTTGGTGTCCACCATTTTGAAGTCTAGAAAACGACCCACGATGAACTTCTTCAAACCGGCATCTTCTGTTTATATTTTGTCTCCAACGAGTCCCACAACTCTTTGGACGTTTTGATTGTGGAATAAACACTGTAAAGTGTGTCATCCAGCCCATTAAAAATATAGTTCTGACATAAGAAGTCGCTATGATGCCATGCATCAAATGCCGTGCGTTTCTGGGTGTCAGTTTCATCATCCCCCACAACAGGAGGAGATTCGGAAAGGAAGCGACAGAGGTTGAGAGTAGTAAGGTAGAACAGCATTTTTGATTGCCAACGTTTGAAATCAGTACCTGAGAACTTCTCTGGTTTTTCGGCATGGGCAAGAGCATGAGCATTGTTGCTTGACGACGCCATCTTCTGCAGAAAAATTCGTCTTACGATTGTTGTTGTAGATGTTGTAGAAAATGACAAATGATGCAAAACCGAGGCAAGAGTTGGACTCTCTCTCCGTAAGACGAAATTGCCCCTCACAGTACACACGGTTGAACAGCAAACGTCCCAAGATACAACAGTTTTTCTATGAACTCGATTCCTTGTACTAGGAATCGAATTCCGGGCGAACTACTGGATATTCGGGACTTGTAGTATGAACTTAGGCTAGTATGAGTGCATTATTATCTTGATTAATTATGTATGTATAATCATCATCTGCAGACTCCTCATAGCTCCTGCGTTCGAGCGAAGTGCAAAGTGCGCCTACGAAGCGCCCGTTGCGACAAGTGCGACGTGCACGTGCTCGGACTCGGACTCGGAAGGTGCTTAGCACCTTCTACGTAGCATTCGGATTTTAGCTTTAAAAAATTAATCAAAGCCAACTAGGGTGCACCATAATGGAGTACACTTGATTGCTCCTTTATGATGGAAAATCCTTTATAAATAGCTCAACTTTTCCTTGCTTCTCCAATGTGGGATGGGATTCCACACCACAATCCCAACTATTAAATGACTTAACTTTGTGCATTAATTACTCATTCATTTCTTAACGAAATTGAACAAGTAAATATACACTAAATTAATCTACACAAAATGTAAATTCCAAATATACTATTTAATGTCATTAATTACCATAATTAATTATGGTATTAATTAAGCTATTTTTCCAACATAATTATAATCATTATTATATAATAACTGAAAATAAGATAAAGCGTATAAATTAAAGCTGATTATTAATATTGGAAAGTCAATATTTTAATAGTTTGGTCAATAGAGAGGTGAGTTGAAAGTTTTAAATTTGATTGGGATAAATTGGAGGAATTAAAAAGTGTCTGGATGAAATTGAAAAGTTATTAAAATTCTGGGCCTAATTAAATTAACCTAACAACTAAAGGGGTATAAAAACAACCATACACACGATCGGCCGCTATTCATCCATTTCTCACTTCTCTCCTACCTCTGCCCCTCTCTGCCCTCTCCTCTCTCTCTAAAGTCTCTCTCTGAAAATTTCTCTCGGCCGAAGAAAATATTTTGCGGAATATCACACACAGTACGCGAAATGGAGCTATACACCAGCAACTCTGAATCAGACTGTTCACAGTCGCCGACAGCGTTGCAGCAGCGGCGCGACGGAAGCTTCAGCTCAGGTGTCGCGGCGGCCAATTGCAGTATGCGGCGGTTCGGACGAAAAGAGAAAAGGTAAGTTTCACCTGGTCGGTTTCCAGTCGAATTCGGGCTTTGGGTTGGAAAAAATTTGAGTTTGGATATTTCCGATTTTGGGTCGGGTTCGATGAACTTCGGTTTTGTTTAATGATTGATCTCCGGCTGCTAAGGGGTGAGTTCAATTACTGGTTTGATTCAGGTCGAGAGCCATTATCGATTCAGATTTTGAGTTGAATGCTTGACCACGATTTGTGGCCTGCTGCAGGTCCGAAGTTTTTTTTTATTTGTTTCGAAAAAGGTTAGGGGTTAAACAAGCTTTTTCGGGCTGAAATAGCAGATTAGGCTTTTCATCTACTTTCGGGCTCGATTGTGATGTTCTAGCCAGAATAGTGATTTCGGTTTCACAGAATTTGTTGGTTCTGATTAGGTTTGAAAGCTACGAATTTCAGCTTTATGTTTGATGTTTTCGGACCTACTGTGAACGGAGGGTTGATTTCCATGTGTAAAAGATTGAGGGTTGATTTCCATGTGTAAAAGATTAAAGTTTGCAGAAGGATGTGTTTAAGAATTGTAATTTGCAGAAGGACAGTCGGTGTATTTAAGATTCTATTTTGCTGAAGAATAAAAGAAAGAAGATTAGGATTTAGAGAATTTACCTCGGCTGAAGAAATTTGAGAAGATTGTAAGGAAGAGTGTTGAAGAGTGTTGAGAGTTGTTGGAAAGATCGGCCGTGAAGAAGAATCTGTATTTTATTTGTGTATTTTTATTTTGTACTGCAGAGGTTCTATTGTATTTATACTCCTACGGCTAGAAGCTCTAGAGCATATGAGTGGTATAATCTGTTGGGTTTTTGGGCTGAAGAAAAAATTTTAATTTAAATTTATTGGACTTTAAATAATTGGTAATGATATCCAATAATAATATTAAAATTATTAATATTGATATCGTTCTCTATTATAAATTTTATTATTATAATAATGATAATAATAATAACTTTAATAATTGTAATAATCTTAATAACAATAATTAATATTAAATGTTTCTTAAATTAAATTGATAAAATTGACTCAGACTTAGAATCTATGAGATGTCGTAAACTCATTCACGATCCTCTAAATAAAATTAAATGAATTGACTTGTACGTAAAGTTGAAAATAATTGTGCACCAATTACCCAATGTGGGGGAAAAAAGAAAAGATTTTAATTTAAATTTATTGGACTTTAAATAATTGGTAATGATATCCAATAATAATATTAAAATTATTAATATTGATATCGTTCTCTATTATAAATTTTATTATTATAATAATGATAATAATAATAACTTTAATAATTGTAATAATCTTAATAACAATAATTAATATTAAATGTTTCTTAAATTAAATTGATAAAATTGACTCAGACTTAGAATCTATGAGATGTCGTAAACTCATTCACGATCCTCTAAATAAAATTAAATGAATTGACTTGTACGTAAAGTTGAAAATAATTGTGCACCAATTACCCAATGTGGGGGAAAAAAGAAAAGATTTAAATTTAAATTTATTGGACTTTAAATAATTGATGATGATATCCAATAATAATATTAAAATTATTAATATTAATATCGTTCTCTATTATAAATATTATTATTATAATAATTATAATAATAATAATTAATAATTGTAATAACATTAAGAGGAATGCTACATCCACAAACAAACTCCCACAAAAATAACGTGCCAAGGAGTGATGGGTGTAAACAATACACCAATCACTCATTGACACGTTATTTTGTGGGTGTTTTTGTGAGAGTTTGTTTGTAGATGTAGCATTTCTCTAATATTAATAACAATGATTAATATTAAATGCTTCTTAAATTAAATTGATAAAATTGACTAAGGCTTAGAATTTATGAGATGTCATAAAATTATTCACGATCCTCTAAATGAAATTAAATGAATTGACTTGTACGTGAAGATAATTGTGCAACAATTACATAAGAAATATCAGCATATTCCCAAGTATGACTTCTCCGAGCTTCACAAACCTCAATGTGGGGAAAAAAAGGTTGAGACCATCAATAGCTAGTGTATGAGAAAGAAGGGAGAGAAATTCTACAGACCGAATACACTGTTAATGTCATTAATCTGATGTATTTTTCCTTCATTGTATATGTGGAGTGCGATGCTTTGAAATATTAAACCATAATATCCTTTCGAATTTTCAAAAGTCCAGACAAAATGACACTTGCATTCTGCACCCATTCTCAGAGGATAATCCACTCGCTAAATTACTCTACAACGGCTTCTTTATTGTGATAAAAAGAAAACATAGTAGACACTTTCCAAGTATCCACGAGAAATGCTACAAATTTCTGGTAACTGGTAATGTTGAAACCACCAATATTAGCCCAACAAAATGTGATCCTTCATCCTCTAAATGTTCATGAAAATCGATGAAATTAACATTGAACAATTCCTGACCCAAAAGTTCAGCCAGTTGAAAGTAGCTCTGTGGATATCCTATATAAAATTATCATATAAAAATGGGAAAACAAATCTCGTCCAAACCCAAACACGGTAATATACGCCTAAACCGAGACCAACAAGTCCAAGAAAAACAAGACACTTAAACAAGGCATAAATATAAGAACGGTGTGGTATCCAAGTGATTCGGTTAAAGAGGGGGCCACCATGAATGATGCATAAAAGTTAATCCATGCGGCAAACAGAAAAAAATCATGAAACAAAATAATGGACGAGATTAAAGAGGGGGCAAACTCGGTTCAACTGTAATTTAATCCTCAAACTCATGAATATGATCTAACAGGTAGTTAGCAGCCAGCTCTTCGTTCTTGTTGCAGGCAAAAAACACTTCCAACACCAAAGCTCGATCAAAACCGAGTGCCTCAAGCTGCAGGTCAAGCAACATTTAATCAAAGACAGATTTCCCGTCCCCCTAAGCTTGTCCGGAAAAGGAAATCAAGTTATGTCCACATTTCCACGCTTTTGAATAGCTTTACCGGATCATTTAACCAAATTTAGATTTCCTCTAGTGAACTAATTAAGAACGAGAAGATAAAGGAAAAATCATGGCAAGGTGAAACAGCTTTCAGTAATTTAATCCAATAGATAAAAAAATGTCAAACTGGCATGTCATGATGACTTTCAGAAGTCGCATCAACACAACCAACACAAGTGGCTGGTTAGAGATATAAAACAGCAAATATCTGCATGACAGACAAACAAAAATAATCAACTTGATAATACCAGATTAATTTCTCAAGTTGTATTGCTAAGAATTCACATGATAACGTAGCATATGCTTTTCACTGGAAGCATCTAAAATGAGATGCAAGACATTGCCCAATAGTCACAAAAATCTTAATGGAAACATAAGAAAAATGGTAATCAAGGGGAGTGAATAACTAATTGATGAAATTATATTGATCACAATGTTTGACTAAATTACATTTGTAAGGAAATGAGGCAGAAAGGGGAAGCAAAAAACTCACACGTTCAATTGCTTCCCGCTCTTCAGGCGTGACAGTAACAGCCTGCGGCATTGCTTCGGCGAGTTGACCCAGTACGTTCCTGAAAACATTATAGCAGTCTCAAGAAGATTTAAGAAGATCCTTGTTGATGGTTTGAAATTAAAGACTTCACATATATTATATAAATCCCTTGCCTCTGATTCAAAAATATGATTAAAAATGTTCTATGGAGTTCAAATCCATCAAAACCATGACAATATATTTTTCGATTAATTAGAAATCCATCCATACCAAGGTTATCACGGTGTCGAGGCGAGGCGAGGCGAGGCATTATTCCACGGACTATGCACTCGCCTAGGCGACAATTAGTCGCCAAATCAAAATACATTTAACATTTAGAAATAGAATGACACTAACTTATATACTCTGCCCTTAACAATTTCTGTATAAGTATATACTAATTTATATTACCCACTGCGTTAAATATATCAAATAAAAAAGATTACTCTTTGATTGGCACAATATATCAAATACTCCCTCCGTCCCATAAAAACATACACACATTCCTTTTTAGTCCGTCCCATAAAAACACACATTTCTTTCTTTCCTTTTTTGCACACTAACCCACCACCTATTTTCTCTCCACTTACAATACAAACAACTTTAAGTGGGACCCTTTCTCCACTCACAACACAAACAACACTACACTTCTTAAAACCCGTGCCCGGACAAAGTTCATGTTTTTATGGGACGGAGGGAGTAGTATATATTAATATGTGGCATAAACTACCCACGGGACTACCCAATTATTACGTTAAATACAAAAACAGAAGTGTGTTGTACATTATGTTCTTAACGGGCTTGGTTATTCTGTACGTTTTATTAAAAAAAAGAAAAGGTGTTGTGTTCTAAAAGAGACCAAGTCCAATTATTTAAAAATACCTAACCCCATCCAAACAAAACCCTAATCACACATCTATATCTTCATTTCCTTTTGCACTGTCTCTCTTCTCCTTTCTCCCTTCTCTCTCTGTGCAAGGCAGCGAACAGGTAGAAAGATCAAGTGAGAAAATAGAAAAGCAAGAAGCTAAAAATGTTTAGCTTAAGAGAAGCAACGGCGACCTGCAACCGGCGGCGATTTCACGTCGGGAATAACGAAATAAAGCAATCAGGCATCGCCTGACATGGCTAGGCAGCGACTAGCCCGCATTGCTCAATTTCAGGCGAGACGAACCCTTTAACGAGCTGGCTAAACCGCCTAGCTGCCAAGGCGTTGGCGTGATAACCATGATAACCATACCCAAAAATCCAAAGCATTCAATCGAATTAATACCAAACACATCGAAACATGTTACTGAAGAGGTTCAACTTCTCACCCCTCCCCTTCAACAGGTTCATTGATTAGATGTAGGAAGTCAGCCTGATGATCTTGAATCATACGTACAAGTTGTGGGTTTTGCTTCCCGAGTTCTTGAAGCATAGGCTGCAGAAAAAAAATGATATGATTACAAGCCTATTCTTTATTCTCACATTATACATACTACATATATAATATATATAATCTATATATTTATAAGTAAATTAAATACCTGCAAGATTTGAGGATTCGCTTGCACCATGGTACGCAGTGCTTGGAACTGAAAATTTAAAACAACATGACCATTAATAACATAAAATAGAACAAAAAATAAAAATAAAAAATAATTCCGGCATATCCAAAACCACTGGAAAACATCTTTTGTACCTGTGGATTGTTACGAAGAAAATCTAAGTTGCCAGCACCTGCATTTGCGCCCAAATTTGGGAGACCCTGGCTCATAAAAATATGACCAATTTTAAAGCCAATCATAATCTCTTCTGTTCTCTAAGTGCTTGAAGTCTCATAAAGTTCCTACCTGTGGAAAAAGATCCAAAGGATTAGCGTTGGGACCAGCAGGAGCTAGTACTGGTTGAGCAGCCTGCATTGAAGGATTTGCAGGCTGTGCCCCAGCAGGAGGTTGAGCTGCAGGCGGATTCTCTGCTTGCTCTGGAATACCCTGAAATCAAATTCCTCTCCAATGTTATATATATTGATACAATTAATAGTGGATGAGAATGAAAAATTTAGTTGTCCCTACAAATTGTAAGAAACATACCCTTCAAATATTGAGTCCAGAAAAAAAGTGCAACCACCGACTAAGAAATGGAAAAAAAAGGTAATATCCAAGATTCTAGGAGACTCACGGAGTAGAGGTATTCAACTGCTCGTTCTGGATTATTAAATGCCGCCCTTAGTGCACGAACAACTGTATCTCTATCCCAACTTCCTCCACCCATATCAAAAATCTGTTGAACAACCTCCAAGTCGCTTCCATCAACAAGATTTGATGCTGCTTGACCATACACATCTGTCAAGCTGTTCGAACAAAAGCATATATAAGAACGAATGTTAAGCTAGCAACAAGAATAGTCTTTTTAGAAGGGAAATCTTAGAATATCTAGATAATAAAGAGACTAAATGAACATACGAAGCAGCAGGTGTAGGAGTAGAAACTGGAGCAGATTCGGGAGCTGATTGCACACTGCATGTGCAAGAAACGGAAAAGCTAGATAAAAACATCAAGTGGGGAAGAAATCTTATTAGCATGTAGCTAAAAAATAGTACAGTAAGATGCACTTACGGAGTAACAGATGGTGCAGGTGAAGGAGCAGCTGTTACAGGTTGAGTTGGCTGAGATGTACTACTAACAGGTTGAGACTACAGAGGCAATTCCATAAATCAACCAAAAAAGATCATAGATGTTTCAGAGAATGTAAATCCTCAAACTGTAATCTTGTGGCCAATCCATGACATTTCATCATAAATATTTAAAGATGCCATCATCAAAATTTGCAAGCACACATGCAAACATGTGCAAACAGTTTTGGAACTGTATTAATCATGCATCACGCAATCCTTGAGCTAGTTAGTGTCAGGAACAAAAACAAGAATGAGAAGCATAAACCTATAAATCCATAGAAGAAAATATATATCTAGAATCTTGATTTGCAGTTCAGCTGTAAAACAAACTGAGACTACTCTAAATGGCATGCTTATTTTCAAGCAGCTAAAGAATTCATTGTCATGATTCATATCTTGCCAAAGTCAAACATACATCTATATACTGCTATAACTAATTAAACAAAATATAGAACTGTGCTAATAAAAATTCGTAAATTTTATGCATGAGCAATGTCTTACTAAAGTCAGATACAACCACATAGAGCTCACATTGAATGGCCAAAGGCATTGTCGCCACACTGAAGAAGTCGCTGAACGACTTATTGAATTTGACGTAGGCGGGTCAAAGCCAGTTTTGACCCAGCACACTCAAATCGACCCGTTTTTTAGCTTAAAAAAATGTTCAGAATAAATAAAAACGCATTTGAAACCCTCTGCCTCTGAGTTCTCACCCGACTAAACAACCCATTCGAAACCCTCCGCCTCGGCGTCCAAGATTCAGCTCCCAGGTCCGTTTTAAACTTCCGATTCGTTTGGCCGGCCCTTTCGATCTGTTCAGCATCGTCTTCCTCGTCGTCTGGCATCCTTCTCTTCCTCGTCGTCCGGCATCCTTCTCTTCCTCCGCGGGCTTCTCGTCTCCCTCCGGTATGTTGGTGTATAGATTATATATTTATATATGTATATCTATATATCGGTCAAAGTATCTATTTATATTATATATGTATTACTATTACGTATATGAATATTTATGTAATTACTAATTATTAAATTAGTACACTGTTAATAGTTTAATATTAATATAGTTACTAATATTTTATATCTATATATAGGTCAAAGTATCTATTTATATTATATCTGTATTAGTATTACGTATATTTATATTTATGTAGTTACTAATTATTAAATTAGTACACTGTTAATAGTTCAATACTAATATGATTTTTAATATTTTATTTTAAAAAATTTAAATTAAAAATCTGTCATACTGATATAATTAGTTATTGTTTTTAAAGTTTTAAATTTTAAATTAAAAATCTGTCATTTTATTTCAACTATTATATAATGATTTTTTTAATGCAAAAAATTAAATTATAAATTATATTTTTTATTATATAGTCATATTAACATAACCTATAAATCATGATCGGATTATGCATTTTGTTTTTCTGTGGAGTTTTTGTATATCTATTTTTTTTATGTGCAGATTTTGGAAAATGGAGAGTGGTTCTAATACTGAAAATAATCGCCCTGAGTTGGCTAATGATCCTAAAAGGAAAGCTAAATCAAATGATCCGGGTTGGAAGCATGCATTTTTCTCAAACTTGAGCAACAAAGATGTAACTAAATGTCTTCTTTAACGGGAATGAAAATCATGGCAGCACAAGTAGGTTGACGCAACATTTGATTGGTGGTTTTCCGGATATTCATAAATGTCCAAAGACAACTAAAGAGATTGCCAAAGAAATGAGTGAATTTATGGCTAGTAAGAAGAGGAATAAGCTGGTGCAGCTTGATGATGGGTGCAGCTTGATGATGAGGAGGATCAAGAAATCGGATCTACTGCAGCTTCTAGTACTAGTACTGTTCCAATATCTTCAAGAAAAAAGAAGCCATTTGAATTTCATATAGTTCAACCGAATCCTAATGTAACAAAATCAGTTTCTTCAATGATTACGAGGACACTTGAACAAGTCACTGAAGATAGGCATGCCAAAGGTCCAAGTCAAACAACCATTGAAAGTCGTCTAAGAACGCCGCAAGAGAAAGAAAGAGTTCATATACACATTGCCAACTTTTTCTACGAGTGTGGAATACCTTTCAATGCTGCCAACTCATGGAGTTATGAGGTTATGGTCGAGTCTATAAGCCAATGTGGACCGGGTTTGAAGCCCCCCACATTTCATGAAATAAGGGTGCCTTTACTCAAATATGCAAAAGAAGAGACCGAAAAAATGAAAGAGAAGCATGAGAAAGCTCGGAAGAAGTATGGATGCACTCTTATGCCGGGCTGGTGGATGGATAAACGAGGAAGACATCTTATAAACTTTCTTGCCAACAATCCGGAAGGTACTTCCTTTTTGGGTTCGGTTAATACTTCAAGTGAATCACATGATGCACCAATGTTGGTTAGCTTGCTCGAGAGCAAGATCAAGGAAATTGGTGAGAAAAATGTTGTGCAGGTGGTGACAGATAATGGTGCAAATTAAAAGGCACCAGGTGAGCTCTTGGAGAGAAGGATTCATACTTTATTTTGGGCCTCATGTGCTGCCCGTGGAATTAACTTGATGTTGGAGGACATATGCACGTTGATGTTTGAGAAAATAATTAAACAAGCAAGGTTTACTACATTCATCTATAGGCATGGGCGGGTACTTGAAGCTTTGAGGGAGAGGACTAAGGGGAGGGACATAGTGGGGGCTGGAGCTATGAGGTTTGCCACTGCATTTCTCACATTATATAGAATGTATAAGAACCAGGAGCAATTGCGTTATTTGTTTTGTGCTGAGGATTGGAGCAGGTCAAAGTTAGCAAAAACAGAAAACGGCAAGAAAGTTCGTGACACAGTGTTCTCATCAGTCTTCTGGAATAATGTTGAGTCCATTCAAGCATCACAACCCCTTCTTGCAGTATTATAGATTGTGGATGGTGATCAAACGCCTGCTTTCAAAGAGATTGCACATGCTATAGATTTTGCAAAAAATAAAATCATAACGTCAGTCGAGAAAAAACGAGGATTGCTAAACAAAGTGGTTAATATCATTGAGGATCGTTGGAAGAACCAAATTGGAAAACCAATGGGCTACCTTGTTTCTAAATCCCGGTAAATACTTTGACGTCCTAGAAAATGATCCTGCCTATGCCTCCCCATTAAGAGAAGACTTCAATGATATGCTCGTGAAGATGATCACAGATCGGGCAACAAAGAACAAGATAAGTAAATATGCCGATGACTATAAAATTCAAGAGAAGACTTTGCAAGAGAGATGGCAGTAGAGCATAGAAAGGGAAAAAAGAATCATAGTAAATATCTATTTTTTTGTTCGGTGCAAGTAGTCAATTTAAATTCATATTAGTATCTTACTATCTTATATTTGTATTTTTATATTAGTTGATTGGTGGAATGCTTATGGAGGTCGTGCACTTGCGCTTCAATCATTTGTGAAGCGTATTGTTGGTCTTTGTTGTTCATCTTCCGGTTGTGAACGCAATTGGAGTACATTTGAGTTTGTAAGTTCTTATATCTTTATAAAGTATTTGTTGTCAATTTGTCTCTGGAATAGAGTTGCCGGTAACCTTTGGCTAGCTTAGTAGAAAAGAAGAAGCAAGCACGCAGGGTTATTTAATATTTATACTTGAAGCCTAGTCGGATGTTATATCTTTATTTGTTTGGTTGTTTAGATTCATACGAGAAAGAGGAACGAATTGGAACATCAACATTTAAATGACTTGGTGTATGTCCAATACAACCGGAAGATAGATTCAAGATTCAAAAAGAGGCGTGAACTTGGAAGGAATTTTGATCCACTAGTGCTTGATGACTTTTGAGTGGAATAATGAATGGATAGCACCAAAGAGGATACTTTTTGGAGTGTCGCGGATGTAGCTCAAGGTGCATCACATGCACTTGAGGGACGCAATCTTCTAAAGACACCTCAAGGTAATTCTACTAGCCACCAAGATGGTTCTAGTAGTGTGTTGTGCGGCGATTAATACGCCTCGATGGCGATCGGCATCACGATCAGAGAGGCCAACCAGAGAAGATATACTCGGGGCAAGCGCCCTGAAATCGGCACATACGGCGATCGTCTTTTGGTACCCAGCGATCGTCTTTTGATGACTGGCGATCGTCTTTGATGTCCAAACCAGAGACGATCGTCTCGTGCCACGTATGGATCCAACATCCGTCAAAGTCGTCGAAGACCGAATCTTAGACGGTGGCCCCCACGTGCAGATCCACAAAGGGCGCCGACAGATAGGACATTTGACCACAGCCTGTCACCTACCTCACCTACCGACAAGGCCGCCGAAAGGTACAAAGTGGGTCCTCCCCGGACAGCGACTCAGGACGCGTGCTGGCTCCCCATTAGCTCGCACAGCTGGCCACCGGCAGCAGCCCCAGACTTTAAGGGAACAGCCCCACGTGACGGGACGATCGTCAATCTTATTATAATATAGAAAATGGCGGTCGCCCGCGATCGCCTGAGGGGTCCCAACTACCTTGTCTCCTATAAATAGGGAACTCACTACAGTGGCAAAGGGATGCAGATATACACGCGAATTTGCAGGCAATTACTTATACACTCTCAGTGATATTCATACACATATATCATACATCCCAAGCAAGAACTCACAGATCTACATATCTTGTTCTTCTGGCAATCTACACGCTCTACAGCTTAGATAACTAGAAGTCTTTACACTCATTGTAATAGATTCTAACATTAATATTTGTACTCGACAGTATATTTATTAATAACATCTCGCGAGAGCATTCAAGCCCGGGATTAACAACCCCGACAAACCTTGTGTTGTTTCTTTTCTCACGGAAGTGTTCTCGCATTTGTTTGTTACTCGATCATTCCAGCAATACTATCTCCGGATAATATTTTGGGTAACAACATAGTGGTGGTTCTAATAGTGATGTCAACGACATAACTATTACCTATAGTCGTCGTCACACTAATTTGACATTACGAGATGAAGACTTGGATGAAGAAGATATTCCTCTTGATGATGAAGAGGTGGAAGATGATTATGGTGTGCCATTACCCGATCCAACCAATGCCAATGATGAAGAAGTTGGAGATGGAGAAGATATTTAGATAGATAACTTCAAGCTTATATTCATTTATTATGATGATGATCTATTTATGGATATCTCTTAAATTGGAACTTGTTATCATGCTAGTTTTGCTGAATTTGAACTTATATTATTATGTTTAATTATGTCATGTAATAAATATAGTAAATACATATATACAAAAGACTTGTCAACTAGTCACGACTAGTCGGGGTGACTTGTCGACTAGTCTTTACGAAGGTACTCGATCGACTTAGCTTGACTTGGCGACATGATAACCACTCAAAGGAAACACATCATGTAATGGATGACTCATAACGTCAGTAATGTCAAACAAGTGAAGTGACTTTGTGAGGTCTGATTATGTTTTGGTTTATTACGTTCATTTATTTTGTCATATTTCATTTCAACAGAATTATTTTTTGCTTTGGGTTTCTTCATCACCCCTTTTCCAGGTGAAGGAACACGCCATATTGCAGTCTTAAAAGGATTTTCCAACTCAGACTATACAAAGCATTAAAAAAATATTTCCAAATCAAGCATCGCATTCCATCATCCCCATGGCCAATTCCAACATCCCCCCTATATACTAATGCAGAATGTGCTGAGCCTAAGTGTCAGCTTCCCATGCTTCGGCTGCCACATGTCATCTTTTGATGCTTCGGCTGCTTATGTGTCACAGTCTCATGCTTTGGTTAACACATCATCATTCCCTGACCTATTTATTAATTACCTAACTTATTAAAATAGTAAATAATACATAATAAATAATTACTTCCGCTTAAAAAAGGATCTGCACACATTAAACAAATATTCTTATCTACCGTGGTTTGTCTTATCATTTCCCTCAACCCTAATTCCTCCACCGCCAGACTTCTTTCTCTCCCGATTGTTTCTTCTGCCGTCAACCCAGGTAGCTCAAGCAGAAGTCGAACAATTCACAGTTGATTGCCTCCTTCAGTTCCATATTTTCTTCTTCTAGGGTTACCTCTCGCCTCTATCTTCAATTTTCTCCTCTCGCCTCAGCCGAAATCGACCGGAATATATCATCGCCCGATTGCTTCTTCTGCCTTTTCACCTCTCGCCTCTCATCCTTCAATAATTTATCGCCTCTCTACCTCTCGGTGCCCGATTTGAATGCATACCCTGTTTTCTTTTGCAGCCAACCACAGAAATACGATCGTGGAGGTGAACTGCAAAATACCAGGTTCGTGCCATGAAATTTGTAGAATGTAAATCTATTTTCTTCATTTATGCTTATTCTATAGATAATTTCTTTACTATACATATTACTTGGAATTTTGTGAAATCTAAATAATTTTCCCCAGTAATTCGTATCAATCACTTAATGCGTATACACAACGAATAATTCACATGATTTTTTGTTTTTGGATTAACGTCCCTGACCATGACTGTAATAATAGCACCTTCGTTCTCTGCCTTTTAATATATCTGCGTAGAGCTCTATAAGAGTTGTTGATTAGAGGAAGTATAATTGTATAAAGTTAATGTTTAACTCTAACTTGCAGGAAAATTGTAATTTATCAGTATAGTTCTTATCTAAGTTTCACTGGACCAAACCAAGTATACTGATAATGTTGGAAATGCTAAATGAAAAGTATACTGATGATCAAGGGTAGTTTTTGTAATTATTCCTGAGAAGTAAACCTGAAATTAGCTGCCCATGCCAAAAGTGTTGGCTAGCTTTTTTATGTCCTCAATGTAGTTTTTTTCTATTTGAAGTTGCAGCAGTAATTCATCAAAGTTTTTTACTTTCTTGGGATAAGAAGGCAAAGACATTGGTCGACTTTGGAGATGATGAGTATAAGCATCTGCCAGAACTAATTTTGGTGAAGTGAAATCAAACTAATTTTCAATTATTTAGTTTTAGTTTTTGAAACAAAATGATGGTAGACCATATAAATTAGTGATCTATCAGTACTTAAAAATTAGTGAGCTACGGTTCATTTCTTCTATTTTTTTCTTTGAATTTCATCTTCCAATATTCTTCTTACTCATTTTACTTGATTTTCGTATGAACCATAACTCATTTTTTTTTCTTCGATTTCATCTGCCGGCATATTCCAAGCGATGACAGCATATTCCGACGATACATCCACCACCGTACAGCGGCGACCTCCCCGGAGCTATGGTTCATTTCTTTTTTTTTGTTTGGATTTCATCTTCCAATATTCTTCTTACTCATTTTACTTGATTTTCGTACGAACCGATAACTCATTTTTTTTCTCTTCGATTTCATCTGCCGCGTTTCCTCGCCGTGAGCCGCTGCTCAATCCAAATCATTTAACCATCTGACAGCCCCAGACAAGCATAATCCAGATCCAGGAGATGACGAGGTATATCTCCAAGATTCTTTTCACATCTTACATATTTAAGTTAATTTCTAACTAACTTATATACTAATAATTAGAGTATAAAATAGGCGAGAAAGGACGACTGAACATCTTCTCCCCCCAGGGTTATTTCTCGCCTCTCATCTTCCATTTTCTCCTCTCATTAAAGTTTTTTACTTGTGCTTTTCAGTTGTCTGGAATCCTTGGGATAAGAGGTAAAGGCATTGGTTGACTTCGGAGAAAATTATTATAAAACATATGTTGTGCATTGAGGCAGCTGCACTAGAAAAACCCATCACTTTGAAGCCTGGTGAAGAGTGGAAAAGAAGGCAGGAACTTTCTGCTGTGCCTTCAAGTTGTTGCAGTGGGAAGCTTGATCCCCGAAGGGTCCTCCAAGGCAGCTGAAATATCTGATATGCTTGGTTCTCGGTCGTATATAGGTACTACTTCTACTTTTAGGACTTTCAATTAACGGGGACCTGACTCGCGTCTTTATTTCCGGGTTTATATTTAGTTAATTGCAAATGGCGTATCAATTTTTTGATGGAGAAATGATTTAGATATTTCCTCTATACATACAACAGATAATCAAATGAGCCTCTTTTCCAAATTTTGATTAATAGTTGAAAAAATAGTTTTACATCGATAATCCTCCTCTGATGCGTTTCAACAAAATAATATATTACGAATTTATTATGTGCGAGTAGCCCATATGATAGTGCCTTTCTGTTTTCTTCATGATGTGATTCCCGGTCGGAGTGTGCGTAGAAAATTTCATATGTGAGTATAAGCCTTTAGCTGGCCTTCACTTTTGTTTAAATAATTGCAGTATTTAACAAAAAAAATAATAGACTTACCATAAAAATACTCATCCCTAAAATTGGAGATATTCTGTATATTTTCCTATATAAATAATTCCAGTATTTGGACAAATATTTTTTTCCTAAATCTTATAGATCCTGGAAAATCATTAATAGACTTACCATAAAAAATATTGCTATATAATATAGAGAATAATAATAAAATTAATGCCTAAAAAGTTTCTTGAGGAAATTGCTATATATTGATTTACCATAAATATATATTCCTAAATCTCTAATACTGGAAAAGAAAATTAATGGAAATAGCATAAAAAATATTCATTGCTAAACCTTTTATATTTTGTATATCTTTTCTACTTTTATATTTTGTATATTTTTCTATAAATAATTGCAGTACTTGACAATATATATACTGTCATAAAATATACTTTGTCATAAATATATTATATTCCTAAATGTTATATACGCTGGAACAAAAAAAATAATAGACTTACCATAAATATACTCACTTTTGTTTTCCATTGACCAAATTCGACTTCAAAGTTGATTACAAATAAGATTCCACTAGCCTTCACTATATTTATCTTGGTGAGGTTTGACCTAATTATTAAACATCCAGTAACTTTCAAAATTACAAAAGATGCCACTGATAATTTATAGTCTTGCATTTACCCCATGTAAAATAATCACAAAAGATCCTTATGCTTTCTCTTGATTGTTTTATGGAAATAGCATAAAAAATATTCATTCCTAAAAATATTTTTCTATAAATAATTGCAGTATTTGACAAGAAAAAAAAATACTTACCATAAAAAATACTCATTCATAAATTTAGTTTTATTCTGTATATTTTCCTACATAAATAATTCCAATATTTAGACCGTATATATACTTTGTCATAAATATGTATATTCCTAAATCTTATAGATGCTGGAAAAAAAAATCAATAGACTTACCATAAAAATATTCATTCCTAATTTTTTTATTATTTATATCTTTTTCTATAAATAGTTCCAATATTTTTCTAACTTATAAATATTGAAATATGCAAATCGACATGTAATTTGAATAGGAGGGAGTAGTATATATTTGCAAGAAAGATTTTATCTATAGAAACAAATGTAAGAAAAGATATCCTTCTAGATTATCTAATATATATACACATATATTCGTACATATTGATTTTAATGTGATTAGTCAATCATAATTTTATACTACGGAGATCCTTCCATTTGAGAAATAAATTACTTTTTTTTTTGGGATTTTAAAAAAAAAATAAAGAAAGATAATTATTAAATATTTTGGCTAAAATATTTACAAAAGCAGAGTCCTTCACTATGTATAAAACTCTTCTCATCATCATCATCATCAACAGCACCTTAATCCCAACTATGTTGGGGTCGGTGGCATGAAGATTATAGTGTCGTTTAATTGTCTAAAATTAGTTAACACCATAACTCATGCAAATAACAAAGTGGCAAAGTTTTACGCCGGATGCCCTTCCTGTCGCAACCTTCATATGAAGGAGAAAATGTATAAAACTCTTCTAATTAAGAAATATATCTCCAAAAAATCTACAACATCTTACATTACATATTTAAGTTGATTGCCAACTAACTTATACGCTAATAATTAGATTATAAAATAGGAGGAGATAAGAACAATCCACAAGTTTGGTGGTTACCCAACTAGGTGATCATATTATTGAAGCGAAAGTTTTTTCGGGGAATAATATTGGGAGTAAAGTATTTATTCCTCGAATGATATTAAGTCCGTCAGACAGCAGATTACTATTCAAATTTCAAAGACGACAGTTTCCTCTTATTGTGTGCCTCGCCATGACTATAAATAATAGTCAAGGTCAGACGCTCTCTCATGTTGGTGTATATCTGCCAATATCCGTATTTAGTCATGGTCAGTTTTATGTAGCCGTATCAAGAGTGAAGAGTAGAAAAGGTTTAAAAATTTTTTGTTGCGATGAGAATGGTGTAATTATCGACCGAACAAATAATGTTGTGTATAAAGAAGTATTGCTAAATTTATAATGAATGATTTACGTATTATATATTTACATAAGAGGGTTTTTTTCGTGTTCCCGTGTATTACACGGGTGTTACACTAGTAACCCAATAAAGAAGAAAAAAAAAAGTCGACCCTCCTCAAGAGCTTGCAATTACAGTTGGATGTCCGCAACTACAAAAACTAGGTACATAATGAATTATTAAAGTGAAAACAGCATGTCTTGCCTGGAAGGTGGAAGATTTCTACATGCTAACTCCCGAAACGTATTTTACATCTTTGCTAACTAAAGTAAAATATATACGTGGAAGCTTACCGTAATCGATGGTGCAGCAGATACAGTTCCAGCTCCACTTGATGAAGCCTTAGTCTACAAAATTTGCAAAATGCAGATGTAGGCACATGTAAGTTAATTGTTTGTATAGTATTTTGTAAACATAAATGAGCCAGCATGAAAACGACATAGACGAATATTTGGCCTACAGTTCATGAACAAATTTACTCTGCCTGTGGTGATACAGGTTTCGCTGCCAGATCTAATAGTGTTTTATTCTTTACATATTGTAATAACATGTTTACCGAATAGGCAAACTGAATAAACTATATAGATGTTATCTTGCTGGAAGCAGATTTTCAGATGACAGGCAACAAATGACCTTGCTCAGCATAATCACAACAAAACTTTTATCAGCAACATTGTTCTCCGCCAGTGTTGTCTCATCCTTGAGAACTTTTCCTTGATGGATAAGCATCTGCTGACCAGCAGGGTAGACATCAGAACCCTGAACTGTTTCAATATTCTTCTTCACATCTGCGACCTAATAAACAATAAAGACAGATTAAAAAAACAAAATCTTCTAAGACTATACGAAGATTAAATTAAATGAGCCCACAAAGGAGCAGTATGTTTCCAGAATAACTAGTCAGTAGAGTTCTGCAGAAACACATTGCCAAGAGAAGATCTTTTGGCAGGTCACATGCAGATTATTCCTTTATAGAGGCGTAAATATAGGATGAGGAATTATATTCTTTTGATATGAAACAAGCTGAGGAATTATATTATAGTTAATTGATAATAAACCATCACTAAATCAAATGAAATCTTCTGAACAAGTTTTTAACCTAAATGAGACTCGGGCCATTGCATGCACAACTTTCAGGAGCTATTTCGATTGAAAGTCCATGGAATTGAGGAGTTGACTGGTGATATCTAATTGCAAAAGCAATACTGCAATGAAATTGAAACAATCTCTATATTTGGATGAAACTATTTATTCTGAAAATAAATCAAAAGGCAGTACATCTGAACAAAGGTATATGAACAACCAGCAACAATCTCTATATTTGGATGAAAATATGTATTCTGGAAATAAATCAAAAGGCATCACATCTGAACAAAGGTATCTGAACAACCAGCAACAATTTCTCAGAATATCTATAACAGGTGCATTATATTTATGAAATATTTGAAATCAACTTCACTAGGGAGCAAATATTGAAATAAAGTACAAGTAATATTTTGATTTGGTTACAATTGGCTATTCTCCAAATCTACCTGTCAGATAGAGCTATGTCCAGATAGAAAAAGTGTCTTTCAAATGCAACCACTTTACAATCTTGCCGCATATAATAAATTTAACCAGAACGTAATACAGCAAACAACAGAAACCACCACCAGCTTCTTCTCCATTCCTAACTTGAAATAACTAATTACTAATAAGTCTCCAAGATCGCCAATGCCATCAATCATTCTTCTAATACTACTGGTCTTGAAGGGAATTTTATCTAATATCAGATGATAAAATTACTCCAATCATATTCTCCACTTTTGAATATACAAAAATTACTGTTTACTATATAAAAACAACAGAAACCACCACCAGTTTCTTATCCATTCCTAACTTAAAATAACTAATTACTAGTAAGTCTCCAAGATCGCCAATGGCATCAATCATTCTTCTAATACTACTGGTCTTGGCCGGAATTTTATCTAATATCAGATGATAAAATTACTCCAATCATATTCTCCACTTCTGAATATACAAAAATTACTGTTTACTATAAAAAAATTAATCGATGAAATAAATAAAGTAAACGAGCAATCCCTGAGTACCAAAAAAACTCAAATTGTTGAGCGAGGCACAATGATAACTACAAGTGTGTATTTACAACGAAAAGTAGAATCCCAAAGACCAGAAATGCTATGTTTACACACAAGACCACCCCTCTTCCCGAAAGCTTTGCGGTATGAACAGTCACAAAGCCGGTAATCGAAAGAAAACAAAGTCAATCCCAAAAACCCTAATTACAGGTCAATTCCTACTACTGACAAAGCAATCCAACATAAACACATACAAAATTAAACGCACGTGATGATTTCGCATAAGTACAGCAGGAGAGGAAGAGAAAGGAGTTCATACTGTGTCTTCAGGTTTCACCTCGACCTCGAAGTGCGACCCCTTCAAAGTCTTCACGAATATCTTCATCTTTAGTCCGACTTTTTTGCTTTCCTACGTCGGTTCGATTCCAGAATTCGGTCTCCGATGCTCGGTCGCCGGCTATCTATGCCGTTTAAGTGTAGGACAGAGATAAAAGGGAAAAAAGAAATCAGAAACCCAGTTCAGAATAGAAAGTAAAAAAGATGGTCCAGCCGCAGTTTATTTACCTGGAGGATGGCAGACGTTGAGTGACAGCCGTGTCACGAGACTGTATCCTTAAGGCCAATACGTAATGAACACGTATTGATGAGTTGGAACGGCGGGTCTTTTACTTTTGCATCTTTGTTAGAAACGGAATATCACATCCAACTACCGTATTAGATATTTTGTTTACAGTTTAGTCCCTATTTTTTTTTAAATTACAACGAATGATAAAAATTTGGCTGTGTTGACTTCCATTAAACGAAAATGACCCTCTTTACTTGAATAAAATATTTCTTTTAAAATACATTTCAGATTAAACAATAACCTAGTATATTATAATAATAACTACTATTCATTTTTCATAGAAGTAATTAAAAAATAATAAAAGTCTATAAAAACTATAAAAAATATAAAAAAATTCTAGAAAAATTAAAAATCTGAGAAAAAAAAATGGAACTTTTATTTTTTTAAGAAAAAAATATCTGTAATATTAATATTAAAAGTCGGAAGTTTTTATTTAAAATTTGTAAATAAAAGAAATTGAAACAAGGATTTTGGAATTTATTTGTAAACTGTTTTAATAAAAAACTGAAATATTATTCTACATAAAAAATAAAAAGTTGAATAATTTTTTAAATATAATTTTTTTTTAAAACCTGCTAGTTGTGTTTTTCATAAAAAAACTTTTGTTCTTAAAAAAAATCTAAAAATCTAAAAAAATACAGATTAAGGTTTAACTAAAAATCTACAATATTATAGTAAATAATTTTATTTCTATTTTTGAACTTTGAATTTTTCTAGTAAATAGAAATCTATTTTTTTATTTAAAATAAGATTGAATTTTTTTAATAAAAATGGGAAATCCTAGAAAATAAATATTTAAATACATGAAAATTTATTATAAGTAGAAAAATCCGAAAATAAAATAAAAATAAAACATTTTATATCTTAGTGTTTGCATAAATAAAATAAAAAGGTTGTAATGTTTATTTTTCTAAAATAAAAAATATATCTAAATTTTTTGGGTAAAAACGAAAAGGAAAAACAAAAGGGCAAATCCGGAATATCAGTACTCTCTCCTCTGACATCATCTGAAAGTTTGACTTTTGTCCTTCATTGTAAATATAGTTTCTGTACCGTGCGAAGTTTGTCTTTCATTGTAATATCTGAAATAATAGGGACTAAACTGTAATTAGGCCATCTAAAAAGGTAAACAGATGTAAATCGCCCTTGTTAGAAATATGTGGGCTCTAATTGTCCGAGCTGATTATCTGATAAATGAGTTTGTGTTTGAACTTTTATTTCAGGAGTTGAGCTGCTCATTAAGGTTAAACTAACATATATCATTGATCGAACTCGCCTTATGTTGGAGCAACTAACATATATCATCGATCGAACTCGCCTTATGTTGGAGCAATATTGGTCGGTATCGCCGTTTGGAGATAGAGTTATAAAACTCTTTCGCATTGCGGAAGCGATTTAAATAAAGGTACGGAAAATAAATCGACACAGGATTTATAGAGGTTCGGCCAAACGTGCTTACGTCCTCTCTTCGATATCTTTTTATATAGGCTAAGATAAACCTCTACACCTCTCTTCTATCGGTCGAGGGATAACCGTTACAAACTCGTCTTCTATCGGTCCGAGTAAACCGTTCAATCACTTGTCTTTTTGTCGGTCCAAGTTAAACCATTTTCCTTTTCTATTGGATAAGGAATCAACCAATCTTGCATTCTATGGGTACTAGACAAACCTCACTCGGATATAGATTGCGATTCTAATAATGCCTGATCCTTGATCCTAATAACACCGAATCGAATCGTATCTTTTTCCTCTCGTGTATGAATTTTCGTGTATCACATGTAACACTCCAAACTAGGCAGTTATTACAGTGCCGTGAACCCCCAACTGGGACCCACCAGGCGAATGAAAATCAATGAATTAAATAGTATAACTGTAGTACCGAACCACATTATATTACCAATTACTCCGATGAGGAGTTTAAGTACAATACACCCAGGAAATACAGATACCTGTATATTTTATATGAAGATAAAATATACAACACTGAATAAAATGAACATCCAAACGGAAATTTGCAGCAGAAATACAAATGAAGAGACATGAATGACTGAAAGGACTGGGCCCCCTACTAGTATCACTGGGACTCCTCGCCATCAACGTTCTCTTCCCGTGCTTTTACCTTGCCATGACCTAAAAACAACATCCCCAACGGGGTCAGTTACACAGAACAACAATCCTCAAGAGTTGAATAAACACAATCATTATATATCTTAGTTATGAAATCAAGCTGAAGAGGGGCGTCATAGTTCGCCTGTAATGGGACGTGCAAGTGCACAAGACGAGTGTCCAGATACACCCGCACTTGTACCTAATTAGTCTCATGGAGGCACGTTATCGTGTGCACATTCCAGTGTATCGGTGAACCCGAATCACATGACTATCGTATGCCCGACTAAAAATTCCACACATAACCACCCGGCCACGCAATATGATCCCAGAAGGTCACAAGAACAAAAGTGACCATGATGAATATTAATGAATAATAATCCGACAAGGGTCAAGAATGACTCACTGAGATGAAATAATAATGAAATGAATGATAGCTCACTGAAATGATTGGAACCGTCGTTCCTCGTGAACTGAATGATTAGTTTGATAATTACAAGTCTCAACATGATTAATATACCATGAATGAATTATGAATATGAATGAACCACAACGAAAGGAATGAGTATCCTTTTAACCGAGTAAGAATTAACTTACACAAATACCGGTGGCGAAATGTCCTTCCTCGAACAAGCGTCCTAAGTTGAAAGATCGGTCGCTCGAACAACCTTGAATAACACAATTACCAACAATTTGCTTAATACACGTATCAATTGTGATCATAACCAATTCAAGAGGTCGATACAACACATCCAAACTCATTGGAGCATTATGATAAATACTTTGTAAACAATCTCCCATTATTTACAACCAATCCTAATTGTATCGAAAACCAACTTCCAAATGAGTGATTCACTCCAACAAAACACCATCAACACAATCAATAATCCAATAAGAATACACAACTCGAGATTATGATAACATCTAATTGAAAACCCCCAAAAATCCAAAGTCAACCCTCAAGGGTTCTTGAATAAATCCCCACATACTCAAAAAATCCAGAAAATACACCAATAAATTCGTAGGAACACATGTATCCAAGGTAGATAATCCATATCCAATATATTCCAACATAATATCAAGCTAACTTGAAGAGATCGGAAGGAAAACACTCAAATCCCGAAATTCTATATTCAAGAAATGTTTACCTTGATTTGATGTGTTGTAGAGGATTAAATGATGATTAATCCGAACTAGAAGCTTGAAGATGATGATAGGTGATTGCATCTCGAAGAGATCTTCCCAAATCGTCGAAAATCGCCCGAAATTGCCCAAGAAAGGGGGTGAGGTGGAAAATGATGAAACCGGACTGAACTGTCCTATATACTAAACCCAACATAGCGCGCGCTAGCTCCTGTGCTTAGCATGCGCTAGCGGGTTCACCAGGTAGTCCAGTACCACTGCCTGCATCGTTGGCATGCACTACGTACTTGGTAGCGTGCGCTAACGCCTCTTATTAGCGTAAGTTAACCTTGTGTTAGCGTGCGCTACCTGATAGTTGATGCTCAGAATATTGGAGTCCAGAACCTACTGTCCTCTGCCTTTCTTGCGTTAGTGTGCGCTACACCTATAACTTAGCGTACACTACTAATACCATTAGCGTACGTTATGATCCACTCGTAGCGTACACTATGAATTATTCCATTTCAGCCCAGTACCTACTGGACTGTCTGAACGAGCCTTAGCGCGCGATACACTGATTGCTTAGAGTGCGCTATCCAAACTACTAGCGTGCATTATTTCCCATTCATAGCGTGTACTACTACAACTCAAATTCAGTCCAGTGCCTTCTGGACTGTCTGCCTCAAATGCACTAGCGTGCGCTAATATTGAACGTTAACGTGCGCTACCAGTACTCAATTAGCATGCGCTAAAAAGAGTATGTAGCATACGCTACTCTTCACATCCAGGCAACCAAAATATGATGATTATCCTCATCTCGATTCGCAAAACAAGGTTGAATGACGAATGATAACTGATATACGATTCAAATTACGTCGAACGGTGAATACAATGAATGAATATGAATGATGAATGAATATTAATGAGTGAAAAATTACTGAGTGATAATTTACTGAATGAATTTACAACCGGGTATTACATACTCCCCCCCTTAAAAAGAGTTTTATCCCCGAAACTAAGGGTCAAACAATTCGGGATAACTCTCCCGCATACTATCCTCGGTTTCCCAAGTAGCCTCTTCGACTCCGTGTCTAGACCACTGAATCTTAACCGAAGGAATCGTCTTGTTCCTCAACTGTTTGATACGTCGCTCTAGGACTCGTACAGGACGCTCCTCATACGAATGATCCGTGATCTCAATTTCATCGAACTGAAGTATGTGACTTGGATCAGCAACATACTTCCGCAACTGAGAGACGTGAAACACATTATGAATTCGGCTCAACGCCGAAGGTAAAGCCAATCGATAAGCCAGACTGCCTACTCGATCTAACATCTCAAACGGTCCAATGAATCTCTTACTCGACTTTCCTCTCTTCCCGAAACGGAAAATAGCTCGACTCGGGGATACCTTGACCAAAACGTGGTCACCTGCCTCGAACTCTAATGGTCGACGATGATTATCTGCATATGATTTTTGTCGACTCTGAGCGGTCAACAAACGACTCCTGATTAAAGCTACCTTCTCGCGGGCGGCTATAAGCATATCGGGCTCAATGCCGATTAATTCTGATAAGTCATCCCAACACAAGGGAGATCGATAATGACGACCATATAAGGCCTCGTAAGGTGCCATCTTAATCGAAGCATGCCAATTGTTATTGTATGTGAACTCGATCAACAGTAGTTGGGCTTCCCAATCGAGAACACATGCTCTCAACATGTCCTCTAACGTCTGAATAGTTCGCTCAGATTGTCCATCAGACTGAGTATGAAAACCTGTGCTGAAATTAAGCTGAGTTCCCATGGCACGATGAATGGATTTCCAAAAATGTGACATGAATCACCCGTCACGATCAGAAACAATACTCTTAGGAGTACCGTGCAATCTCACTATCTCTTTGATGAACAACTGGGCGAGTCTCTCAAGACCCCACGTATCCTTAATCTCAAGGAAATGAGCTGACTTAGTTAAACGGTCTACAATAACCCAAATTGTTCCACGACGACTTGCTGGCAAACTCGTGATGAAGTCCATTGAAATATATTCCCACTTCCATTCTAAGATAGGAAGCGGTTTCAGCATACCCGCCGGTCACTGATGTTCTATCTTGACTTGTTGACAGGTTAAACATCTCGAAACAAATTCTGCGACTTCTCGCTTCATATTACTCCACCAGTAATTTTGTTTCAAGTCTTTGTACCTCGGATGGATAGAATAAAGGGTAGCATGAGCTTCTCTCAAAATCGAGTTTTTCAACTCGTCGTCCGCCGGTACGCATAACTAGTTCTTAAATCGCAAGAGTCCATCCTCGTGGACCAGAAATCCAGGGGCTTTCCCTCGAGCCACATCATCTCGAATGCGCAACAAAAATGGGTTTGAACCCTGATTCACTCTGATCACCTCCTCAAGTGGCGATGAAATCTCTAACATGCAAATTTGCCCTTGCACTAGCTGTAACCAGACCTCGATCTCGGGTCTTAGGAATTCCTGTTGAAGTTCCTTCTGAGCAGTCAAACGAGCAAGCATTTGCTCTTGAACGGACTTACGACTCATGACGTCGGCGATAATGTTCGCCTTGCCTGGGTGGTATAGTATCTCAATATCATAATCTTTGATTAGTTCCAACCACCGTCTCTGTCGCATATTTAACTCCCTCTGAGTAAATATATACTTCAAACTCTTATGATCTGTGAAAATATAACAGGTGACGCCATAAAGATAATGATGCCAAATCTTCAACGCGAATACCACAGCTGCTAGCTCCAGGTCGTGGGTCAGATAATTGACCTCGTAAGGTCTCAACTGCCGCGAAGCATAGGTAATAACTTTCCCATTCTGCATTATTACACATCCGAGATCGTGTCCGAATACGTCACTATAAACCACAAATCCTTCCATCCCTTGTGGTAAAGAGAGAACAGGTGATGAAATTAAACGGTTCTTGAGCTCCTTAAAACTCTGCTGACACGCGTCAGACCACGTGTATTTCTTATCCTTCCGCAAAAGGTTCGTCATAGGTTGAGCGATTTTAGAAAATCATTCCACAAATTACCAGTAATAGCCTGCTAATCCGAGAAAGCTTCGGATTTCCTTAACATTCTTCGGAGGTTGCCAATCTCGGATAGCCTCCGTCTTCTGAGGGTCGACACGTACTCCGTCTGATGAAATCACATGTCCGAGAAACGTCACCTCGGACATCCAGAGCTCACATTTGGAAAACTTTCCATAGAGTTGCTCTCATCTAAACACGTCGAGAACCTGATAAAGGTGAACTTCGTGCTTCTCTCGGTCACGAGAATAAATCAAAATGTCGTCTATGAAAACAACTATGAAATGATCCAAATAGTCGATGAAAACCCGATTCATTAACTCCATGAATACCGCAGGTGCATTAGTTAACCCAAACGACATCACTACAAACTCGTAATGTCCATAGCGTGTTGAAATGCCACTCTAGCGATATCCGACTCTTGAATTCGCAACTGATGATACCCAGATCTCAAATCGATCTTGGAAAATACTGAAGCTCCCTGAAGTTGATCCAAGAGATCATCGATGCGGGGTAAGGGATATTTATTCTTGATCGTCACCCTGTTCAATTCTCGATAATCAATACACAAGCGAAATGAACCGCCCTTCTTCTTGACAAACAACACTGGTGCTCCCCACGAGGATGCACTCGGTCGGATATAACCTTTTCGGTCAATTCCTGCAGTTGGTTCTTTAGTTCCTGCATTTCGGTCGGGGCCATCCAATACGATGCCTTCGATAATGGGGACGCACCAGGCTCCAACTCTATCGTGAATTCCACATCTCTCTGCGGAGGTAACCAGGCAACTCGTTTGGAAATATATCGGCATATTCTCTCACTACAGGAATATCCGCCAACATCACTGATGATTTCTCGGTCTTGGTCATATAGCACCAATAACCTACACACCCCTGATTGAGTAACTTCAATGCCTTCATCATATTAATAACTTTTCCGGAACGGCTGGGGTTACCCCCCTGAAATACACACTCGACTCCATCATCTAAAATGATAGTGACCATACGCTTACGGACACTAAGGACGACATCGTGACGATCCATCCAATCAATACTCAAAATAACATCATCTCTAGGTAAATCTACCACGATCAGGTCCGCCAACCAAACACAGCCATTAAGCTGAATCGGATAATTCTTAACTTCACGATCTCCGATAATTCTTCTACCGTCTGGTAGACCAATGATATAAGGTTCACAGCTAGTAGCACTATCCAGGTGAAGTCTACTCAAGCATGACTCGGAAATGAATGAATGTGATGCGCCAGTATCAATAAGGGTACATAGAGGTTGAGATAAAATTTCGAGTGTATCTGAGATCATTCGGGCCTCCGGATCGTCGGCTCTCTTCATCTCATAAATTCGGGGCTTGCTAGTCCCTGCACTGGATGCTCCTGTCTGATAGCTATGGGTTACGCCTTTATTTGCTCCCGTCGTCTTTAACGACGCAAACTGAGTGGCCTGATTCTAAACCGCTGACTGTTTCGGGGCCTGAGATGTCGCCGGAGTAGGCTTGGAGTTTCTTTGGCAGAAACGGGCTTTATGCCCGGCAATCCCATAGTTGTTGCACGTGATAGTCTGCCTCGGACACTTAGTGCTGAAATGGCCCTGCTCTCCACAGTTGAAACAGGTGATGGCCGAACTGGCCGCTCGGGACTGAGATTCTGCAGGTTTAGGCACCATAGGAGGTCGCTCAGAAAAAGTAGGGCCCGCACGAGGCTTCTTGAAGGTTGCGTGACTGCCTTCAGACTGATTACGATTCTTTGATTTCTTGCTAGCAGATGAAGGTTGTTGCTTAGCAATTTCCTTGTGATGGCTCATAAGCAAGAGCTTTCTCGATGAATTCGGTCAGGGTGGTGTAATGATGATTAAGCAATTGTAGCCGCATACGAGGTTTCAACCTCTTACTGAAATACTTGATCTTATCCGCCTCGGAGTGGATAATGGATGAGGCGAATGGAAGTAGGTCCTGAAACTTCTCGGCAATTACGAGAACATCTTATTCCGTTGAGGGGTCAGGACTGAGTAACTCCGACAACTTGACCTCCCTGAGTGGGTCCGGATAATACCTTTCAATCATGAGGGTCTTTAACTTGTCCCAAGTACAAGATCCATCGGTGGGCTTCAGAGATAGCCACCAAGAGTGAGCGCTCTTTCCCAGATAGTAAGCCGCGACTGAAACTTTGTGCCCTTCGGGACACTCCACCATAGCAAACAACTTCTCAAAATGTTCAAGCCAGTGAATAATATCCGCCGGCTTAGATGAGCCCTCAAAAGTAGGTGGTCTCTGGCAAGAGATGTCGCCGATAATACTGCTCACACTCCTCTCTTGACCCTGAGGTGGCGGCGGAGGGGTCTGCTGAGCCTGAGTGGCTGAGTTCTGCATCGTCTCCATCAGATGTGCCATCTGAGTCATTTGGGCCATCATGCCCTGCATAAAAGCGAGTGGATCAACCTGAACACCTTCTGATTGAGTTGTATCTCGGGTACGGCTTCCTAATGGTGAATGATTATTTCCAAGTGAATGAGTGGCAGCATCGCTGCTAGTTGAATTGAGATTATTCCTCGCGTTCGCACGGGTATTCACTCGTGCTCCCGGGTTTCTGCCTGCACCGCAACCTCTTCCCCTACGTCCTCTGACAACTCTATCCATACTGAAGTAGGAAAGTCACATGATAATTATAGATCTCGCATGAATATCGCATTATGATTACGTTATGAAATGATAATAATGAGCATACGCGCTCTAACATAATGATTACATGAAGGATCAACTGAGGTGACATGATTATCTGATGAAATTGTTGAAATGATCATCTTGAACAAGTTAACAAGATTGATAATACGATCCACAAGATCGACAACTGAATAATGAGATTGACTGAGTGATTAATGAATTAACATGAACCGGCAAGATCCACAAGAAAATGATGAATGAGGATTGTTGACTGATGAATGAGTGATTCTTACTGCCAGAAATTATACCATGGCATCAGAAATCTTACTGTTTCTTTGGTCTGAGGGGCTCGGCGCTTGCAAAGGTCACACGTGACACAAAAGTCCAATGATACTAGTCTGACGAATGATGATTTCAATGAGACATGACTCGGAAGGTAGTATTCAAAACCACGCTCTGATACCAACTCTGTAACACCCCAAACTAGGCGGATATTACAGTGCCGTGATCCCCCAACTGGGACCCACCAGGTGAATGAAAATCAATGAATTAAATAATATAACTATAGTATCGAACCACATTATATTACCAATTACTCCGATGAGGAGTTTAAGTACAATACACCCAGGAAATACAGAATACCTGTATATTTTATATGAAGATAAAATATACAACACTGAATAAAATGAACATCCAAACAGAAATTTGCAGCGGAAATACAAATGAAGAGACATGAATGACTGAAAGGACTGGGCCCCCTACAAGTATCACTGGGACTCCTCGCCGTAAACGTTCTCTTCCCATGCTTTTGACTTGCCATGACCTAAAAACAACATCCCCAACGGGGTTAGTTACACAGAACAACAATCCTCAATAGTTGAATAAACACAATCATTATATATCTTAGTTATGAAATCAAGCTGAAGAGGGGCATCATAGTACGCCCGTAATGGGACGTGCAAGTGCACAATACGAGTGTCCGGACACACCCTCACTTGTACCTAATTAGTCTCCCGGAGGCACGTTACCGTGTGCACAGTCCAGTGCATCGGTGAACCCGAATCACATGACTATCTTGTGCCCGACTAAAAATTCCACACATAACCACCCGGCCATGCAATATGATCCCAGAAGGTCACAAGAACAAAAGTGACCATGATGAATATTAATGAATAATAATTCGACAAGGGTCAAGAATGACTCACCGAGATGTAATAATAATGAAATGAATGATTACTCACTGAAATGATTGGAATCGTCGTTCCTCGTGAATTGAATGATTAATTTGATAATTTCAAGTCTCAACATGATTAATGTACCATGAATGAATTATGAATATGAATGAACAACAACGAAAGGAATGAGTATCCTTTTAATCGAGTAAGAATTAACTTACACAAATACCGGTGATGAAATATCCTTCCTCGAACAAACGTCCTAAGTGGAAAGATCGGTCGCTTGAACAACCTTGAATAACACAATTATCAACAATTCGCTTAATGTTCAATTATCAACAATTCGCTTAATACACGAATCAATTATGATCATAACCAATTCAAGAGGTCGATACAACACATCCAAACTCATTGGAGCATTATGACAAACACTTTGTAAACAATCTCCCATTATTTACAACCAATCCTAATTGTATCGAAAACCAACTTCCAAATGAGTGATTCACTCCAAAAAAACACCATCAACACAATCGATAATGCAATAAGAATACACAACTCGATATTACAATAACATCTAATCGATAACCCCCAAAAATCCAAAGTCAATCCTCAAGGGTTCTTGAATAAATCCCCACATACTCAATAAATCCGGAAAATACACCAATAAATTCGTAGATCACATGTATCCAAGGTAGATAATCCATATCCAACATATTCCAACATAATAGCAAGCTAACTTGAAGAGATCGGAAGGAAAACACTCAAATCCCGAAATTCTAGATTCAAGAAATGCTTACCTTGATTTGGTGTGTTGGAGTGGATTAAATGATAATTAATCCGAACTAGAAGCTTGAAGATGATGATAGGTGATTGCAGCTCGAGGAGATCTTCCCAAATCGTCCAAAATCGCCCGAAATCGCCCAAGGAATGAGGTGAGGTGGAAAATGATGAAACCGGACTGAACTGTCCTATATATACTAAACCCAGCTTAGCACGCACTAGCTCTTGTGCTTAGCGTGTGCTATCGGGTTCACCGGGTAGTCCAGTACCCACTGCCTGCATCGCTAGCGTGCGCTAACACCTCTTATTAGCATACGTTAACCTTGTGTTAGCGTGCGCTACCTGATAATTGATGCCGAGAATATTAGAGTCCATAACCTACTGTCCTCTGCCTTGCTCGCGTTAGCGTGCGCTACACCTATAACTTAGCGTACGCTACTAATACCATTAGTATACGTTATGATCCACTCGTAGCATGCGCTATGAATTATTCCTTTTCAGCCCAGTACCTCTGGGTATGAGCGAGACTTAGCATGCGCTGCTGATTGCTTAGCGTGCGCTATCGAACTACTAGCATGCGCTATTTTCCATTCATAGCGTGCGCAACTACAACTCAAATTCAGTCCAGTGCCTTCTGGACTGTCTGTCTCAAATACACTAGCGTGCGCTAATACTGAACGTTAGCGTGCGCTACCAGTACTCCATTAGCGTGCGCTAAAAGAGTATGTAGCGTCGGCTACTCTTCACATCCAGACAACCAAAATATGATGATGATGATAATATCCTCATCTCGATTCTCAAAACAAGGTTGAATGATGAATGATAACTGATATAGGCTTCAAATTACGCGAGCGGTGAATCTGATGAATAAATATGAATGATTATTGATTATTAATGAGTGAAATTTTACTGACTGACAATTTACTGAATGATAATGAATGAATTTACAACCTGGTATTACATCACACTCAAACTCTTGACAGTATAAGCACAATTACAACAACAATAGAATGTATAACAATATCAGATCAATATATCAATTGCTTGGAGTTGTTGTAGGTTCAATACCATAGGAAGTGGTATTTATAGGATCCAAAGCCTCAACTAGCCGTTAGCTCCTGCTTCCTTCTTTACGTACGTTATTGTCAATCCATTACGTACTGTAATGTCCCGGTCTTTTATATGCATGAATTATTATGACCTCAAGTGCGATATTAGGGTTTTGCATTCACAAATAATAAAATTCTGACTAATGGAGTAAGTTTAGAACTATTTACACGTTTTAAATTCAGAAATCAGATGTTCGGTTATCTGCTTGGGTTTATCTTCCGAATTTGATTTTTATGTTTCGATAGACAGAATCGTGATTCCGTCGACTTCTATATACACTACTTTTACGTTACGAGTACGATTTTCAAAAGTTTACTTTTTGAGTTTTCGGGTATATTTTATGTCAAGTCGTTTTCTCGGATAACTCGTGTTCCATAAATCCCGAAACTTTTCTCCGACTTTAAGTTGTAAGTGCGACACTATAATTTAAGTATATGTTATACATTTAATACCCGAGTAATTTTATCTGTGGAGGAGCGAAACGTAAAATATTCTTCGACCGGTTTATGACGACGTCTAGGGTTAACCTAGTATATAAAGGGACATCACCTCCCTTTCATTTTTCCACTTCACTTCATCTTCTTCCCTCTTCTTCTCTAATTCACCCCCCCCCCCCCCCCCCCACCATTGAAGAACACCATTGTTCTTCATTAAGAACTCAAGTTACAAGCTCACTTTGTGTTCCAAACTTGAATCCAAGTTCATATTCAAGTAAGTTACCTCATTCTCTTCTTTTCTACCCAAGTAAAAATAGGTTTTGGACCACTTTAAAATTTGGAAAATATATGAATAGTTTATGTTTAATGTTATAATGTTTTGTATGTTGTTTTCAAGTTGATTTTAAGGTTCTTGAAGTGTTTAGAACAAGTTGTAATCATGTCTTGATTTTCTTCATGTTGGCCGAAAATTTTAGGGTTTCATAACCTAATCATGTGTTGTTTTTCTTATGATTTTCTTACACAATATGTTGTTATATGATGATATGATGCTATGATGAATTTATGGGATTTTTATAAAATGTTTGGTGTTTTGAAAGTAAGGAAGAATCATGCTTAGTTCTTGATATGTTGTTATATGTTCAAAAGTGACTTGATAATTGTGATGAGGTATGAAAGGAGTACATGATATGTTTTTGTTAGATTTTTATAAAATTCTTTTGAAAATTTATTTGAAAACAAGAACATGAAGTTAGATTTATAAAGTTGGAAGATGTGTTGGTAATATTTGATGTAGTTAAGGAACATGTTATGTATTGAGGATTTTAAAGTAATGTTTAGGTCATTTGTATGTTAGAATTAAGACTTTTATTATCAACATGAGTGTATGTTAAATGTGTTGTTTGATGTTAATGATGTTTGAATGTTAATGTTGGAAAAATAAGAATGAGTAAGTAGTCATTTTGCAAAAGAAAAGATTATGAAATGGAGTTGTAATGTCGAGGAGCATGCTTGTATGTCGACTCCTATATGTGTTATAAGTATGATATGTATGATTAGAGTTTACATGTTTAGGGTTTTCGTTGCTAGAAACGAGCTCTAGGTTAATATGATGTTTTTCCCATGTTCATCGGAAGTTGGCAGTTTCGTCACACTTCACGGAAACGGCCATAACTTTCTACACATTTCATATTTTTGAGATTTGTAAAATGTATTTGAAACTAGACTTCAGTAGATTTCCAATGGTATAATTTACACTATCTAGTTCTTACTGTGCATTAACAGAATGCTTATTCTTTTCAGACTTGATGCACATTATTTTATGATTATGTTAAGTGTTTGATGTTGGTTTTCGAACCAAAGAATGTGTAATGGAATCGAGTATCGGTTACCGTTATTAGTATCTTTATATGTTATATGGTCAGTTAGGTTTTCTAAAAGAATCATATCTTTTATTATTAAACTTAATTCGAATGCAAAACTCTAAAGTCCAAACATGTAGATCGAGTCCGTTGTCCGTTAGACTTCGTTAAGCTCGATCGACCGCTAAACTTAGTTGTTTCCGATGAAAGGTGGAGCAGCAGACTAAAGCGTAAGGAAGAGCCGAGAATCATTTTGCTTGCATTTATTACTTGTCCAGGTGGGCTTTCTATACGAAAATGATTATGTGGGCTTTCTATACGAAAACGATTTGATCTTTGCTCTATCTTGAGGAAATGTTTTACAAGCAAATTATGATTTCAAATGTTTATGATGCATAAAAACTTTTATGTGGATTCTTATGAACTAATCACTGTTGGCTTGCCAACCTATGAAATGATTGGATCTTGAGCTAGACAAAGGTTGCTGGCCAGGGTTAGTGTACACAGTACTCGGGATTGTGAGCTCTCTTCGGAGTGGCCGATCTCGGGGAGTAACGTTCGCGGGAGGTGGCCACCTTCCCTGGCGTAAATTATGGATATGCTGAATCTGATAACATATGCTATGAAATGAAATGATTTAGTAAACATGGGCTTTTTCCTAAAACCCCCGTGTGTTACTGCTTATATGCATGATGACAAGTACGAAAGTATGTTTTATGTTTTGGCAATATGTTCACGGAGTACGTTGTACTTAGCCCTGTATATCTTTTTAAATATGAAGGTTGAGCAAGGGATGTGACGGAGGGTGTTGAGTGGAAGTTTTTTGTTTACGATAAATGTTAAGCCCCGGTTACATATCTTCATATATGTAACCAACCATGTTTTTCCGCTGCAAACACTCTTTATGATTATGCTTTCTATGTCTTGTTGATTGTAATATGCTATGAAGCCTTTTCCTAAACTTCAAGGCTAATATTATGACTGTATATTCTACTTTGGATTCTAAGTCGTTCCCACGGGACTGACTCCCCTTCATTATACCTTGATAGGTTATTCATGGTAATTCACCCATATGATTTATGAAACGTATGTTTCCCCCTTTCTTCCCCGCTTCTTAATTCCTACCCCGGGTCACGCCCCAGCTGAGACGTCCTTAGGGATAAGGGGCCATGACAGAATGGTATCGGAGCGGTTCATTTGCTCTGAGTCTATGTTCTTTCAAGTGAAGTTTAGTTCGATTCCCTAAACTGATTTAAGAATCAATTGTCAACTCAATACCCCGTCACGTCATGCTCAACTGAAGAGTAAGGTAAAAGATTTACTTGTCTTTATGATTCAAACTTCTTTTGCCATGAAAATTTATCTCTTTACGAGCTTTTATAAATGTTAATTATGAACATATATGGAATGATATATGTATGATGAAGCATGGACTATATGAATCCTTATTTTTTTTTCAAGTATGCATGAATTGTTGTTGATGAAGAAACACGAAAGACGAGAACCTAGAAACTTCCTTAGTGTCTTCTATTTCGCGAACGAGAACTTATGCGCCTTAAGTATTTCAGCACATGCACAAATATGAAGGACGAATAATGACGAGGTAATAACGAGGATCAACGATGCAGTGACGTCTCCAAAGAATATGACTTACGTACGAGTAATACGAGTATGGTTATTTTATCGGGATGTCCATTTATGGCGGAACCCGAATAACTTTCATAACATACCCCGTCAGAGAGTATATTGTTATTATTATGTTAGGTGTTTCTCAGAGTCCAGAGTTCGAGTCGAGAACTTAGGATGAGATTTATATCCTTCTTCTGAGAAACCTTTAGTGGAGTTGTTCTATTATGTTGAGACGTTGATGTATTATACGTATACCTTCTTCATAGGATGACGACCACGAAGACGACGCCGGTAAGTCAACGAGGAGAAGGCGTACGCCGTGCGACCTTGTGGAGGCTTTCCGCAGCACGTATCGAGGCATAGGTGCCACCGTGGGTCAGTGCATGGCAGACATCGAGGCAACATGGCGCTTAGCTGCTCTTCATGGTGTCTCGGACTACGAGGGCATTCAGCATCTTATCGACATCATTCCGATCAAGTGGAGGGAGTGGGCTGCTGCAGTCTCATGGTATTATATCTTTTTGCGTGAGCCGACTTTAGTACCTTCCAGAGATTTCATGGCCTTTGCTATCCGCATCACCACTCAGTACCTCCAACATCGTGCACCTCCCCCTAGAGCTTACGTGTATCGACCTTATGATAGGGGATATTTTCCGAAGAGGCTAGCCACACCTCTACCGATCCAGATGGTTCTTGTTGCGCCATCTCATGCTCAGGATGGGTTAGACATGGAGGCGGGACATCAGTACCTCACCGCAGGCACATGAGGACCAAGCCTTTTATTCTCAGGAGGATGTCCCCGCCATTTCAACCCATGCCAGTCATCGATCCAGTCCATCCACGATCGATCACAGATGATGCTTATCTATTTCTCCCGAAGAAGCGCAGAGTCACTGAAGACCCTGTTTCAGTCTCTCCAGCTTTAGACGAGGAGTCATAAGAAGATCCGGAAGAGGATCCGGAGGAGTTCTCCGAAGAGGACAGCTCGACCGCCGAGTCGAGGGCAACTTGAGATAGCACAGGATGGTGCTAGACATTTATTTTGTGTTTTGTATGCGGAACGTCACTTTTTTTGCTTATACGTGTCGTTCCGATGTCTAGCACTTTCTTATGTTATGGACGACAACGCTATTTGTTAGAGCATCCCATATTTTCGTATATGTGTAGGCAGGTAGCCTAGACCAGCTTATTTTGATAGTCAGTAAGACCTCGTTGAAGGCAATTGTACTATTACGATGCATATGATATATTGATATATAGTTTGACCCTTCATGGGCTTTTCTTCTCATGAGTATGATGTTGTTATTTATGATTTCTTTCTCGACCTTGCCACGAGAGTTATCTATGAGTATGTTTCGATGCATTATGATTATGTAGTTCCGAACTCCTTTCTATGATCCAGTATGATGATAAGTACGGACCAATGAGAATGAACTAATGATGATTATGTGCACCTCAGAATGCCACCCAGAAGAGAAAGAAGGAGAGGAGGGCATGAATGCGCCCCTACACCACCTCCTCCTCCACCCCAACTGGCTATTGAAGAGCTTTTCCTCAAGGAGAATCCACCCACTTTTGATGGGTCAGGAAACCGAGCGATGTTGAGCTTTGGGTTAGAGCTATGGAACGAATTTTTAACTTCCTAAGGTGTACCAACCAAGAGCGTATTTCTTGTGTGCTCTTCCAACTCACTGGATCTGCAGACTTCTGGTGGGAAGCGCACAGGAAGATCCTGACGGCTGAGCAACTGGAAAACTACTCTTGGGAGGAATTCAAGGAGTCACTGTATGACAAGTATGTTCCAAAAACCTTCAAGGTCAAGAAGGAAGCTGAGTTCTATAATCTGAAGCAAAGAAGGATGTCAGTGACCGACTATGATAGAATGTTTTGTGAGTTATCAAGGTATGTTCCAGACCAAGTTGATTCGGATGAGAATATGGCAGGAAAATTTAGATCAGGACTGAGACATGAGATAGGCATGTCCCTAGCTAGCCATGGAAGGCTGAGCTACACTGAATCGCTGGACAAAGCTCTGGATATTGAGGCAGCAATGCCATAATAGAAGCGAGCACCCACAGTTACACCACCACCCACTCAGACAAATTCCCACGATTATAAGGGGAAGCGTAAGTGGGAAGGACGAAACAATGGTGGCAATGGGAACAGCCAGGCTAACAGAAAGCCGTGGCAGGGAAATATATCTCATGGGCGGCCTTAGGCTCAAGGAGGAACCAACCAGGGACGGCAGATGGTTCCTGCTCAGGGAGGCAATAATCAGGGGCGAGTTGCAAACCCCGTATGTCCCAAGTGTAACAAGCAGCATCATGGTGCCTGTCTTTTGAGCACTGGAAGTTGTTACACGTGTGTTCAGAAAGGCCATATCATGAGAAATTGTCTAGCGGCGGCGGCGGGAGAGAGACCAAACCATCGGGGTCAACCCCAACCAGAGAGCAATATAAGGACATCCATAGCTACGCCACCACCTAAGCAATGAGAATCAAAGCAACCCGAGAAGGATAAGGGTAACTTGGCAGGTATGGGCAAACTTCTTAACCTACTTGTAATTGTTTTGTTTGATACTGGAACATCGCATTCATTTATTGCTAGAGCATATGTGTATAATCTTAGTATTATACCGGAACGTGCTAGTCATGTCATGAGAGTATCTTCACCACCAGGAGGAATTTCAACTACCATGCATGTTTGTTCTAATCTGGAATTAGAACTCGGGAATCTTAAAGTGGTAACTAATAATCTGAATGTTATGACGATGTGGGATGTTGATGTAATCCTAGGAATGGATTGGTTAGCTGAGAGTTATGCCACAATTCTTTGTTATGAGAGAAAAAATTCCTTTCGACCACCGGGAAAGGAGCCCATAGACTTTCACGGCATAAGAATGGGTAGAGGATCACCTGTTATCTCTGCTCTCCAAGCCAAGAAGATGATGAGAAAGAAGGATTACCAGGCTTTCCTTGTTTACCTTAATGGATAAGTTGGAGAAGAGCAGACTATAGGTGATGTGCCAATTGTGCGGGAATTCGAGGATGTATTCCCAGAAGTGTTACTGGGTTTACCACCAGATCAACAAGTGGATTTCAACATCAACCTGGAGCCAGGGTCAGCCCAGTGTCGAAAGCACCTTATAGGATGGCACCGAAGGAACTGCAAGAACTTAAGATCCAACTGAAAGAGCTATTGGATTTAGGTTTCATCAGACCGAGTGTTTCTCCATGGGGAGCACCTGTCCTTTTTGTGAAAAAGAAGGATGGTACACTGAGAATTTGTATAGATTACAGGGAGGTGAACAAGCTCACACTCAAGAAAAAGTATCCTCTGCCAAGGATAGATGACTTGTTTGACCAACTCAAGGGAACAACTATGTTTTCTAAGATAGACCTTAGGTCTGGGTATCATCAGCTGAAGATTCGATGTTAGGCGTATTTTTATACGCCTATTTATCATTATTTTGTATTATTTTGGCGAGTAAATGTGCATAAATGAGCTTTTAATGCCTCATTCTTGTATATCTGACAGGAGATTGGAGTCCGAAAGCTAAAACGAGGCAAAGCAGGCGAAAACGGCGATTTTGGCACAGGGCGCGGCACGTATCAAGTGGGCCGCGACACACGAAGAGGACAGCGGGCACGAGTATCATGCTGTGCCGCGGCCTGACAGTGAGCCGCGGCCCAGAAGAAAGTCACAGCACCCAGGTTTTAATCTGCACGCCATGTGCCGCGGCACAGATTAAGTGAGCCGCGGCACACAGGGCGTTTTGGTGTGCTCCGCGCGGGTTTGGGCCGTTTTGAAGCTAGTTCTTGACCTAATCACACGGACGCGATTTGGAGGCTGTTGGGAGCTATAAATAAGGGTTTAAGACCCTAATTAATCATCTTGGATCGGGGGAAAATCTTGAAGGACGATAAGCAGAAGACAGCAAGAGCAGAGGGCTGAAGCCAGAAGAACGGAGGAATCCGAGCTCTTCATCTGCGTTTGATTTTTAATGCTTTCATTCATTAATTCTGTATTTTCATTATTTAGCATGTCAGGCTAAAACCCTTGTTCTAGGATTTTGATGAAACCTAAGTTTTGACGGATTTGCTATTGATTATCTATTTAATTCCCTTTTCTATTGAGTTTTCCCAATCAATTTTAATGCTTACAATTGTCTGGCCAATAATTGAATTGCTTTAATTACCTTACTCGAATCGGGAGAGGAGAGTTGGTGAGGAACTATTGGTGAGGACCGTTTTATCTTGTGAGATAGGAATATACTCATAGGAACTACGTGGCCTTTTGAGGATTTTGTGCTTTTTTCCTATTGACGAATTAATTCACCCAGGGATAGAGTGCGTTATTCGCCTTTAGAAAAATCTATTGACCTCGGGAGAGGCGGTAGAGTATATTAGCAATCTTCGCCTTCAATAAATTAGGGAAATCATTAACTTCAGATAATCGAGAGTAAATTCGGATAAACTAAGGTGGATTCAGAATCCTAGTCTTATTCATCATTTGATTTTCCTTCTTCAAGTGATCGTTTATTCTGTTAGCTCTTTTATTGATTGTATTTAGTTATTAATTGCAACCCAATTTTCGATTGTTCAAATAAAATTAGAATACACAAAAATCGGTACTTAGTGATTCAGTCCTCATGGGAACGATACTCACTCATCTTTATTACTTGTCAACGATAACGTGCACTTGCGTTAACGAAATATCGCAACAAGTTTTTGGCGCCGTTGCCGGGGACTGATTTTTACTAATATCGATGTCAGTATTTCTAGTCTTAGTTTGAACATTTTTTTATTGTTTTTGTGTAATTTTATTTGTTTATTTGTTTGTCCTTTCAGGATCTTTCGGGTAGTGCGAGAAAATTCGGTAACGAAGGCCTACTACCTTTGGATACCGAACTCGAGCGCACTCTTCGGAGAAATAAGAAGGAGAAACGAGAGCTACCGACAACAGTCACCATGGCCAATAATATCGAAAATCACGGAGGTGATAATCCTGTTCAGCAAGTTCAACCGGCACTGGCACTTCGAGATTATGCTATGCCGCAAATTAACGCAAACTTTTCGGGGATTCGGCGTCCCACCATTCAGGCAAACAACTTCGAAATCAAGCCTGCTATTATTCAGATGGTGCAAGCGAGCCAATTCTGTGGATTTCCGAATGATGACCCCAACGCACACATTGCGTCTTTTCTCGAGATTTGTGACACGTTCAAGAACAATGGTGTCACCGACGATGCTATCCGATTACGGCTTTTCCCTTTCTCTTTGAGGGACAAAGCCAAATTCTGGCTGAATTCTTTACCGCCGGGCTCGATCACGACATGGGCGGAATTAGCACAATCCTTCCTTGCTAAATTCTTGCCATCTTCGAAGACGGCGAGGTTACGGAACGAAATTACCACTTTTGGTCAATATGATATGGAGTCGCTTCACGAGGCGTGGGAGCGATACAAAGATCTGTTACGGAGATGCCCACATCACGGCCTTCCGGACTGCCTCCAGATTCAGACGTTCTATAATGGACTGAGTGCCTCTACACGCACTCTCGTGGATGCAGCCGCCGGAGGAGCTTTAATGGGAAAGACGATAGCTGAAGCACACTCTTTGTTGGAAGCTATGGCCGCAAATGCATATCAATGGCCATCCGAAAGAGTAACTCCGAAGCGAGTAATGGAAATTTCGAATAATGATCCGATCTCTACACTTTCAGCTCAAGTCGCCGCTTTGACGCAACAACTTCAAGCCTTTTCGCATGCTCCTTCCCCCGTTGCCATTGAATCGTGCAATTGGTGTAACGGATCTCACCCTAGCGCGGAATGCCAAGTCGGAAACCCGTTCGAGCAGCCCCCAATTGAACAAGCTCAGTTCGTAGGAAACGGGAACCGACAAAATAATTCGTACTCCAACACGTATAATCCGGGATGGCGTAATTATCTAAACTTCTCATGGAGAAACGGACAGAGCTCGAACCAGCCTCCGTTCGCTCAAAACCAACAACAGCCTCCTCCCGCTCCAAAAATTTCTCTCGAGGAAGCAATTGCGAAATTGGCAGCGAATACGAGTCAATTCATGACCCGTACAGAAGCAACATTGCAAAATCATTCCGCTTCCATTCGCAACTTGGAAGTCAGTGGGCGGTTGCTAATGTGTTGACCCGCCGGAGAACATTGCCAAATGCGGCCGAGACAAATCCTAGAGAAAGTCTAAATGCGATCAGTTTGAGAAGCGGGAAGGAGGTGTGTGACCAGCCCGAGAGGAGTGAAAAGAGAAGTGAAATTGAGGAGAAGAAAAATTCAGCGACGGAGGAATCACAAGATTGGAGACCCTCGATAACGTTTTCGGATAATCCGAAGGCATATGTACCACCCATCCCATTTCCGCAGCGGTTACAACAGAAAAAGGCGGACAAGCAATTCTCCAAGTTTCTCGATACTTTCAAAAAGCTTCACATAAATATTCCATTCGCTGATGCATTGGACCAAATGCCGAGTTACATTAAATTCATGAAGGAGATCTTGTCAAAGAAAAGAAAGCTCGATGAGTTTGAGACAGTCGCCTTGACGGAGGAGTGCAGCGCGATCCTTCAGAAAAAGCTTCCACCAAAATTGAAGGATCCGGGAAGTTTTAATATACCTTGCACGATGGGAAATCTGACTTTTGAAAGGGCATTGTGCGATCTCGGCGCTAGTGTTAATCTCATGCCTCTGTCTATCTTCAAGAAACTTAGAATTGGAGAAGCGAAACCGACGACTATCTCCTTACAATTAGCGGATCGATCGATCAAATATCCAAGGGGAGTGATAGAGGATGTGTTAGTAAAGGTTGATAAGTTCATATTTCCGTAGATTTTATTGTGCTCGACATGGAGGAAGATCAAGATATCCCGATTATTTTGGGAAGACCATTTTTAGCGGCCGTAGAACTCTTATAGATGTGGAAAAAGGGGAACTAACTCTAAGGGTTCAAGACGAGCATGTCACGTTCCAAGTATTTAAATCTTTTCCATGTCCAGGTGGTGTTGAGAAGAGCTCAAAAATTGATAGTGTAGATACCGTTGCGAAAGACACACACCGGAAGACTCGTCAGTCGGAAAAGTCAGAATCTGTTTCAGCTGCCCCAACGCCTAATAAATAGCAAGTCGCGTGTATTAAGCATTTGAAGATGTCGCCACCCGTTCAGCCACAATCGAAAAAGTCTCATTCTGTCCTAAGTTCGTTCGCGAAAGAGGAAAATAAGCCTGACGTAAAACGGAGGCCAAATCATGAGAAAAATGGGTGCTTCGGGAAGTTGTTTGTGTCAAAACCTTTTCGCAAACAACATTTGGTGTCCGAACCGAAAATTGAATCGTTAAAGACCAATGGTCAGAATTTTAAAATGCATATTAGCAGTTCGATGAGCGGGCGGAGTCGAATGGAGTTTGCAGCAATGATTTTTTTCATTAGGTCCGGCTGAAGACTATAAACTTAGCACTTCTCGGGAGGCAAACCGAGTTTTAGTAATAGATTTTTTTAGTGTTTTAGTATTTTCTTGCAATTTTGAATATTTATTTTTCTTCATTTTTGCTTTGATTTGCTGATCCTTCTCGTTCTTGACGTGTTCCTTTTAAAATTATGTGCGGGAAAAGTCGCGAAAAATGGATGCGAGCCGCGGCACAAGGCTTGTGAGCCGGCACATACAAATCGAAAGAGAGAGCCAAACATTACATACTATGTGCCGCGGCACAAGCTTGCGAGCCGCGGCACACTTGAGTCTGAGCCGCGGCACTTTGTTCTTGAGCCGCGGCACACCAAGCTGTCAAATGATGAGCCCAGGCGCTCGTGCATGCCGCGGCACAGACCAAGTGAGCCGCGGCACATCAACACTCTGAGCCGCGGCACCCGCATTCTGAGCCGCGGCATATGTCGACCTAACATCCACAACCAGGCACGCTGTATTCTGTGACGCGGCTCACTTGAGCTGTGCCGCGGCACACCTTGCGGAATTTGAACAGCCCAGGTAGTTTATAACTCTCATTCGGCCGACCACCCCAGGTACACTTCCCTTCCTTTCCTTGCGCGCGACCGACCGACCTCCTTTCCCCTCATTTTCTTGCAATTTTTCTTGCACTCTTCACAATCCAAGCAAGGTATGTCTAAATTTCTAATCTCAAATTGTTCTATGAATTTAAAGGTGAAGTTGTGTTATGCATTTGATGATTGATCATGTTTATTTTTTGTTTTTCTTTCAAAAATTCCTATCAAGTTGAGTTGATGACATGATGGTTTTTGATCGATTTTTAATGATTATTTTTGATTATAAATGAGTTGAATATGTCGGTTGTCATGACGAATGATTCGTGTTGTTGTTTTTGGGGATTTAATCGAGCTATTATCTTGTTTTTTCTTCAATTGAACTCATGCCTTTAAAGTGTTTGATGAAATGTCTGAATGAAAAATTTTCTTTGTTAGGTCAATATTTTGAATCTATGTGCAACGTATTCGATCTGGAATTACAGCAACCCCAACCCTTACGTCTAGTTTAAACATTAAAGCTCAATTTTATTTTTCTCTCATGGCTGCGCTAGCTCGTTAAATTCTTGATTTACGGCTGGATATCCTTAGCCGAGTGATGATTATTCTCGTTATTGTTTGAGTAAGTAAACTCCGGTGTTTAATTTTTTTCAGGACTCGCTATGGCTAGGACTAAAAAGCTCAGCAAGAGGGCCAGGACTCAGTCATCCCCCACTCGAGGGGAAACTTCTCACAGTCGAGCCGAGTCGGAGCGCACGGTTCTCGGCCGGAGATCCACAAAATCTTCAACGAGAAGATTCGCCTAGACCTCACGATCCCGGAGAGGATTCCTCCAGCCCCGGGGCGGGAGGCTGGCGACCATGATAGGCGAGATGGGGTGGGCCGATTCGGTGCACCCCGAGCTAGCGGTGATATCGATAGTGCGGGAGTTCTATGCAGTAGCGTTGTTGAAGCACATTCGGGCGAGCGGATAATCTGACGGCTAGATACTCGGACGCAGGTTGTCGTCCGAGGCATTACAGTGGATTTCTCGGTGGCTGCTATTCGGAGGTTGTTTGAGCTGCCGGTGGTTGATGAGACGGCTTATGCGCGAGTCATGGATAGCCTCACGAAGGAGGCTCTGCTCTAGACTCTTACACAGCCCGACTTGGACTGGGAGCGGCGCGCACCAGCTTCTTCCACTTTCTACTTCAAGAGCTCGCGACTCAGCCAGCTCGGGCGAGCATGGTTATACTTTATCTGCGCCCGTGTAGACCCTACTTCTCAGATCCGCACTGTTTTTCTCTCCCGAGCCCGGACATTATATCTTATCACCTCAGTGCGATTCGATGTAGCTCTGTCTGGTCCGATCTATCTTCCGGTGTATTCGGGAGGGGACAAGGCGGGGTTGAAGCACCCCTCTCTTATCTGCGCTTTGTGCCGTGATCGGGGATAGCGTGGTCGGACGGCGAGCCGATCTTAGCTCCCAGAGCCCCGATCGACCACGCATCATCTCACATTTTGACCGGTGGGGAGGAGCGCCGGTGCACGCTCGGGGAGAGGATTTCCTCTTGGATGAGGCCCACGAGGGTCCCAGAGCCTCTTCTGACACGGGCGAGGCGGATGCGGCCGCCACCGACAGAGAGAGATTGCAGGCGATGTTCGGCGGTGAGAGAGGATATGAGGAGAGAGAGAGGAGATGAGGAGAGAGAGAGAGAGAGTCTTATGGCTACCATGAGAGAGGAGAGCCGGACGGAGAGGGAGAGCATCATTCTTTGCCGTCCAGGCGAGATGCGAGCGAGCCGCCGGGGCGATCGTCGTGGTCGAGGCATCGCGGCGAGGATGCCTACCACCGGGAGCACCTTGCTTTGCATGGACAACCCACATTTGCACCGGGCCAGGCCATTCATTCCACCCGCTCGGCCGGCCACACCACCCTCCTCGCCGGATGGCCGGCACCGGTTAAATGGTGTTTGTAGGTGAGTACTTGACCTTCTTCTTTTATTGCATCTTATATTTTGTCCATTGAGGTCAATGTACGTCCTAAGTTTGGGGGGGTTTACTTTTTGTTGATATATTTATTGCTGTACTTATTAGTTTCACTTTCGTTATTTTTAGTTATATTTTTGTTTGCTAGCCTTGCTTGTCTTGATTTTACTCTTATTTGTGAATTTTTCGTGCCTCTTTTTGTGCTGGCGATGTTACGACCTTTGTTTTCTCTCTGAAGAAACGGTTGAGTTTTAGTCGAGTTGTAGTCAGTAATATCTGTTTTTGTTGAGTATTCATCTAGGTCCGAAATTTTTCTCGTTTTTGTAGAAATCGTAGCAGATAAGAGAGGAGACATACGTGTTTTCAAATCTTCGTCTATACGTTTGGTTTCATTTTTCGGTTAGCTAGTCGTCCAGTAACATAAGTCGTGTTGGCACTTGCTTTGAGTTTAGAGTCGGACAGTTTTTCCCGAAAAAGTCGAGATATTTTTGCTCTATGACGGGAAGTCTAGTAACCAGGGGTATTCGCATGATCCATTGTTTACCCTCGCGTAAAGCAGCGACCACTGATTAGACTAGTGGTTTAGAAATTTCGCATTACCGATGATGGGAAGCCTAGTAGCAGGGTATTCACGTGACACATTGTTTACTCTAGCGTAAAACAGCAACCATGACATGCGGGAATAGCTATTCGAGTCGTTTCTCTGCTGTGGAGGGGAACTTAGTAACTAGAAGCATCCATGTGCCCCATGAGTGTCTTTTGCGTCAAACGGTTTCCCAATACATGAGAATGGAATTTCCACCTAGGATTATCCGATGAAACATCCAGAGATCCGAACCTAGTGAGTCGACTCGAATAAATTTATTGATCATGTATAAGGGAACAACTTTGTCAGAGGTTAATTTCGTTGAAACTCGTGAAAATTTTTGCGATGAAGCGTGAGTGGGCAAGTTAGCGTGTTTATTTTAACCTTTCATATTGACGGTCGATTAAATTCACGCTTGTTAATCTTTGATTTGGATTTTCTTCATAAGCAGTGATTAGGTGAAATTGGTTACTTTGTGGAATCGGTGTTACGGATGTAGCTCGCTATTGCGACACTTGCATTATTCAGAGAGAATTTCAGGGTAGTATTGATTAGGTTGAGCACTATGAGTTGCACGATTATTCACGATTTTCTTTTGTTGAAATTAATTCTTTTTGTTTGAGGACAAGCAAAGGCTCAAGTTTGGGGGTATTTGTTAGGCGTATTTTTATACGCCTATTTATCATTATTTTGTATTATTTTGGCGAGTAAATTTGCATAAATGAGCTTTTAATGCCTTATTCTTGTATATCGACGGAGATTGGAGTCGGAAGCTAAAGCGAGGCAAAGCAGGCGAAAATGGCGATTTTGGCACAGGGCGCGGCACGTATCAAGTGGGCGCGACACACACGAAGAGGACAGCGGGCACGGAAGTATCATGCTCTGTGCCGCGGCACGGACAGTGAGCCGCGGCCGGAAGAAAATCACAGCGCCCGAGTTTTAATCGCACCCCATGTGCCGCGGCACTGTTAAGTGAGCCGCGGCACACGGGCGGTTTTGGTGTGCTCCGCGCGGGTTTGGGCCGTTTTGAAGCCAGTTCTCGACCTAATCACACGGACGCAATTTGGAGGCTGTTGGGAGCTATAAATAAGGGTTTAAGACCCTAATTAATCATCTTGGATCGGGGGAAAATCTTGAAGGAAGATAAGCAGAAGACAGCAAGAGCAGAGGGCTGAAGCCAGAAGAACGGAGGAATCCGAGCTCTTCATCTGCGTTTGATTTTTAATGCTTTCATTCATTAATTACGTATTTTCATTATTTAGCATGTCGCTAAAACCCTTGTTCTAGGATTTTGATGAAACCTAAGTTTTGTGGATTTGCTATTGATTATCTATTTAATTCCCCTTTCTATTGAGTTTTCCCGATCAATTTTAATGCTTTCAATTATGCAGCGATAATTGAATTGCTTTAATTACCTTACTCGAATCGGGAGAGGAGAGTTGGTGAGAACTATTGGTGAGGACCGTTTTATCTTGTGAGATAGGAATATACTCATAGGAACTACGTGGCCTTTTGAGGATTTTATGCTTTTTGCTATTGTGAATTAATTCACCTAGGGATAGAGTCGTTATTCACCTTTAGAAAAATCTATTGACCTCGGAGAGGCGGTAGAGTATATTAGCAATCTTCGCCTTCAATAAATTGGGAAATCATTAACCGGATAATCGAGTAAATTCGGATAAACTAAGGTGGATTGGAATCCTAGACTTATTCATCATTTGATTTTCCTTCTTCAAGCGATCGTTTATTCTGTTAGCTCTTTTATTGATTGTATTTAGTTATTAATTGTAACCCAATTTTCGATTGTTCAAATAAAATTAGAATACACAAAAATCAGTACTTAGTGATTCAGTCCTCGTGGGAACGATACTCACTCATCACTTTATTACTTGTCAAAAATAATGTGCACTTGCGTTAACGAAATATCGCAACATTCGACCAGAGGATATACCCAAGACAGCTTTGCGAACAAGATATGGACACTATGAGTTTATAGTCATGCCTTTTGGATTAACTAATGCCCCCGCAGTATTCATGGATCTTATGAACAGAGTTTTCCACCCGTACTTGGATAAGTTTGTATTGGTGTTTATAGATGATATTCTCATCTACTCTAGAAATGAGATATTGGAATGATGATATTGGAATCTAGTGCATCGACCTTAAGAACACCAAAATTCGCATGAGAATTGTAATCAATATGGAATATGGTGTTGTGATGATTATACGTATCCTTGTATATTGAAGATGTTTGAATCCATGAGATCATTTGTAATAAGATGAACGTAACATGCATGGAGAAAACGTATATTAAACATTGAGGATTTCGTAAGTTTCATCACAGTTAGAACAGTCGACTGCCCAGGGAAGAACTGTCATACATGTTTAGCGTGCACTAAGCTTTATAGTTAACGTGTGCTATCGGGCATAAGTTCACGCTTGGAACGTAACGTGCGTTATATCATCAGACGAGTCAATCGACTGATCAGCGAGGTACTGACAGTGCATGGTTAGCGTACGCTAGACTTCATATTATTACGTGCGCTAACAGGTAGCCTTAACGTACGCTACATAGGATACATAGCGTGCGTTAAGCAAGCCAGGCAGATTACGTTTTATGAACTTCCGACCGTTATTTGGATTTTTAGATGTCTGTATGACGTGAGATGAACTATATATTATTTTTTTGTTTAAGGTTCGAGCTTGCTTCGTGATTGATCGAAGGGGCGACCTTCGAGTGTTTCGTTTTTCATGGAAGTATTATTCTTGTCTTCGAATCGAGGTAAGTACCTTAATTGTTTTATGTATTGATGTTATACATATTGTTGTACATGTATGTCGTTGTTGTATGTCCACCTCGTGTTGGTCCGACGGGATCATCGGGGGATCTATGCTAGCGTGGGCTGGATCATCGGACGGGTTTTTCCACCTCGGGTTGGTTTGACGGAATCATCGGGGGGTCTAGGTAGTGAACGCTGGATCATCGGAATTACCATGTGTATCATGTTGTGGTTATCATGTGTGAATGTTATTATTGAGTTTCTCGCAGGAGAAGACTCTTTCGTTCTTTGTCATTTATGTTATTATTATTCTTCGTGAGATGTTGAGTAATATGTTGTGGTACTTGTACTAGCATTGTTGTGCTAACCCCTTCGGGGGTGAACATTTGTTTATGTTCAGGATCCAGGAGAGCAGAGAAACAACCACTGGAGTTGCATGACGACGAGGGTGAAGTGTGATGTTCCGGCCAGGTTTATTTGTCTGTTGTTTGTATCTTTTTAATAAGTACTCGAGTTCATCGTCGTTTGTGATGATTTGGATTTGGTGATGTATTAATACTTTTCCCTTGGACATTTGTATTTTCAGTATTGGTCAGAACTGTTGTATTTTATTTCAGTTACTTTCATACGTTGGTATAAGTTATTGTCTTTTCATTTCTTTAGCCTTGTAAATCCCTATGTAAAGAATTTACGGCGTTGTAATATTCCTGAATATATCGGGGGTGTTACAAAATGCCCACGATAAACGTGGCTTAGGATATGACTCATTCTCCCATAAGGGAAAGACTAGTACGGTATTTATCAGGGGTGTGGAACCCACTGTACCTGAAGCGACTCCAAGTCCCGCAAAGGCTACAACTGCCCCTCGTACAGCAAAGGCTGTAATTCCACCACCAACTTCATATCACAGACATCGGAAGCCTCAGCCTGCTAGACCTGTAAGGCGTGATCAACAGCATGCTCCCCGAGCACATCAACAGCGCCATTAGCCATTCAGAAAGAAGGCTGTATCCAAAAATCAAAGGCATGCACCAAGGTACTATCAAAAGTACAGTGCGCCTAGATATTCGATATAGGAGCCCCACTATCCATCTAGAAAGTAGGTCGCTGCGCAGTATCAACAACAGCTCTGGGAATCCAACTGGAGACCTAGAAGGCAAGCTGTAAGGTCAACGAAAATGGCTCCCCCTCCTAGACGGCAATTGTAACGCCCCAAAATAAACCAGACGTCACAGTGCCGTGAATCCCGTGTGGGACCCACAAAGCAATTTTAAAAGAGGTTTTAAAATAATTTATTCAACAAGTAGTTTGCTGAAACGTTCTAATGAAAGCGTTCGTACAACCGAAATAGAACAGGGTAATAATGTCCGTTCATACGGTTATTACACAACGTGGATTATTCAAATTTAGTTTAAGAAATTAACAAGTCTTCTCCCCAACACTGATCAAGCCTGACCGGAACCTTCAGGAATGTCTTTCACATATTCAACAAATTTTCCTGACGCGACGTATCGCATCAGTCAACCCAGGTCAGACAATCGAACTAATTTTATTGATATAATCAAATAAATTCAGAAAAACAAGGTTATCACCAAATATTCAACGTCATTTCTTTTATCAGCACATAAACTCGCAAGGTCGCAACCAAGGGTCATGGAAGTATCTACACAGGAGTACTTCGGACGTGGGTACCATTCAGGTTTTATCCCTCAACACAGTTCCACAAGATATATCAACATATAAACTCCCAAGGCCGCAGCCAAGGGTCACGGAAGTATCTACACAGGAATACTCCGGACGAGATAGATAAGACGAGCAACTTGTTAGGAATATGCCCTCGAATGCCACTCAGAGGATGAGAGAGTGAGAGCAATTGTATTGTAATTATGAATATTATATTAAATAAGGCAATTATTATTTCTATATTATTGTATATCACTGGCATTGTGATTTGGTATATAGAATAATAGTCCTTGCATTTGAGAGTGAACATTCTACTTCTTATGGAGATAAGGAGATAGGTACTAGAAGTGTTTAGAGCTCGAATGCTTAACTAGTTCGCAAGTCGATAAAACTTAACGGGACATTAAGTTTTAATAAGACTTGTATAACTGATGCTAGGACGTGTGCAAGTCTTGATAGCATAGTTATAAGTATATTGGTGGGACCAGTATACTCGAACACGACTCATACTCGATTCAGTCACACGGTATTCACTCTTGGAGAGTCGATGACGAATCGAAGGTTGTGATAGTATCGTGGACCTTTGACTTGAGGGCTCGGTAGAAGATGTGCTGTGACGTTTAGTTTGTCATTAGAGTAGTTAGAATCATTTTCTTAATTGTTGAGTCGACCTCGAAGTGCGGACTATACGGGCGGGTAGCGATCTTTCTTTGTGCGCAAGAAAGGATTCTATCTCTGTTAGTGAGCGGGCGAATGTCTATCTGATTAATGGCAAATAAGATCATAAGTCTTTGGCCAAAGCATTACGATATAGTCGTATTAGATACACTATTAATCGGTCGGTCTTGATTTGCATTAACACATGTATAGAGTTTAGTCAACATTAGGGTTTGACTTTACCGTGACGAAGACTTGGCCAGGGACATCGATGAAGGGTCTATCATTATATAGTATTCACGACATAATGGTTACGGAATGATTCGTTCATTCGTTCTCGATCGGGGGTTTCTGATGCGGCCGCTAAGTGGCTAAGTCTTTGCCCGCACACATTAGTTCCTCGATGCCGAAGTGAGACGAACCTACGAGTCGCGCAATAGGATCATTGATGGATAAATATGAATTAATAATCTCTCTTATAATATTAGATATTAGTGATTTATCAGATAAATCAAATAGCGGTCTTATGAATTGTAAGTAGGTTACTGGGTGATTACTTTAATTCATAAATTATATTTCTGAGAGAAATGTATATTTGTGTTTGATATAAATAATTAATTGGATTAATTAATTAGTATAAACACATTGGAAATAAAGCAGTTCGTTTGACGGACATCAGATTCACGAGGATTCGTTTGTGAACATCGATACGAGCGAATTAACTCGACCCGTTTCTTGGAAGATTCCTATAAGGCCCCCTCATCTATACTTTGTCTCTCTCTCATTATATTATACACTTGTGGGGTCATGTGAGGTGTAGAGATGTTTTTAAAAGCATCTTCTACATGTGAGCCTTGAAATGATTGTGAAAAGAAAGTCTTTTCAATCATAAAGTCTCTTTCTTCCTTCCCCAAGTGTTTTAATTTCGTTTTTTAGAGAGCTTCAAGAGTGAGAAAAATTTTCTACTGCATATACTTGATCTTAGAGACAAGTTATTAGTAGAAAGATCGAGAGAAAAAATTCCTACAAGTTTCCTAGCCGCATTCTTAGAGAAAGGAAGTTTCTTGATTTTTAGTCAAGTTAGGCATGTGAAGTAGAGGCACCTTGCTTTAGGTGCTAGTAGCGAAGGGCTCTTCATCATCATCATCATACGAAGGTTTTTCGGAGACATCATAGGTATGGGACTTTGATTCCTTGATCTTCGTATTTCTCTTTTCGTATATCGTTACTTGATCGATCCTCTTAGGGATTAGTTTATTCTTCATTGCGTTTATTTTCTGTGGAATCTCAACAATGGTATCGGAGCAAGGTCAAATATATCGTATATATGATCATCTTTGCATTTGGAATGTTATTTGATGATGTTTATGATTTAGAATCATAATAGATATAATCGAAGAAATTTAATCGTTCGTAGTAAGTCAAGTTTCGACTATTTTATGTGAATTATAAATCTGAAAAATTTGATTTTGTTGATTTATAAGTTCTTCATGAAGTTAAGAAACTTTTCGTTTTAGGCGAGGCGAAAAATGAGAAAAGCGGGGGTTAAACACGAATACGCACGAAGATGCATTGCCGGCTCTTGGGCTCTTGCTGGCCGGCGAGTGACTCGGTAGGCTCTTGGCTGCTTTCGGCCGGCTGTGGGCGGTGGCGAGTGACTCGGTCGGCGGTTCTCGGGTTTTCGGCCGATTTTGAATCGGGTCGTGGTGGGCACGATCTGGATTTTACGGGACTCCATTTTTGTGTTCATATTTCGTTGTAATAATTTCCGAAATTTAAATTAGATTTAATTGGATTTAATAAAATATTTGGAATATTTTTTAAAGGGAAATTATTAGGCGAGAATATTGTTTTGGCGGATTACTTTGAGCGGATTAAAATGGCGATTATAAATATTAATTTGATTAATATTGTAGAAATTAAATAGATTAATTTTTATATTAATTGGATTAATATATTAATTGATTATTTAATTTCATTTACCGTTACATGTTGTATGTAATGCCTTATGTGATGGTGATATAGCTCGTGGACTTAGTTGTTGATTTGTTCGATTCGATATGGTTGTAAAGGCCGTTTTGAGCCTATTTATTTTTACTAGAAAATATGTATAATAGGACGTATTGTTCAATGATGTAATTATTCATATGGCTATGACAAAGACCGAAGGCAACCGGCTAGAAGGCGAAGAATCAATCTTGTATTTTCCTTTCTTTATTTGGCTTGACCCGATACTTAGGAAAAAGTCCATGAGCTATATGTTGGTAGTAACTAAGTTGCTATTTATTGTTTTTATTTTGAATGATTGACAAACCACAAACCGCGCTTATAAGCGGATTAATGTGCAAAGTGTAACATATAATCGCGTTAATACTCCCACTTACAAACACTAAGTTATAAAGGTTACGAGGTTTCCTACCCTCCGTCAAACTCATGGAAAATTGAAATCTAAACCGAATATTATTCTTAGAGTATGTCGGGTAATATTTTTGGGGAAAATTGATAAATTCTAGAGTGCATTAGATGCCTTTGGTTGTGACAAATCAAACCCCTATAAACCGTATGGGTTGTCGGGTAAGATTGATTGTCGGACTAATAGGAGTTGACGGTTTAAACTTAGATAGTTCGGCGAGCCATAGAAAGCCGAATGGGTTGAGGGCAAGTGAACTAGGGGTAAGAAGATCGAATCATCCATTAGATGGGTTGGTATTAGACACCACTTTATAAAGAATAATAGAATATAAACCGTATGGGTTGCCCTCTATTAAGCTTTGTAAAGAAATCGATCACCACTATGAAGTCACCCGAGACTTAGGATTTAACATGGGAGTGTGTAAATGCCGATAAAATAGTGGGAGCCGAGTTATGAATAAAGAAAGTCCTTAAATTCTTTACTCGGATCATAATTAAACAAACACTAACGAATCTCAAATTATTCTCTGCGATTAACATAACTCTCAATATGACAATGAACCCACTCGCTATACTACTTGAAAAGAACGTCTAGCGGTCGAACTATGTGGGTGGCCGGAACCCGGATTGTCCTAACTATGGAAATCTTTGGGATCGTCTTGTGGCGGACATCGGCGGCTCTGCAGAGCAGGCCAATCGGGAAGATGTCGATGCCCATGAGAAATGGGTAAAAGGCGACATAAGAGTGCGAGGGTACATGTTAGGCTCAATGACGATGAGCTTCAACGTGCCCATGAAAGATGGCGTCTTCACGAGCCATCTTAGCGCACTGGCTGAGCTCTATGGAGAGCATAGTCGAGCTTGCTAGATATGAGATATCAAAGCAATTATTCGGCCGGGATGAAGGAAGGAGAGAGGGTTGGGGACCATGTCCTCAAGATGATCTCGATGATTGAGAGATTGGAAGCTCTTGATTTTGAGATGCATGCATCTCTCAGTGACCTTATCATGCGATCACTTCGACTCCTTTTCACAATTTGTCATGAACTTCAAGCTGCAATGAGATTGCATGTAACTTAGTGGGCTAATGAACAAGCGGCTTAGCCAGTCTCGAGATGAAGACAAAGGAAAGGAAGCTGCACTTGTGATTTCTTAAGGACTTGGAAGTCGAGAATAAGAAGAAAAAGAACAAGAAGCGATTAGGTCAATAGCCAAGATCGACAAGGAAAGGAAAGGCCCCAATGGTTCAAAGAGCAAGGGGGCCAAGAAAGCGGATATATGCCTCAAGCTGCGGTGAGCTAGGCCTTTGGAAGAGTCTTGTCCAAAGCTTGGCCGTGTGCGCCTTCATGTACGGAACTCGGTTTTAGAAACAAATTGTTACATGCTGTATATTCTAATTCTTGGAAACTTGATTCGGTGCGAGTTCTCACATTTGTACAATGAATCGGGATCTAGAGCGAAGTAGGAAGGCTGGATTCGGGGAGGTGATGGTCACCGTCGGAAGTGGGCATAGTGTCGAGGCTTCGATATCGGATCCCTTATGTTGGATTTAGAATGCGGTTTTATTCTTACTTTAGATGATGTACTTGTTTTGCCCAAGGGGCACAAGAATATTGTATCAATTCGGTCATGGACCGAAAGGGATTTCACTTCTTTATTGGAGATGGGTCTGTCGTATTTATTTCGAAATAAATTGGTTAGTCTTGCTACATTATTAAATGGTTTATACCATTTAAATTTAAAGAATAAAACAATGTGAACACTATAACTAGGAAGCGTGGTAGGGATGAAGCAGACCAAGCACTTAAGTGGCATCTTAGACTTGGTCATATCGGTCGGACCAAGGTTCATAAAATGGAGAAAGATGGGCTTACGAGTCCATTGGGATCGAGATCCTATCGACTTGTGAATCTTGCCTTCAAGGCAAAATGACTAAGTTACCCTTGAGGGACTTTTGAAAGAGCTGTGAAAAGCTTGGATTGATCCATACAGCGTCTGTGGTCCTTTTGAAGTGGCACGAGGCGGCTTTGATGTTCGTTACATTCACGATGACCATACCGGTATGGATTCGTGTACTTAATGAAACATAAGTCGAAGCTTTTGATAAATTCAAGGAATTTAAAGCCCTAGTTGAAAATCAAGCAGTGCTTAGTGTTAAGACTCTTGGTCGGGCCAGGGTGGTGAGTACATGAGTACCGAATTTGATGAGTTCTTAAAAGAACTAGGAATAGTGTCACAATTCACTCCTCCGGCTACTCCACAATTAAATGGTGTATCGAAAGAAGGAACCGAACCTTGTTGGACATGGTTCGCTCCATGCTAACTATCTTGATCTGGTTTATACGTGGGGTTACGCGCTCCTTACTGCTGTGCATATCTTGAACAGATGTCCTTCCAAATCCGTTCCTAAGACTCCCCATGAGATGTGGAGAGGTAGGAAACCAAGTCTGAATCACATTAGGATTTGGGGATTGACACGCTTTTTGTGTAACTATCGCAAGTGCACGATATCGTATCAAGTAGTAAAGTGGACTTTTTGAGTCCGGTTTATCGATCCCACAAGGAAGTTATGTTATAATTTGAATTATACACTATTAGTCTATTTTTATAGATACTTAAGATGAGTGAAACACACAATTAAAAAGTTTGGTTTAATAATTGCAAAGAAATTGCAATAATAGTTCTAATATTATAAGGAAATAAAAAGATAGCAATAATAATAGATTGATTATCGATAAAATGAAATAGTTGGGATTACAAACTTAGTTCGTCATTAGTTATAAAAGATGTATTGGAGATCATAAGATGAATTTACTTATTATGTTGTGTAGATTCGATTTTCCTTAAAAAGACGGTTTCTCTTTCGAACTATAAAATGCCCCTTACATATTGAATCAATCCACTATATTTCTATGTTGATTGGCTTCAATACATAGCATTAGGATTTGTGAAAATAACTCAATGAATCATCTAAGGACTAGGGGTATATTTCTATCCCCTAGAACAACTTAGAGTGAAGATCATTTGATCTAATCAAACATATTTTCTTTGAAACATATGAAGATCATAAATATCTTCATTAATTGGCCAAATAAATAAAGATTGTTAAAACAATGAAAATCACACACAATAATAAGTAATTCATAATATATCTTTATACAAACATAAATAACATGACTAACCTTGTTTATAATCCCAACTTAAGAAACTTAGCCCATAAAGGGTTTATTACACATATTACAAGCTTTGGTGGTCATTCTTAGTTGAATCAAGAGAAAGAATTGATCCTAACTCCTTAGTAGATAAAGGAGATAGAAGCAATAAACTCTCTGAACAACATATACTACACCACACTTACAAAGATCACTCAAGAACACAAGTGTGTTCTTCACACAAAAAGAAAAGTTTAAAGAAAATGGAAAATTATATGATGAATGGTGAATGATGAAGGATCTAAGAAGTCTATTTATACACCTAAAGTCATCTAATAGCTCCAAAACTACAGCATTATTACATTATATCGGATCAATGCGCCATCCCCTCGATAATACACAAAAGTATAAAAAATTAGACAAATCATAGCAATGCAGCCAAGTTCTGGTAGTAACATTGGAGTTACGGCCGTGGCGAAGTGACTTACGGCGTAACTCACAGATATTACGGCCGTAACGTCTTCGTAAATTTGCTCATTTCAAGCTTTGATAATTCGTTTTCAGCCCGAATTCCTCGGACTTTGCGTTTTTGCCCGGATCTTCTTCGGATGATAACTTTTTGATATATAACTCGATTTTGAATCAGGAAAAATGCCGAATTCGTCTCGAAAAGCCCTACAACATGAATATATCAAAATTCAATAAAGAGAATATTTATTAAACATGTTGTTTCTTGAGTAATTGATTATTTAATCAGATCATCATCGATAAAAATAAAATTATTAAAACTAATAAATTAAAAGCAAAAAACGAGTAGACTAGCTCAATTATGGGTGAATTTTATCGATACAAACCATGGATAAGTGTACAAAATGACACTTATCACCCCCAAACTTGAATTCTTGCTAGTCGAGCAAGACTCTTTATTATTCACACTCCGAAAATAAAAAAAAAAAAAAAAAAAAGAAAATTAATACACACATAAATTAAAATATAAAAAGAGAAAAGGAGATCAAAATGCCATTAATAAACAACAACCGACTTTATACGGTAGATAGAAATGAATCAAGATTCAAAATAAATCTACTAATGTTTTTGAAGTTAAAACACGGTTTTTATTTTGTACTTCCAAAATGTAAGGGTTTCCCCCCGCCAAAAGGTTGATTATTTCTTTCCCACTCGTGAGACACACGACTCCCTTTAATGGTTGCTCTTGATCACTCGTTTATTTTTCGACTCAATATGAAGAAGAATTTCATTGGCGTCATCAAATATTGTGATTTTACATAATTGAGTGTATTGAAATTCTGCTGCTAATTTATTCAAATCTGCTCATAAACTACATCCCTTTTAGTGATAGCTTTCACACCGTTATTTGCTAACGTGTAGCTCTTTTCACTAACACAATTTCTATCTCATTTTTTTTCGTAAAAGGTGATAGCTTTCACCGTTATTTGCTAACGTGTAGCTCTTTTCGCAATTTTTCTGAGACGGCGACTACGCACCAACAATGGTTAGTCCTTTATTTTTCGCAAAATTTAAGACTTCCAAAATTAAGCATTTATTCTTGCTCAACACTTCTCCTTTTCGTCATTTTTTTTTTAGGTGATAGCTTTCACAGTTATTTGCTAACGTGTAGCTCTTTTCACCAATGACTCCTTTTTAGGGAATAGAATTTTTTGAGAAAATCATTTTTAGTTAAGCATGAAAAATCAAAAACTCCACAAATTAAGTAAATTTGGTTTATTTTCATTAACCAATTGATTCTTCTTTTCTCAAGGTAACGAATGACTCGATTTTATATGATAATTACAAGGCTTGGAAAGAGAGATTAAGGCTCAAAAAATTTTGGAATATCTGATTTTTCTAGGTTAAAGCGATTTTAGAAGTTTGTATAAAGCTAATTTATTGGTGTTATGGCGGATTTAAAAATCTCAAAAATCAAAATACTATAAATATATATATAAATATATATATAAAAAAATTAAAATGAGATAACCAAATCAATCAAAACACACCAAAATTATTAAACAAACACAAATCTTAAAACAAACCACCCCCAAACTTGAAAATAAAAGCATCCTCGGTTTAAAAATAAAATAAAAATCAATGCGAAAGCGAATACTCCTGTTAAGAAAGTTGATGTCGAGCCTAACGCCTTTTAGAATCTGCAAGAGAATAAATATACGAGGCACACACAAAAGAAAATAAAATATACTCGTAAGTATAACATAATTTTTAGATGCGCATCAAGAAAGTCAGAAGAGTCGCCTTCTGCGCCATCAAAGTTTTATAAAAGCAAAACACGAAATAAACATTATAGTAATGAAATAAAAATACATAAATCGTGAATAGATGCGCGTCGAGAGATCAAAAAGAAACTCCTTAAGTTGCCATCATTTAGCACGATTATTACACCACGACAAAAGTAAAAATACAAGGGTCCATGGGTTATCAAAGGGAGAGGAATGAATCTACTTTTCGTTTTCTCACGGTAAAATCTTCTACCAGGACAATTTTAGCTAGAGTGGATCTGGTTGAGGAACAAATTCATTGAGTTTTTCGATTAGTTCTTACGGTGTTGTTGCAGCGACTATGATTCGTTTTGCACGCTCGGAAATAAATCCCTTTTAATGAGTAGTCGATGAAAGACGGTAAACCATCAAAGAAACCATTGACATTAAGCACTCTATTGGTTTTGATGAACATTTAGTGAGCTCTGGTAACCACATGAAAAAGTTCCTCAAGTGCGCCAAAACCACCAGGAAGAGGCGATAAAGGCGCGAATTATTTATCATGTGAGTTATGCGATCTTGCATATTCACGAGATCTAAACTCATCTCAATAGTTGGCCGGTGATTTTACTTTCGACGAGAGGTTTTGGGATTACTCCCAACACTCTTACTCCTTCCATATAAGCGACGGCTCGCCCCATTAATCTAGACTTCCTCCTCAGTAAACTACATGAATGCATTTTTCTCTAAGGTACGACCCAAGTTGTGGGTGCTTGATGAAGCATGCCTCTTTTCGAACTAGATCCACCAAAAATGCGGTATGTAAGATTTTTGTTGAAGATGATGACTCCATTTTGAAAAGAAAAAAAAAAAATTTTTAGAGAGAAGCAGAGAAAAGTGCAAGTTTGAGGGATGAATGAAAGAAACCCGTAGAAAGTTTATTTATAGAAGAAAAAGAAGGTAAAAATTGTTTAACAAGTTTGTGATTGCGTTTGATTGTGCTTCAACTACTCGATAGAATAATGAAAAGTTATCGCGTATCACATTTTTATTGAAAATCTCACCACACGACAAAAATAAAGATACTTACGCGTATACGGTAGTTGTGATTGTGGCTCACATCTTCCTCTGATTTTACGTTCGAAGCGGCTAAACGCCTTCTATGAGTCGGGAGAAGCTTCCCGTCAATTTTCTTACAAATTGGCAAGCGAGTCTTTTAACGTCGATTCCCAAGGCGTTGTTCATATTAGTTTGAATTTATTCCACAAATATTGAATTAGTAATACACAAGTCCACTAGGATGCGTGTCAAGAGAAATTCGATATTATCTAAATTCTCCTTATTAGGACCATCATTAATGAAAATTTTATCTTCTCTGTTTGTAGATGGAATTCCTAAAGATCGACATTTTGCATTACAGTTCCATCTAGCACATTTATAGCAAGCGGCTAGAATCTTTGCTCGTCGTTTCTTTGCATATGAACTTTTTCCAAGCCACAGTAAAAATCTAGTTGGTGTTTACGTGAATTCACCTTCTATTCTTACTTTGGCTTCGATAATGAATCTTATGTCAAAGGTATGCTTTTATTAAGCAACCTCATCCTTTCAAGCCTTGTCTTGTAAATTTTAAAATTGCATTTTGCTTAGAAAGGAAATCTTTTTCAATTTTAAACAATGTTTCATCCATGACAAAAATAAAAAGACAATGAAAATAAAATAAAAAAATATATACAAATATCGGTTGTTGTGGGAAATGAAAAATCCGACTTTAATAGTCACGAGTACCGTTATCCGCCACTTGACGAGACAAACACAATTTAGTACTAAGTTACAACGTCGAGAAATTTGTACCTACACAAATAGTTTATAATGTAAGAGTTCAAATATAACTTATACTTCCCAAACAGCGCCAAAAACTTGACACGCTTTTTGTGTAACTATCGCAAGTGCGATATCGTATCAAGTAGTAAAGTGGACTTTTTGAGTCGGTTTATCGATCCCACAAGGAAGTTATGTTATAATTTGAATTATACACTATTAGTCTATTTTTATAGATACTTAAGATGAGTGAAACACACAATTAAAAGTTTGGTTTAATAATTGCAAAGAAATTGCAATAATAGTTCTAATATTATAAGGAAATAAAAGATAGCAATAATAATAGATTAATTATCGATAAAATGAAATAGTTGGGATTACAAACTTAGTTCGTCATTAGTTATAAAGATGTATTGGAGATCATAAGATGAATTTACTTATTATGTTGTGTAGATTCGATTTTCCTTAAAAAGACGGTTTCTCTTTCGAACTATAAAACGCCCCTTACATATTGAATCAATCCACTATATTTCTATGTTGATTGGCTTCAATACATAGCATTAGGATTTGTGAAAATAACTCGATGAATCATCTAAGGACTAGGGGTATATTTCTATCCCTAGAACAACTTAGAGTGAAGATCATTTGATCTAATCAAACATATTTTCTTTGAAACATATGAAGATCATAAATATCTTCATTAATTGGCCAAATAAATAAAGATTGTTAAAACAATGAAAATCACACACAATAATAAGTAATTCATAATATATCTTTATACAAACATAAATAACATGACTAACCTTGTTTATAATCCCAACTTAAGAAACTTAGCCCATAAAGGGTTTATTACACATATTACAAGCTTTGGTGGTCATTCTTAGTTGAATCAAGAGAAAGAATTGATCCTAACTCCCTTAGTAGATAAAGGAGATAGAAGCAATAAACTCTACGAACAACATATACTACACCACACTTACAAAGATCACTCAAGAACACAAGTGTGTTCTTCACCTGAAAAGTTTACAAGAAAATGGAAAATTATATGATGAATGGTGAATGATGAAGGATCTAAGGGTCTATTTATACACCTAAAGTCATCTAGTAGCTCCAAAACTACGGCATTATTACATTATATCGGATCAATGCAGCCGTCCCTCGATAATACACAAAAGTATAAAAATTAGACAAATCATAGCAATCTGTCAAAGTTACGGTAGTAACATTGGGAGTTCTGCCGTGGGGGTGACTTTCGGCCGTAACTCCTGAATATTACGGCCGTAGCGTAACCGTAAATTTGCTCATTTCAAGCTTTGATAATTCGTTTTCATTGAAATTCCCTCGGACTTTGCGTTTTTGCCCCGGATCTTCTTCGGATGATAACTTTTGATATATAACTCGATTTTGAATCGGAAAAGGCGAATTCGTCTCGAAAAGCCCTACAACATGAATATATCAAAATTCAATAAAGAGAATATTTATTAAACATGTTGTTTCTTGAGTAATTCAGTTATTTAATCAAGTCATCATCGATAAAAATAAAATTATTAAAACTAATAAATTAAAAGCAAAAGCAAAAAGCAGTAGACTAGCTCAATTATGGGTTAATTTTATCGTTACAAACCATGGATTAGTGTACAAAAATGACACTTATCAGGGATGCCCTGCTTATGTCAAGAAGACTAAAGTAGAGAAATTGGAAAATAGGTCTGTGAAAGGTCGTTTCATAGGATATCCGAGGATTCCATGGGATATCTATTATACATGCACGAAGATCATAGGATCATCATTGCTATACAAGCACACTTCTGGAAGATCATTTTATTCGGGAAGGAGGGCGAGTAGAAATATTTCTTTGGAAGAAATAAAAGAAACACCAAATGAGACACCTATGCAAGATATTAGAATGACCTTACAAATACAAACACAACCTCGCAAGTCTAGTAGAATTTCTCAAATACGAGAGGTATGGCTATACGCATCAAGAGGCAGGTCTCCATGAGATGACGAGAAAGTAGTCGAGAGAATGATCCTTCTACATATGACCAAGCGATGGTAGACGTTGACTCCACGAAGTGGCAAGAAGCTATGGAAGGTGAGATAGACTTAATGCATGCTAATCGGTCTCGACTTTAGTAGATCGTCCTAAAGGCATAGTGCTATTGGAAACAAATGGATCTATAAGAGAAAGGCGATGGAGATGGCAAGGTTGATACCTATAAGGCCGGGCTTGTGGCAAAGGGTTATTCCCGAAGAGAAGGAATCGATTACTTGAGACCTTCTACTTTGTAGCTATGATTAAGTCTATTCGCATGATGCTTGCTATAGCAGCCCATTTAGATTATGAAATATGGCAAATGGATGTGAAAGCGGCATTCTAAATGGATTCCTCGAGGAGGAGATTTACATGGAGCGACTAAGGGATTCATATCTCAAACCAATATTCATAAAGTATGCGAACTTAGCGTGCCATTTATGGTGAAGCAAGCTTCACGGAGTTGGAATCTTCATTTTAACGAGGCTGTCAAAGAGTTTGATTTTGTCCAAAGCGAAGAAGAGCCTGTATTTACAAGAAGGTTAGTGGGAGCAAAATTGCGTTCTTAATACTATATGTAGATGACATTCTACTTATAAGAAACGACGTAGGAATGCTCGATTCTGTGAAAGCTTGGATTTCTAAAGAGTTCTCAATGAAAGACTTGGGAGAAGCTACCTATATTCTAGGTATTCGTCTCTCTAGGGATAGGCGAAAAGAATGTTAGGTCTTTCCCAAGCCCTCTACATAGAAAAGATCTGACGATTTAGGATGGAAGATTCTAAAGAGGTTTCTACCTATGACATGGTGCAAAACTTTCCTTAGAGATGTGTCCTCAAAGTGAGGAAGATAGAAAGGAAATGAGCAAAGTACCTTATGCTTCGGCGATAGGTAGCCTTATGTATGCTGATGATTTGCACTAGGCCGGACATTACCTATCTTGTGAGGCGTAGTAAGTCGGTTTGATCAAATCAGGCGGGAACATTGGGCTTCTTTGTAAAGAACATTCTTAAGTACCTAAGGAGGACTAAAGACTTGGTTCTTACATACGGCGGTGGAGAACTAAGAGTGATGGGTTATACGAGACTCAGTTTTCGGGGGACATGGATGCGCGAGATGTCACATCGGGGTATATCTTTACTCGAATGGTGGGCGGTTTCTTGGAGAAGTGCCAAGCAAAGTTATTGCTATCTCTACATGTCAAGCCGAATATCGAGGCGCCACGGAGAAGTGCTAAAGAAGCATTTTGGATAAAGAAGTTCAGGAACTTCAAGTGGTTCCTAGCAGAGAAGCCGTGACACTATTTTGTGACAACGGCCAGTACATTGCACGAGGCTAAGGAGCCTAGGGCTCACCACAACACCAAACATATTGCGAGAAAATATCATTTTGTTAGAGAAATGGTTCGGGATGGGAATGTTACAACTGCGGAGAGTAGACACGACAAATAACGTTGATCCGCTTACCAAGCCACTATCTCGGAAGGTCTTAGAGAGGCATCTGGAGAGTATGGGTATTAGATACCATAATTTGTGGCATTGAGTGCAAGTGGGAGATTGTTAGGAATATGCCCTCGAAAGCCACTCGGAGGATGAGAGAGTGAGAGCAATTGTATTGTAATTATGAATATTATATTAAATAAGGCGATTATTATTTCTATATTATTGTATATCACTGGGATTGTGATTTGGTATATAGAATAATAGTCCTTGCATTTAGTGAACATTCTACTCCTTATGGAGATAAGGAGATAGGCACTAGAAGTGTTTAGAGCTCGAATGCTTAACTAGTTCGCAAGTCGATAAAACTTAGCAGGACATTAAGTTTTAATAAGACTTGTATAGCGATGCTAGGGCGTGTGCACGTCTTGATAGCATAGTTATAAGTATATTAGTGGGACAGTATACTCGAACACGACTCATACTCGATTCGATCACGGTATTCACTCTTGGAAGTCGATGGCGAATCGAAAGGTTGTGATAGTATCGTGGACCTTTGACTTGAGGTTGGTAGAAGATGTGCTGTGACGTTTAGTTTGTAATTAGAGTAGTTAGAATCATTTTCTTAATTGTTGAGTCGACCTCGAAGTGCGGACTATACGGGCGAGTAGCGATCTTCTTTGTACGCCGAAAGGATTCTATCTCTGTTAGTGAGCGGGCGAATGTCCTATACGGTTAATGGCAAATAAGATCATAAGTCTTTGGCAAAGCATTACGATATAGTCGTATTAGATACACTATTAATCGATCGATCTTGATTTGCATTAACACATGTATAGAGTTTAGTCAACATTAGGGTATGACTTTACCGTGGCCCGAAGACTTGGCCGGGACATCGGATGACGGGTCTCTCGGTATATAGTATTCACGACATAATGGTTACGGAATGATTCGTTCATTCGTTCTCGATCGGGGTTCTGATGCGGCCGCTAAGTGGCTAAGTCTTTGCCACTCATTAGTTCCTACCAATGCCGGTGAGAACGAACCTACGAAGTCGCGCAATAGGATCATTGATGGATAAATATGAATTAATAATCTCTCTTATAATATTAGATATTAGTGATTTATCGGATAAATCAAATAGCGGTCTTATGAATTGTAAGTAGGTTACTGGGTGATTACTTTAATTCATCAATTATATTTCTTAGAGAAATGTATATTTGTGTTTGATATAAATAATTAATTGGATTAATTAATTAGTATAAACACATTGGAAATAAAACGGATTCGTTTGACGGACATCCGATTCACGAGGGATTCGTTTGACGAACATCGATACGAGCGAATTAACTCGACCCGTTTCTTGGAAGATTCCCTATAAGGCCCCCCCATCTCTACTTTGTCTCTCTCTCATTATATTATACACTTGTGGGGTCATGTGAGGTGTAGAGATGATTTTGAAAGCATCTTCTACATGTGAGCCTTGAAATGATTGTGAAAAGAAAGTCTTTTCAATCATAAAGTCTCTTTCTTCCTTCCCAAAGTGTTTTAATTTCGTTTTTAGAGAGCTTCAAGAGTGAGAAAAATTTTCTCTGACATATACTTGATCTTAGAGACAAGTTATTAGTAGAAAAGATCGAGAGAAAAATTCTACAAGTTTCCCTAGCCGCATTCTTAGAGAAAGGAAGTTTCTTTGATTTTCCGTCAAGTTCCGTGTGAAGTAGAGGCACCTTGCTTTAGGTGCTTGGAGCGAAGAGCTCTGCATCATCATCATCATCATACGAAGGTTTTCGGAGACATCATAGGTATGGGACTTTGATTCCTTGATCTTCATATTTCTCTTTTCGTATATACGTTACTTGATCGATCCTCTTAGGGATTCCGTTTATTCTTCATTGCGTTTATTTTACGTGGAATCCCAACACACATTACCATAGACGATAACACATGCAATATTACGAAATATTAATATGTAAGGTCGAGCAAGATTCACTTGCCTCAAATCCGACGAGTTACTCCCTTGATAACACAATGGCTAGAAACGACCACACCAAAGCTCAACCTATTACATGTTTGTCGATTAACATCTTATGGTAACAATGATGATTAATGACAATTTCCCCCATCCGTTAGGATCTAAACTTGATTGTTCATGTCGCCAAAATCGGAATTCTCTAATTGTGACCATAATGCATATTACTAGTTTCCTCGGTTCGCTATTTTACAATTAATCATCTCGTTGATTAATGTTATAATACAACATCTCTCGTCGTGATTATGGCTCAAGGCCACGTAATTACATCACTAATTTTAGTATAAATTACTAGAATGGAGCGATTAAGCACTAATTCCCCGAACTTAACATGTTTGATAACTTATCCGAATTGATGGTCGTTAGTTAGTTCACCAAGGAATTATTATTAATGTTTTTTTATGGTATGGTGTTGTTACCCAAAATATTACCCGGAGATGATATTCTTTGGAATTGTCGAGTAACAAACAAATGCGACAACAATTAAGTTGGAAATTAAATAACACAAGATTTGCAGGTTGTTAGTCCCGGGCTTGAATGCTCTCACGAGATGTTATTAATATGAATACTAGGAGTACAAATATTAATGTTAGAATACTATTACAATGAGTGTAAAGATTCTAGTTATCTTAGCTATTGAGCGTGAAGATTGCCGGAAGAACCAGATATGAAGCTCTGTGAGTTCTTGCTTTATGGTGTTTGGTGTTCGTGAATGAATTTCACTGTGAGAATGTATTCGTCAATTGATTTCACTCTCTGTAAGTGTGAATGAATTTTCTCTGTCTAGTAATCCCACCATTTTTATGTGTGAATGAGTTTTTTCGTGTCTTGGCCGCTGCTGGAGGCCTTCTATTTATAGGAGCGGAGGTCACTAGGTCCTCCATGTCCATCGTGGGCGACCACCGTTTTCTATATTAGAATAAGGTGGGCGATCGTCTTATCACGTGGGACTGTTTTCTTAAAGTCCGCGGCTGCTGCTGGCAACCAGATGTGCGAGCCAATGAGAAGTCCGCATGCATCCTGAGTCTCTGTCTAGGGAGGACCCACTTTGTACCTTTCGGCGGGCCTGTCGGTAGGTGTGAAGGTGGTGACAGTGAGGTCAAAGGCCTTATCTTGTGGCGCCTTTGCGGATCTGCACGTGGGTCTTCGCAGGGTCGGTCTTCGAAGACTCTGACGGGTGTCGGATTCATACGTAGCACGGGACGATCGTCTATAGTCGGACATTATAGACGATCGCCAGATGCCAATAGACGATCCCCTTGGATGTTGACCACTAGGCTCTTGCCCAGCGTCTGTCTTCTTTGGCTGGCTCTTAGCCATTTCGCCGATCGCCATCGGGGCGTATAAATCGCCGCACAACAATTGCCCCCCAGCTCGCTCCGATGTTGAAAACATGGGGTGAGATGGCGCTGATAGCGATCGCTTGTTTTAGGCGATTGACTCATCTATTTTATGAGAAGGGCGATCGTCGCACGAATGACGATTTCGAATCGGGCGATCTCCTTATCTTGTTGTAAATAGCGGGAAGAGGAGGTGGGCTCTCGGCGTTCTGAGGACACGCGTCGCGCTCCCGTTGGGGAGTCAAGCGGTTTTGTCGAACTGTCTGGCGTGCCCTCGAAGCAGCAGCGTCGAGTTTCGAGGGCGCATTTAATGTGTCCCCCGACGGTTGTACTCCATTACAGGATTAGCCTATTTGCCTGAGGTCCCTGCTTTCGCCTAAAAAGGTCTAGGGCCACTTGAGTTCAACTCTTTATGTGCCCTTGCCTTTAAACGAAGACTCTGCCGAATTTCTTTGAAGCTTCTTGTGCCGACTTTCTTTCCACGTAAGAACAAAAATTTTCTCCCCCTTTTCTCTAAGAAACATGTGGAGGAGGATCAAGCATATGAGGTGGTAGCTCCTCTGCCGCCGCGACCGCTGCTCGGGAAGAATCCCATGATTCTTCACATAGAGGCGGCCGTTGAGGCCATCCATGCGGGAATCACACTTGCGGAGGTTGAAGAGCTCTTCAACAAGGCCGACACGGCGAGATCGGTGGCGGTGGCGGGGCAGAGGGGCTCGCCGGTGGATGAGGATGAAGCGGTGAGGCTGTACTGGGAGCAGAACAGGGTGTTTGGCCGGGCCTTTTTGGAGTTCGCCGGTCTTATGGAGGATTGCCGGACCATGTCCCGGTTTGACTTGAAGCATACTTGGTCGCCCACCCCTATGAGCCCATGAAGCGGACGGCTATTCGTGCTGCGGACTGCTCCCCGTTTACCCTCGGTCAGATCCGGAGTTCGGTGACCAGGAAAGACTTGAGTCGCTGGAGGGCGAAATTCCATATCCCTTCTGACATCTCGTTGCACGTGCCCTCGGAGAAAGAACGTGCCGACCAACCTCCCGAGGGTCTGGTCGCCGTCAACAAAATGATCCTGGAGGCTGGCTTGCGGTTCCCCTTGCCGTTAGCCGTGTCATATCTGCTGTTGGCACGGAATGTGGCGCCGCTCAGTTGGCGAGCGCTGTGCAGATTATTAGCACCTTGACACTCTTTGGCGGTCATTGGTTGTTCCATCTACCTTCTGCGCTGGAAATGAACTATCTCTTCAAGCTGTCTGCACAGAAGGGATCGGTCGGCTGCTACCACATTCAAGGTCGCATGGGTAGGGTGGTCTAGGGGTGCCGAACAAAGTTCGAGGCGACACTGGAAAAATGGTCTTTGGAGTCGGCGGAGGCGTGGAGTCGGCATAGAGCGATCGGCCAGGAGGAAGAGTTGGATATCCCCACCGGTTTTGGGAGAGGAATCCGAGTAAGGGTTTTAACTCTCCCTCGATCGGATACACCTTGGTGATCTAATTTGGTTTCCTTTTTGCGGGCTTCCTTGTTTATTGATCGGCGACCTTCCTTTCGACTTCTTGATCGTCTGGGAGGCGGGTCGCGATCTGTCGGACTCCTATCTCGATGCTCGCACAGTCAACCACGAACCTCATTGGTTGGGAGCTCGATTGTTTTGCTTCCCTCACCACCTGAAGGTTCCAGGTATAAATTTTTACTTCCTCTTTCCTGTATGACGATCGTATGATTGAAGTTGATGTCTAACTTGGCGAATTTCTTCTTTGTGAGAGTCCATTTTCCCCGATACTCAGAGCCTCAGAGAGATCTTAATGTCGAACCACTGGTCTTTTAGGTCGTCTCCACTAGGGAAAAAAGGCAGTCGTGCCCCTGAGCGACATCCCGTCCTGTCCCTGAGGTGAGACCTACTATAGTGCCGGTCGTCGAACCGAAAGCTCGGGAGGAGGAGCAGCTCCAGTGCAACCGCAAGAGGCGGAGGCCGGATGAGCCCCTCTCGACTGCTGCTGCGGAGGTATCCATTTTGGAGCCGCCGGTTGCCACGCCACCTATCTCTGCTGTTCCAATGGCGGAGGGGTCTAGGCCCTCAGCGGCCTTCCTAAAGACTGCGGCGATCGCTGGGCCGAAACTACGAGGGCAAGCCCTATTTCGGCCGCGACCCGGAGTTGGTCGCAAGGTAAGACTGGTTTGATCTTTCTGAGTTCGACTACGTGTGTAGGAGGTAGACTCACTCCTTCGTTTTTTGTGGTTTGTGTTGTAGGGTCTGCCTTGCCGATCCGAATGTCTCGCCAATGGTGCTGGATTTCCTGGCGAGCAAGCCCCCACGCGAGCCTATCGACATCCCTTCCTACGTCGCCCGGGCCGTCACCTCTCTTCCTAAAGCTTGGACGACCGACCTGGACGCGATTGCGCGTTGGCGGTCTAGTGATGCCATGCAGGCGACACTTGCCCTGACTCTCCAGGCGGCGACGATGGCCGCCCAAGCTATTAAGGATTATGAGGGGCGACCCTCTACCGCTCGCCTCCATCAAGATCTCGAGGCTGCTCGGAACCAGAATGACGAGTTCGCTAATAGGATAGTGGCCATGGAGAAGGAGTACATGGAGACGGACAAGCGAGCCAAACAAGACATTGACCGGATGAAGCAGGAGCTTGATCGGTCCCGGGTGTGGAAGATCGGTTCCGTGACCAGATAACGGATGCTCATCGGATGCACGCGGCCTCGAAGGAGGAGGTGGCCCAGGCTGAGCGGCAGTGGGTAGCTCAGCGGCGGTGGAAGCGAAGGAGAAGCCGGCGCCAAGGTAGTGAGCTCGCGGATCCGGACAAGGCAGCCGCGAGGGCTGAATGGCGATTAAAAGCGATCGAGACCGATCCCTACCTTAATGTGGATTATGTCGGCGAGTTTGCCTACTATATGGCTTACGCCGGCGCTATCCGTCTTTGCCGAAGGTAGGGCTCGAGTCAGCCCTATGATGGAAACCTTCAAAGCCTATGTACTTGAGCATCCTCTGCGGTAGGACTTCTCTGCCGATCCTCGACCTCACGGCTTAGGGATCAATCGAGTGGTATCCGTTTCCCGATAAACTTGTTTATCCTGGCCGATGAGAAGTGCCCGCCGATCCGCTCTTTGAGGTAAAGGCGGTCGGGAGTGGCACGAGTGATCTTGGAGTTGGTTTATTTTCCTTTGCTTGTAATTTCAGTTTTCCTTGTATTGCCTTCGGGCTTGTATGTACAATCATTTTGAATGGAATAAAATACTTCTTTTTGCATCTGATTCTTTATATGTATGATCGTCTCTTCTGAATGTTTGCATATTAATTTATACAAGTGTTCACACAATTGCACCTGATGCCTTGTTTGTATGATCGACTGTCTGAATGTTCCACATCCCTTCGACTTTGCACGATTGTCTGAATAGATCTGAATGTATTGGTACACTTGAAAATTCTTAATTGTGAATTTCTTGAACAAAACCGATCGTCCTGTGTGTGTTTGAACAAATCCGATCGTGTATGGTTCCTTCCTCCCGATCGCATGTATGAATAGCTCCACTTTGCCCCTTGTTTTTGTTTACTTAGTGTAAGTAAGGGAACGAAAATAGTATGTTTAGTGAGCTATCTTTCGTTTCTTGATTCTTTGAGGGAGGGCGCTGTTTTGACTTTGAGGAACCATGTGCGGTCGCGGAGTTCGATGGACCGACCTCCATAACCGTGTCTTTGTGTGCGAGGACATTCCACCTGTAGGTCGATCCGCGTCTCACTTTATTGTTAGGGTCTCCGTTAGGCTGCGCCTGCCTTGTATTTAAGCGAAGGTGAGCGATCTTGGTGGAGGAGTCCTTGCACGGGCGTCGTCGGTTTATTTGACTCCACTTCGCGGCTTGTTAGCACTTTTCTACCTCGGATTGCCATGTTAGATGGCGACCCTCGACGGTATACGTTGTGAAGGGATAGGGATGCGTCGCCTTGTCAAGGTCCATTATGTTAGATGATGTACCTTTGAGGGCGACGGCGTGTCCACATATTTATTTGGAGGGTCCTTCGGCTACGCCCGCCTCGTATTTAAACGAAGGGCGGCGATCGTAGCCCAAAGGAACCTTGCATGGACGAAGCTGTCGGTTCCATCGACCTCCCGGGACCACGTGCACTTTTCTACCTCGGATCGCCATGTTAGATGGCGACCCTCGATGGTATCGTTGTGCTTGGAGGCGATCGCTTGCATAGGCACTGTCGGGTTAGATGACGACCTCTTGTGGGGCGGCGATTCGTCCTCTTTTTATTCATTTGTTTTCATCAGGCGAATCCTATATAGGGGATCGAAGAATCTCATTAAAATCCTTGTACATTGGGTAACCGAATACAAAGTTTTTATTGGTCGTATTTCTTCAAATGCACGGCGTTCGAGGATATTGGTCGGAGTGCCGTGCAGGTGTTCGAGTTCGTAGGCTCCCTAGTTAGCCATTTAGATATCCTGAAGGGGACTTCCCGATTCGGGCCGAAGACTCCGTGTGAGTTTGGACCTTTTTGAGGACTAGGTCGCCCACTTGGAACCGTCTTTCCTTGACCTTGAATTGAAGAATCTCTCGGATCTCCTTTTTGTGGATTGTGTTCTTCATTTAAGTCGATCGCCGTTCTTCAACATGTCGAGTCGATCCGTCGGGCTACATCATTGTCGTCGTCATTTCTGTTGATTCGGTGGTGAGGACGGCGATCTCCGAAGGGATCAACGCCTTACATTCGAAGGCGAGAGAGAATGGGGTTTCGCGGTTGAGCTTCGGGTCATCGTTCAATAGGACCACAAAACATCAGGGAGCTCGCTCACCCATCGTCCTTGTCTGGATTAAGTCGTGCTTTGATCGTGTGTTTGAGGATTTTGTTCTGACCTCTACCTGCCGATTCGTACGAGGGTGGTAGGGGCGAGAACAACTTTTTGATTCCCACTTCTCATGAGTGCATGACTTCAAGCCGTCGAGCTGCTTTCCATTTTCGGAGATTATAGCACAGGTTAGGCGAACTAGCATATGATGTTTTTCCAAATGAACTTGATTACTTGTTCTTAGCGATTTTGTTGAGTGGCTCGGCCTCGGCCCATTTCGTGAAATAATCGACCCCACGATGGCAAATTTACATCCTCCTGGCGCCGTCGGCAAAGGGATCGATAAGTCGATGCCTCATTGGGCTAATGGCCATGGGCTGTATATAGAAGTGAGCTGCTCGGGGGAAAGCTTGATGTTCGGGCCCATCACTTGACACCTGTGACACGATCTGGCATAGGCAATCGCATCTTTTTGTAGTGTAGGCCAGAAAAAACCTTGCACAGTCGTTTTGTGGATGAGAGCTTGCCCTCGATGTGATTTCCATAGATCCCATCATGAATCTCGGCTAAAGCGAGTTGGCCTTCCTCGGCGTAATGCGCTTGAGGAGAGGAAGGTGAAAGCTCGCTTGTAAAGCCGGTCGTCCAATAGAATGTATCTGGTTGCAATTTGAAGTTGGCGAGCTTTGATATGGTCGTGAGGCTGTTCATCCTTCAAGTATTTAATGAACGGAGTCATCTAGTTCTCTTCGACGATGGTAACTGTGGTAACCAGGCTTCTGTGAATCGCCGGATTTGTCGATTTTGTGATTTGGATGTTAGAGAAATCGGCCGCCCCATCCGACGATGCTAGTTTGGATAGGGCGTCGGCCTAAGAGTTGTGCTCTCTCGGGACTTGTTCGATCAGCACTTCTTCAAACTTTGTGCACATTTCGACCGGTTCTTGGTATTTGATCATTTGTTTGCCGCCGCCTCATATTCTCCCTTGACTTGGTTCACGACCAGAGGAGTCCATGAAAATGCGTGGCGACGAGCGTCGGGCGAGGGCTGGATCGAGCCCGCCTACCAAGGCCGTGCTCGGCTTCATTGTTGGTCGCCACGGAACCCAAAGCGCACGGCATTTGTGAAACTTTGGCCGTCGGGGCTGATGAGGACAATCCACCCCCTGCTCGCGAGTTGGTTGCCGAGCCATACACGTACAACTTCCAAGCGGGGCGGCCGACTGGGTCGGCCCAGGAGGAATGTTAATTCCACCACGAAGTCGCGAGCTTGGACTTTGATCACCGTGCGGGCGTACGTGATACCGTGAGCGATCTCCGGTGACCACTTGAGGAGTCGCCGTTGGTGTACGGCCGATGCAGAACTTGCCTTAAGGGGAGAGTCGTGAACCTCCACTTGATGTTCGAAGAAGTAGGCTCTTAGCTTGCGAACACTCATGACTAGAGCGTAGGCGATCTTATCCAGAGGCGTGTACCGTGTTTCCGATTCATGGAGCGCTTGGCTAACGAAGTAGATCGGTAAGTGTGCTTGCCCCTCTGCTCGCACTAAAACAGCACTCAGCACGACCTTTGAGGCCGCCAGGTAAAGGAATAGCTTTTCGCCGGGGATCGGCTTTGCCAAGATCTGGGGGTTAGACAGATACTCCTTGATTTTGGTGAATGCTATTTGACTCTCCTTTGTCCATGTGAACTTCTTGTTCTTTATGGTCGCGAAGAATGGCTTGCTTTTATCTCCGAGCCGAGAAATGAAACGGTTAAGGGCAGCTAGACAACCAGTGAGGCATTGCACCTGTTTGACATTCCGTGGCTCTTGCATGTCGAGGATCGCCTGGATCTTGGTGGGGCTTTCCCAGATCCCCCTCTGGCTCACGATGTGCCCCAAGAATTTTCCGGAGCTTACACCGAAGTTGCATTTCTTGGGGTTTAATTTCATGTTGAACTTCTCGAGGATGGCGAACGTCTCGGCAAGGTCATTGAGCTGATCTTCCTTTTTGAGGCTTTTGACTACGATGTCTTCAATGTAGACCTCCATGGTCTTGCCGATCTGGTTGGCGAACATCCCATTGACTAGTCGCTGGTAGGTCGCCCCTGCATTCTTCAGACCGAACGGCATTCGGACCCAAAAGTACACATCTTTTTCCATGTGGAACGATGTGTGTTTTATGTCTTTCTCCGCCATGGGGATCTGATGGTACCCTGCGAAGGCATCCATGAACGACATCATTTCGCAGCCTGCTGTACTATCGACCAAATGGTCAATATGAGGCATCAGAAAGTGATCTTCTGGACATGCCGCATTGAGGTCGGTGAAATCGATGCATAACCTCCAGGAGTTGCTCGGCTTTTTTACGAGCACCACGTTGGCTACCCACTGTGGCTCGTCTGTAGCTACTCCGATTAGTTTGTTGTCGAGTAGCTTTTTGACTTCTATGTCGAGCGCTGCGTACTTTCCAGACCGAATTTCCTACGTTTCTGGTGAACAGACTTCCTTGCTGGGTCGATCTTTAGATAGTGGCAAGCGTGTTCGGGACTTATGCCGACCATATCTTGATACGACCAGGCAAAGACTCCGATGTTCTTACGTAGTAAATCGATCAGATCTTCCTTTAACTCGAGGCCGACGCTTGTGCCGATCTGTACTTCCCGCTCTGGGCGAGCCGGATCTATCGTTATACTTTCCAACTCTTCAATGGGGACGGTCGCTTCTCGTTTGGAATGATTTTCGGACTCGATCCTTGGATCGATGTCAAGGCTTGGCTCGAAACCGATCCTTGGCTCGATGTCGTCCGTCAATCGATGTGAGATGCCGTCCTTTGAGTCGGGCTGGTACGAGGTGCTTGGCTCGTCGATCTCCATCGGTTGATTGTCGATCGTCTCAATGTTATAAATAGTATGGGAAGTGTTGAAAGAAGTTACGACACATGAGTAATTCAAACATTTTTTAGCCATTAGTTGGTCTCCTTTTACAGTACCGACCGTCCCATCGGCAGTGGGGAATTTGATACAGTAAAAGAAAGAAGAGGCGACCGCCTCGAAGGTTTCTAGAAATGGACGACCTAGGAACCCATTATAGATGCTGGGCCTATCTATGATTACAAAGTTGAGGTTCCTAGTAATCCTAACCTTGGGATCGTAATAACATATTAGCTCGATAGAGAGCTGATCCTCTCGTAGGCCTGGACTGTGCTGTCGCTGAATCCTTGGAGCACGGTGTCAAATGGCTTGATAAACTTGGTCAGGTTGCCGAGCTGGTCAAGAGCGGATTTGAATATGATATTGCAAAAGCTCCCATTGTCAACCAGCACGCGATCGACTATTTTCCCAAGGATACATGCAGAGATCACCAATGCATCCTCTTTGGGGCACTGCACTCCCTCCCTATCCTTGTTGGAGAAAGTGATGAGCGCATCTTTGGAGATGGTCGGTTCTGGGGGTACCACGACATGGACCCCGGCGAACGCCCTCAGTTTGGCCTTCCGCTTTCTGTTTGACATGGTGGAAACCGGGGAAAGGCCTCCGAGGTTTCCACCTCCCGCCTGAAGCATATTGATCCGGCAGCCGGGGTTGATCGGAGGGATCGATTCGTCAGAGTACTTCGGCTCGTTCTGCTCGATCCTGGCGACCGGATTGGGAGGGATTCCGTCATTCTGTTAGCGCTCGCTGTAACACCCCCAATCCACTCAGGGATATTACACGCCGTAGACCCTCTCCTCGAGGATCTACCAGGCTGATAACTAAAATCAAACATCTAAACATCGCCTTTAAGGCTAAAATGACTCAGTAGACCGATTTGGTCTTTCAATAATAACATACAACTCAATTCCAAACACATACCCACGCAGGGGTCAAAATACAATAAAATCCCGTACAACGGGAAAAGATCTGCGTGGAAAAGAAAATACCACTAGACCAATACGACATCAACGGATCCTCATGTGATTAGTATCGTTCATATTTCATCATCCTTCGTGCCGACCCTGTGCTATGCTCCAAAACCTGAATGCAAAAATAGACATCCACCCCCCGAATACTCAGGGGTTAGCAAAACTCCACTGTTTTGCTAGTGCAAGTACAAGTGCAAAAATACGAGCCATACAATTCACATTCCACGAATAACAATAACCAGGGATCCTCAAAGTTCCAAGCGTAGCGAAAAGCACTTCCCGAGGCATAAGTTTGGTAAAACATTCCAAAGCGAAAGATCACAAATCAAGGAAACAATTTATAAAGCAGTTTAAAATGCCATCGAGAGTTTTAATAGAAAACAATCTAGGATTTTGAATCCTTCTCTTTCCAAAATCAACAGGGGTCACAGCCCAAAGGTTTTGTTTTCGCAAATAGAAAACCGACAACAATTCACAGGGCCAGAGCCCAACATCACGTGTCCTCGACGGACATAAAAATCAACAAAACATAATCGCGCACGCGCCTCGCCTTGGGAACAGGGTAATACCATTGATCCCGCCCGAGGCCTCGAAGGACCCTCCCGAGCTGGCTAGCTAAACAAATCACAACACATGCATCGCCTTGGGAACAGGGTAATACCATTGATCCCGCCCGAGGCCTCGAAGGACCCTCCCGAGCTGGCTAGCTAAACAAATCCCACACATATCACAACCATAAGTTATCCCGGCATCGGGCTAACAATCCACGAACCTCAGAGTCCCCGCAAGACATACCCGATGATAACCCCACTAGTTATCCCGGCATCGGGCTAACAAGCCATGAACCTCGGAGTCCCCGCAAGACATACCCGGATTGGATAACCCTACGGTCTCGCCCGACCCATACTAGCAAGTATGGATCCCGGAGATTCGACAATCCTACCCGGAGGCACATCACGTATAACAAGCACACAACAATAATCGATTATGAAACGAAACAACATTAAGCATCGCAACCTCCTTTCAAAGGAGTAACAACTAACATCACATCATGTCAAACCGCAACACACTGCAATGAAGCCATATACGTACACACGCATTATCAAACACCACATCAACTCCAAACATATCCAAAGGATACACGTGGTCACTTACAACCCACACACTTACAAAACACACGCATTTTGAACGAGAGCCTTTAACAAGGCTAATCGAATCTTTTGAAAATAATTTTCAAACGACCAAACAAACACATTTAGACGATCACCAATTATCATATCCACAAAACAAGAATAGTATGGGCAAGGTACTTGCCTCGAATAAGAACGCGGAGAATCGACCGAAATAGGTTGACACGAACCGACTATGAACCCACCGACTCCACCGATCGCCAACTCGCGGTCATAAACTATGAAGGACAAGAATAACAATGAAATGAATTCCATAACATGACTCAAAGCCACTGAATTCAAAGAACGAATGACGAAATTTCAAGTGTTTTCCCCAAAACGGCCAAGAACACGATTCATCCCGACAAAACACGAAAACGGAATTCCATGTTGAAATATGGATATACAATCCATAGAATGTGTTTAACGACATCATTTAACCACAATCTATCCATCAAAAATGGCTGAAAACGAGATCGAGAACAAATCCCCCAAAAAGTCGATTCGAAGGAAATCAAGAAATATACTTCGATTCGACGAAGAACAATGGATTAAATGATGTTAAACATAAGAATACTACCAAGATTAATCATACCCATCATGAATTAATCAACAATATGGAACGAATCGGACAAAAAACGCAAAAACCCCAAAATTCAAGAAACTAGGGTTCTAAGAAAGATTACCTTGATTCGCTGGATCAGAGGATGATATAGGATGATTGATTGATGTTATGAACTCCAAGACTTCATGGATTTATTGTCCAACAACATCTCTCCATGATCAACACACCCCCAGCCATGGAAGAGAAGAAAAACGAGTGAGAAATGGCTGAAGAAAACGTCTGTTGGCCTTAAATAAGTGTGCCGGCCGCCTTACGTACGTAACCGGCCATGGCTTACGTACGTAACCGGTCATGGCCGACTCACTGCCTAGAAGTACTGGCAGTGTTACGTACGTAACCGGCCTTACGTACGTAAATGCCGAGCACTACCGGCCGTAACTCGCCGAGGCTACTGACCCGAACGAGGCCAGCGACCCCCAAAACCCGAACTGAATACGAATCAAGATACGATTGAAGTACTCTCAAAGGCAATTCGTGCACTAAGAGAACACACGATTTCGACCACCCGAAGGCTCGAAATTCGACAACGGAAAGTAATTACCCCAAACTTTGGGAAATTACGAAAATGGCCCAAAACGTCCGAAATACACGATACATGATCGAAACACCAAGCCGAAGCTTGGAACACGTATAACAAATTTAAACGAACTTACGGGAAGCTCAAAACAGCAGTTTCGACCGAGATTCACAAGAATCGAACTCAAGTGCGGAAAAACCGCTTTAGAACACGAAACTCAACAAAATGATATCGAAACGAACTCGGATGACAAAAAGTTCAGAATTAATCATTCTCGAAATGACGAAACGGTCATGGGCGAGCCGTCAAAACGGACTTTCGCCAAAAATAAGAAATTACCGGAAATCGAAATTACGGATATTACACTCGCGCCCTCCGGTCCTCTTTGCTCGAGGCTCTGGCTCGGTAACCAAGTTATCCAATTTACCTTCCTCAAACAGCCTCCAGAGTTGTCTGAGGAGGTCGCGGCACTGGCTGGTGTTGTGGCCGGGACTCTTGTGGTAGGCACAAAATTTACTGCGGTCTAGATGACCCTGGTCCCTCACTGGCTTCGGTTTGCTAAGCCATTCGCGCCCCTTGATGGCGTTGAAAATGTGGGCCAGAGATAGGTTGAGGTTGCGGAGGAGGTGAACCTCCACATCCTCGAAGGCTTTGAATTCGCCGGGCGGCTTCGCGATCGCCTTTCTTGGGATGAAAGTTGGCGCCATACCTTCCCCGGCAGATCCGTCGCCTACGCGAAGGGTGAGCATCCTCTGCCTAGCCAGAAAATCAGCGGCCCTGACGCCGAAGATCGCGTAGGTCGGGGGGATATCCTTCATAAGATGCCTGAACATGGGCGAATGGCCATAGAATCCCCCTAGGACCGAGTATAGAGCGAGATCGTCGCTAATAGGCTCGCCGGTGAGGACTATTTCATCCACCCGGTCGATGTAATCTTCATCGGGCTCGTTTTTCCCCTGCCTGATTTTCATCATGCGATGGGGGCCTTCTGGCCGAGCACTTTGGCGGCGAAATACGATATGAAGTCGTTCGCCAGTTTCTCAAAACAATTGATCGAGCATGGTGGCAGTGAGATGTACCACCTATGGGCAAGATCGCCCAATGTCAATGGGAACATTCGGCACTTCGTCGCGTCTGATGCCCCACATCCGGTCATGTAAATCCGGAACTTGCTCAAATGGGTCTCTGGATCCGATCTCCCCTCATATAGAGGTGTTTGAGGAGGAGCGATCTTCGGTTGTATGGGGGCGAGCTCCATCTGGACCGCGAGCGGTTCACTCGGTCCGACGATCGATCTTTTGGCGCCTGCCCCAGTTTCTAGGAGCGCCTTCATTTCGTCAAGCTGGCGCTGCATGGCGGCCATCGCCGTAGCCTGACTGCTCGCTGATTGGCTCTCGGAGCGGGAGCCAAGGCGATCGTGTACCGATCTCCTTGACCCATGGTAGGTGACGAGTTCTCCGCCACGGGGCTCAATTCTTGGGCGAGCGGGAGCCCGTTGGCCGACCTGTCTTCTGCGAGTGGGGTAGGCCGAACTCTTGGTGATGGATTCGGACTCCGAT